>CM034154.1:131409209-132609209 GCA_019776745.2 Taxus chinensis | reverse complement strand
ATAAGCCTAACCCATCAGGGAGGATAGCAAGATGGATAATTTTGCTACGAGAATTTGAATTTGATATTATAGATAGGCCAGGAAAGAAGCATGTCAATGCAGATGCACTCTCTCGAGCCTATGATGGTTTAGGATCATCTTGTGATGATGATGATTTCCCCGATGTAGCCTTGTTATCCCTTGACACAATCCCTAGTGAATACATAGATATTTGGAATTATCTGAATGAATTCAAGTTTCCTGATGGTGCCAATGCAAAGACTAAGAGAAAGATTACTCAAGCCAGTCGTCCATATTCTATTCTGCATGGAGTATTATTTCAAATAGGACCTGATGGACAGTACAAGAGGGCAGTTAGACGTGATCAAGGGAAGGAACTGCTATAAGAATTCCACAATGGTACATGTGGAGGGAACTTCTCTAGACAACTTACAGTAAGAAGGATCTTGGGTGCAGGTTATCACTGGCCCACTCTTTTTAAAGATTGTTATAATTATTGTAAGACATGTGATATTTGTCAAACACATGGTAACCGTAAGACTTCATCAGCTCCATTATGTCCTATTCTTCCCCTTGGTCCCTTTGAAAATTGGGGAATAGACATTGTAGGTCCACTTCCAACTACATCACGCCAAAATAAGTATATTGTAGTTACCACAGATTATTTAACCAAGTGGGTTGAAGCTATGCCATTGAAAATAGCTTCCATGGATGAAGTGGCAAGGTTCATGTATGAATGCATTGTCACCAGATTTGGTTGCCCATTAGAAATTGTAACAGATCAAGGAAGCCACTTCATTAATGAGGTGGTAGAAGCCCTAGTCAATAATTTTTCTATTAAGCACAGGAAGGCAACAACATACAAGCCAAGCACAAATGAACAGGTGGAACAAACAAATTTTGTGTTGTGTCAAATTCTAGCAAAAGATGCAGCCTTGCAGGTACATAAATTGGATAAAAGGATTCATGCAGCATTGTGGGCATATAGGGCAACATCAAAGTCAGCAACAGGATACTCCCCATTTCATTTGGCCTATGGCATTGATCTAGTTCTTCCTATTGAGTTTGATATTTTCACTGTGAGAGTTATGAAAAATGAAAGGATGGATGAAAGTGATTCAGTAAAAGAAAGGTTGGTACATCTTCATTTGCTGGAGGAAATGAGAGAAATAGCAAAGGATACAAGCCATAAGAAGAAAATGAAGCAGAAGGAATACTTTGATCAAAAGATCTGGTGGTTTGCATTTCATGTGAATGACTTGGTTCTAGTATATGATTCTAGATACAAAAAAAAAAGACAGAGAAAATTTCTTCCAAAATGGATGGGGCCCTACAAAATAGCAGTTGTGCATGAAAATGGTACGTACCGACTGGAGGAATTAGATGGCACTCCCATTATGAAATGGGTCAACCACGACAATTTGAAGATTTTCCAAGCACCATAATAGTCTACTCCGAGGACGGAGTAGAAGCTAGGAAGGGGGAAGATGTTGACACTAAAATTTTCCTCCGTAATTTCTATTTCATTAATGTATGTATTAGGAATATGATGTTGTTAAGTATAATTAGTAGTAGCATCTGATAGAAGATAACTGCGCCATCAGTACGATGCCACCAATAATGTGGAGTACGGTAACAGTCAAAGTACAATAGGAATGTTGTAAAAAGTAAATATTTGTCGTAAGTGGTCCGGTAATGTTAAAATGTCAAAGTTTGGGTAATTAGAGAAGTAGGGTCTACATGATTAGGAATTAGAAATATTATATTGGTAATAAGGACAAGGAGTGAGGTCATAAATATTTTGTGTATTTTATTTGTAAAAAAGTCTAAAAATTTGGAACCCATGTAAAATGATAAGGTTTATCTTATCTTAGAAGATAAGCTTACATGTACAGATAAGAGTTAAGGTATGGAATATGATTCGTCAGAGTGGATTTCTTATCCTATCTTAGAGATAAGATGGATAAGCCTGGAAGTTCTTTAAATAGAGAGGCTACCCCCCTCATTTAGCATAGAAGGAAGTAGTGAGAAATATTATAGGAAGTGTGCGAAGGAAGCCATCAGTTTAAAGGTGTGTTGAAGAATCCATTAAGAGGTGTAATTGTAAAGTTTCTCCCATAGTCTTGGTGAAAGGCAAGTGAAGTCAATAACACTTAAAGTACCTCATGGGTGAGATTGTAACATTTTCATGTTAATATTATAATTTATTTTGATATTTCAGATTTTTCATCATTCTGTCTTATCATAGTCGATGGTATTCTTGTGTTATGTTGTTGTTTTGTTTCCAGATTACATCCACCAAACTAAAGGCTTTGCATTAGTAAATAATCATAGCATGAGGAGTTCTCGGTGAAGAATTATCATAGTGCCGGATTGGTGATGACAGGGCCTCGTCTCTTTTTGCTCTAGCCTCATCTCTCTCGGCTAGAGCTTGTTGTAACTGCTATGGCAAGGTGGTTGTCTGTGCCACTAGCTATGCCACTAAGACTGGACCTTGTGGCACCCTAGATGAATGGCCCTGCTCTAGGATCCTAGCTCTCAGAATCTGTGTTAATACCTATCCTAGACCTCATGGCCTCAGTCCCTATACCTGAGCGATACCCTACTCATCATGTGGTATCCCATCAAAGGGATCCTCTGGATCATGACCTATTGCACCCTCTCTCTTCTCAGAACCATGTCAAATATCTATAGGTGGTCGAACCCCTGCTACCCATGCCTCCTCTGGGATAGTAAGATGTTGGGGTAATACAGTGGCGTACCAAGTCCCATAATCTACTGTAGTACTTGGATCCCTGACCTGTCGTGTTGGGTCCTATGCCTATGGGACCACATGTGAGAAATTCACCCTATCTCGGGTCACTGGTATGCGAGGCCCCATAGTATGCCTCTCGGAGTCTCTGCATGCATACCATATATCAGGTTGCGGAACCCCCTATACTAGGCCAAGTTTTCGCTGGCACTTGTCAACTCTGTATAGCTCTATGATGAAGCTACGACTACCAAGGATATAGTGCTCTACTGAGCACACACTGAGCTCTATGGCATCCTTTGGCCACTGGATATGTCTATAAGGTCTCCATATAATGTCTATCTCCGGAAGCTCATCAAACTCTCGTCAGTATCTATATAGGCTACCTAGGTGGCCTCGTACATCACCACCTACTGATACCTACGACATGTAAGATGGCTCATTTGGGTCTTGAACATGTAAAGTGCTCATAGGGAATCCGATAAAAATATGGTCCCATGACCAGATCTGTAACAATGAGGTTTGCCCCACGGTCTTCGGACCGTGGTAAGTGATCAAGTGTAAATCCCAGTACAAGTGCACCAATATGCACTGCCCCCAATAATATCGCTTACCACTGAGAATTCCATGAACTAATGGTAATAATGCTCTTGGGAAAGATGTCCCCATCTTATCAGTGAGAAAAAACCCATTGATAAGTGTTATGATGTATAGAGGCCCCCGATGCAATGTTGGGTAAGAAATACACTCGCGCAATGCATAGGTCATATCATCATGTGGTATGTCATCTATGTCAAAAAGGTCACTGCAAGCTACTCTAATCTACCCTATATCAGAGTTGCACTCAATCAAAGTACCGATGATCGGCACGCGAAGAATCCACCATACGTCCTCTAGGATCATGATCATCTCCCCAGTAGGCAGTCTAAAACAATGGCTCTCACTATCCCACTGCTCAGCCATTGCAGTAAGTAATCCATGGTCTAGAATGATGGATGGCATCCGAGACACGGGGCTGAGCCCCACCACCTCGAGAAGTATGGCCATAGCCCACCGGTCTCGCCGACGCATGCTCCCCTCTAAATCGGCTATCCGGGAATGACGCTCCTGCGTCTGTAACACTGAAAATTGTCTCTACAAAATGTCAATCCACTCGTCAGTCACTAACATTTCTTCTAAAAATGTGTCTATCATTTTAGGGTTAACCCAAAAATCCTATTTTTTTCTTCTAAGTTTCATCTTTTTGGCATTTTTCTGTCTATCCTCCGCCGGCCTAGGATGCCTACATGCCCTTTCGGGCCTGTGTGCCTCCCTTTTAGCATGTGCATGTGCATGCAATGGTCTTCAGATGTGTGTGCCATCATTCGTGCACCTGTGCACCCTTTTGGGCATGTTTGCCCCTCTTTCGGAGCTTGCGCCTTCATTTTTGTGCTTGCGCGCGTGCATCCCCTTTTGTGTGTGCACTCCCCCCTTTGATGTGTGCACTCCCTTTCTAATGCATGTGAATATGCACACATGTGTAATGTGTGCGCATACGCGTGGGTGTGTGGAGTGTTTGCATGCACGTGTGCATGTATGCAAAGCGACGCCTTCGCCCCCAAAGAGACGCCTGCACCCCCAAAAGGATGCTCGAGCCTTTGACTTGACGCCTGCACCTATGTGCATGCATGTTGACGTGACTTCCTAACCCTAATTACTCATTTTTTGGCATTAATGAAAAAATTTGACAAGTAAAGGTTGAGTACTCATAAAGGCGTCATCGTCAGCGTGCCATTGGTACCGTTGGACTATGTCTTCCCACCTCAATCAATCTCGTGTGATCACCATCGTCCTCGTCACTATCAAAGCCTCATGGTAAAATCTCAATAGTGGTCGGTAAAAGTGAATTGGTCGCAGTGATTTAACCCCCCAGGTGGGGTATATCAACTTGTTTTTCAACTCCGTGAATGCCTAGAAAGCTCGTTTTGATTGTCATTTTTCTCCTCTGTTCATTATTGAATAATTATTTTAATTAAATTATTTTCTTTTATTTTTTCACCGTGTTGGGGCATTTTTTTCCGTCCAATTCCCCTTTCTTCTCACTAGGAAAATTTTTTATTGTTCCTAGGTGATTTTTTTTCTTACCCACACTCTTGTAATATAATTATTTTCAAAATAATTATTTTAGTAATTTTTCCACTAAACAAGGACATTTTTTGTCACTTGTTTCTTCTTTCTTCCACCTGGAGCATGTTTTGTTATGCCTAGGCTCTGAGTTCTATTTATTCTATTTTCTACTACTATCCACCACATTTCGGAAAAAACCAAAGAAAAAAACAATATATATATAGAAAAATCCAAAAAATAGGACAATTTTTTTCACAAAATCCAAAAATGTAAAAAATCTACAAAAATAGGTAACGTGCTTATTGCGGCTGAAAACTTATGTCTTGCACATGGTATCCTCTCCATATCCTATTGGTTTGTTTCACATCTTCCCTGATTAATTCGAATCGCGGATCGCCGGATTCACAACCATTCACAAAGCTAGCTACTTGCTTCATCTGTACTCTGGGGCATGTCTTGTTGCTTGGTGATGTTTCGTTGCACAGAATTCTTTCTACTTGGACCTTGTGTCCATCATAATTTCCCCTTACATGTATCCTTTCTTGGGGCATCATTTTTAACCCTTGTCATCAATCACGAACATGTGGATCTCTTTAGCTTGATAACAAAACATTTGTACAATTATCTTGATTGTTGTTGGGTTGGATATGTGTGTTTGTAATTTTTTCCCTGTTAAATGAATTTTTTTCCTTCTCTGTATTGCATTTCATTTTGTATGTTGCATGGAGTTGGTGCTTTTTAGAAATGGACAATTATTCATAGTATGGCCTTTCATGGAATTCTAATTTTGTTGTATGCTTATATTTTTAAGGTCCAATGACATAAAATCTCTTGGCAATATGATGACCACTGAATTTATTCTAATACAAAGGCTCGAGGATAATCTCTTCTCTCCACTTCTCCATATTTATTCTGCATCACTTCTCTCTCACCCCTACTCTTCCGTCTCCCTGGGGCATTCTTCCCCTGCCCATTCCTCTATCTATTTCTCACCTTTTTCGATTTTCGATCATCTTCCTTCATCATACCATTGATACTTGAGGGTGGCATCTCTCCCTCATACTAATTTTTATTTTATCCCTTCAAAAATCACATCCATCTACTATCTTTGAAGTGGCGTCAATTACGCCACCCCCAAAGAGGGGCATATGTAGATACCCATAATTACGCTCCGTCGAACAATTTAAATACTTAGCTTGGTGCTAATTATCTCCTTTCTTGCAAACTAATGACATACCGTCAACGGTGCTCATATTCTTTCTTATCGCCATTAATTAATTACAATGCGCTGATTAATTAAGTCACCTATCCAACAAACACCCTAATTAACAACCTTCCATTAATTAATCACCCCTTCTATGTAGACTAATTAATTATTATCAATTGATTAGCTTTCCCTTTCATTTAACCAATAAATCAATATTTAATTGATTTAATCCCCTTCCAATAGCCTAAATTGTACTAATATTCCTCTAATTAGCTTCTATAAGCTTACATCTACCTATTAATTAATCACCTTTGATTAATTAAAACGACCCGCAACTCCCCATGACTTGCTAAGTGTAAATTAAACCCTTCTAAAGTAAGGTTACCTTTTATAAAAACAACCTTATCCATTCCTAATCTTGTTTTACCTTTTATCCCACATGCAAAGGGATGAAGTGGTTTGCTTTATCCATTGGGCTATATAAAGAGCCCTCCTTGTACCTTTACACTTACACCTAAACTTCTTGAGAAGACAAAAGCAAAGCATATAGCAAAATAGACTAAAAAGATTTCCTTTGTTTTCTTGAGAGTTCACCACTTGGAGACTTAAACCTCTTTTTTAGCCAAAAGTGCTTAGGTCATATAGGAGGTGTCAAAAGGGTCTTGTAGCCCAACTTTGATAAGCCCCCATTCCTAGGTTCTTGGAATATCAAGAACAACCCCTTTGATTTTCCATGAAGCCTATATAGGTTCATTTATTTAATTTTTGTTGTTAATTAAGAGAATAGAGGATTTAGACAAAACTAGCATGTTAAGTTTCAAATTTTTAATATGATAAATGTTAGTGTCTAACCTTGTTTAATTATTACCTTGATGGTGCTTAGATCTTGTCATTAGCTTTGTTATATAAATATTTAGGTGTTAGTTCTTATTTAATTAACTTAGCTTAAGAAAAAAAACCTTGCACACATCAACAGTTATACTAAAATGAACTCCCATGGTCTATAAGGTTATGCTACACCCAAACGTGTTACTAACATTTTGCATGCCCACACTTTTTCTGATGATGCACTTGAAAGTATGTCCCCAATCGGTCCTCTAAAAAACAAATATTTTATTTCCTGTAATGCCATAGATGACTACGTTGCTTGATGTACTTCTGTATTCAAAGGAAAATGATATATACCTATTGTTACTCTATCACCACTACTAACTTGGTTATCAATTTCAGGAACTGGAAAACCATGTGCAATGGAAAGGTCACTAGGTGGGATCAGATGTGCACCTATGTCCCTTACTCTTTCTTCTTCCAACACTCTCTCATTATAATATGAGGGAGATTCTCTTCCATGCTTTCCTAAATGGGGGAGTACCATCTGGTCATTTTCCACATCCTCTGTATGAACCTTGAATCTTTTATGCATCACCCACCTCAACAACTTCATAGAATCCTTAGCGCACCAACTTCATAGAATCCTTAGCACCTTGCTTCTTACTAATTCCCCTCTCCCGCCACCTCATTATACTTGAGCCATAATTTATCTCTTTCTTCATATACCATACGATCCACCATAATTAACCACACCTAATCCTACCCTCATGTGGGGTGGGATTTAGCTAGCCATAGGACGTTCTTCCAAATCCATAGTTATAATCAATATCTTAATCGCTAAGGGGATAACATACAAATAATATCCTATGGGTTTGCGCAATAATTGGAACTCAGCAAACTTTGGATAGGAATATTAGAAAATTTGTACTCCAACCGTATACCTATGCAAAAAAACCACTCCATTAGTGATCTACAACGTGTTTCCAAGCTAAATCAACATCATGCAGAATCTGGTAATCTACCGGTGTCCAAACATTCATTCTAAACCTCCAATTCCTCTTCGATGCATACATTACGGGCCACTCATATAAATATATAAGGAAACAAAAAAAGAAAATCTCATAGAGATCATGGTACAAGTTTTAATCAACCCACATGCATGCATCAAATTCAGGTCTAATATTATATCTATGAGAAAAATATTCCTCCAAACTATCCTTCCAATCTTCAATACTAGACAATGTCTATCGATATGTCTTCATCATGCAACATCCTTGAAACAAATAGAAAAGAGGTCCTGAAAATAGAACAAAAATGTAGTCTATTATTTTACCAAACAACCCAAGTCATACTAACACATCACTCAGCCACAACTGAGCACTCACCGGAAGCACACAAGGGTACTAGGTCGCTCTTATATGACATCTTTGTTAAGGAGTTAGCATGATAAACACACACATAGATATATTCCATATCCATAATAACATTGCAATGATAAACTATAAACAAATCTATATCATAGCTCTGTGTGTGTGTGTGTGTGTGTGTGTGTGTGTGTGTGTGTGTGTGTGTGTAAGGGTTGGGACTTTCCCTTCACCACCTAAGCATCCTCAAAATAGGTTGCATGCTATGAATATCCATGCCCTACCAAAAGATAAATAAAAAATCATGCAAGCTTTCCTAACAATAAATATCCTATAGATAACTTCAATTCAGATCTTATTATTAGCTCAAGACTGTGTATGTCGATTGGTCTTCCAAATTCCACAAAATAGCCTTACATGACCTCCAAGTCTTTATACTTCAGTTCAAACTATCAGTTCCAAAAATAGACATGTCATGCATGGAATATTCTATTGCGTGGTGTACACTCCATCTTATATTTAAAATTTCGTCCAAAACCCTCTCAGTTATTGATCCTTCCCGAAGCAATCCTTGAGCAACCATTTTCTCTATCTTAGGTAAAAATACTGACATACACGTGTGTGCTCCTCATATCCTCTCCTACACATGTTTCCTCTGCATACCTTGTGTGTGTGCACAAATTACCTATCCATTTTCAGGATCCAACACTTGCATTCATATGATTTCTAAGCCAAAAAACTAGTAATTGAAAGCTATCTTTGGTATTTTTGTCTTTTTTCTCATTTTCTATTTCATCTTAGACACCCTATATCCCAATTATTATTACACATACTTATCAATTATGACATTGGACACTAGTGCCCAGACAAGATGCAAGAGCCTAGGAACCCTTGTCTTTCTAGGTGCCCCTGACCCTTTTCTATCTTACTCTCTTCTTTTGGGTATCTTTTATATTTTAGGAATCTTTTTTTCTTATGGGTCTGCCTTCTAGTTGTCAATTACGAAATGCAACAAAGGGAATCATATAAATATAAAGTTATGTGATCATAATAAAGGACCAAGAATTAAGCATTAGCTATCACCGCCTAAGGTTGCATTCAAAGGCCACTATCAAGAGCGTTCAAGAATCCATCTAACATTCACACACAAGGGAAAGAGACTGATACTTCTACATACACTTCATAGGAGGTGAAGTTCATTATTTCATGCACACATCTAATTACATCTCTTACATCTAGCTAGTCACTCACTATCAAGTGTGGCGCACACAAGATCCACCTAGGGCATGATTCCTTCACACACACACGCACACACACACACATAGAACTACATGGGGTATGCAATGTAGTCCATTGCTCGGTCGTAAGTTCACTTTGTTTACAGCCAAGGATAGTTTGAACTCCTATTTTACATCTTTCTTTTTGGGGATTTGATGTAGTTTGGAGGTTTTGCATGTGATTCTTTTTATTTCAGGTTTTAGGTGAATACCAACAAAGTCCAGTGACATACAAGCCGTAAAAGGAGACAACAGGAAAAAATCTCACGACCCTATAAAACTAAATTATGCATCTTCTATATAGTCACAGGCACCCCGAACATGTCCCTAGTACCCCATGTGCCCCTGACCCTACATAGGTTCCCTGGTCTCAAAATTAACAATCCTCATGTAATTTTCTATATCTTATTGTGACACACTATCACTATGTTCCAACAGTTTTCCAGATCTACACACCTTCAACATCATTGTGAATCAAATAATTCTTTCTATCCCTCCTTTGCAACTAGGGTTTCATATCTTAATTAGCTTATTTTTCTTTGGTCAAATTTTGTACTTCAATTGCTTATTCATTTACTATTACATTGCAATTAGTATTAGGCATCTTATTTATTTAAATATTTACTTAATCATATACCAATAATCTTTCAAGTCATGTCCTTGTTTGTAGATAGACATTGCTTATTTTTCTAACATGAAAAAAAAATTGTTGAACTGTTGTAGCACATAATGGGAATTTTTAAAAGATTTTGTTTTATCCTTCCCTTTTTTATGAGAAGACAGTTCATGTTCTTCTTCATATTTATTATATAGTTCCTCTTCTTAGTGCAAAAAATTCCCCAACTTCTCAAATTGCATGGTCTAATCTAACAAGTTAAGTGTTGTCACAAAAATGTGGTAAGAGGGAGGAATTTCTCTCAGAACTATGGACACATTAAAAAATCATCTAAAACCTTTGATCTCCATAGGGCTGAAGTCCATCCAACAGTCTTTTTAACCACGGCTTTCTTTTCTACTTCCATATCAATTATATACTCTGCTTCAATAGAAGAGATAAATATAGTTAGTTTCTTCTTGATACTCCAAGTGATTACACTTGTACCCAACTTGAAAACATACCCAGAAGTATATTTTCTATCCAAAATGTCCCCAATATGATCATAATCACAATAACCAAATAAATTTACATCATTACTAAAGGAATAATACAAACAATAATTTATTTTACCTATGATATACATAAAAATTCTTTCTTCCATTTTGCAATAGTCCTTATAAGGATCCTGCATGAATCTAGAAATAATTCAACTATATATGATATATTAGGGCTAGTGATAGTTAAATAAATCAAACTACCAACATTGTATGTATATATATATATATATATATATATATATATATAGTAGAATTAAATTTATTACATGCAAGTTTTGGATCTAATTTAATACCAACTTCCATAGGAATGGTAATGGATTTGTAATTAATCATGTTAAATATTTTAGTAAGTGATCCAGAGGTCATTTTAGGTGAACAAATGTTCCCAAAATTTCCTAATACCCATTCATTAGGGTAGAGAACAAAGTAAGATTTCCACCACACTTTGAACGGGTTAAAAAGGATACCATATGTGCAAAATACATCCCGCATATGATTAGCAAGTAAATAGCAGGTGCATGTACCGGAAAAGCACAATGAACAACTAGTTGAACTATAAGAAGTTGACAAGTTACAATGTGCAAGATGAGAAGGGAAAAATATTTTTAATTTTTTATACTTCGGTCTTTGACAGGCGTGTGCAAAAAAAATTAGGTGTCAATAGTGGGATCTATTATTGTTTCAGAAGGAGACCAAAACACCATATTATAATTGGTGGTGTTAATTATCCCATTTTTACTATGTTATTTGGTGCATTTTCCAATTGATATGTGGTAGTCTCGAAATATGACAAATGGAACTTCATGGGTAAGACACATTACCACATATTCCAAGCTACAAATAACACCAAATGTTCCAAGTTAACACGGATGCCAACCAACTCATGGAGACTAACTCGACAATAGTCACCATCGTCGAGTCGTAAACCAGATATCCACCAACTTTCCATGTCAACTAAGTCACAATCCAAGCCAAGAGGGCTCATTGTCACCTCTTCCCAATATTGGATGATTTGAGCCCAAGTTCCACAGGATCAGGCTACATATAACCACCTAAGAGAAAAAAATATTGAAGGACATGGTTGAAGCCACGATAAAAAAACCACCACATGTTATGTTGGGCACCTAAAATATTGACTAAGTACAAAAAGGCGCATGAGCATGCAAAGCCTAAGTTGAGGAGTGGGCGCGTAAGAATAAGGCACACAAGGCTGGGTTCTAGGAGGGTTTTAGAAGGACTTGTGATACTCGCCGATAGAACGATGTTTCATGACTTGGCCATATTTGATGTATTAGGTAGGACACAAGAAAATCGTGACCCACCTGTGCATGATGAGTGGATAAGGTGCCATCCTGGTGACAAGTTGGTCTAGGAAGGAATATGCCTTGCGATGGAAGATTCTAGAAGACCATCATGGCAAGGAGTGGAGAGCTTAGGCCTAGAGGAGCATGCTCCCATGGAGGACCACATTAGAACACTTAGCGATGGATCTGAAGCCCCAAAAAGGTGAGTTGGCAGTTCAAGAGGCCTATAAATACAAGCACCCATAGAAGAAAAGGGGAGGAGATTAATAGGGAGCGGAGCTCTGTAGAAACACTGCAAGGAGTTATATTGGGTTAGGTAGATGAAAGATAGGGGAAGGGTGCATCAAGGGGCTTGTAATTGTACATTTTATTTTTTAGAGCTAAGTTATGTAAATCCAGTTATGATGTATGACTTTGGTTTGCCATACTGTGATGTCCTGTAATGGATCTAATGGATGTAATGAGGTTACCAACTTATTTGAATATGATAATTAATTATTCTAGTCCATACACATATCTTCATAGTTCTATTTCATGTATGTTTATGGAATGAGTATGAATCCTTGTGCATTCTCCTTTCTGTTTTGGTTCAGTATTATAATCTTTTAAGTATCTTTCTGTTTGGATTGAATGCATTGGTTTAGAAGCCATTTTGAGCTCTGTGATGATTACATGTCTCATTTCCGCTCACTCTCTTTAAGTTCCTATCATAGATGATGTTTCCCACTAAACTTACATAAAGGAGATACTCGGCGATCGCGCGAGCCTCAGGTGAGTGCCAAGTGCTCGTTGGGTGATAGGCCGGCATGCATGGGATTCCCTTGTTCTTTGGTGGGTGTAAAAATGACTACATGTTCTTTTAAGCCTTCTCACCAACACATCCCACAAAATGTGGGATAAATCTGAAGCCATAAGAGCTCAAATAAATCCACTTTAGGGGATTCATACCCCGCACCATGGGGTAAAAATATATACTCCTCAACCAACTCGCCCACTAGTTATAAGTGTTATAAAAGGGGAAAATTGGTATTTGAATTAGAATTTTATATGATTGTGTATTATTTTAAAAGGGAATATTGTATATTTGGGCATTTTTAGCCCATTTGGAGGCATGTTCAAGATTTAGAAAGGTCTCGAAAAATAATCAGAGTTTTGAGACAATTAGCCTAAGGCCATTGTAATTATGAAATTCAATGTTCATTTCCTGTTTGAGAAGTTTTTAGTCTCGATTTTACACATAACCTATTTGGAAGCCTTGTGGAGATACAAACATTGCAGATTGAGGAATTTCTATCCAGTATAGAGTTTTTTTAAGTCACATTTCTCTCCATTTGAAGGTTTAAGGTCAATTATTATTTGTACTTGTAAATTAATTTTTAATGGATTGGATTGTGTTATAAGAAATCTAAGAGACATAGACCAAACAATGGGTGAACTCCGTTATCACATTGTTGTTGTGTGTTTCAGTTTTACATCAACTATTTTCTTATTTTAATGTAGATTTAAATCAGTATTTAATTGATTTTGATGCAATAATCAAACTTTTATAACGTTTAAGGGAGATCATATTTTATCAATTTGAATGTGCAACTAGAAAAAAATGAGTTTATAATTACTTCAAATCGGTTTCGATTCAATTTTCAAACACATTTAAATTAGGTTGGATTAAAAATTTAATCAACTCCTACTCATTAGAATCGGGAAAATGATTATTTATAAGTATTCATTTTGGTAAACCAATTATAACATGGGGCCAATTTTAGTTTATGGATCAAGAAGGTTAGAAGCATAATTTGCGTGAGACATAATAATAGATTTATGATCTTGAATAATAACCATTCCTAAAAATGATTCAGCAGTCCTAAATCATTCATTTCTATTTGATTTTAAGAATTAGATTTTTATCACTACTAGTAATCAAGATATCATCAACATATGAGACAAAAATGATAATATGATTGTTCTCGTATTTTGCAATACATCATTATCAACAAAACAATTTTTGAAACCAATATCTTGAAAGAAGTTATTTATCTTGTCATACCAAGCTCTAGGAGCTTGTTTAAGACCATATAAATATTTTTTAATCTTAAAAACATATAATTCCTTACTAGGTTCTTCAAAAAATTTAGGTTGAATCATGCATATTTTTTCTTTCATGTCACCATTTAAGAAGGCATTTTTAACATCCATTTGGTGAATCTCCCATCAATTTTGAGAATCTAAATATAAAATAATTCTAATAGTGTTCATTTTGGCTACATGAGAAAAGGATTCAACATAATCTAAACACAATTTCTGAGTAAACCCTCTACCTTCTAATCTTACCTTGAAATTGTCTATCTTACCAATAGAGTTGTACACAATTTCATGATTAGCTTAATTATCTTAGAAATATGAATGCCTTCATGCATAGTTTGCATTTGAATCCATGCATTAATTGGATATTCCATGTGTCATACATGCAAGAAGAATTCATTCTCTAATTCTTTGCAATAGGATTGGCATGGCATCCTAGGAGTTTTGGTAGAAGTAGGTCAAGCTCTCAAGGTTATCTTATCTCCTAGTGGGTTATTTTTCAACACCACTAACTAAATCCCATATCTTTCTTGCCATAAAGATGGCTTTCATCCTAACTCTCCAATTACTATAAATAGGATTATTTAAAAACTGGGATTTATCCAAAGATAAATCAAATAAACTAGCCATACTTCAAAAAAACTTATCAATTTAGAGAAACTTAGTGTTATGTGGTTTTAAAAGAACACAAAATTCCGTAAAACAAGGAAAAAATATTTCTGCGGAGTTGAAAGAAGGGGATTATTTCAACTTGATAAAAATATACAATAAAAATATGAAGACTAAACATGTAAGCCACAAAAACGAAATATAAGCTCTGAGAATTCGTGAGGTATAATGTAAGAATATCTAAGTTCTTCAAATTTGGAGGCCACGGAACAAGGAAATAGTGTTCTATGGGATAAAAAAGTGAATATATTGTAGCTTTGACAAAAAAATTCAAATAAGGTATAGAAAATAAAAGAGAATTCATCCAATAATTAAAAACATGTCGCAAAAAGACATAAAGCAAAAGATAAGAAGTTAGAGCGATTCCAAGTTTGGAAGACGTGGAACAAAGGATTGGTGTTTCAAGGATATTTATAAACCTTTAGTGTTTCATATAATTTTAAGGTAAAATCCATAAAATAAATACTTCTAAAGAAAATTGTTTTATAGAAATTTAAAGTAAACACCAAAAAACCTAGAAAAGTCATCGAAATAAAGGATTTTTGCAAAAACCGCAAAACAAAAGACTTTCTCAATAACCAAAAAAGTATAAAGAATAAATCAGAATGTTTTGGAGCTCAAAAAAATCTTCTCAACACACAAAAACCATCATGCAACAAGGAAAAATACCATAAAGCGAAGAAAATTCCATGCAAGATTGGAAAAAAATGAGGAAGGTCGCAGATGACCAAACATGAAATGGTGGATATGCCGATGGGGTGGGAGTGGTGCGGTCAAGTCACATGGTTGTGTGCTTTCCCACCCATGTTCAAATCCCCCTGAGGCATGATCCTCCTCGAAGATGATTCATCGCTAGATGTGGCATCTCTACCCGTGCTAACACTAGTGGTTGTTCCTCTCGCTGCTGACATTGGTGGCTACTCCACTCATTTCCGAGACTAATGGTTTCTCCTCTCACTACTGACGTTGGTGGCTTCTCTTCTCGTTACTGATGTTGTTCATTCTTCTTCTCGTTGCTGACATTGGTTGTTGTTCCTCTCGCTGCCGTCACTAGTAGTTGTTCCACTTGCTGTGGTTACTGTCGTTGGTCATTGCATCTTCACTATGGCCTTATGGTTTCCTCAATTGGGTTCCTAATGATGGTCCCCTTCATTGTAACCTAGGTTGTGGATCCTCTCAAAAAATCATCAATTGTACAAGGATGTGGGTCCTTTTAACACCCTAAAAATATTATCCTAATTCCAAAAAAAACATGAGATGGTGGATATATATGGCACACAGATCTATTTGGGGGTTTCCAAAGTTATTTAAAACTTAAATCACTTCCCAAATTTATCTTATTTCACAGAGAATTTGAGTTTTGCACCTATAGAATTTGAAAAGGTTGTAGAAAAAAACTTAAAGTGTCGCGAGTTTCGAATATTTCAAGTGAACTTTTGTAAACCAATCTACATATGAATTTTCCCTGTAAAACTAGATTCATCCTACATAACCACAAACATCTAGCTATGATACCATGTTAGGAAAGTGAGAATAAATAATGAACACATATTAGATATCCACCATAAATATGCCAAGGATTATAGTTTATGAATGCACAACAAATTAGAATAAATTAAATTGAATTGAATCATAGATGACATGCATGTAACAATGAAAATAAATAGCCTATTACACATAATAATGAACACATAACACATGATTTAAGTGGGAAAACCTTTTGGTAAAAAACCCACTAAAAATATCACTTGTCTTTTTTGAGAATTAAATTTCACCCAACATTCCCACTATTTTCACAGATCCCCAATAGTTATATCTTATCAAAGGTATTACAAACTATAAACATCATTCGCTTAATGTAGAGTACTAGCTTGCATATTTCAGATAATGTGTGTATGTCACTTACATTGATCTTGTTGAGCGGATAAAAGTGGAATACCTAGTAGAAGGCACACAGAAGGTTCATGTGAGAGAACAGGGCACAGTCAAAGGCATGGAAGGATAGGGGAGAACACGCGTGTGAAATATAAGGGTGGATTTGGGACTTAATCATTTTCACTTGTATGGGATATTTTTTGAGATAGCGTGCGAAGCACACAAACTGGGTAAAGACTTGCGTGACACGCATTGGATATTTCTGGAGGAGCGGCTACGAAATGCTTTGCATGGGTGCAAGCTAAGAATAGATCTGCTACTTCTAGTTAACTAGAAGAGGTCTATTGTTGGCGCACTTGCATGTGTGGCTGTGATTGTAAATGCACATGGTTATTTTCAACATGTGACCCATTTTTTGAATTATGCAAGCGGTGAAGGGCAAGTCCCCACCCTTATAAATATGTAATGATCTGCGTAGTATAGAGTGTGTGTGAGAACTGAGAAATGGTATTATCTATTGTAAAAGAGCTTATGTGTATTTTTCTTGTTTAACATAATGGAGTGTATTGGCTGAATCAGAGCATTAATTTTGAGTATAATTGGTTCTTGCATGGTTGGTTTCATTATGGATATTGTTTAAATATGTTATTCTTTAGAACTCGACCTAAATATGCATTGTAGAATGATGTGTTAATTAAGGATTTGAATGCATTAAGTCTTCATCATGCAAACATCCTACAACAACAACCCTAAAGAGGGGCCTGGTACCTTTGCGCACTTCAAGTGAGCTCTCAGTCTAGGTTGAGTGATATGCCAGCGCACCTGGGCTTTTACTAGTAAATTCTAGGTTGGATTAGATCTCAAATGAGATCACCTTGTTTTATACAAGGTGGGTGGTGTGTTAGATGGGTTAATATTAAACATCCTCTGACGTGGTATATGGATCCACCACCTTATGTTTTAAACATAAGTATTAAGATAAAGTTCTTAGTAATTGGTGGGTTTTTTATTAAGTGGTTTCTCACTTAATATTGCAAACCCCATAAATTTAAGCATAATAGTGATCATTCTAGATAAATCCTCATTCTTAATTTATTCATTTCCTCACAACCACTATTGAAATCATTATTCTTTTTAAGTAAGAATTCATTATGGACTCTATTCATGAGAGTTTTGGAAGTGGGCACTATGAATTGGTTGAATTATGATTGTGTTCAAGTATTGTTTATTTCTAGAAGAAATCATTAATTTTCACTTTGTTTGCATAATGTATTTATTTACATAGGAGTGTGTTCTTCTGATTTTCTGCAATGATAAACTTTTATACTTCTTGTAAGAAAAACTTTTACAACATGCAACATCTACAACTTCTATTTTTACATCCTAGTTGTAATAGAGAGATACTCAACCTTTCCTTCTCTCCTTTTCTTCATTTTATTTTAATTTATTTCATCCTAATTAATCTTCAAATATACATGTAAAATTCAGGAAAGGATTTTAGCCTTAGATTTTATTTTATTATTTTTACATATTACTTGGAAAACACCAAAATTATTTCTATTTGTGTAATATTTTATATTTATAAAAGTACTTTATTTGAATGCAAATAGTTATTTAAAATTTACTTTATGTTAGAAAATCATTCATTTTATGTTTAATAGTATGTATCTTGTTTCTTAGTTAGTGTTGGTTATTTGTTTCCTTCTTTTTAGTTATCTACAACCCATGTTACTCAAGCATATAGCCTTTGTGTTCATTTTGCTTGTCTATTTTTTCATGTGTTTATGTCAATTCATGATTATTCCTGCTCAAGAAAAACTACATAGGAAAGGTTTTTTTATTCATGTGATAATTCCTACCACAATCAATCATATCTAAGGATATATTGATCATGACCACATGATTCACACCATTCCACTCCCAAATTTTATAATCAACCATATTATAGTTTTAGATGAGATATCTTAGGATCTAGTTTTCCTTGGTCTGAATAATCTTTGCTCTTAGCTCATCTACTCATTCCTTGATATCACCTTTCTTCCTAAGGCCTAGCCTCATCATACCACATTTACTTTGAATGGATGATTGTGTTGAGATGAATTCAACCTGATCAATTTGGTTGTTTTCAGATAGAGCAATCCAACCTAATTTTTATCCTTTTCACTAAAGTAACATCAACTAAGAATTGCATTATTGCATCTTTATAGAGTGTGGTTATAAAAAAGCTCTCAGTTATCACTATTTTTTATACTTAACATACATTCTAAAGTCATTGAGTCCCATTCAAGAATCAAATAAAAACCCTCTAAGATACTTCTTCATAGATTCGTTCAACCTGCACAACTAGAGAAACTAAGAAACAATCTTCACAAGCCTATTTAATATACCCAAACACATTGACATGTCCAACTAAAGTAATAAACCATATAAGATTAATCATCATTTTGGATCTCTTGTCTCAACCTCGAGAATTTGAGTACAAAGGGAAACCTATCATTTTCCTTATATAAAATATCCTTTAAAATATTTTTTATCCATTAATAATTATGTTCCTCAACCAAATTTATCATCTTGCAAGGGCACCACTTTAATTAAAGGAGAAAAAATATTTTTAGACGGACCATTTCATTTTACCAAGCTTACCTTAGATTGGGTTTTAAAAAAACCATTTCTATTTATTTTTTGATATATTTTAGCTTTTTTCTAATTAAATTATTGGATTTATTTATTTTTGGTGGCATAAAAAATATGAAATAAAAAACAATGTGTAACTCCAAACACTTTAGGTTGTATTAAGTTTTCAGTTCAATTAAACATGACCCACAATTTGGAATCAGGTACAAGCAAATGAAATATTTAAATATACGACCATGCAAAAAGTGGGTTTATTGAAATATGTAACCCTAAGAGATGTAAGTCAACTAGAATTCATCAAAATGCATTCATAAAAATAATACTATCTAAAATAAGTATTATAACACATGAAAATAATCAAGCTTAACTAACTTCTAAAATAATCACATAAAGAGATATAAAGATTTTATCTTATATAACATTGTCACGGGATCCTCATTTCCATATGAATAATTTGTGTTAATATACAAACATTTGAACCTAATTTCCTACAAATTTGAGCTTAGAAGGGTATAATGTTAATATTGTATAGACAATTTTGATTATAATCCAAAGTGTGCATATGGTCATGTTTAGGACCTCTAAAATTGCAATGCAAATATCCGATTATGTTTACTTACGTTCACTCTTTTACATCTATTGAATTCATAAAATTCTATTTCTACTACTCTAAAATAGGAATATCTTGTAAGAGTGGACTTGTTTTGGGGGTCCATGTATGCAAGTTTATTGTCAACCCTTATGGAGTTTTAAACCCTTGAAACTACACAAAAAAGTTATAAGTTGTTGAACGAAAACACAACAATAACATTACCAATGAAGTGTTTTAATATTATACTAGACAATAATTAATAATTTCATGATGATCAAATGAACCTAATCAATATTTTATTTACATATCGCTAAATTCAAATTGTGGCAAAATCAACATGTGTGGCTCAGTTTTAATGGATAGAAATGGAAAAGTGAAAAAGATGGATCAGTCAGTTCTATTCCACTTAGATAGATACTTATGCTAAAATGCTATAGGCAATAGTAACAAGTGTTAATTTTGAAAAGACATCCCTGATCATAGGTTAAAGTAAACATATGATGAATAATGAATGTGGGGATTACACAATGATCCATTTAAAGAGTTTCATTTTTTTGTAGGTTGTCGTAACAATACAATAATACCGGCTTTTAACTCTTTACCAATGTACATAACATATATAAAATAATGCAAAACAAATGTCTAAGGGCCGTTTGAATTGATATTGACTTGATTGATTGATAGATAGAAAGCCTAAACATTTAGGAAAATAAAAATAAAAATAAAAATTATAGTAGAAAATAGGTAGGTAAATGTGGGCTAATATATTGGGCTTGTCCATGTGTCTTCTAAAGCATTGGCATATAATCAAGCATGTTTCAAAAGCATTATGTATATGCTACTCATTAACATTATTAAAACCTATGTTGGTTAAATCATCATATTTTGTTTATATACGATTTGAACGTTATTTCTATCCTCCTTTAAAGTTACGCTTGAGGGTCATGATGGAGAGAATCCTAATTTTTGGAGTATTTTTCGATTAGTGGGGAAAAGTAGACATTGGATGTATTTGTTGGCATTAATATATCTAGACTATAACTTTATTGTAATCATGCAATGTTTTTTTTTAATAAACAATGTCATGAGGTGAGAGTAAATGTCAACTTTAATGTTCGTTTATGATCATTAGCTACATAAGGCTTATAATAAATTCGTTTCTATTATCGTATAATTATACGTGGAACAGGGAACGACAAAAAAGACACCCACGTGGCTGGCCACATGGACAAGTGCCCCGAACACATGAAGAAGTCCTATGGAAAAGTTCCGGTAAAATAAACAGTTGTTCACGCCATTTAATGAAACACGTTTAATGAGGTAAACTTCAAGTTTTAAATTGTTGAAAAGTTTGTTAAAAGGACATGATCTGCACTCCATTATTGTCTTTCGTCACAAACTATTAATTTTATCAACAAAATTAAAATTTCTTATTTTCATTTTAACTATTTTAATATATATTTATGTATTTTAATATAATTTATAGAATTATATATAAAAATGACAAATATGTGAGGGTTATTTAAAATATTTACAATTATTTTACATTTTTATTATGAAAAACATGTATATAGGCATCATGATTAACTATTTAACACCTAAAGAGTCATTCGTACGATCTATTTTGTATGGTAGAATTTGGAAACACATAATGTCTCGATAAAATTCCGTCACCGTATAAGTATTTGGTCACAAGGCACGACTCACCCATACCGATATCGTTTTCATTAACAAATTCATACATGGACGATGCATGTCTATTTTAGAGTCTAAATATAAGTGGTCAACTTGGTTGAAGGAAATCACACGACGGTCATAAAAGGCCATAGACATGAATTTAGCATAATAAATCTCAATCTAAAGATCATTATTTTTGTTTGTGAGTGTTTGTTATAGTGGCTATGGCGAGCGAGGATGAGTTGGTGGTCACATGGAGGCTTAACGAATCCTTGGTGTTTAGAGAGGTGGATGCAAAATACAAGTTTGTGAAGGTGAAGATGTGTTTTGTGGCGGTGAGTCGGGTGGATCCTAAAAGAAGACTAATGCGATTGGTGTGGTTGGTGGAGTCAGCTCAACAACCATAGACAATGTATGTGGTAGATGGTTGACTATTCTGATGGTCGCTATAAATACGACGGTCTTACTTGCACATCAAACAATTCTTTGTTTTAACAATGCCATTCCATCATCCATGACAGTCTATTTTTAATAAGCTGAGAATCCAAAGGGTACGACTTGGATGTTTAAAATTTGAATTTTATTTTTTATATAAAATTGTATGTAAATTATTAAAATATAAATTAATATATCTTAAAATAATTATATATATAGTAGTTGATAAAAATAATACTGTTAATTTTCGAAAGATAGTATTAAAAATTTATCGTTGCCTAAAAATATTTGATAGGTCTAAGAGGTTATAGAATTTAACCCCTGCTCATTACAAATATGAGAAAGAAGTTTGGTCATTGTGTGTAGATAAAGAGAAGAGGCCATATCATAACAACAAAGAGAGTTCATATATAAATTTCTAGACTTTATGGTGAATACTTAAGGTATTTTATTGTTGACAATTTAATTAAATTCCCTTGTGAGATTTTAATATTGTTAAATCTAAGGATATTTAAAGATAATAGAACTTCTACACAAAGCTAAGTACATTCTTAATTTTTGTTACACTAAATGCATGTTCTTGATTAACTTATATATGCATTGAATCTAACAAGCTTTGGAACCACTCGACGATCCGTGCAACAACATATTTCTTTTATTGCTCCATAGTCATGTCCTTCGTTGTTTCATGTCTTGGATTTTTTCATGGGCATAATTTATTTGTGTTACCTCAATGTGGGGACACATTTAAAGTAAGTACAATATAAGATTGTAAAAAAGGGTGCACAAGATTCCTTGAAAATATACCTTTATTTCTTAGAGTGCTTACAATTAAAAAAAATTCATACTTGAACATCATGAGTATCATCACTATTTTAGATGCATCGAACATACGAGATGTCACAATGTTATCTATTGATCGAAAATGAAAAGTTAATAATATGTGTACTCATGGGGTGTCTACTTTTGGGAATGACACATTTTGGATTTGGAGGTGGCTAGAGATATATCTCTTCCTTGGTCTTCCGATATTGCCTTTGAGCTTTACTTTTTTCATAGGTTAAAATCCATCTTCAACAAGGTGAACTATACTTTTGAAAATGATATATTCAAGGAATTTGATAAAAAACCATCTATTAGAACATGGTACATCGTATCAAAGTTTAACATATTGGATTTTATTTTATTTATCATCTTGTTTTAAGCTACACCTTTATTCTTAGAGTGCTTACAATTAAAAAAAATTCATACTTGAACATCATGAGTATCATCACTATTTTAGATGCATCGAACATACGAGATGTCACAATGTTGCTTGGTAATTATCTATTGATCAAAAATGAAAAGATGATAATATGTGTACTTATGGGGTGTCTACTTTCGGGAATTACACATTTTGGATTTGCAGGTGGCTAGAGATATATCTCTTCCTTGGTCTTCCGATATTGCCTTTGAGCTTTACTTTTTTCATAGGTTAAAATCCATCTTCAACAAGGTGAACTATACTTTTGAAAATGATATATTCAAGGAATTGGATAAACAACCATCTATTAGAACATGGTACATCGTATCAAAGTTTAACATATTGGATTTTATTTTATTTATCGTCTTATTTTTAAGCTACACCATTATGGCATGAAAAATCATTCACGAGAATTTGGCTCTAACGATTAGAGTGGCTCTCTCAACAAAAGGAGGAGATGAAAAATCATGGAAAGGGTGTGAAGAGAAAGTGTTTAAGTCATGGATGGTGGCTCGTGCTTGTCATTCAGAGCACGTCATAGTGAGGTCTCTTTAGAGTTCAACAACATGGATGGTGGTGATACCTCGCATTGCATTTTCCTTAGTCAAACTTGGATTCTAGTGATGTAAGAGTATTTTGATGTATACTAATGGCCCAAATAATTTAAGATGGACCGCATCCTTGATTCGTAGGGTGGCATGTTATACACTGGAGATGAATCACAACCATTGTGTACCTTCCAAGATGGAAGAATGTGAAAAATTATTTGTTTTGAAGGATTTCTAAAGGAGGTACATCATGGTGTTCAAATATGGCTTGCAAAGAAATATCTCTCTAAAATGAAAAAATGTTTATTGTTTCCTTCCCTTCCAAAGTCTTATTATGTTCTCAAATATGTTTGCAGAGAATATCAAAGATGTCTATGAAAATTTTTCTCAAAATTTTGTAGAATGTTGTGTTATTCTTCAGCAAAGTTTGCTGGTTTATAAAAGTTTTGGTGTCTTCTCAAGGTCTCTAAGTTGAATTACTACAATGCTAATCAAAATGCCTCATATGATTACACAAAATTCATCAAGTACCATGAAGTTTTGGAGTCTGTATACATTCTTGGCAAAAGTACAAGAATTCTATGGGTAGTTTATTATGTCAAAGACAAATCGTTCCATATTAACAAAATATTTTTTTATTTCTCTTCAATTCATTTGTCATTTTTCATGTATATGTCTTTTTCATGGTCACCATTTTTTTCTATGTTGGCTCTCTGTTCGGCCACATTTAGAGTAAGTACAGTACATCATATCTTATATTTAAGAAATCAGATAATCTTTTTTAAGACCTATACATTAAATGTACACTTTCATGGTTTTATTAGTAAACACGTAATCCTTTGGTGAAAAGCAATGGGACAAGAATGTACACCTCATGTTTCTCCAACCACCATAGCCAAGCCTTGACACCTATTGAATTTTTCCCCAATTTTCTATTTTGGACCCTTCAAGTGCAAAGTGTCTCATGAGATGTGTAACCGAATTCCCCCTTAAATTTATTACAAGGGATGAAATTACAAATAAACTATTGACATTGGTAGCATTAATCGACCACTGCTTGCATTCTGGGATATCTCCAAAATATGTCAACTCAATGAGTTGCACACTACACCACCTTTCTCCCTTCTGACAATTTACAAAGGTACGGCACATCGTTGTAGGAAATAAGACTTTCCCATTGGTTCCCCGCAAAATTCTCCCCATCCTCTGTACTTCTCCCTCAAACCCCTACTTCATCTATCCTATACCTCGTGCTATTTCAATCCTTTCACTTTTACTTCTTCAATACATCCCCTTCGGTGTTTCCATCACACATTTCAAGTGTGATTGCTAGTATAATGTAAGTTAGCATAGTTAATTAAATGACCTCTTAGGAGGTTTGTTTGCTGATTATATTTAATATTATGGTATATTATTTAATATATTGTAAGTTAACATTAGTTAATTAAATGGCTTGTTAGGAGGTTTATGTGTTAAATCCCCCAAAGATAGTGAAAGGTTGAAGGGAAGTGGAAGATTTGAGGGTAATATTCTAAATAACAGGGTATGTAATATGTATAAATGATATAAGAGTACTTTAAGTGAATTAAGTAATTTTTTATTAATTAAATTTTTAAAATATATATCTAATTTTTAGAGTATGTTGAAAGTTGGGAGTCTTTTTTATTTTATGAAGTTGGTTAAGGCATAAATTGTGCGGTGTACGCAAGGATATTTGTATATGGTTGAGAAGCAACACTCAAGGAAACAAAAGACAAGGATTTGCTAGATGGTTTAAAGGAAAAGGAATGGGTCTTAAGATGAATATTTTTTGTGGCGCAACCATGGGAAACTCTTTGTTGGTCAACTAGCTCCCACCCCTTCCCCTACCATAGCGGATTTGGTGACCCCTCTTAAACAAGTGGTTAAGGAGAATGTTGTGGGTGGTGGTTTATGTTCTTAGTGATCGGTTGTGGAAGGTTTATATTGTGAGACTTTATCCTATGTAATTAAGGTGCCTTTGGCGATTAAATGTTATATGAGAACTAAATTGTGAAAGGATTTACCCCCACCATATCCAAGGCAAGTGAAGCCCAAGGTGAATCTGATGTTCTATACGACTAAATGAACAAGGATAAATGATTAGACGTTAAGTAGATTGAGGACTCGGATGTGAAGGAGATGGTGAAAGATGGATTTCAATGGACCTGATGGAACCATCTTTTGACTGTAGAAATAATTTAGGGGTTCTTGCACATTGACACTTTATTGGATAGTATGGATACAGAACAAGTAGTATAGCCTTGATAACCTTTAGTAGTACTCTATCTCTAGCAAGCGAGGTTTAAGTAGTTTGATATACTCCTTTGAGCTACAAACTTAGAAGAGTCTAGACTGCCAAAGTAAACTTGCTCCAGAAGATGCCTTCCTTCGACAGGACATTAGAAGCTTTTCTCAAGGTAGATCAATATACCGAATGTCCTAGCTCATAAATTAGACACTTGTGATCTACATGGTATGGCTCAGTATAGGGAGTCAGAATATCCTTCTAGGTCTGTAAAACAACCTTCTTAATGTTACGACCAAAATTTTAGGATTTTGTTGCTTATAGATCTAATTTTAATGACATGTCTAGGAAAATTTCATAGTATTCAAGGCTATTTAGGTACTATAAGCATTTATGTTGACACTTGTTTACTTTGTGTGTGTCTTCTCATAGCTATTGGGTCCAGGGATTGACCTAGAAGTGGATAGCTCCGTAGCCACTGATCACATTGATTAACAATAGTTGTTAACATAAAAAAGAAGGGTCTCAATGTACCATTGTATTACGGTCTAAACTGTTGTTTGTCAGGGGTGAGTCTAGGTAATTCATAGAATCTTTATGATCTCTTCTATCCCTCTCAAGATTACAAATTAATGAGTTAAGTGACATATTCAGATAGAATCCTTAAAATCTTGAACATATGGACCTAAGTGATTGTTAAATAAACATGGGAATCTAGGTTTGGTTCTAAATAAGACAGAGTTCATGTGATTGTATCAAATCTCTTGTTGACAATACCTTTTGTTGAAATAGGGATTATAAAGTGTTTGTAATCAAGTGATAGCTTCCCAACTTATAAGTCATCCTTTAACCAAATCTGTAGGTGTATATGACTTGTAATAACCATTATGCTCGACGTCATTGATTAACCTCATGAGGTAAATGAAACAAATGTCTCACTTAGTGAGAATAGCAACAATATGGCTATGACAGTCTTGCTGTCAGTGCATGTCATCCATATCATGTCTGACACAACACTCCCATATGTACAAGTCTGTATTGCTCCTATACAATGCAGTATATGAGGACGACAGCAATGATCTTCTCTAAACTTGATTCAAATCTTGTGATATGATCTCTTTCTTAATACGTGGAGCATTGCTAGAAGATGTATTGGAAGTACAACAAGGTTCGATGTGCATGGGGTTTCGTATTGAAACTAGATGATCAACACATCACTTGAGACCTAACTTCTATGCGAACTTATTGTTCGGTACAACGTGCATTTGTTCGATCTCCATCAATGTCAGGACTTTGTTGTTCCTGTACTCATAACGTAAAGTGCAAGGACGGTTCAATCGATCAATTCTGGGAGACTCTATGACAAACAACGAATTGGATAATGGATTACCAATGTACCCAGAGATTATTTAACTTTCCCTGCAGGTCTTTCTAATCGAATGATGCGTGTGAAGGTTACAGGTGTTTCACAGATCAAATCGAACTAGCTGCAGCTAAGTTAACACAAACTCATATCTCATAATTTACACATAGGTCATGCATCTCATTGTCAAATATCAGAAATGTTAGAGAATTATGAAAAGAATTCATGGTTTAGGAATGAACTTCCAGTCTTATTGGGCCTATTTCAACACTCCTCCCTGCCTGCTTGACAAAGGAATTCCCTCATTGGGTCGACTCACAACTATACGTTTGCATTTGTTGCAGTTGAGCTTTCACTTGTCCATAGAAAATTTCAAAGATTCCCTAAACTCGGGATTTTTTTGGATTGCTAAAAGACTCTCTTTCCACTTTCGTCCCCCTCCAACTGACTTTTTCTTTTTTCTCTTTAGCACATTACAATCTCATGTCGCACTCAAACCGGTTGAATGCTCACACTCCCTATTCTTCAAAAATGCAGTTAAAAGAGTTAACGTTTACACTTGCATTTCATTAAACTAAGGTGGATGGTTTGCTTGAGTTAGCACCTAATCTTACATTTGCAGGTGTGACATGAGATGTATCTACCTCTCCAAATGGTTGTTTGTGTGAGGGCCGAGTTCTCACGTGTACTTTGATGGAGGTACTGTTTGCATGCAAATTGGCAACAAGATTCATACCCAAGCATTTGCTTTGAAACCACCTTGCCTCCAATTCAAATTTTCAAACTGTCAATATCTCAGTGGTGTCTTCCATTTGAATAGAAGGTTTGCAATTACAGTGAGCTTTTCCAATTAAGGGAAATGTTTCTGAACAAGACTTATCGTCCAAAACAAGGCCTAAGACCTCAACACAACCAAAATCGATCCCTGTTCTGCATCGCTACAAAGGATGACCTTGCATCACTCTGTCTATCTTGAAGAGGGAGAAGGTTGGTCGTTGCTCACGACTAGCTTTTTTTGGTTTTATCGCTTTGGGAGTTTTGTTCACTCATGGATCGGCTTTCCATTCTGTAAGCGATTAGTTTGTTGTCCTTATGGAGAATATTTCTTGTGTTTTTGTTATTAATTCGCCGAACAGGCTATATATTGTTCTTTTTCTTACTAGTTGTGTGGATTCTCTAATATTGGCATCTTGTTTTAACTATTGTTTTCTTGGGGTTGTATGTGTTGTTTTCGTGGCCGATGGTGACAATTTGTGCTAGTTTTAAGATTTCTAGGGATTAAGCCCCCTATTTGTGTCCTAAATTCGGTTCATAGCTGTGACCAAAATAGTTTTTTGGTTCATAACTCCGATCAAAAGCCCTTACCCATTATATAAAAAATATTGAATTTAATCTTATTAAAACACATAATTTATTTAATACACATGTGTACATAGAACCACATTCCACATCAATCTTATGAAAAAAAAGAAAAACACTTTCCATATTTACTCGAAAATAACAAATAAACAAATAAATTTATTAATTAAACCCTTCCAATAACAATTTTTTTATCCCTTACATTTCCATTGAAGGGCTTGTTTTGCCGAGGTCGATATAAATGGAATACAGGTAGTGGGGTTTATTCGCAATACCAGGTAACCAAAACTCCATGTTTGCCTCTATCGAAATGGGGTGCTTTTTCCCCAAAAAGTAATTAAATGTTCCGTTTTTTTAAAAACTGGGTTGGAAGTAATCCATTAAAGTGTGGAGATTTATCCCCAAAAAGTAAGGTCAAATGTTTTCTTTTTCCCTATAAATGAATGAATGAAAGATTTTAATGATGTCCACAAGACCGAGTAGTCTATGGGACCCAAAGGAAAAACACGAGCAAAGCATCCAAACACCAAAAGATGCCTGAGGGAACTGCTACTTCAACCTTTCTTCCAACTCTTTGCTATTTTTGCTTCTTCTGCTATGAATTTTTATCAAGAAATCTGCTATCTTTGCTACCCTTTCCTCTTCAAACAAAGCTGTAAGATCAGCCCTTGTTAAAATATCCATGTAATTTCTCCTTATATCCCCGTAAGTGATACATTCCATAATGACGTGCCATTTAGATTCCACTGTGCCCAACTTGCAAAACTGACAAACCCTTTCAGACCACTCCTCCTTGGGCATTTTCCATCTCCCGGTTTCACACCTAAGGTGATGTGAACTAGTTTTTAGCTATACAATTAACATTTTAGCCTTCCACTTTATTGTCGCCCCAATGTAGTGCTTTTGTCCGTGATCACAAGTGGGATTAAATTCTTGACATAGTATTCTCTTTTTCGACCAAGCTGCTTACATACTTCTTAACATGGTATTTCTGAACTTCTCTCTTACATACTTCTTTATTTCTTCATTAGTGCCAGGGAACTCCTGCATGCTAATGCCCCATTTTTTCTTCCACTCACCGTTTTTCTTCATCCATGTTTTCTTCCTCCTGTTTAACTTTTCCTCAATTACAATTTTAGGCCACCGGGAATCCTCCATGTTTTTCAATTTTTTGAAGTATCCTAATAGTCGAGTCATCACCATCGATTCCACCGTAAAGGCTCCGACTTCCGCTAGAATGATTTCATATGGGACCTTGGTTTTCATTTTGAAACTACTTGTAATTAGATGCTTCTGAATTCTTTCTATTTGCTTCCACTTCTTCATGGATGGACTGCTGCCCCAAATCTCACAACCATATAACATTACCGGGATTATCAGTAACTCAAAAAGGTTCAAATGGGTCTTCTAGTCCCATAATTCTGATGTTCTGCATCTGTTCTGGAGCATATAAAGTGCTTTCCACCCCCTTAGATTCTCTTAGCTCTACAAGTTTCCCAACTAAGACAATTGTGAAAGTCCAGTCCCAAATATTTGTACTCCTTGACAGCTTGCAAGGAGTCCCCCACGAACTCAAAGCTTACTTGCCTCCTTTTCTTCTTTAAGGTAAATATCACATGATCTTGGCTTTACCAATGTTCACTTGCATTCCCACCTCTTGGAAAAATAGCTCTAAAGCTCTCAAATGCTCCTACAAACCTTGCTCTATTTTAGCCATTAAGATAAGATCATCTGCATAGAGTAACAATTTCACTACATAGGAAGCTAGATGAATCCCTCCTCCACCCTTTTGTCAATCCATTCCTCTAGCTTGTCTATATATAACCCAAACAAGGTGGGTGACAACGGAAAACCTTGTTTGACCCCAATGTCACTCCCAAAGCACTCTGATAGGCCATCTTTAGTCCTAATTTTAGCCTATACTTTCTCATAAAGTCTCTACACCGCTGCCCTATACTTATCCGGAATGCCCAACTCTTCCATTCTATTCCACAATTTGCTTCTCGGAACCATGTCAAATGCTATTTTGAAATCCATGGAGCAACAGTACACCTCTTCACCCTTCCTGTCCCAAACCTTTTCAATCTGGTGCCTAAGAATGATGCAATGATCAATCGTAGAGTGCTTTGGTCTAAAACCTGCCTATCATTTTGCTCTCTTACCCTCCTTTTCAGCCCAAAGGCTAATTCTACGCTCCACCATGCCACCAATTTTTTTTTTCCAAAAAGTGGATTAATTATAATGGTGCGGTAATTTCCTGGGTTGTTGACATCACCACTTTTGTGTAGAGGGATGACAATGCTAGTTGTCCAGTTGCTTGGAAAACCGAACTAAATAACTCTATTAAAGATGTTTGTAATGTGCAGAGCAAGATCTTTTGCACCCTAATTGAAGAATTCTGCTTACAGCCCATCTATGTCTTGAGTCTTTCCCCCTGCTAATCTTGTGACCCCTTCCTTGATGTCTTTCGTGGAGAAGAGTTTGTCCCTGTTGTCAATAACATAAGGAAGAAGTGGCAAGTCATTGCTTCTTTGGTAGAGCATCTTTGCATAATCAAGCCACTAGGTATCTATGATGTTGTTCTCCATTGTAGTTCTACTCTACTGAAACTCTCTCCAGAAACCTCTCGGATTATGCTTCCCCATGAAAATCAGCGCTTCTCTCCTACCTCGCATGTACTCTTCCTTTTTGTTTCTCACTAACTTTCTATTTACCTTTGTATCTATTTCTTCTTTTTTGGAAGCATTTAACCTTCTTTTCGTAGCCTTGCACTCTTCATCAAACCATGGGTTTGCCAGAAAACTATTTTTAGTACTTCCCCGAGTTCTAGCACATTTGCACTCCCTTAGCGCATTGTGTATTATATTCATTAACTACACACTATTGAGCATGTATTTTCCCTTGTTGGAGTTACCATCATCCTACATTTCCTGTAATTGTTTTGCAATCCTCCCTTTAAAGATGGCATGGTTCTCCTGATTCACAAGGATTTTGCCTTGATACCCTACTTTTTTGTTCAAGTGAAGGTGCTCTTTTTGATGGTCCTTGTTTTGCATACTGATCTTAACATGAATTGGATTATGGTATGATTTCAATTCTATAGGACAACTTCCAACTTCGAGCTCCCAAATCTCAGACATAATGTTTTGTGAGCATATGGCATAGTCAACGACACTTTGATCGTTGTATGTTTGGCATGTGATGTTTCCGAAATTTGGCCATGTCTTTATGCCATTACATATGATCAGGTTATGTAAGCTACATAAACCTAACAATTCAGCCCCAAAATGAGAAACTCCACCCTTGAGATCTTGTGAGACCCATTCCCATTTCTAATTTTTGTCCTCTTATAACCATATAGGATCGTTATTCCCTTCTTCTTATTTCCCAAAGTAGAGGGATTGATTATTTGTTGTCCTAGCATTAAAGTCCCATATTAGAATGATCTCTCCCTTAATGCCAAATTCAGCTATGTCTCTTTTCAATGCTCTGAAAGGGTCCTCTCTATCCATGTGCCTCTTCCTGTAGGTTTTAGATCCATGGGGAGTGAAGTAACATGCTGCGAGAAAAAGGGTGGTTGCTTTTACGGTCAATTTCAACCATAAGTATTGATTATTCGGGTCCTTATTTTCTTCCTTGATGACTCCTTTCCATGTTTCCCTAACTAATAATGTCACTCCACCGTGTCCTTTTCTCTTCTCTCCCAACCCATTCCAAACTGAGACCTTCTCATATCCTAGAAAATTTGGTACTCTGTAACCTTCATGCTCATGTGTCTCTACAAGAACAATGATGTCTCTATCCTCCACTATGGGCCCCAACCCAGGAGCCCTCCTCCAAGGATAGCCTCTACAATTCCAACTAACTAGCATAAGATAGCCTTGGGGGGGCCCGACTCCTATTTATCATGGGCATGATTTATGCCAAATTGGGCTTTCCCTATATATAGCCATGCTTGTTTTCCTTCCTTTCTTGCTGCTACCACCTTTTCCCATTCTTTCCTTCTCTCTTCCAACTATATCGGAGTTAGATCCTCATCTATATAGAACTAGGTGCCTTTGAGAAACTTCTTATTTCTTAGAATTTTTTTCTTCTCTTCCACATTCCTCAAAATAACTTTTATATTTCTTGTTCTGTCCCCTCATCCCACTTTACCAATTCTATTGGCTTGGTGGATGTGCCATGTCCATTGGATTTGGTCTTGAAGGAAATCTCCAACTACTTTGCTGGTAATTTCTCTTTCTCCATGCTCTTTCAACCCTTTGATGAAAATGTTTGCTACTCTTTCTTAGCGGTCTTTTTCTTCCCATAATTGCATCTTGACCTGTTTATTTATTAACTCCTTCTGTGATTCTATTGGTTCCTTTACCACATTCACCCATGACCTGGCCTCTTCAAGTTTTTCCAATAGTTTGGTTTCTTTAATTTCCATGTCTACTAATGTTGATTGAATATCATTTTTTATGGGGTATCCTTTTTACTTCCCGTTGGATCCATGTTACCATTTTTGCTTTTCTTTATCTCAAGTTTCAAAGCTATGATCTCTTACTGCCCTATTACCATGGTGTTATTCAAACTGTCAATTTGCTCTTTGAGTACTGTGTTTTCTTGTTTCAAAAGTCTGTAGGCTTCTAGTATTTCCTAAAGCTTGGCATCTTTCAATTGTTCCTTCGTCTCCAAATCATCCACTCTATCTTTTTGGCTCAGTAATTCCTTGACATAAAGCTATGATGACCATGTTAAAGGCATGGATATCAGGCTATAAATATCTTGTGGTTCATGATCTTCTCCTGTAACCTCCAAGATTCACTCTCGTTGTATTGTTATGTCGTTGTGCTATTTCATTTCCATGTGTTGATAGTTTACTGTCTTTAGATGACCATTTACACTGGGAATGTTGCTAGGTGTTTTTGGAAGGATTGTCATGAATTTTTTGCTTCCCAATTGCTTAATATTTCTTGCAATTTTTTACTTGTCTGCACTGTAATATTATTATGTACTATTTTGCATTTATGTATGTCAACTTTGCCTCTGATTCCCCCAACTTGATCTAATTCTGCCCTTGTTTGTGAGAGTGCACGATTAGTGCCTTTACTACTTCTTCTACTTGAGGGGTGCAAGCATCATTGTTTTCTTTTACTGCATTAGATGTGTCTGCCATGTGGTTTTGTGTGTCCTGGAATTCTGCATTCTCTTCCATGATTGTTGAAGTTGGAAAAGACAGTTCAAAGGTTTTAATGCCTTACGCTGAAACAAATTAAAAGTAATACGTGCTTTGGTTTTCAAACAGGGCATTAGGATTATTAAAATTGTTCTGTCTGCCTCAACGTGTCAAGGCATTTTATCAAACACTTCACAAGCAAGTAAATTCAATGCAGGTTGTTATAGTTGTAGTGTGCTTTTCATCAGTAAACTAGTAGTTTGAATAAACCGGGCATTAGAATTGTCCTCTATCTACCTCAATGCATTAAGGAATTTTGTCAAACACTTCACAAGTAGGAAAATTCAATGCAGTTTACTACAGTTGTATTGTGCTTTTCATCAATGATTGTCAAGTTCCCCAAAACCCCGGCCTGTATCTTCCTTCACATCTGACCTTCCTTCAGCCCTGACTCGTATCCCACACTATTTATTACCTACCTCACTGGTGGCCAAGTACCCAAATCCACTTCTTCTCGATGCTACTTCATCACTGTTGCTCTTTCTCAGACGTTCCTCCTCCGCGTTGTTACTTCCACGCTACTTCCTTGCTGCTGCTGCCACGTTGCTTTCACGTTGTTGTCACTCTGCTTCACATTTCTTCCACGTTCTCTATTCACTGTTCCCTGTTCGTTGTTCTCCATTCGTTGCTTTTTGTTCCCCATTACTTGTCGTTCGTTGTTCTCTATTCGTTGTTCATTGTTCATTGTTCATTGTTCGTTGTTCGTTGTTCCCCGTTTGTTGTTCCCCATTCATTGTTCTCCGTTCGTTGTTTAGTATAAGGTTTAATATATTGTTGGACCTTAGTTTATTTTTAGGATCTAATTATCATCTTAAAAGGTTAATTAATTTAATCAATTAATTTTAGGAGTTTATTTAATTAGGCATCTAATTTAAAAATAAGCTCTTTTATTTTGATTTGTAGTTAAAATTTAATCATTTTTAGCACTTATTGTCGATCTTTCAGTCTTTTTAGACTTTAAAATTAGTTTAACTGGATGTTCTAAAAGTGTGATTTTTAGCGTTATTAGATGATTTTTTCTACTAATCTATTTACTGAGTGTGTAGCATTCCTTTTAGCATTATTTCACCTTCTGAGAGCCCCTATTGCATCCTCTTGGACTCTTTCTTGATCCCTTTATTTGTTTTTTAATTTCTCTTCTTCGCTTGCAGGTTAGTGAGCACATCCGCCACAACCTTGCGGGAAGAGAGCTTCCTTCCCTTCTTACTTTCTTTTTTGCTTGTTCACTTGTTTCATTGTGCACGACTGAGCATATTGTGGTCTCCACACTTATGCAATATTTTGCTAATTACAAGGTGAGTGACCAAATGTCTCACATTGCATGAAAACTTGGGTGTAATCAATGCACTACTCATAAAGTGCCGCAATCAGGGGGTGATCATTTTGTGTGGTTCTTTTCTTTCCTCTATTTTATTTTCTCATTTTTATCTGTTATGGATCTTAATTATGTTCCTTTGCTTACCCCATTTAACTATCACAAATGGAAAGATGTCATATCTCTCACTTTGAGAAAACAAAAACTATATCAGATAACTATGGGATTGCAAATTACACCTAAAGAAGACATAGAGAAATAAAAGTGGTTTGACAAATGTAATGAATCCTTTGGCATTTTGTGTCTTTCTGTATCCTCGGAACTTCTCTTTCATATTAACACATCCAATTCTCCCAAGGAAGTATGGGATGCCTTTGAAATGTTTTTTGGGAAACAAGATGAAATGAAAGGGCATGAGATGGAAAATTAGGTGATTAGTATCATCCCTAGCAGTTTTGACACTCTCCAGAAATTTTTCACTAAAATCAAATATCTAAAATTGTAACTAAAAATTTGTGGAATTGACAAGGACTCACAACTCATACTTTTTGTCCTTACAAAACTTGGTCTAGACTATTTAGTTTTCGTCTCCACCTTCCATGCTAAAAAAGATCACTTGGTGCAAGTTATACTATTCCATCCTTTGATGAGTTTGTCATTGATTTGATTAGAGAATGGGATAAACTAATTTAGATGGGTACTCTTAGATCTATAAAATATCATGCTCTCATTGTTGTTCATGAAAAACATAGGGTTTCAAAAGAGAAGAAGCAAAACAATAAGGATCATGAGAATAAAAATAACCAATCCATCACAAAATCAAACTTTTCCACTTCCTCTTCTAGTTTTAAATCTCCTAAAGAACGGATCAAATTTGGGTACTATAGTGGTAGGCATAAAGAAGAAAAATGTTTGAAGAAAAATATTGACCTCCTCACGAGTCTTCTTGAGAAGAACAACATAAGAGTTCTTGAATCTCTTAAGCCATCTTCATCATCAATTCATGGAAGATCTAAGGAAAAATATAATGGAAAGGTGAAAGCAAAAGAAAAATAAAAAGAATCAACTAAGGAGAAAACAAAATCAAGAGCTTTAGTTGCAGTTGTGTCACCTACTCCTACATGGGTGATTGATTTAGGTGCATCTCATCATATGGCCTCATATGACATTGAGTTTGCTTCATTATAGCCATGTGACATGTCTTCTATTCGGTTTGGTGACAACATTTTTACACCAGTTTTTGAGAGAGGGTCTATTGAATTGAATGGTGGAACTTTCAATAATGTTCTTAATGTTCATTCACTTTCAACTAATCTCCTTTCAATGTATGAGAATACTCACCTTAGTTAGGGCATACGGGTTGAGTTCACTCCAGATTCTATTTATGTTAAAGAGCTTCATAGTGACAATATTATTATAGTTGGTACAATTGATTATCACACTCAAATTTACTCTTTTTCTCACCTTTTCCCTCCTTCATATTCTTCATCGGATTCACTTGGACTTGATGATATTTTTGATCTTACTTCTGATGATGATGACTTCTCTTCTAGCTTGGCTGATTTCCATAGTGATGGGGACCCACCTCAACCATCCACTTATCATCTACCACATATTGAGGAGTTATTTCTTGATCCACCTACTTTTGGTCCACTACATAATTTTTAGGAAGTAGGTACTTTGGTTCAGGGCTCATCGGACTTTGAGCACTCTTCTATATAGTTATAAGACATTCCACCTTCCTTCTTTACCATTGCTTCATATTCACCATCTCTTCATGGAGTAGTTAGCACTTAAACCTCACATATGGAGCATCGTTCCTTGGATAGGAGCCACACCTTGTCACTTCAGGGATCTTCTTCTTCACTTGATACAAGGTCGTCATCGACACATTCTTTGTCTTGGGAAATTGGATAACATTCTTCATCTCTTATCTTCTTATAGAAATATTGCACTTTGTACATGAGTACAATATTAGCCCTTTAGTTTCTGGGACTCATTTAAAGCATCTTTCTTAGGTTGTTTAGGGGTGTCTTTTATTTCTTGTAAGTGAATGTTTTTCACTTGGGTTTTCCTCCATTACTTGAGATTCTTATTGTAAATGGGTACCTCATCAAGCCTAGTTTCTGGGACCAATTAACCTTCTCCTCTTTTTATTTTTCCATAAATATAGTTGTTTGTACATGGGTACCTATTATCCAAATAACTATCCTAGTTATTTGGGTAACTTGTATACATATTCTAGCTCTGAGCTATTCATTACAAGGTTGCATGCGCTCAAGTTCACCTGGCACATTCCCTTGGTCGTTGTTTCCCTATGCGCACTCCTTTTCCTCACACACTCTCACATGCTTCCCCTCCTTTCCTTCCTTCTCCTCTTCCTCCTTGTTCACATCTTCCCCTTGTGCACATATCTTGTGCATCCACCTTATTCCTAGTGGCTATTTATCCCACACGCGCCTTGCACTTGCTCTAATCAGCCAATTCCCTGGCCCTCTCACATGCCGTGCCCATTACTTTGTAATAGTTGTGCCTTGACAATTCATCCTCCACTCACCAGCTTATCGCTTTTCCTTCTCGTGTCGCGCACGCTTTCCTCTACACCTTCCTCTATTTTCTTCTGTGTGACCTTCCTTTGTGCCCTTCTGTGCCAAGTCATCTTCTGACATGCTTGAGTGTTCCACACGTAACCAATCAAAGTGCACCAACAGGGTGCCGAATCCTTGCAACAAATGAGTGAGTGACATGTGGCAGAAAAGATAAACATTTACACAGTTGGCCATCCTTATAGCATATCCACACATGCCACATGTCTTGCATGCGTCGAAGACCCTAACAAAATTTTGACAGATGTATATTCTGCTATAGAGCTTCGATCAGCATGTGCTTAAACTTTTCAGAAAGCTGTTAACATCAGCTACAGTGCTAGATATTCAAATTCAAATTCTTAGCGGATCTGGTACGTGAAAAATGGGAAAACGTCTTTGTCAGAATTGATGAGCAGATTTGATTACTCCAACCACCTGATTTAATTTGATTCACCCATTTCTAGGCAAATTTACAAGCATTTAGTGCTTCTTGTTGGTGGTTGTGTTTCAAATTCATATTTTCCCTCCATCTTCTCTTCTTCTTCCATGCATTCATTTATAAATGTAAGATTTGGGCTCATTTGTTATGTTGGACACTCTGGATCCTTACGCATTCTGCTGAGGACTTCATATTTTATGTATTTTGAGTTGCAGACCTTTAGATATGGCCCGTGCATGTGGATATTGGCGTCTTTCGCCATTTTAAATAGCTCTGTGCATTTATAGAAGTAATAGAAGCATGTTTTATGACTATTCTATGTCCTAACATGTTTACATTCCTTCTTCTTTCCTTTTCTCTTACAGTGCATGTTTGTTGTGCCATTTCACGTCCCTTGCAGTTCCTTATTTAGTTGTGTTTCATGAGAATGATTTGGTAAATATGTTTTTAGCTGTGTTACTCATTCCTAGCCTCCTTTCACGCATTTACTTTTATTCTCACTCAGAAAAAATAGTGTTCATCCCTCTTTTTCTGGTGCTAGTTTGTTTTAGTGTAGTTTATTTTCATGTCATCCTTCTATCCTTGGTCCCTTGGCATTATTAGCTTAGTTTCTATTTTAGCACTAGGAGTAGCAGTAGCAGTAGAATTAGATAGAGGAACTAGCCTTCTTCGGAGATCCATCTCAAGCGTGCAAGGTCCCACAACTTGGCTATTCTAGATTTGAGATGCGGGTGCAGGTTTGAAGACCAACAGTTCTGGTATGCCCGGTGGGACCAAGAATTGAAAGCTTAAATTTAATATTTCTAAGTTTTGGTGTGTGGACTTAGTATTTCAGCCTTTGGAGGCTCATCTTAACACATCTGTCAACTCCCAAACATTTGCAGATCTATGTTTTAGCAACCCTGAGGGCCTTTTATGAGAAGAGTGCACATAAGGAAAATTACAACAACTAAAGATTCTTTCGAGTACCTCCATCTATTCCCTAGAAGATTTCATTCCAGAAATCCCATGTGTGCATCTCCATCTCCAATGCACCACGCCCATTCAACTCCTCCTTCATAAAAAACCTGTGCGCCTTGTAATGGCACATCAAAAACCTCCTCCACTTAGAAATTTTGATAGCTTCACTGGAGGAAGCCCCCAGGTTTTGGCCATGAAAAATGACATGCCAAAAAGCGGCATGAAAAATATTCCATACTTTACTGGTGAAAATCAAGTCACCCCTCAGCAACATATCCAGGATGTAGCAAATGTGTGTTCACTTTATTTGATCACACATGATGATGTAACAGTCAGGCTACTTGTAGCCTCTCTCAAAGGAAAATCGCTTCAATGGCATAGAGGTTTGAGACTTGGATCTATTGCCACCTAGGATGAGCTAGGAACAGCTCTTTGCAATTATTTTGAAGATAAGTCAGGTCACCTATCTTTGGTGGAGCAACTAACAACAACAAGGAGGGCACCCAATGAGTAGATGACTGATTTCAACATCAGATTTCAGAAGACTTGGGATAAAATCCCTCTTGTGGTAAGGCCTACATCCCATCATGATTTTCTTTATTATCTAAAGGTGCTGAATAACAACATCTCAGTCACGATTCAATCCATGGGAGGTAGGACTTTACAAGTTGTTTATAATATTGCAGTAAGGGCAGAAAATAGTCTTATTCAGGGGGGAAATATAGCTCCTAGACCGCCTATGCCATTATTCCCAGAAATGTCACAAACACCCTAGCCTTTTGTTGCCCATATTCCTATTCCTAATCAAGGCGTGCAACCAATTGCTTCAACATGCCACTCTCTAGTGCAACAAAAGGAAGATGAAGAATTGAAGGCCCTAATTAGAAATTTATCAAACAAAGTCATATCATTAGAAAAGTAACAGGCGCAAGCCTATAGAGTAAATTCTAATCAGGGGCATAGCTAAAGTAATCAGCCTTGGCAAAATCAATATAGAAACCAAAGATATGTGCCCAACTAGTAGAATGATAGATGGCATGCTAATGCACATCTACCCTTACAAGTTGTTCTTCATGTGCCCTCTTCTAGTAACTAGTATAAGTCAGGCACTCATTCTAGTTAAAAATAATTTGGCGCAAGAGTCAAAGTGGTGCTTTCCTTGCAACATGCCTCATAGTCAATATCACTGTGTGAATGTTGTGTGCGCGCAAGCCTACATGATCCAAAATTCTTCAACCTGTGAACCTTTAACAAGTGCCCTTAAATCAAAAAATCAAGGAAGACTAGAAGCTCCTCTAGAAATAAACGTGATGTTCTTTGGCGATGAGGAATTATGTGTAATCAACCAAGCTGTAGATGATACAAGCATACCACGATCCCAAGTTACAGACAACACAAGATATAAGAAGAGGATGCTTGATTCTGATGCTCAAGTCACACTCCCAACAACGTAAGCCAACCCTCAAAAATAGAAAGAAGAAGCCAAGGCATCTAGTAGCAAGAATGCTCGAATTATTATAGTTGAGGCTCTGAGTGAAGCTCTTGAAGTGGTGCGCGCCCCTCCTTTGGTAGGTCAATCCTCTGCTCCAGCTAAATTCCAAGCTCCCATGCCTGAACAGTCTAAAAGGGATGTTGTTCCTCAAATGCACAAGTCATCAGGTTTTCCATTCAACATTGTGGACCAGATGAAAAGGAAAAACATAAATGTCACAATGTGGGATGCTCTGGCCATTCCATCTCAGTGTGATCTATTACATGAAGATCTAGCGTAACTCCCGTGCATTGATCCAGCTATGCAGAAGCCGCGCACTTCTATCAACATTTGCCAAGAAGATGAGAAAAAAATTAAGGTTGTTAAAACCCCACCCTTCTATATGTCCTTAATCAAAAGAAAACACCTTGTCAATAATTGTATGATTGATTCAGATGTTAGTACTTCTGTTATGCCTAAGAAGATTTTTGATGTCTTAGGTCTGAACTATAGCCCCTTGTCTAAAGGAGTCCTATAGCTTGATGGTTCAATTTTTAATACTTTAGGAATCATCAAGGATCTTGAGTTAACTCTTCATGCATGTCCAAGTCTAACAATAACTTAAGGCATGTCAATCATTGACCTACCTCTGTTGTTTGTCTTATGTCTGTCAAGAGACTTTACTTCTAAAGTGGGTGGTTACTTGTCTTCTGATTGGTCTCATATGTTACTAAAGACAAGGTATGGTACTTGGTTTACCATACAAGCTGAGCCAATATTTTCCTATCATGTAGAGTCATATGTCCCATCCCCTATCCAAGCCAACTATTTAATCCAAGAACAAGCTTCAACTCCTGAAGAACATCCTCTTCCACCTTCTATTCCTGATCTGGTACTTGATGAATGGGTGGAGAGGCACCATAAATTTGACCCATATGCTAAGGAGTTTGAAGTTATGAAACTAGGCTTAGTACTTACTGTATTCTTGAAGAATAATTTGTGCTACCTTGGGTGCTTACGAAAGACCAAGTTGAACCTAGTTTATGGAAGTTATAATTTGATGATTCCAGAAGTAGAAATGGCATGGGGGCAAGAGTGGTTCTCATTTATCCTAAAGATGAGAAATTATTCTTTGCGTACAGGATGTAATTCACATGTTCTAACAATGTGGCAAAATATGAGGTGTTGGTGCATGGTCTGTTGATTGTTGAAAAGAAGAAAATCAAGGTGCTACAGATATTTGGGGATACAAATTTGGTTATCCATCAGGTCACCAAAAAATTCTTAACAAATAATAAGCTTCTCAAAGCTTATAAAAATAGAATTTAGGAGACCTACTTGAGAGCTTTGATGCTCTAAATATGTAGGTGGTGCCGTGTAAAATGAACAAGGAAGATGACCAAATGGTCACTCTTGGTTCGCAGTTCTTTCCTGCTGAGGACTTTGTCAAAGGAAACACTCATCACATTAAGATGGTGGTCAGACCATCCATTCCAGGTAGTAATACCAGATGGCAAGTTTTTTATAGTGATGCACAGATCGTTAAGTTCATCCAGAATGAAGTTGATTTCTCATCAAGCATGCGAGCTAACTTGCATGTCAGCTATGGTGACCAAGTGATATAGCTGAAAACAAACAAGTTTCCTAAAGGTCTGGTCACCTCAAAGAAAATGTTAATCCCTGATGATGAGTTCAAGGGTAAAGATAAGTACATGTGTGCCACACAAGAATACTTCTCTCCAATCACTATTACATGCGGAAAAGATTTGCCACTCAGTAAAACTTGCACACATGAAGAAAAGTAGGACTTCATCTCTATCTGTCAAAAATACAGTGATATCTTATCATGGGAGTATGAATACCTCAAAGGTTTTGATCCAAGTGTTGCTCAAAAATCCATTGACATTGATCTTGGTATCAAGCCCTTCAGGTAGAAGTAGCAATCGGTCAATCCAAAGATAGACCCCCTCATGAGAAAGGAATTATCCAAACTTGTTGAGGAAAAGATTATTTTTCCCATCAAGTACTCTACCTGGGTTACAAATCTAGTTATAATGCACAAGAAGAACAGTGAAATCAGACTATGTGTTGATTTCAAACATTTAAACAAGGCATCTCTAAAGGATCATTATCCTTTGCCTTCAATGGAGCAGATTCTACAAACTGTGGCCAGTGTGCAAATATTCTCAATGCTAGATGGGTATTTAGGCTTCAATTAGATCCTGGTCAAGGAAGAGGATCAATTCAAAACAGTTCTTACAACCAAGTGGGGAACATATGCATATCAAAAAAATGCCCTTTGGTATGTCAAACGCAAGTGCAACATTTTAGTGCGCCATGGATATTGCCTTCAAAGGTTACATCAATGAGTTCATCTTGGTTTACCTTGATGACATCACTTTCTTCTCAAAGAAAAGTGTGGATCATATGGCGCACCTGGAGAAAGTATTTGAGAGATGTAGAAAGTATGGGGTGTCCCTTAACCCCAAGAAGTGAAATTTTGTAGTGGCACAAGGCAATATTTTGGGCCATGTGGTTTTAAAGGATGGCATCACAATTGATCCTGAGCATGTTTCAGCCATCCTATCTCTTTCCTTACCAGCGCACAAGAATGCCATGCAATCCTTCCTCGGTAAGATCAATTTTGTTAGGTGTTTTATCCCTAACTTTTCAGGACTGATTCAGCCCATCACCCTGATGGTCAAGAAGGACATAATTTTCAGATGGACAATAGAAGGAAGAGAAAGCTTTAAAAAAATCAAGCAAGAGATTTCTTTTGCACCAACACTCATCAACCCAGATTATTCCAAGGATTTCATCCTTTATGCTTATGGCATTGATGTGAGTGTTGCTTATGTCCTAACACAAGAAAATGAACAAGGGATGGAACAACCAATGGCTTTCTTTAGCTAGACACTGAAGGATTATGAATTAAAATACAGTCACATGGAGAAGAAGGTCTTCACCATCATGTGCATGCTCAAAAAATTCAAAAGTATGCTCCCCAAAAATCATATTAAGGTGTTAGTCTCCCACTCTTGTATCAGAGACTTCATCATGGGAGTAAAAATCAGTGAGAAAGAGAGCATGATGGGTGACCAAAATCATGGAATATGATGTGATTATCAAAGCCAAAAAATTGGTAAGAGGCAGTGCGCTATGCAAACAGATTGCTAAGGATACGCAAAATGAACATGTGACTTCATTATTTCTAGATGAGGATCTCCCATGCATAAAGCTTGAGAAAAATACAGATCTCAGTGCATGCAACTAGATGAAGGACATTTTCACATTCCTTTCCGAGGGTGCATAACCTCCTAGTTTAAACAAAACAAAGAGAAAGCATCTGAGGTTACACTCTATACTTTATGTTTTGATTGATGGAATTCTCTTCAAAAGGAACATTGATGGCGTGTTATTAAGATGTATCAATGACACGCATACTGGAAAAGTGTTAGTAGAATTTCATGATGGATTCTCTAGTGGACACTTCTTTGTCAAAACTATAGCAATGAATATCATAATGGCATGTATATTTTTTCCTACCTTGTTTGTAGATGCACACAAATGGGTTACAAAATGCAAAGAATGAACTTTCTTTGCAGGAAAGAAAAATTAGCAGCACTTCCCCTCCAACCAATCCAAACAAATCAGCCTTTTGCGCAATGGGGTCTTGACTTCATAGGCATGATCAATCCACCTTCAAGCGATGGACACAAATGGGTGTTGATAGCTATATACTACTTCACCAGATGGAAAGAAGTTGTCATGCTCAAGGAATCAACCGAGTCAATCATCCTTGACTTTCTCGAAGGTATAATCACAAGGTTTGGCATTCCTCATACCATTATCTTTGATAATGCAAAAGCCTTCCTTGGAACTAAAATCACTGATTGGGCTCTAAATTTGGGCATCTATCTGAAAACCTCTTCCAACTATTACCCCCAAGGCAATGGTCTGGTAGAGTCAACAAACAAGAACCTGATCAGGATCATGAAGCGCACAATGAATATCATCCAAAGACAATGGCGTACAAAGGTCTCGCACGTGCTCTGGGGAGATAGAATCATAGTCAAAAAGGTAATAAGAACTTCACCTTATAAGATCATGTCTATGGAAAGGAGGCTACCCTTCCTTTGACGCTTGAGTTGAACTCATTGGCACTTTTCCCAACATCTAGAATTCGAAGGCGTAAACTAGAGAGAAATCAAAATAGTAGAGTTGGTTAATCTTGAAGAGTTAAGAAACTTTACCATTATCAAACTAGAACATGATCATCATCAAACAAAAAAGAAATGGTTTGACAAAAATGCCAGGCCTCAAAGTTTTAGAGTTGGGGACTTGGTTTTAAAATGGGATGCTGACAGAGCTAAATCAGGGTGCCATTCAAAGTTTGATGCACTTTGGAGTGGCCCATATATCATCAGTTCATGCAAAGAGGCTAACTCTTTCGAGTTAACTCATCTTGATGGAGGCTCGCTACAAATCCAAGTAAATGGGATCTATCTCAAACCCTTCCATTAAGTTTGATCATTTTATAGATATTAGAGTAGTTTTAATTCCTCTAAGTGTGTTGCATGCACATTGTTTGTTTGCACATAGTTCTTTCCTCTCGTGTGCTTCCCGTGTGTGTTCTTCTGTTGCTTCTAGGATGCAGATATTCTTTCAGTAGTTGCAAGATTCAGAATAGAGTTGAGAAATGATATTTCAAGTGACTACAGTGGCAGATTTCATTATCACATAGTAGAATCCATGCCCAATGGATTCTCCAGGCTATTGATCTCCTTCATCTAGAAAGCATATGGCCCCGAAATTCACCAAAAATGTTATCCAAATAACTCTCCTACTTATTTAGGTAACTTGTATACATATTCTAGCTCTGAGCTATTCATTACAAGGTTACACGTGCTCAAGTTTACTTGACACATTCCCTTAGTCATAGTTTCCCTGTGCACCCTCCTTTTCCTTATGCCCTCTCATGTACTTCCCCTTCTTTCCTTCGTTCTCCTTTTCCACCTTGTTCCCATCTTCCCCTTGCGCACATCTCTTACGCATCCACTTTCTTCCTCATGGCTATTCATGTCATGTGCACCTCACACTTTCTCCAATCATCCAAGCCCTCTCGCACATCACATCCATTACTTTGTAATAGTTGTGCCTTGACCATGCATTCTCCGCTCACCAGTTTGTTGCTTTCCTTGCACACATTGCACGTGATTTCCTCTGGGCCTTCATTTGTTTTCTTCCATGTTCCCTTCCCTCACGCCCCCTTCTTCCCTTCTGTGTCAGGTCATCTTCTGAGATGCTTGAGTGTTCCACACGTAACCAGTCAAAGTGCACTAATAGGGCGTCAAATCCTCACAACAAATCACTGAGTGACACATGGCAAAAATGACAAACATTTGCACAGTTGGCCATCCTTTCTACCAATCCACTCGAGCCACATGTCTTACATGTGCTGATGGCTTTGAAAAACTTCTGATAGACGTTCTTCTGTTACAGGGCTCTAATCAGTGTGTGCCTGGATTTGTCAGAAAGTTGCTAACATTAGCTACAATGTTAGATATTCAAATTCAAATTCTTGGTAGATCTGGTAGGTGAGAAATGGGAAAATGTCTGTCTGAGCATTAATGAGTATAACTGATTACTCCAACCAGCTGATTTAATCTAATTCTCCCATTTCTAGGTGGATTTACAAGTATTCAATGCTTCTTGTTGGTGGTTGTGTTTCAAATTCAGATTTTCCCTCCTTCTCTTCTTCTTCCATGCATTCATCTATAAATGTAAGAGTTGGGCTCATTTGTTATGTTGGACACTTTGGATCCTTACGCATTTTGCTGAGGACTTCATATTTTCTATATTTTGAGTTGCATACCTCTAGATCTAGCTTGTGCATGTGGATATCGGCCTCTTTTGCCATTATAACAGATATGTGCATTTCTGTAAGTAATAGAAGCATTGTTTTGTGACTATTCTCTATCCTAACGTGTTTACATTCCTTCTTCTTTTCTTTTCTCTTACAGTGCATGTTTGTTGTGCCATTTCACGTCCCTTGTGCAGTTCCTTATTTGGTTTTGTTTCATGAGAATGATTTGGTAAATATGCTTTTAGCTATGCTACTCATGCCTAGCCTTCTTTCATGCATTTCCTTTCATTCTCACTCAGAACAGATAATGTTCATCCCTCTTTTTCTTGTGCTATCACCTTTTAGTGTAGTTTCTTTTTATGTTATCCTTCTATCCCCGGTCCCTTGGCATCCTTAGCTTAGTTTCCCTTTTAGCATTAGGAGTAGTAGTAGCAGTAGAATTAGATAGAGGAACCGGCCTTATCTGGATATTTATCTCAAGCATGCAAGGTCCCACAACTTGGAGATGGTTCCATTGTGATATCAAACAACTCAGCTCTTCTAGATCTAAGACGTGGGTGCAAGTTTGAAGACCAACAATACCTTATCAGGCTTAGTTTTCAAGCCCCATTTACACATATTTCTTAGTTTTCTAAGGGATTTCTCTTTTAATTTTGACATTCCATGACCTCTACCTCAACTTTGATGAAGTGTGGTGTTGGTGTATATGACTTGTTCTGTCTTCACTCGACGTCTTTTCCAACTCATGTGGTTAGTCATCTCACGTAGTGAGAATAAGTCAATAGGGTTAGTTAGGGTTGTGTACACATGCCATGCACAAGAGGTACACAACACTCCTATATGTACCTCTTATTTTTTTAATCTATGAGCATGATAGACACACTAATGTATTTCTCTAAACTTAATTCTCATTTTGTGATTTGATCTCTTACTTACTACGAGGAACATTCACAACACCATTGGAAGTGTAACTTTGTTCGATGTGCACCGGGGTTCTATATTGATCCTCATAGAACAATCTGATAAATTTGTCATTTGGTATTTATAGCTGGATGAAGAAGAAAACCTAAAAGAGGAATCATCATGTGATGGGAGAATAATCTATTTCTAGGGGAAAGCAGTTTTATCACACAGACAAAAGTTTTTTATTCTTTGAAAATAATATTCTAAGAGTCTTTGTATGTTGGGAGAATAATATATTCTCTAGGGGGCATCAATTTTATCACATAGAAAAATGATTTTAATTTATTGAAAAATATATATTTTAAGAATGTTTATATGTGAGTAAAATAGAAAGTGTTGAAATAAATTAGAGTGTTGAGTAAAACAAAATGCAAAACATTAAACTATTTTCAACACTGTATTTCACGTAAAATTACAATAGTTGAAACATAAAAGTTGACATGGACTTGTATATATATACAAGATTTATACATATTTAGGGTGGGATATAGTTTTAAATTTATAATATTTAATCTTTTGATTTTTATTTTATTTTAAAGTTTGTAGATTTTTATAAAAAAAAGTATATAGATTTTAAACTATAGAATGTATTTAAATATTTTTGTTATATCATCCACGAGGATGAATTAATTACTAGCATACCTATATTATATAAATCTATGTAAAATATGCTGAGAGATAGAGTTTTCAAGGAACCTATTCCACTTATGTCACACATCTGAAATAGGAACATTGAGAATGATACCTCTCAGCATTTTTACATACCACAGTTTGATCTATGTTTATATAAATCTATGTTTGTTTATATAAATCTATGTATGTTTATATAAATTTAGGTATGTAAAATATGTCGAGAGGTGTCATTATCAAGGTGCCTATTTTAGATGTGTGACATAAGTGGAATAGACGCCTTGAGAACTATACCTTTTGACATGATTTACATAGATTTATATAATATGGGTATGTTAGTAGCATATGTGGGAGTTGCATTATACATAAAATGATACCAAAAATAAATTTAGGAGCATAAGGTTGGCATTTAGTTCATGCATGAATGACCTGGATGAGAACCTCTCCATTTGGTGACTTTAGACTCATATTATTAACAATAAGGATCCCTGCCCATGTAGTTCATTGGTGAAACCAACAATTCTTCCTATAAAATATTGAGAACCCGAGAGAGCTTTCAACCCCCTATATATTTAATATTTCCTCAAGTCATAAGAATTCCTAATGAATTTGACTGAACTACTTTAAGGTACATTTTATGTAAATCAGAACCAACAATATACAAAATAATATATTGAAATTTTCATGGAAAGCCAAACATTTAATAATCTTTTCTAATATTCATTCAGATCAAAATTTCACAAACATCAACTAAAATGAGAAATTTCTTATATCATCTACGAGGATGAATTAATTATCATAAATTTTATAATATTCTAAACTTGGAGTTGGTTTCCAATGAAAATATACCACATAGTGTTAAAATTCCATTTTAATTATTATGGCAGAAGGATTTGTAGACACGAAATTATGCACTTATCATTACTTTACTATGTCATCGGTATATTGTTATATGCATGAATCTTAAGTAAGAAAAGTAGTCACTAGTGACAATGTCCTTTGTCCATCTACGGTCTTTGGTTGATTTCTATTGTGACTCTCTTATACATATCTCATTTTTGTATCCACTTCTGGTCAAGTCACAGGGATACCTGTATGTTTGTCTTTTTATATATGTTGTTATTGGTCTCAAGACACTAGCGCCCAGACACTTGTGTCCCTTTTGGGAACTTATGTCCTCTTTGTTCTTTTTACACATTTTTAAATTTTTGGTCAATCTTATTACTTTTCTTATCCTTATCCCGCATTCTTAGTCTGCCTTTAGTGTCATTGGTGTTGAAATTCAAGTAAGATATATATATATATATAGACACACAATATACTAACCATTATTCTAGCTAGCAATTCAAAAGGGGCTATCATATCTACATACTACCACTACTATTCAAAAATATTACATTTTGGGATGCATACATTGCATAGGAAGGGAAGTGTTGAATTCCATACCACAAATTTGCATCAAAGCTAGCTATATCTTGTTATCTTGACATCATTGGTGTGAGGGAAAACCTAAGGACACTATTTCACACACGAGCACAAAGAACTTCATATATTTTGAGATGTAATACAACACTCATTACTAATTTCACTCATTAGGTGACCTCTGGGGTCATTCTTACGTCACATATTGCATATTTTATTCAAACCTAATGTGTTTGTGATCTTTAGCAGATAGATTGGGTTTATTTTTTAGGTTACAAGTGTGATCAAAACCCTAAAAATGAAGTTGGAGCGATAAATAAATATTGGAGCAAAGATCTTCAAACCTCAAAAAGGACTAGATCCTAAATATTCACACAGTCACTAGCACCCAAAACAGTCAGTAACACCCAGGAACTCTTGTCCTCATGTGGGTTCTTCTGCCTGGAACATTTCAGAGTCCTAGAACTCTTTGCAAGCCACTGTGACACCATTTCTAGCCAGATCTAGCATCTTGATGGTTATAATCACTTCCAAATCACTCAAAATCAGCTAAGTCATCATTCCTCTCTTGTGTGCTTAGGGTTTTATACTATCGAATTCTCATTGTTTGTGTATTTCTGCATTTTACTAGTTTAATATCATTTGTTGCATTAGTTACTTTGAAATTAGATTTAATTCAAGATTAAATCAAATTTCACTCGAAACCTTATGCTACATAAAATTTAAAAATAATATAAATTAATATTTGTCTTGTGAATTAAAATTATATAGATATATTGTGTGTGTGCGTGCGTGTGTGTGTGTGTGTGTGTGTGTGTGTGTGTGTGTGTGTGTGAGAGAGAGAGAGAGAGAGAGAGAGAGAGAGAGAGAATTTTTGGTAAGAATTTATAAGGTTTTTGATTGGGGAGGGAATCCCAATCTCACAAACAAAATAAGCGCATGGAAAACAATATGGAGACCAACAAATTAAATATACATGTTCATTGAGTCAAGATTAGAGGAGGTGGGAGGACCACCATAGGCTAGAGGGTAATATCTATTCTTTATCTCACTATTAGGTTAGAGGTTCATTTAATACTTTAGTATTAATCTAGAGACAAAATAGTTACAAAGATGAAGATGATGATCATAAGTAATAATGATGAAATATCGTAAGTTTCACCTGCACGTGCTTGTAAATTTAGAGCAAAAAAGAGAGTATTTGAAGCATATTATTATTAAAGGAAAAATGACAAGCTGCCAACCTACATATATTGTAGTGCCCTCATTTTACACACACAATTACAACAGTAAAAATACCAAGATAATTTTTTTTACTTACATTGCTCACTACACACAACACAAAAAGGGCTCCAAGTATAGAAACTTGATTCGCATACGACCATCACATAAGCCATCGACTCCCATAGACACATGAAAACCACACAGGCATGTCGATGCCACACTTTTCCCAATGAGCGAATACTAGTAATGCCCCAACCATAGAAAGAAGACTCAAGGATAGGCAAACCCACAACACATCTTTTCTTTAATTGTATTTTAGTTATGATTAACATTCTAAGAATATTATTGTGCAAGGATAAATTTCTCATTTTTCCACTGATAGGTTCTTAAGTTCATACCATGGTTAAATTATCGTTCACTCCTTTTAAGTTGGTTTCTTATTCTTTACAAAAGTTTCCATAACTTGCATACTTATTTTTCATAATTCAAAAGCATATAAAGTACTTAATTATATTGTCCTTATGTTAAGAATCTTCTTCTCAAACATATATTCAATATCTAATTTTTTACTCTTACAACTCATGTGAATGTGACTTGATGTCCATATAGCGATATTAGGATTTAACGGTGATGTAAAAAAACAAGATAGCTTTTTACCACAAAACATTCCTCGATCACGGGATAGTGATTTCCCTACCGCAGTTATTCTAAATCAATGACTTAATGACTTCCTTTATTATATTTATATATCTTTTGTTTTCTCGTAGTTGATCATAAAAATGCAATACATATTCTTAGAAACACATAAAGATATTGAATTGAGTTATAAGGTCTCCAAGAATGGCAGTATCCCTAACCTCAATTCTCATTTTTACTCTTATATGCTTTATTTTTCTACATCACATTATGGCCTTATTTTTAGCATTGCCTTGTACAAGGAGTTACGAAATGCTTGTCTAACCTCTTGAAGACAAGAATGATAAGGAGACTTGAAGCTACACAATCACCCTAAGCCAACATCCAAATCAATCGAGGTTTAGATTAATTCCCAACTTCACCTAAGGGTCTACCCCTCAACTATATATGAGTTTTAGGTGAGAGGACAAATTTATGCTAAACCACCTTCAGAAAGGGCCAAGGTGTTATGTCGAGAGAAACCAAGGTAGCACATTTAGCTGTGCGGAGCCAAGGGGGTTCATTAACAAGAGTGCAAGGCAAGGAACAACTATATCCTGATCTCCATTTATGTCATTTGGATCCAACAGGGATTTCATTCGATGAAGAATTTTAATTTTAAATCTATCTTCAACAAAAAAGGTAGACCACTAGGATACGAAGGAAGGGTTAGTTCATCTTACTCCAAATGAAGTTTGACTATATCGCTTCTATCTACCAGGTTTATGACAATGTCACTAACCATACTGACTAAGATGATAAACCCATTCTTGGGCTCTTGTTTACTCAAGCTAGGAGATTTCCATTGAGTGTAGGGTTTAAGTTCACTCTACGGTTTTCAATGTCTTCTAGGGTAAAAATTAACACACATGAAAACAAGTTATGCTCCAATATTGAACGAGGGTAGAGTGTTTCGATTAAATCCCCCTTTTTTTTCATTTACAAAGTATGAATGCACAAGATGACTCGTTGATCATTTATTAAATATTGAATATGCACTATAATATATTACCTCAAATTCATTTACTTTATATAAATATCAAACCTTTTTACCAGGTGTATTATGAATCAAAATTGAACCTAAGATTAAATGCACATTTCCTAGATGTCCTTGAAACTAGCATCTTATACATAACAACAAATTATCAAATATAACCTTCTATAACATGAGACTATATTATACATTTATTCTTCTAATAATGAACTATAGAAATTACAATGATAATTAATGCATCACACGATGCCTTTACGTCATCATTCTTTCATCCTGTAAAAAACCATGTGAGCAAGATATCAGTGATAATTCACTGGCATGGCATCCACCCTAATCTAACATAATTTTCATTTTTCAGTTTTCCCATTTACATATAATAATAATTACAATTTGCAAGTGAAAGAAAAATTTTAGAGGCATGTATTTCAAGCATATCATTTCACTTCATTTTGTAACCCAGGGGAGAGAAAGAGAAGGGAAGAGAGAGAAAACACCATTTTTTCAAAAGTTCTATTTCACACAAAAAATTACACTAGAGAGTTTTAAACAATTATTTACATGTGTCAAATGTTTCCGCGGTGGTTTGGCAACCCGACGAGGGTCCCACAACTTTCTATTTTTAACTTTTCTTACTAGCTACAAAAACATTCAAAACAGGCTCAGAGGCTAAGAAACTGCTTCCAAAGGTTGAGTTCTGATGAGAAAACACACCCCGATTAAATTTATACATGTCCACCTATATACCAGGAATTCATAGCAACTGACGGGATTTGGAAATAGTGAACGGTTTTCGTTTGGTGGCTAGTTTTCTGAGGCTACTGGTCGTAGCTGACCCAGTTGCAAAATGAACAAAAGTTAGCTCGAGGGCCCAGAAAACCATGTCCATAACTAAGGTTCGATGGATGAGCACGCAATGAGACACTTCCTACAAGTTCCCCTATATAAGGATAATTCATCAGAGTCGACGGAACGGAGAACTAGAAAACCATTTTCAAATGGCGACAAGTTTTCTGGAGTGACAAGTCAAAATTGGTCCAGTTTGACCTCGTCAAACTGTGACTGGAGGTCTGCAAAATGGCTTTTCCAAACTATTCATAAAAGTGTTTTTCCCTAAACTGAATGTTTCATGCAATTGTCTAGTATAAACACTAGAGGTTTGCGAAGACGGGAAATAATTTCTCTATCTAGGTTTCAAATGGTGGTTCAAAACGAAAGCCAACTTTCTAGATTTGACAGCTTTCTACTGCTGTAAACCAGTGTAATAGGGCTCCTACAAGAGCGTCAAAAATATCACACATGTTCGTTCGAGGTCAATCCAGAGGTCAAGGTGACCCCTCACACAACAAGGTACACGAATGAAGCTTAACATCTTGTTTTCAGAGTTACGAAGGGTACTTAATGAGTCTCCAAAATATGCAAAAATTAACTATTTAAACTGGGTGATGATCAACGTTATTACTGGAGAGTCAATTTCATCTGGTCTATAAAACAATGTTTTAGCGATCCAGTTAGGTAAGAATTTTTCTACATCACCTCAGAATGAGGGTGGAAGTTCATGTTTTAATGCAAACGGGTTATCGTGAGTTTCGACACGACATTTCATTATTTTTTTTGCAACGAGTTGAAATAAACATTTAACGGTATTAAAATCCTAATATTTTAGAATTCTATTAAGTTGCAAAAGAGAACTAAAATACAAGAATTATGAGAGGTAAGGGAAGATGAACCATACCTAGAAGTGAAGAAGGGTTGACACCCTGGAATTTGGTTCAGCCTCTCCCTTACACATTTTATCAAACAGATCATGAGCCTCCGACATTTTACCATTTTTCCTTGTACCTAATTGGTCTATCAACCATTATGGGCATGGAACTAGAAAAACCCAAACCAATAGGGGGATAAGAAATGGAGCCTGGTGTGTTGGAATGGTGAAAAACTCCATTTCTAAAGGTAATGCAACTACTAATTTCCTTGAGGCATTCTATCAAATAGTTCCCACGCCTTTTCAACAAATTCATTTTGTGTATATCCTGCTATCATGGCACTCCATGACACCCCATTTCTCTAAGGCATATTGTTAAACAACTTGTGTGCATTTTGTATACTTCCACAGTTTGTATACATATCTATGAGAGCAGTCCCAACAACAACATCTAACAAAAATCCATTTTCGATTATATTTTTTTGATGGATTTCCATTACCAGTTCGAAAGCACCAATTTTTCCACATGATGGAAGGATGCTAGCAAAGGTTACCGAGCTTGGCTTTACACCTATCAGTTGCATTTGATTGAAAGCCTCCAAGGCTTTCTCAATAAGCCCATTTTGAGCATATCCTACAATCAGCACATTCTATGACACAAGATTCGGTTGAGGCATTTTTCTAAACAAATCATCTGCCTTCTATATGGTTCCACATTTTGCATACATGTCTATCAGGGGTGTCATAACTACAACATCTGTCGAAATCCCTCTCTCCATTATGCTTTGACAACTATCCACGTAAGTCAAGGGTTTGTGTTTAACGCAGGTTGAGAGAATGCTGGCACAGATAGGGAATACGCTGGCAAAAGTAAACTGATTGGTTGGAGCCCTATTTGTTACATACAGTGAAAACAATGTGACTGCCTCGTGAGGAAATCCATGTCTTCTATATGCTGCCATAGTCGCATTCCATGAGAAGCTATTTCATTCTTTCCTCTGGTTAAACACTACAACCACGTCCCCAAGGCATTTGCAACTACAACATCAAATAAAACACCTATGTCTTTTTGGGGCTAATAGATGCCATGTAGGTCTGGGACTCCCCTCACACATTCTTCAGTAGCCTAGTGGAGGAAATGAACTGGATCAGAGCTCCCATCCTCCCTCCATGGCGACAACGGCTTCACTTCACTCTCCAACAAAACTAAAAGATGGAACAGTCCCCAATGGAGCCCGAGCCCTCTTGCCCTAAACCGCCCCCAAAACAAATCACGAGCTTTTAAAAAAAAAAATAATTCCTTTATTTTATTTATTTATTTATTTTTTTGTTTAAACTAAAGAAAACATAAAAACCCTAAAACATAATAATAAAATAAACGAAGTAGATTAAAGGTAAACCCTAATAATAGCAATAAAATTTGACACTGAAACAAATGATCAAAAATCGACCATTTAAATCATAATATTATTATTAACATTATTTTTTTTATTATTATTATTATTTTGATTTTATGGCTAACAATAATAATAATAATAATTAATCGTATTAATAAGGACCAACATTTAAGCTTGACCAAGACAATAATAGCAAAAATCGACAATTCAAAAGAATATTTATTATTATGTAGGTGTTCCCTCTAGTTGGTCACGCCCCAACAACATCAAGTCATCCTTCAAGCCACCTAACGAATTCGAGAAAGAGATTTTTCCTAACAAGGTAATCGAAAAGGTGAAGCCAACAAGGATCAGTAGGAGCACAACAACGTTAAATGCTTAGCAACACGGTCGTCGAAGAAGAAAAAGAAGAACGAGGAATGGGGCATTACATATATGAAATGATATCTAAGGTGGTCAACACACAATTTAAGAAAATGTTTCATGACCTAATCACACATATGTTGTATATTGTAGTTATTTTGTGTGGAGTACACCAATTAAAGGTGAAGTTGAGGTGAGGCTCAATTATACCTAAGAAAGAGTGTAGTAAGGACCACCCTACTAGTAATGTAGAGAAGTTTTGCTAAAAATGAGTATGTATGTCTTTATTGACATGTGTGTATGAATTTTTATGTGTGTGTGTGTTTGTTCTAGTTTATAATCTCTTTTTTTGATGAAACAATTGGGTTTTCCATGTTCACGTAATTGTTTTCACCCTAATTAATTTCTACTTTGTTATGAGAATGCACAACAATAAGAAGAATGCAAGGGTTTACAATAGGGGGGATATTATGATCTAATTAACTTCCAACATTAATCATTCACAAGAAAAATAATGCATTCATAAATGTAGCATTTGATAAATGATAAGTACATGTTCAAATATATGAGAGGGAAGAGAAACTTAGTTATGTAGATCATAATAATGAGGATCTAGATATGTAGGATGATGAAACAGGAAGATCAAAAACTAAAAATTCTTTGATGAAAGTTCTAAAATTACAAACTAAATAGGGGTATGACCATAGAAATAATGTATGGTCTGGGTTATAACTATATATTGATGACTTAGAATTGTACATTTTTGGACCCTTCGATAGTTTGGATTCAAAAATTTATGTGCACGTTACTTGTTTAGAAATGAATTTTTTTTTATGTTTCTCTTACTCGCACAACTTTGGAATGACATGTAACCACCTATAACAAAGTGGAAACCTTGGAAATTTATAGAACCCTTCGTCAAAGCATTAGAAAACTAAAATGATAAAACTTGTGTGTGTGTGGTTGTTACTAGAATAACCTTGTAACTCATACTCCTGACTATTGAACCAATCCAAGTGTTACACTACATGCCCTTGTTGTGAGATCAAGCCTAATGTAGATCTCTTAGGTATTTGTGTAAGTGTGAATAGATAACCAAGCCCTAGTGGTTCCCTTATGTATATTGACACCAAGATAGAAGGTTAAATGTATATTATATAGTGTATCAAGTGTGATAGTTGTGTGATGTGGTGTGCCTCAACTATGTGACCTAACCCTTTGTTTCTTAAAACCATTGAATAATGTTTGGTGTGATCTTGTTCTCGATAATACATGGTTCTATGATATTTGTATTCTTGGAAATAGAGGAAGTTAGACTCTTTAACTTGGTTGAGTGCTTCATACATGTAATAGGGTCTAATCTAAATGATGCAAAACTAATTTGGGTATATTTAGGAACCCTTTGAGTGATTTTGGAATGATATTTGCAATAGGATCTTGTAAGAGTGTCAATTAAGTTATAAAGTGACATTTAATTGTTTATATAAACTTCTATAGGTGAAATATTCTAGTAATTACAATTGTAGGAAGATGAATCAACCCAAATAATATATTCAAATTGAAACAATAATTGGTGAACTCGAGGAACTAGGATCATACAAGTCATCTAAAACATAACCCACTTCTTGACCTAGTTATATGGTTTTGGAGAGATAGGGAGAACACAAAAATAGAAGTTTATGCATGAACCACATGTGTTGTTTACTACTTTTATCATATAACATTCCCAGAATTGATGAAAAATAAAGTGTAATGAAAATAAAGTCATGGGAGAGCTAGAGATATGAACTAATTGAATTTTGAATGTGAGCATTTGTTTTAAAAAGGGAGAATGATCAAATTTTACATTCCATGAGGGAAAGTTATTAAATTTTAGTGTCTACATTCTCCCCACCTTTAAGTCTGTAACTAAAAATTACACACTTAAAGGAAAAACATATTTGAGTGTGCACACACACTTTTTATTCACTTGAAAGTGGTTCTTTGATGTGTTGGTGTTGACATGCTTTACGATGAAACCTACAATATCAAGTGTAGTAAATTTATATGATAAGAACTAAACATTAACTCAAAATATATAAAATACATGTAAATATGAAATTTACATTAAAGCAAGTGAAGAAAAGAAAAACATGGAAGGAATATACATGTTCATTTTATATAGGTAGGGGATCTCATTCATTCCACGTATTATATGATTGGAGTTTCCGTGTGTGTGTGTGTGTGTGTGTGTGTGTGTGTGTGTGTGTGATATGATTGGGGGTGATGTACCCAATGTTTTTCCATAGGATCAAATAGAGTCTTCAGTACATGCCAACACCAAAGAGAGTGAGGAGAGAAGAAATATTTTCCCCCCTTTTTGAGATTTGTATAAAGGAAGGATTTATACTATAAAGAGATTAGTTGCTTCAAAACCTTCCTCATTTGGTAATGTAGTGAAATAATAGGAAAGGCCAATTTATGATGAAATTTATCTACTTTTATTCTTTTCACAAAACCCAAAAACTATACCACTACATAAATATTTGGTCCTAATTTTGTTCTAACTAGTTCCAACTTGAATAAACCAAAACCCTAGAAGGAATGGAAATTTTCATGCAGCTCATAAGGTGTAAAGCCATTGAAATTGATGATGTAAATTATGAAAAATAATAGGGGAGAAGGGATCCAAGTCTCATAGACCTTATTCATGGGATTGATTATGAATAGTGTTGTTAAGAAGGAATGAAATATTCATTCCCTTGTATCATGTTATGTATTGTGTCATTTGTATATAAAACTATATGAAAATATCTAAAATAACTAATATAATTTGAATAAATTGAAAAATCTAGAGAATATTTCCCTTTTATGTGAAGGTGTATCATGGTCAAGATCATACCACGGTCCTAAATTTACTTTATAATTTTGGCCTTTATTATATTCTACCACATTTCAGTATGTGTAACCTTCATTGAGGATATGAAGCCTATAAAATATAGTTAATGTATTTTGTAATATGTTTGTGGATGTAGAAATATCTAGATGAATGTCCTCTTTTGAGGCACATGTGATAAAACATTTGAGTGTGTGACTCAATGGAATATATGTGTTTATGTGTGTAATAAGTTTGATATTTTGTGTGGCATCACATAAAAGGATAGAATGGTGGCCTATCATCACCAATCCAGCACTATGATAATTCTTCACCGGGAACTCCTCGTGCTATGATTATTTACTAATGCACAGCCTTTAGTTTGGTGGATGTAATCTGGAAACAAAACAACAAACATAACACAAGAATACCATAGACTATGATAAGACAGAATGATGACAAAATCTGAAATATCAAAGTAAATTATAATATTAACATGAAATTGTTACAATCTCACCCATGAGGTACTTCAAGTGTTATTGACTTCACTTGCCTTCCACCAATACTATGGAAGAAACTTTACAATTACACCTCTTAATGGCTCCTTCAACACACCTTTAAACTGATGGCTTCCTTTACGCACTTCATACAATATTTCTCATTACTTCTTTCTATGCTAAATGAAGGGGGTGGCCTCTCTATTTATAGAACTTCCAGGCTTATCCATCTTATCTCTAAGATAGGATAAGAAATCCACTCTGACGAATCATATTCCATACCTTAACTCTTATTTGTACATGTAAGCTTATCTTTTAAGATAAGATAAACCTTATCATTTCACATGGGTTCCACATTTTTAGACTTTTTACAAATAAAATACACAAAATATTTATGACCTCACTCCTTGTCCTTATTACCAATATAATATTTATAATTCCTAATCATGTAGACCCTACTTCTCTACTTATCCCAACTTTGACATTTTAACATTACCGGACCACTTACGACAAATATTTACTTTTTACAACATTCCTATTGTACTTTGACTGTTACCGTACTCTACATTATTGGCGGCACCGTACTGATGGCGCCGTTATCTTCTATCAGATGCTACTACTAATTATACTTAACAACATCCTATTCCTAATACATACATTAATGAAATAGAAATTACGGAGGAAAATTTTAGTGTCGACATCTTCCCCCTTCCTAGCTTCTACTCCGTCCTCGGAGTAGACTATTCTGGTGCTTGGAAAATCTTCAACTTGTCGTGGTTGACCCATTTCGTAATGGGAGTGCCATCCAATTCCTCCAGTCGGTACGTACCATTTTCATGCACAACTGCTATTTTGTAGGGCCCCATCCATTTTGGAAGAAATTTTCTCTGTCTTCTTTTTTTGTATCTGGAATCATATACTAGAACCAAGTCATTCACATGAAATGGAGACCAATGGATCTTTTGATCAAAGTATTCCTTCTGCTTCATTTTCTTCTTATGGCTTGTATCCTTTGCTATTTCCCTCATTTCCTCTAGCAAATGAAGATGTACCAACCTTTCTTTTACTGAATCACTTTCATCCATCCTTTCATTTTTCATAACTCTCACAGTGGGAATATCAAACTCAATAGGAAGAACTAGATCAATGCCATAGGCCAACTGAAATGGGGAGTATCCTGTTGCTGACTTTGATGTTGCCCTATATGCCCACAATGCTGCATGAATCCTTTTATCCCACTTATGTACCTACAAGGCTGCATCTTTTGCTAGAATTTGACACAACACAAAATTTGTTCGTTCCACCTGTCCATTTGTGCTTGGCTTGTATGTTGTTGCCTTCCTGTGCTTAATAGAAAATTTATTGACTAGGGCTTCTACTACCTCATTAATGAAGTGGCTTCCTTGATCTGTTACAATTTCTAATGGACAACCAAATCTGGTGACAATGCGTTCATATATGAACCTTGCCACCTCATCCATGGAAGCTATTTTCAATGGCCTAGCTTCAACCCACTTGGTTAAATAATCTGTGGCAACTACAATATACTTATTTTGGCATGAGGTAGTTGGAAGTGGACCTACAATGTCTATTCCCCACTTTTCAAAGGGACCAAGTGGAAGAATAGGACATAATGGAGCTGATGAAGTCTTACGGTTACCATGTGTTTGACAAATATCACATGTCTTACAATAATTATAACAATCTTTAAAAAGAGTGGGCCAGTGATAACCTGCATCCAAGATCCTTCTTGCTGTAAGTTGTCCAGAGAAGTGCCCTCCACATGTACCATTGTGGAATTCTTCTAGCAGTTCCTTCCCTTGATCACGTCCAACTGCCCTCTTGTACTGTCCATCAGGTCCTATTCGAAATAATACTCCATGCAGAATAGAATATGGACGACTGGCTTGAGTAATCTTTCTCTTAGTCTTTGCATTGGCACCATCAGGAAACTTGAATTCATTCAGATAATTCCAAATATCTATGTATTCACTAGGGATTGTGTCAAGGGATAACAATGTTGCATCGGGGAAATCATCATCATCACAAGATGATCCTAAACCATCATAGGCTCGAGAGAGTGCATCTGCATTGACATGCTTCTTTCCTGGCCTATCTATAATATCAAATTCAAATTCTTGTAGCAAAATTATCCATCTTGCTATCCTCCCTGATGGGTTAGGCTTATTGACAATATATTTTAGAGCCTGATGATCTGTTACAACTATAAATTTATTGCCCTAGCAAGTAATTTCTAAACTTCTTTACAGCAAAAATGATAGCCAGAGCCTCTTTTTCAGTTACAGTATAATTTACCTCAGCACTGCTCATTTGTCTGCTCCCAAAGTAAATTGGATGTCCATTCCCATTTTCATCCTTTTGGCTCAAAGTACTTCCTAGTGCTGCATCTGAGGCATCAGTGTACACAATGAATGGCTTGCTCCAATTTGGATTCTTTAAAACAGGTGAAGACACCAGGGCTTCCTTCAGTTGTCCAAAAGCTTCATGTGCCTTATTTCCTGGTTCATAAGTAACATCCTTCTTCAAGAACTGGGTTAGTGGTTGTGCAATCTTTGAGAAATTCTTGATGAAACTTCTATAGTAACCCACATGGCCTAAAAATGATCTCAACTTACTTCTATTCATAGGAAATGGTAAATCTTTGATTTTTGAAACTTTATCAGGATCAGTACCAATACCATCTCTGGATACAACATGCCCTAACAAAATGCCTTTAGAACATCCAAAGACACACTTTGTAGGGTTTAGTGAGGCTTGTGCTTCATCTAACCTTTGAAATGTTGTCTCCATCTGGTGCAGGTGGTCCAACTTGCTCCCATAGATGTAAAAATCATCCAGAAATACTCTGATGAAGGTCCCAATGTAGGGTTCGAACACCCTATTCATCAAACGCTGGAATGTTGTTGGAGCATTACACAACCCAAAAGGACATAACTCTATAAGCAAACGTTCCCCAAGGAGTGGTGAACGTGGTCTTCAGCTGATCTTTCTCCGCTATACGGACTTGGTTGTATCCGCTATATCCATCAGCAAAACTATAACACTCCTGGGCAGCTACTTCGTCCAAGATCTGATCTGAGAATGGAAGAGGGTAATGATCCTTCTTTGTTGCCTTATTGAGCTTCCTGTAATCAACACAAATGCGTAGCTTCCCATTCTTTTTTATTGAGATCACAATGGGAGAAACCCATTCTGAATTCTTCACAACAAATATGAATCCTGCATCAAGCAACTTATCTATTTCTTCTTTTACAGTCTTGGAAAAATTAGGATTCATTCTATATGGCATTTGCTTTATAGGCTTAGCACCATCTACCAGCTCAATAGAATGTTCTACCCAACTTACTTGATAGAGTTCCTTGTAATCAAAAGTGAATATGTGTATGTACCTTCGAAAGAGCTGGAGGTAGGATTCCTTCTCACTCTCCATCACAGCATCACCAATCTTTATTTGTTGGAGACGATCATCAACTTCTTCTTCAGATAATTTTATGGGGTCATGAGTTGGTGTGACTGGAAGGATATCCATGACTGAAACATCAACCTCACTTTCTTCATCTTCAGTGTCCACTTCACTGGTACTAGAGTAATCAGAAGATGTCCAATCATCAGTTTCATCACTTGAATCCACAGGTTCTGCCTTATGATGTCGAGGGATCACGTTTATCTTCACCCTCTCTCTACCATGTCCAAGTGTCATGAAGCCTTCATTCCAGTAGTTTCTTGCATGAACTCTCCTTAGCCATGGTCTTCCTAACAACATTGGGTATGTAACAGTACCATTTTTCATCACCTGAAAGTCTACCACACATACAACACCCATAACAGATATTGCCACATTTGAAACTACACCTTCTGGTTTAGTTTTTCCCTTATTTAATGACCTTAACATAAGTGTTGAAGGGTGATCAATTTTTAAACCCAACATATTCATTACAGACTCGGTCATTACATTAACTGTAGCACCTCCATCAACTAAGACATCATGAATTGAAATACCATTACATAATACCTCATCTTGTGGAGCATAGGGATCCGCCTCTGCCTCCAAAACAGGGACCTCAACCTCCTTCCTTCGTCGAGCATTGAGTCCACTTCGCAGCTCCCACCTCTTCTCAGAAGACATAGCCAAGAGTTGACCATATGTAATATTTGCAGGCCTTTTGGACAGATCTTCCAAGATGGAGTATGGTCCTTGCCCCTGTGAAATCAGAAAATCCTGCACACCCAACTTTCTTCTCCTATATTTCTTACTAGTTTCTCCTTTCATCTTCTTAGGATCATTTCCATCTTGATTATCTTTTTCTTTCTTTCTTTTTGTTACAAACACATCTACTTCATTATTTCTATGCTCTTATCTACTACATCAAAAGAATTCATAGGTGCTTTTCCTTTATCATTATCTCCTTTACCAGATGTAGAAGCTCTATCTGGACAATTATACTTATAATGACCCTTTTTATAACAACCATAACATACAACTTCAGAAATATTTCTTTTTGGACCTCTATCTCCTCCCTGAGAACTAAATTCTTTTCCTTGAAGAAGATTAATAGTTAACTGACCCATCTTTTTGAGCAGATCTTCATACTCAGTAGATGTACTAGGAGAAATATTTGTGCTCACCGAGAGTGGTTGTGGATTCTGGAGCAAAGGTGCTGGTGTAGGCTCTACTTTAGCAACAATTTCTTTGGGCTCCTCTTCCATGCTTTCTTCTTGCCTTCTTGCAATCTCCTTTGCTTGTTCAATGGTAGCTGGGCGGTCATACTTCACTCGTTGTCTGATCTCTGGCTTCATCCCAAGAATGAAGTGCTTACATAGGAGATTATCCACGCCATTCATCAACCCATCCGCTAATCCTTCCTTCTAGATCTGGGCATCGAGCTTCCTCCTTAGCTCTAGAACACGAGCATGATAATCCCTTATCTTCTCCTTCTCTCCTTGGGATAGCTTTGTGATCTCGATCATGAGATCTGCATATTATCTGTTGTTCACCAAATTCTTCAAGAAAACTTTCAGTTAATAAATCCCAGGAGTTTTTCACATTATCACCTAGTGTTTCAAACCACCTAAGGGCTGAACCATCGAAAAAGGTAGGAAAAAATTCAGTCCATTGTTCCCTTCTTATAAGGCCATTACAAATACAAGATCGTTTAAACTCTTAAATGAAAGAAGAAGCATCTTCATTAGATTGGGCTGAAAAAACAGGAATCTTCCCCATTTTCAAAAGTAACCACAGTGAAATACCAACCCACAAGTACAATCAACAAGACTTATGTGCACAAATAATTGAAATCACTACACCTTTCTACAGTAAAATAGAAATGACCATGGTAAACTATGGTAAAACTTGATTTACTGTGGTAAAAACTGACTTTACTGTGGTAAACACTATTCACAATAAAAAGTGAAGTTACTGCGGTAAATACTATTCACGGTAAAAAGTGACTTTACTGTGGTAAATACTATTCATAGCAAAAATGACTTTACCATGGTAACTACTATTCATAGAAAAAATGACTTTACCATGGTAACTGCTATGCACAGTAAAAACAAGGTTACCCTCCAATTGATTTTTGACTAAGTGGGAATATCTCTCCAGAAAATCCACCAACGAGGAATGGTCCCGGCAACGGAACCAAAATGTCATCACCAATCCGGCACTATGATAATTCTTCACCGGGAACTCCTCGTGCTATGATTATTTACTAATGCACAACCTTTAGTTTGGTGGATGTAATCTGGAAACAAAACAACAAACATAACACAAGAATACCATCGACTATGATAAGACGGAATGATGACAAATCTGAAATATCAAAGTAAATTATAATATTAACATGAAATTGTTACAATCTCACCCATGAGGTACTTCAAGTGTTATTGACTTCACTTGCCTTCCACCAATACTATGGGAGAAACTTTACAATTACACCTCTTAATGGCTTCTTCAACACACCTTTAAACTGATGGCTTCCTTTACACACTTCATACAATATTTCTCACTACTTCCTTCTATGCTAAATGAGGGGGGTGGCCTCTTTATTTATAGAACTTCCAGGCTTATCCATCTTATCTCTAAGATAGGATAAGAAATCCACTCTGACGAATCATATTCCATACCTTAACTCTTATCTGTACATGTAAGCTTATCTTTTAAGATAAGATAAACCTTATCATTTCACATGGGTTCCACATTTTTAGACTTTTTACAAATAAAATACACAAAATATTTATGACCTCACTCCTTTTCCTTATTACCAATATAATATTTCTAATTCCTAATCATGTAGACCCTACTTCTCTACTTATCCCAACTTTGACATTTTAACATTACCGGACCACTTACGACAAATATTTACTTTTTACAACATTCCTATTGTACTTTGACTGTTACCGTACTCCACATTATTGGCGGCACCGTACTGACGACGCCATTATCTTCTATCAGACGCTATATGAGCATAGAAACAAAAAACATGCCAAAAGACACAATAGTGTAATTAGTGTAGTATAAAACAAGTATGTCATAAGAAAGAGTAGAAATAGTATAGTAGTAGAAAAAACATTGTTACAAGAAACACATCATAAGACATAGTAAATACAATAGTGTAATCATCATAGTATAAACCAAGTTTGTCATAATCTAGAATAAAAAAATAGTAGAAAAAACATTGTATAGATAAATACACAATAGTAAATAGAATCATAATCATATGTAGGCATGGATCTGCAAACATGGGACACCCACAATATCACAATATAATATAAATAAAATGAACAATGCAACACATTCAAAGAAACAAGTGCATACACATAAGATAGGCATTGAGCTAGAAACATGGGACACCCACAGTGTCACAAGATAATCAATTCCCTTAGCTTGTACAAAGAAAACATTCATAGAAATTTAATCAAGTAAGACAATCAAGTGAATCCAAATAGTAATTAATCAACAAAAGATTCCACATATAAAAGTAGTGACAATAGTATATGGAGAAAGTATTGACAACAAAGGCATACATAGCAATATATGTTAACACTACACAAGATACATATGTTAGTCTTGTTAGCTTGAAATATATCAATAAGAACTATTCATGTAAAGTAACATATAATTAAAAAAGTGCTTGTATATTGTAGGGGGGATGCCCCCAGAAGATTAGTATAATGAACAATGTTGGCTCCTATCATTGTGTAACAGCCTTTAGGTGTCCTACATCAGAAAATAACCACCACAAACCAATAGAATGCTGGGTTTGTTAAAGAGTAATATACTATCTATCAAAGAAACATGACAAAAAAAAAATAAAGTAACCAATCTAAACAGAAACCATCAGGAGGTCTTGATTTGGTATTTTGCACATATTTTCATGTTCTTGTACTTATTGTGATTATCAATATTTTTTGAATTGTTTGAAATAATTATAATAGAAAGGGGATATAAAAAGGCCTACTTGAAAGGGCATATGAAGAGAATGGAACATGTAGTGTGTAGCGGGTGTATAAAATCCCATAAGGTCAAATATATGATGGATGCTCGATGAGATCTATGTGGAATACATGGTATGTTCCATAGAATATATGGGATAGTATCAAGTAAACTAGATTGGAAAGCTCCCCATCACCTGAGAACATATGGAAATACATAGTCCAAGGAAAAATATTCTAGAATAAAGGAGGGTGATCCAAAATGTCCCTAGGCACTTGAGAATGGATATTGTGTGAAATTCGTTTGCCATAGAGAGAATAAAAATACGAAAGCCAATCAGCTAGGATATAAGAAGGTGTATAGAATTATATTGTAGAAATAGTCAAATAAATTTCATATGGTATGATATAAACTATAAAAATTGATAAAATACTAATTAATATGAGTATGATTTTAGAATATCAAATACGGACAACCTCTGGGCCAATAAGGATAAAGAATAAATATATATCAAAGAGAGAATAATCACTTCTGAAAGAATCACGTCAGTGTATCAATGTTAGTACATTTTCATCAAATATCTATTCAAAATTCCCAATGGGCTGGCTTCATGGCAGATTACCCAATATGTTCATAGTAATTAGGATAGTAAGAAATTACTTATACTTATCATCTGAATTGTATCATATCCAACTAAAAATTTGTTCCCATTATTATGGGGAAGTATAGATATTTACCAAATCCATTTGTGTTCCCATGAATGGTTTGGTCTGCCTAAAGGACTTTATGGTCTATGTGAAAGTTCTCATGTTCTAGTGATATGTTCCATTTCCTTTGCAGATAGTAACATTATTTATTTCACAAGATTTTCTCTACAAAGGATGTATGGATTTCACATCATCTTTTTAATTGTCTCTTATGTATATTAAAAATATCTAAATTCGATCACAGGAGGCGCAGCCAATATGTTGTATCGATTTTATGTACCTGTTGGAGCTCCAAAATTTACACCGCCCGGATGTCATAAGACCAACTTGGTGATTTTTTGAGGCAACATGCGACTATCTCCAAGTTGCGGGACTTGAAATGATACAAACCTCCATAGAAGGTTGGTTCCTCTTCCTATTCTTGATCCTAAACCTACACCATAGGGAAGTGAAATACAACTATTAAATCTCAATATCATGTCAAGGGGGACCAGGTGAGAAGGAGAGACCAAAATTGAAATCCTAAAATAAAGGCGGTTGGGATTAACACAAGAAGGGGGCGAAAGGGGAAAAGGAGAAGACACTATCCCAAAGGGGGAATGCAGAGAAAAAATGAGAAAGGAAAGGGCATTCATATTTGAGATTCATAGTAAAAACAACAGTGAACTCACATTTCATGAAGCATAATAGATTAACGGTAAGGAGAATATAAAAATGCACACAAACCCTGAAAATGTAATAAAGAGGAAAGGATTAAGATAATGTAGGATACACAACTAGGTAGATGATTGATAAACCAAAAAAATGATTTATTACTTCAAATTAGATGCACGGCCATTACAATGGAGGAGGCAAAAAACATTGCATAGATCTAACTTTCGACTGAAAGCAAAGAGAAACCTTGTGCAACACAATGGTGATGCCCTTGGCATTCCAAGAATGTGAAACCTTACAAAAGAGATCATTCCATTTATAGATTAATGGGAAAGCGAGAGAGAGAAAAGGGAGCGAAAATAGAGGGAAACTTCAAATTTTGATTCCACCCACCAACACAGGCATAATTCTTTTTGAAAATAGGTATGGGCATCTTTAAATTCATTTCCCCATAATATCTGATTGTGGAAGTGTTGGAAGAAGGAACATGGGCCACCAATACTCATTAAATTTGTTGTGACGCTACTGGAAAAAGGCATATTCTGTTGGATATGTTTTTTCCTTTTTTCTCCCACCTACCCTACCAAACTTAATATTTCAGTTCATGATGAAATATGTGATACATTCCAAAAAAAATTCAAAGTTGTGAAATTAAAGAACTGGTGAAGATATGCCCATGCGGATCCAAGGGTAGGAGGGGAACAGGGTTCTACATTCTTTCTACAGTCCACTTAATGCCCTTTTTTGCCTTTAGGTTTTGTGGGTGAATTAACCGTGCAGAGAAATAATCGGGGAGGGGAAGTTTTCCTATTCCATTATTTTGCTTTGTCGGTAGAGGTCGGGGTTGCGTGTGATCAAGTAGTTGGGTCCAAGTGGAAATTAGGAACTATTCCACTCGGGGCATTAGTTCCCCCAATTAGCGTTTCTCACCCGATGACACGTAGTCAATCCTCTTTTCCCTCGGTGTTTGGGGAATTTGTTCATCCTATTCCCGTTATGTAATTCATTTTTCTCAACATGAAGGGTGGGGAACAGTCATTCCACAGAACCATTCTATTGGTTCTCTTGGTTCCCACAACCTCTCTTTCCCCCACGAAAAAAATTTCATCCTTTGTTGTCGGTTGACATGAAATTGTGAGGAACCTCCACCTCCGTGGAACCGTTCCACCCTCACTGGGTTCCTCCACACAATTGGTACCATAGCTCTAATTCCTCCGCATCACATACCTTCGCAATCCTACTCTTCGTACGGCTAGAATGGAGGTTGGGAACTTAATTTGAAAGAAACTCATTTTCTCATTCCCTTTGACCCTCGCATTTTTTGCACAAACACTAACTCCGCAACTCACTCTTTGCCTTGGGGATCAATGGATTGTGTGAAGAACCACGTCTCACGGAACTAGTTCTCCCGTGAGGAATCAAATTCAAAATACATTGTGATGACCCAATTTTTTATGTTTTTCTAAGTTTTATGCATGCAGCCGGAGGGATGCCCATGTGGGAAAACCCTTTGCTGGGAACTCGTTACAACCTGTACCTCACAAAGCCGTAATAACATTTTACCGTTTTTCCTCAAATTCTCAAAATTTATAAGTTTTAGATATTTAAGCCCGGGATAAAGGAGAAGAGGAATGCCCCAAAAACATGAACAACCTAATTTCCCAATGCTTCGTCAAAGACTCATTTGGCATGACAAGTCTAGATTTAAAAGAGTTAGCTAATTGCAAGGGATGCACAATTATTGGATAAAGTACCCATGTATATGGTGAGATAATTCGTATAGAGACTGTCAGGTATAAAGGAAATTAAATACATTACATTGAATTTGTTGGAGTCTCATTATAAAGCATAGAAATTATTCACAATGTCGGTTAATCAATGATAATTACAAAGTGTTTAACCTTGATGTTTCAAGCGAATAATGGGGGATAAGTAATGAGTAGGTAACAAAGGATTAATGAATTATTGGTATCTCATGGAGAAATATTGTGTGGGTCGTCATTCTTGTCAAACCAAGGAAGGAAGATATTTTCTGAGGCGGTTGTCTTAGTAGCGTCCAACTGATATTTCTAGAAAACAAATTGTGCCTTGATGTGACACTGTCACGTAGTGGTTAATATGAGCACATGGAATGCATAAGTTTGTTTCACTTTACTTTTCAATCTATTAGCAAAATCTCAATCCTGATTGCATAAAGACACTATTATATGGGCTTGAGGATCCTTTAGTTATGTATCTCTCTTAGATATTGATTTCTTCGATACTCATAGCGTGGAAATTATACTAACATGACCACTTTATTTTGAATGCCTTGTAAGGTAAACCTTGTAAATGTTCAATTTATATCAAATAGTGATGAAGGATCCACATATCGGTTAACAGGGTATTTAATATTTCTTAAAAGAGGGAACACACATGAGATGTGGCAAAATCTGAGGAAGAACTGAAAAATAAATAGATCATAAAACGCTGAAGAGAAAATATGATGTTGGAGAATGAATGATAATTACATTCCAAATTAGTAATGAGTTGAGGCCCAAAAGTGAAGTTAACAAAAAAGCTCATCACAAAATAAATAAAACAACCATTAATGGAAAAGTAGTAAATTAATGAAAAAGGAGATTTTGAATTTGATAATTAAGGACGGAAAAACTCGAACAATTTTCGAGAAAAGTGTATAGGTTTCTACAATATTCCATTTCCTAAAAAAACAGAATATTATATTCCACAATAAAATGTTTTCTTAATGACAACAAAACATGAGTTAATGAACAATGTTGGCTCCTATCATTGTGTAACAGCCTTTAGGTTTCCTACATCAAGAATAATATACCTCATGAATGCATGTGTGTAAAGAGTAAATATACTATCTATCAAAGAAACATGACAAAAAAAATATAAAGTAACAATCTAAACAAGTAAACCATAAGTAGGTCTTGATTTTGTATTTTTGCACATATTTTCATGTTCTTGTATTATGTGATTATTTCAATATTTTTTGAATTGTTTTGAAAATAATTATAAATAAGAAAGGGGATATCAAAAGGCCTACTTGATAAGGGCATCATGAAGAGGAATGTCACATGTAGTGTGTAGAGGGGGTAAAATCCCCATAAGTGTCAAAATATATGATGGATGCTCGTGTATGATCTATGTGGAATACATGGTATGTTCCATAGAATATCTAGGGATAGTATCAAAATTAAACTAGATTGGAAGCATCACCATAACCTGAGAACATATGGGAATACATAGTACAAGGAAAAATATTCTTAGAAAATAAGGAAGGGTGATCCACATATGTCCCTAGGTACTTGAGAATGGATATTTGTTGGTGAATATTCAGTTGCCATAGAGAGAATAAAAATACGAAGCCAATAGCTATAAGAATGTGTCATAGAATTATATTTGTAGAAATAGTAAAATAAATTCATATGTATGATATAAATCTATAAAAATTGATAAAATACTAACTAATATGAGTAGGAGTTTTAGAATTATCAATACGATAACCCTCTGGGCCATTAAGGATAAAGAATAAATATATATATCAAAGAGAGAATATTCACTTCATGCAAAGAATCACGTAGTGTATCAATTTGTTTATTATCATTTTCATCAATATCATATTCAAATTCCCCAATGGGATTGGAATCTAATGTGAATATACCAATATGTTCATAGTAATTAGGATAGTAAGAAATTACATTATACTTATCATCTGAATTTATATCATCATCCAAATAAAAATTTGTCCCAATTTATTATGGGGAAGTATAGATATTTACAAAATCATTTTTGTTTCCCATGAATGGGTTTTGGTCTGATATAAAGACTTTATGTCTATGTGAAATTTCTCATGTTCTATTGATATTGTTTCCATTTCCATTTGCACGATAGTAACATGTATTTATTTCACTAAGATTTTCTCTACCAAAGGATGTATGGATTTCATATCCTCTTTTTTAATTTGTCTCTTATGGTATATTAAAATATTTATAATTTAGTATCACATTATGCGCATCCAATATAGTTGTTATAGATTTAGGTACCTGTTGGAGCTCAAAATTACACCTTTCCCTGAGTCATAGACAACTTGGGATTTTGAGGCAACATGCGACTATCTCCAAGTTGCGGGACTTGAAATGATACAAACCTCCATAGAAGGTTGGTTCCTCTTCCTATTCTTGATCCTAAACTACACCTAGGAATTGAAATACAACTATTAAACTCTACACTATCATTTCAAGGGACCAGGGTGAGAAGGAGATGCCTACAATTGAAATCCTAAAATAAAGAGAGGTGATAACACCAAGAAGAGGGGGAAAGACACTCTCAAATGAGGGGAAATGGAAGAAAAATGAGAAAGGAGAGGGCATATTTGAGTTTCATAGTAAAAAACAACATTGAAATCACCATTTCCATGAAGCATAATAGATTTAAACCCTGTAAGGAGAATAAAAAATGCACAAAATACCTGAAAATGTAATAAAGAGGAAAGATAATGTAGTATACCACAACTAGGGTAGATGATAACCAAAAAACATGAATTTTATTACTTCAAATAGATGCACGGTCCATTACAATGGAGTGAGGCAAAAAACCATTGCATAGATCTAAATCTTAGGACTGAAACTCAAAGAGAAACACTTGTGCAACACTTGTGTGATGCCCTTGCATTCCAAGAATGTGCAACCCTTACAAATGAGCATCACTTTACATTTTATAGATAATGGGAAAGAGAGAGAAAAGGGAAACTAGAGGGAACTCAAATTTCTGCTTCCACCCACCAACAACATGCATTAATTCTTTGAAAATAGGTATGGGCATCTTTAAAAATTCATTTCCCCATAATATCTTGCTTGTGGAAGTCTGGAAGAAGAAATGGGCACCATACTTCATTAAATTTGGTTGTTGAGCTACTTGAAACTGCATCTTTAATGTTGGATATGTTTTCCTTTTTTCTCCCACCTACCCTTACCAAACTTCATATTTTCAGTTGTCATGATGAATTTCATGATGATATATTTCCAAAAAATTCAAAGTTTGTGAAATTTAAAGAACTTGGGTGAAAGTTATGCCCATGCGGATCCAAGGGTTAAGGAGGAACATGGGTTCTAAATTCTCTTCTACAGTCCACATTAATTCCCTTTTTTGCCTTTAGTTTTGTGGGTTGAATAACAGTGCAGAGAAATGATCGGGGGATGGAATTGTTCTTCCTATTCCATTATTTTCTGCTTTGTCTGTAGAGGTCGGGGTTTGCGTGTTGATCAAGTATTTGGGTCCCAAGTGGAACTTAGGAACTATTCCACTCGGGGCATTAGTTCCCACACTTTAGCGTTTCCTCACATTACACTGTATCTCACTCCTCTTTTCTCCCTCGTTGTTTGGTTACTTTGTTCCTCCTATCCCGTTATTAATCATCTCAACATGAAGTGTGGGGAACATGTCATTCCACAGAACCATTCTATTGGTTCTCTTGGTTCCCACAACCTCTCTTTCCCCCATGAGAATTTTTTTGTCCTTTTTTGATTGGCTGACATGAAATATTCAGGAACCTCCACCTCCGTGGAACCGTTCCACCCTCACTGGGTTCCTCCACACAATTTGGTTCCCATATCTCTAATTCCTCCTGCATCACTATACCTTCGCAACTCCTTTACTCCTTCGTTACGGCTCGAATGGAGGTTTTGGGAACTCTTAATTTGAAAGAACTCATTTTGTCATTCCATTTGACCCTCGCATTTTTGCACAACACTAACTCCGCAACTCATTCCTTTGCCTTGGGGATCAATGGCTTGTGTGAAGAACCTACGTCTCACAGGAACTAGTTCTGCCCGTGAATCAAAATTCCAAAATACATTGTAGATGACCCAATTTTTTATTTTTTTTCTAAGTTTTCTTGTCATGCAGCCAGGATGCCCATGTGGAAAACCCTTTGCCTTGGGGAACTCGTTTAACCTGTACCTCAAAAAGCCGTAATACACTATTTTTTACCTTTTTTCCTCAAATTTCTCAAAAATTTATAAGTTTTTAGATCTTTTAAGCCCGGATAAAAGGAGAGGAATGCCACAAAACATGAAAATACCTAATTTCTCCAATTCCTTCTTCAAGACTTCATGAAACTGACCAAGTCTAGATTTCCAAGTTAGCTAATTTTGCAAGGGATGCAAAATTGGATAACAGTACCCATTGATATTTATGGATTTGAGATAATTCTATAGTATAATGTCATGTATCAAAGGAAATAAATACCTTACATTGAATTTGTTGGATTCTTCATTATAAAGTATAGAAATTATTGTCACAATGTCTGTTAATCCATGATAATTACAAAGTGTTTAACCTTTGATTTTTTCAAGCTAATAATGGGGGATAGTAATGAGTAGGTAACAAAGTGATTAATGAATTATTGAGTATCTCATGGAGAATATTGTGTTGTCAAGAATTCTTGTCAAACCAAGGAAGTATTTTCTGATGCGTTTGTCTTAGTATGTGCAACTGATATTTTAGAACATACACATTGTTGCCTTGATGTGAAACTTTCACTTTATTGGTATGAGCACATATAGCATGCATAATGTTTGTTTCACTTTACTTTTCAATCTCTTAGAAAAATATCAATCATGATGCATAAAGACATTATTTATATGGGAATTTGAGGGATCCTTTAGTTATGTTATCTCATCCTTTAGATATTTGATCTCGATACTCATAGCTTGAAATTGATACTAAACATGACATTTTAGTTCTTGAATGCATTGTAAGGTAACCTTGTAAATGTTGTCAATGTTATATCTAACTAGTGATGAAGGATCCACATGATATGGTTAACAAGGGTATTTTTTAATATTTTCCTTAAAAGAGGGATACACACATGAGATGGTGGCAAATAATGAGGCAAGACTGAAATACAATAGATCATAAAATCATATAAGAGAAAAATAATGATTGTTGGAGATGAATGATAATAATCCCAAAATTAGTAATGAAGTTGGGCCCAAAAGTGACGTTTTAACAAAAAAGATACAATCACAAAATAAATAAAACAACCATTAATGAAAATAGATAGTAAATTTAATGAAAAAAGGAGATTTTGAATTTGATAATAAGGAAGGAAAAACTCGAACAATTTTTCCGAAAAGTGTATATGTTTCTAAATATTCCCCATTTACTAAAAAAACAGTAATATTTATTCCAAATAAAAATAGTTTTTCTTTAATTTACAAAAAAATATGAAAAAACCTCATAAGAGTTGGAAATTTCAGTTGTTATGATTGATATATGTGATAAAAGGTGATTTAGCAATTACAAATCCCTATAGAGAGACCCAAGGGGAAGGAATGACCATGATATCCTAGGGAAATTTATGAAAACCAGATTTAGGGTATGTGATAGATGAAAATAAGCTTGGACCTAAATATACAATGCATAAATGAAACCCTAGGGAAACTAGGGTTTGGAAGAAGGTGCAATATTCAATTGTGAATTAGGTTCACCAAATGTTTAACCCTAATTAATTACTATGGTGTTATAAGAATGTAAAAATATAATAAGTACATAAGGGTTTGTAACATGTAGAATATTATGATCTAATTAACTTCCCACATTAATAATTCATAATCAAAATAATGCATTCATATATGTAAAAACTAATAAACGAACGATACTTGCACAAATAGACAAGAGGGGAGAGAAACTTAGCTATGTAGGGAATAAAATAGAGGATCTAGATGTGTAGGATTATAAAACAAGTAGATTGGAAATTGTAAGTTTTTCAAAGAAATTTTTTGGAACTGTAAACTCAATAGGGTTAGGATGTAACATCCTTCCCTTTCAAGTCCCAAAATTAACAACCATATAGATGGCCAATAGTTAGTCATCTGGATTAAATGAAGTTAGTAAAAAATCAAGAGTATTATCGTGCACCAACATTTTTTTTGTGGTATATATGTTTTATTGCATATCCAATAATGATTTTCTGGGTTGTTGATCACTTACAAGATCACCAAGTGATCAACATTATGTTGGAATATCAATGTTTGATCATTTTAACCTCAGGAGTACAAGTAGATTTTGGAAAATATATGGAATACAATAATTTTAATGAGTGTTAATTATCTTGTTTGGACTCCTTGCATTGGGTCATTTATTAGGCCACTTGGCATTAGCTAAGGCACGATATAATTTTGTAACTTATTTATACTAAGTGTTGATTTATTAAAATATATGGTATATGGACATGTGTAAATACATTAAGTTTTGATTAAAACACATGGAGTTAAGTGTACTTTATAAGCTTAGCATATAAATCCAATTGATGAGAGTGGATGACATGTATTGAAATTTTGCTTCACTTTCATGCCATATTAAGATATGTGGCATTGGTGACTTGAGTAAATAGTTTGGAAAATGTAATATGAAGCATGTTTGAGTAATGCAAATTGAAGTTGCAAGGATATGTGGCATGTGGAAACAACACTCTATGGTTTTTGGTTTGATGTTGTAGTTGATGTTAGCTGACTGCTCCGGAACAGTTAGCTTCCCCGAGAAGCCAACCCTAAACATGGTCACATTCTTTCCATTTGATCATTTTTTTTGGTCTGAGTTATTTTTGGGGGTTTTGAAGGAATTGGAATGTCTCTCTGTTGTGCATTTTTAGGCCATGCATGCTAATTTGGAAATGAATATAGAGGAAATTTATTTTAAAAAGGAATGTTTTAATTACTATATTGTTGTTTTCTTTTTCTGGAGAATATTGTAAGAGAAAGGAAGTTGAGTGAGAAAAAACATGGAATTTATAGGCATGAGCTTCTCTTTGATACTCTAAATCATAATGATTATATTTTGTTAATACTAATTTGAGGTTTTTTTACATGTTTGGTTTTTATGTAGAATATTTGTAGTTAATCTTTACTTGTATACTGAGTTACATGTTGAAATTATGAAAATGTTTATGAGTTCCTAGGTTGGGACTGCATTATGGATTTTTGTATTCTTTTCAATGGAATACATATGCACACCCATGTTGGGGATTTATTTTAAATAGCTAAAAATATGCATTTTTCTAGTAATGGATTGAAATACCCATGAAGGGTCAGCATGTTGTAGTTTTGTTATAGTAGTATGTGTGCATTTTCTAATACATAAATCCACTATTTTGGACTGCCTTCTTATGAGCATTTATTTTTCCCTTATTTAGGTATGCGTAAATCATCATACACTCGTGTGTTTGTTATCTATCTCATTCATGCAAAAAAGGGTTGAACGAAGGTAGATTGCACATGGGAGTGAAGTCAAGGGTAGAAATGACAAAGTGTCATGTAAGAACAAGACTGCCAACTTAGCAAGGATATAGACATACAACTAGACTTCTCCCAACTACCAGACCATCACAAGATTTAAAATTTGAGATTGAGTAGGATTAGGGGAAGATTATAGAAGAGATTTCAAACCCAAACATGTGGGAATAAAGATCTATAAAATCTTATCTAGTTTGATGTTTTAGGGACTTTTAGGACTTTTGGGGAATTTTGGGAGATTTTGGAATGGATTCAAACACTAAAATCCATCATCCATGTATTTCATTCATTCAGTATCTAGTTTTGTATTTTCTTATAGAGGGAATTGGATGTAAATGTTCTAAGGAACTTTGATATAATAAAAATTGAGTTGTTTGAGAGGTTTTTCCATTGTGTTTACTATGAAAAAGATCCATGGTCATTTCAATGTAACTAGGTTTTATCTTCATCTCCCTTGGGTTTTAGAGAGCTCAAAGTGTAAGAGGTTAACCACCCTCTAATTTTCCCTTGATCAGAGAAGAACCACACTTCTATAGTGGCATATCTTTATCTCTTCATTCATCTAATATGTGGAATGAATTTCAGAGCCAACACAACCATCTTAACAAATCTAAGGCATCTCCTTCTAAAATATCTCTTTTCTTATATAATGTTAAATAAAGACTTATTCAGTTATATATTTGAAATATATCTTCTTATGCTATTTCCACAAATCTCTCTCTCCTTTGTAGTATTTTCTAGTATTAAGAATGAATGTTGTGGATTGAATCTCTAATAATTATCCTCCATTCATAGGTTACGCAATACATATAGAAAACATTGCACTCATAGTTCTCATATACTTATCCATATGAGAATTCAACTAAGTATGTGGGTTTTATAGGATCACTTAGATTCCACCCTTTGAATCATTTTTCATAATTAATAGTTGTACTATATAATTACCAAATTTATCACTAGAAGATGACCTTAGTGTTATGATTTAGGAGAATGATTTCACGTTTTAAATAATCATCTGCGGGAATGTAGACGTAATTTCCTATGACATCATTCAATTTCCTTTGAGATGTATGGGTATAATAGGGTCATGTGCATAGGCATTCATTTCCCAATCATTTTTCAATTATCATAGTGAGAGAAGGAATATAATTTTCTCAAAATTGAATACACATGTGCACGCACGTACACATACGCACTCACACATTCTTTGATTTATCAAAATGATCAATACAATGTGTGTGTGTGTGTGGGGGGTGGGGGGGTGGGTGGGCATACATGTGGGGGGGAGGTGCATGCATGCGTGTGTAGTAATAAATGTGTGTGTGTTTAATTTTGAGAAAAATCTATACATTTCTCAATCAATTTTCAATTCTCATAGTGAGAGAATGAAAATAAATATTTTTCTCGAAAGTGAACACACACACATATATTAATTTATTTATCATCATGATGATATACATACATATATATTATATAGATTGTGTGTGTGTGTGTGTGTGTGTGTGTGTGTGTGTGTGTGTGTGTGTGTGTGTGTCCTGGTGTGTGTGTGTGTGTGTACATAATGTGTGTGTGTGTGTGTGTGTTTAGACAATAGAACAAGTCAATTTTTTTTTTTTTTTTTTGATAATTGCATACTGGTTCTAAATACATAATTTAGAACTCACAATTCAAATAACCATTTATATAACAGACAACCATATGCAGCTGTAATGACTCGGAATACCTCCGATCTATTCATTCCATGACTCGGTAATCTACCGATCTATTTCATGAGTAAAAAGAGTTAGTGTTTTTATTTAACACAATACTCTGGTGGTTCTCTTCCCTAATCTGGGATTCAGAATGCTCTGTCCAAGGAATCTAACTGAATAACTGTTACTATTATTCATCGGCATCTCATCCCTTAGACTAGGTGAATTAGGACAACGCAATCAGCAGCTTGCGATACTTTGGCCAAAGATTTGAAACATACTGTTCATGTCTCGTATTCCTTAATGGCATACTCGTCAATCTGGAATACGTCCTTCACCCCATTCATATGTTATATAGAATGTCTTATACTGACTACTGTCAGTCCTTCCTTTCACAGCTGAATCACTCGGAGGCAGATTAACAAGGTGATAATGTTATATGGATGCCTACGAGGATTAGGGATATGAGGACATACTGGTTCAACCTTGCAATTCAACCAGTGTGTCATGATACCCCAAATCTCCGAGGCAGTCTTATAACATGTTCTTAACCGGTCCCAGCTCGTGCGAAATCAAGTGTAAATCTTAGCGATCAATGCAAAGGGTGTCACCATAAGTCACCTGCATTGTTGTAACTTCGAGAAGATCCTAATCTTCTCGGAGGTACAGCCCTGCAGTCGACTTTATGTCATCATCCTTTAAATCCGCCTCGAGAAGATCTACCCAAAAACAAGCGTTACGCACTAGAGATTAAATTACTTTTAAAGACTTTTCCCTAAGGTTAGCCTTTCCAAATCCCTGGATTCTTTGTCTTAAGACGACCCTCCTCTAAAAGACTCATTACTGGTAGAGGTATTACGGTCACACTCTCATCAAGGAGTCATTAGAATACACCTGATTCCAAAGCAACAGAATGGGACAATAATAACCAATGCTTGAGAATGCCATCTGAACTCCATTGATTGCCTATCAGTTCTCTTAACTGAATTTATATCATACTTTTTAGTTTAAAGATATAAATGATTTAGAATCCAATTTACTATTGTCCTGTTATACTTAGGACTAGGGATTAGTAATTCAATCCAACTTGTTTAGCGTTATCTTTTAGGCTCAATTTTAACCTATCCTCAAGAGAGACAATAATTAAATTACAATATTGCTTTTGCCAGAAGCAAACTAGAACTACTAAATACTCATAAGAATTTAGTCTAATTACTTACAAGCTTTCATTGTCAATCACAAAAGCATCCATATTATACAAAGATAACTATGCCTCTTTGTTACATAAACCGAAGAAGTTAGATTTCGGAAAAAAATATTCTGAAATAAGATTCAATGCCCTAGTTTTTTCCAATTTTTTTTTCAATGATATTCAAGATATTTACTTATTAGTGAGGCTATATGATTACATCAATCTAACTGTCTTCTTAGTTTTCTTACTGTCCTTCCTATAGGTATTCAAATTCACAGTCATGTAGCATATCTTTTCACCAAAACGGAGCATTCAATATTTCTTACGAGAATCAATATTATTCACACCAAATTTTACGCATTATAATCCCTATAAACCTCTTACACTTACCATTGCAAGGATTCTCAGTCATATTATATCACACACAATCAAAGATATTCTCTTAATCATGAACATGATATTGAATAAAACATTTTTACCAAAAATTCTTACCTGCAATGTCAATTTGTGCTACAACACCTCATTAGCATTTTGATATACCTTCATCAAATCCTTGTTTACAAAAATCATCACAAGACGACTTACCCTGGAATATAGTATCTATCACACCAAGGGTTTTATGGTTTGGAACAAATAAATTGTCATTATTATCTTTCTTGATCTAATCAATATGAATTTTTAAACCTCCATTGAGCCTTGATAACCTGTTGTTCATTTGGGGAGGTCTTCTAATCCATAGATAAATTTTCAAAACTGGTTGACTCAATCTTGTGGAGGTATGAAAACTTCAGAAATTCTAATTTAGGTTTAATCAACTTGCACTTTTGTTTCTTAAAGAAAATTATCATCATTTTCACCACTTGAAAACTAATTGACAACCAATTACACATAAATATTTGATATTCTTGAGCCATATGCTAGTTCCTTTTGATGTAACATTGATCTCTTTAAAAACTAGTTATACTCATATAGTTGCAAAGATAATTTATAACCAGATCGCATAGACTTCTACCATAAGCTATTTCCCAAGGGAAGATTGATCTTATGGCTATAACACATCTTTGAGTCTTCTATTGGTGAATATCATTGTAAACAAATTGAATGCTCCATATCATAAGAAACAAAAATGATTTTGACTAAGCTGAGTATGAAGATTTGCTCAGATTAGAATGTTGAGATGACTTTAAGACTTGAGTGGAAGTGCCCGAGGCTTACACCTTTATACATTCTTTAAAAATTTTACTAACATGGTTCATCTTAACAAGACACACTTACAGTAGACTTGAACAACTATAAAATCTCATAAAGAATCTCTCCTTTGAAAAATTAGGATGGACATAGAGGACAAGTATGACAACTAAGTACATAACTTGATGGATTAATTTTAGACACAATACATGACATACCTTAAGCACTCTCTTTACATATTATACACTTATCGACAACTTCTTATGACCTTATGAAAGATTAGATAACCCAAACCTCTTAGATTCCATACTCTTGCGGCCTTTTAAAACCTTGGGAAAACACCTAATAATGACATTGTAGTCTTAAAAACCTACCACCATGCTTCATTCAGAAATTATATGCCATTCTAGAATCCTAGAGAAGGTACAAAATTCCTTTTAAATAATCTCAAAACAATAGGTAGTCATCAAAGCAACATGATGAATCTGTTTTTCTTTTCTATCCCTTGAAGCCTTGTCAATTTTCTTAGATTAACTGCATGTGATTTTTAAATATCCTAATTCTTCATCACCTGATGAATACTTTCAAACATGTCTGATCGACTTCATTTCTAGCCTTTTCTTCTTAGCCGCTTCTCAACTTTCTCAATGTGGTCACTACATTAAAATGTTCTTCTTAAGATGGTCTCTCCCATGAATTTTTATGACACACTCTTAGGATTTTCTTTCAATTTGTAAACCTTCTTTATTTTCCTTTTAACTATTTTAGTTCTACTGAACTATGCCTTAGAACTTATTTTGAAAACATTGCCAGAAAAATGTCTAATTTCAAGACAATTGAAACACCTAACTTGAATCTTGCTTCTATATGAGTAGGTTTTTGAATTCCAATCATACTTATCACTCATATGACCATATAAATTTATATAAATAGATCATATCTTATTACAATTCTAGCAAACTAACTAATTCATACCTCTTGATTTTTCAATTCTCTAAAATAGATTTTTTTGATCTTTTAGAAAATATTGAGATATGTTTCCTTTCTCTCTACATTTGAAGCATATTATATTATTTTTTCTCTAATATCTTTTTAACATCCTTAGATGGTCATTAACAATATGCCTCATGTATTCCTTATCTCTGGGTCAAAAATTGTGGCAAGTAAAATAATAACCTTTTATTTTCTATCATACCTAACTGCATTTAGTTTCCTAACTGATTTAGGCCTTCTTGAATTTGTCCATTTGGTCATAAGCATGTCTGATTATTTTATTGAATCAAATTTGATATCTTCACACTTCTTCAAAGGTTATTTTTTGAATTTTAGTCTTGTCTTGTCACCTGTTGCCTTTTGTTTATCCAACACTCCATGTAATGCTTAAGATATTTTCTCCAACTTCCCATACATCTGCAACCTTTCATTGGATTGTTTAAGTTCAGATTTGAATTATATAAGATATTATTCATGTAGCATGCATGTGTCATTTTTTTCATTAAAGGATTTTGACACTTTATCAACTTGATATTTCAGCTCTATGTTGACTTTGAGATGCTATTTATTTTTGTCTTTGAGAGTTGATGAGGTCATGTCCAATTGCACCTCAAGTTTTTTATTTCATATTCATCTTTCATAATTATTTCTTTCCTCAAGAACATTTATTTTTTTATTAATATTATTTCACTAGTATCTTCAATTTGAGTTCTTTTTGCTATGGTATTGTATCTCTTCCAGGGCACTTATTAATTTTTCTTCAAAATTTACTTCAACTTCCTCTTTATCTCACATTTCATCTCCACTGATATGTTTATCTCTTGAGCTAGCTCTAGGAATGATCTCTATAATGATTCTTTTATTTTAGGGAGGACCTATTACAAGCTGTTAGACTTGATTTAAGATTACTAGGATCTAATACAAATTTTTGAAAATTCCAAACATTGGAATCAATTTCCATACAATATTTTATAGAGAATTAAATTTCGTTAATTTTGTTATGATGAAATTGCAAAACCATCGGCACACATGATAATATATAAAGGAGGATACACAAAGACACATGAGTTTAATGTGTGAAACCCAAAATGGGAGACAAAAATCTATTGAAACCAAGAGCAAGCTTAGGAAAACAATTCCTATTAATATTACATTGATATCATAGTTGAGCTTCAACTCAGCATGGAGCTGCAATTATAAAAAAATCAGCCAAGCTACTACTCATTCTGGTTGACAAGATTCAACTTTCCTGGAAGCTTCAACTCCCAAATTCAATTAGGATTCTAGCTATTTCTTCTGCACGAAAAAAATTACAAGGAAGATACTACTCCCTCATGCTATGCTACAACTTAGACGATTTCAAGATTTTGATCAAGCATTTTGTTTCCCAAAAAATTGATATTGTCCACTAGATTAGCTCATTCTTATTGTCACTCTTCTCTTTTATTCACTCTCTTCTGATTATGTACTCAATACCCAATCATGTATCATACAAGGATAATTTCATACACATATTCATATCACATCCTACACTTTGAATCACAGGAAAAGCAACCTCCTATTTTACATGTGTTCAATCTATAGTAGGATTTCAGACTTGATGCTCACTTAGTTCTTCTTATGATTAATAATTTCAAGCTCCTTAAAAAAACTAGATCATTTTCACACCTTTAAAAAGATATAACTCTCATACACCCTGGGCCCTCTATTTTGATTGTATCACCTTCTATTCACTCTAAGATAACCAATGTTTTTCTTGTACTTCTCTGTTCTCAGCGTGTATATACAAAGATCTTCCAAGCTTCAACATAATTTTCCATCTCAAAAATTAACATCATATGCTTGCATATCTACAACACATGACTTTCCACCTTCATATGGAAAACTCTTCACATTTGACGTTTGTTTTTACATGTACAAATGAGATGAAGAGGTTTCAAACAAAACTCCCATGAAGTTGTCATCATTGTAACTGACACATTTTAGTCATACTTTTCTAGTCTACAAAACTATTAAGAGACCATGAGTTTTACTAATGATCAATGAGGGTGTTAAGCATATTTGATGATAACAAATAATTTTTTGACCCTTGTTATAAATTTCCATTTTTGTAACTAAAATATGACATATGATTTAATGTGTATAGGACCTAGGAACATCTATAAATTTTACAACGTGCTCTTGACATATTTCTTGAACTCTTTATATTCTTTTTTTATTGCAAGAAACCCTTCATACTTTGTTGAAGTTGCATGAGAAAACTTATAGTCATTAGTAAGAGGTTTGTAAAAAGAATCTATGATTCAAACTTGCAGGCATTCTTCACATCACTAGGAGCTTGTCTTCCATACATGAGCATGAGGTCTGAAACTTTCAACCACGAAGAAAGAAGAAGAAGAGAGTGAAGATATTTTTTCAGACCTTACTTTCACAGTCATGAACATCATAACCTTGAGGACTCAATGCATACACTGTTTTTTCTTATTCAGAGATGCAAGATAAATACATCATTAGTTATTCATACTTTTTTAGCCAAAAATTCCTTCAAAAAACTCTTTAATTGGATGATAATGACTGTTATATGATTTTTCTCCTTAGGTGAAATCAAGCAAACATGACCTCACACAGAGAAAATAGGAGGATCAGTTCTGCAATGAGAGCTCCCATTTTGGGAACGAGCCAAGTAAGTTGAAGTGGGTCAATAATGTTACAAAGGATCCTAGAAGTTCACGAAAGTTTGGGGAATGAAGGAGCTCCGAATTTTGAAATTTAGACTTCAGAGGTGAGGTCATTTTGAGGTTCAGCGAGGTGAAATTTGGGAACACAATGGAAAGAAGTGTGTAAAGGGGATAAGAAATTCTGAAACCCGAACCTCAAAATTTGGAGATTGGGATTTCAAATATTCGAATGTTTCATGAACCCAGGTAGATGAATAAGACTCAAAACCCCAAAATGATGAAACTTGAAGCCCAAAATCCCTGAAAAAAAAAAACTGGCGAAACCCCAATCCCCCGAAACCCTGAAGACACAAAGGTCCAAAACCTAGAGTCTGAAATTCGGACTGTAAGGTTTCAGAATTTCATAAAATTTTGGCTAGAGCAATGAAGAATGCCACACAACATGATATTTGAGTCTGAACTTCAAAGTTTGAAATTTGGAATTTGTAGGTTTGACATTTTAGAACCCTCGAGCCATTATACTAGATGAATAGTGATGACGACCTCTCAAAGTACAAAGACTCGAATGCTCCGAATCTTGAAATTTTTAAATTTTGGATTTTAGAGGGTTTGATTTAGGTTCAAATATTTGAAATGATAGATCAACCACTTGCATTTATTACAGAATGGCATCCTCATCTTGAGATGGCCATACATTTGACTAGGAGCTTGGATTTGCACAAAATAGGAATTTTTGGAAAGCTTTTTGTGTCATCTAAAACGACTAGTTTTCTTAATTTTAGAGAGACTATATTTCAAAATGAGGAAATACAGTCTTTTAGAGGAATGTTTTGATATTTTTCACCTACCAAAATGATAAAGTTATGGTCTTTCTTTCTTCCCCAAAAAGGACAAGGTACATGGAGGTATGGGTTTTGCAGTGGCACCCATCTTTGTTGCAGGTGATTTTAATGCATGTTAGGGTGGTTGAAGCAAGATTTCAAATTTCTTATCTCTCAATTTCTCTCATTCTTCCTATATATTGTAAGGAGGGGCTCATTTAAAAATGTTGGACACCTTGTATATGACCCTCCCTTCCTTCTTTTCTGTAAGAGATTTGTGGAGATTTCAAACATCCCTACTAGATATTGTAATGCAAAATATGTTCTTTGGCCCTAAATGTGATGTATTGTATAAAATTTAAGAGAAATAAAATCAAATCTGTGGATACTTCACACCCTTTTCTACGTTCTATTACATCTTTTTGATCTTTCATTACATACAAGTTTATTATCTATTGTTATTGTCTTTAATTGCAAGGTTTCTGGTAATGTTGTTTTTATTATGCAGGTTGTTCAACATCCTTCTTGGTACATAAACTTCCCTTAGAGTAGGTTTTAATTTTCATGCATTTTTATCTATTTCCATCTCATCAGGAAATAAAGATTAGGGTTAGATATGGAACTCTCTGCACTTTGGAGTAGTTGACACTAGGATAGGATAAGACGTTGACATTCCCAAAGGGTTATCCAGATTTTAAAGTCCCATACTTTGGGATAAATCCATGTTTGAAAAATCACACTGACTACCTCAACCATTCACTTGTGAGTAAATAAGGGGTGTATGATTTTTCCATAACAGGTTGTTTATTGCATTGCTTATTCGCCTTTTCTTATCATTGTTTGTGGGATTTTCCCTATGTCTTGCTTGTTCTCTGATTTCTTGTGACCGTTACGGACTTGATTATATTGTGACATTGTGAGTGATGTCCCATGTTTGCAACCTAATTTTCACGGTCTACATTGTCTTCTTCTTGTATCTTAGCTTATACATTATCTTCTTAGATTAGATTTCGTCTTTTACATGAGTGTCTATCTTTACTTGTACTAACACTTGTTTTCCTAGCCACTTGTTTGTGTGTGCCTTGGTTTCTACCAAACACATTCCATTTTCCTTGCAGGGCATAGTTGAGCACAATAGTTGGTCCTCGTTTGGGCCACATACTCCTTCAATAGTGTTGTATGCACCCCAAATAAGGGGGGAATCATTTGGGTGAATTAGTCACCCCATACAACGTTTTACACATCATGGTACCGGTACACCATAGTTCTTAGTTTTGGACATGGGTTAGAATCAGATTTGTATCCTTAGCACAACAGCCTTTCCTAGATGCCTGAAACCAGGGGGCAATACAATGGTCTTTTTTAGATTACTTGACACCAAGGGGCAATCACACAATGATTGGTAGTTTAGTACAGTTTACAAAACTCCATACACAATGGATTTTATAGGGCATACAATCCTTAGCACATGCACACCATCTACAGTGGTGTTTTACACAGTGGGAAGTAGTTAAAGGTTGGCAGACGACACTAGATAGTTCCCCCTACACTTCTTCCATTACATTGGAGTGATATTGCCCAAAAAACTTGAGCATCAAAATCATCTACAAGATCCTTTCTACTCCCTTTCCTCATCATGGATCAGGTGCACATGTTCCTTTTTCATTTTTATAATTTTTACATACTTTACTTACACACTTTTTTACATACTTTGATCATATACATGCATATTTGACTACTTTTGGGCTTCTCTTTAGAAGGTCTATCCATATGGGAAGCGATAGTCAACAACAACAACAACATCACACACATCGACATCAATAAAAGGTACAACATGACATCCACACATGTTTTTCTAGCTTAAGTTCATTTTCATCATCACTTTTTCCACTTCCTCATCCTTAGCATCCATGCTTCACATTCTTACCATTCAACGCTTTGTCTAGTCCCTTGACATTCTTTCGTCATCGATCTACATGGTTATCAGGTACGCATCTCTATCTACTTTATATTACCAAGATTTCTGCTCACCAACATAAAGTGGGGGAAAATGTAGACACACAATCACACACTTTGGGTAATTATCTAGTACTAATTACATACTACTATTCATATGATTCCCAAGTAAGAAAAGTACTAATTAACAAATGTCTTTGGCCACCTTTCTTTACCTTTTCTAGTTACTTTTGGTCTTACACCCTTTCTCAGTCTGCCTTTTTATTCTTCATCATTTGTCATCCTGGACACTGACACCCAGCCAGGATGCCAATGTCAGGCACTATCAACCCCTTTCGACACTCCTGTCCCTTTTGTACTTTACTGACACTTTTTGGGTCCATTTTAGTTGCTTGGGCATCTTATATTTTTGGTAGTCAACCTTTTTAGATTTAATTATGAAATTCAAGTGAAGCAATCATATAAATATAAAGTTATGTGATCATAATAAAGGATCAAACACTAAGCACTATCTATCACTACCTAAGGTTGTATCCATTAAGGTTTTCTAAGCTTACAATTTTTGATCTCTCTCTTTCGTAGATACAATGGAAACACCTCAGGTCTGTGGGTATACCTATTTTGAGGTGAGTCTCTGGTATCAAGGTCGGTTCCTTGTTGATGTATCCTAAATTGATTCTGGGGTTTTAAAGGTAAAAGATGACTGTAAAGTAATTAAAACTAAGGTGATACACCAAATTTGTATGAGGGATTTGACTGAGTATATGCACAATTGATATGTGAAGGATTTTTGATGCACGAACCAACAGTTTTCTACAGAATTTAAGGGCAAACACTTGGTTGTACTGAGGGAAGAATATCACAACAACACTGATAAGTTAACATGCACATTAAAATTATGTAGAAAATACTGAATTTGCAGTAGGGTAAGATGATTGATCAGGGAATTTGCATTCACAAGACTAATAAAAACATACACAAGACTGCAAATAATTGGAAAGGCAGAAATTCTTCACACTCAGAAGGAAAACTGGCAAAAATTGCTTCAGTACTCCTATATCCAAAAATTCCTCCAGAAGTTCTCTTGTGCTTTGCAAAGGCACACAATATATAGCAAAAATAAAATTCACCCTCTTCCTAAAAATAGCCTAAGGCTTGTACTCGCCCATGCATCTTATTTTTATCCTTTATTTAATAATAGATAAAGGAATAAAAATAGAGCATGCAATTACAAATAGGCATTTAATAGCCTTGATTACAATTGGTCAACTGAAGTTGACTGTTCTATTTTTAAGAAAGAAGGGTGAATAATTTGCTAAAAATAAGATTGCTTGCTAGGCAAGTCTCTCTCCATGAACATGCAACTCTGTCTTCTTCTCTATTATGTCCTGTTGTGAAGGCATGCAAAAATACTTCTGTGTATTGAGAAAAAATAAATTACATTAATTGCAATACTTTGCAAAATAATTCATCCAAATATCTATCCTAATTGGGACCACCTTTGTCTCTAATGTTTAAACTTGTTCTGTCTTCTAGTGATCACATGGATAACACAATGTAAATTATCTCTAACCTTCCCACTAGTGGGGACCACCTTTGAACTTGACCATTAGTCTTCATTGGTTTGGCCACTCTTGATTATCCGACCTTAGACTATAGTACTAACATAGTCCAATGAATTCGGCCCCCTTTGAATACACATATGGCATATTATAATACTCGGCCACTTTGATTATTATTTCCTTGTTGGCTTTTACGGGCATGCGGGAAAATTTTTGAAAATTTTAAGTCCTTTGCGGACTTTCGGACCTTTTTGAAGTTTTGTCCCCTGTGCAGACTTTCAGACCTTTTGAAGTTTTTAGGCCTATTTTTATTAAGTCTCAAAACTTTGAGAATGCCCACCACTCCGCCGATACTATGTGGAATCAATTTTTTTGACTTTTCTCCCCAATACTATGTGGAATCGATGTATTGCTTTGACTTTCTCATCGTGGAGGCTCGGGCTTGCGGGAAATTTTTTAGAACTTTATACTTTTGCATTTTTAAAGTTTGAAAACTTAAGTGAACCCCAACCCCCATTTCTCCACTTCCACTGTGGTGACAACACGTGTCTTTCTCGAGCCTGCAGATGAAAGTTTTACAATTTGAAAATTTTGAACTTTGACTAAATCGACTGCCATTCCATTTGGATGACTTTTGCATCGATTTTGGTGAACTATTTGTGATCGTCAATCTCTGTACTTGTTGATTTTCAATAATTGATCTCCAAGGGATAATTTTAGGGTTTCTGACATGTGATAAATGCATTTTAAGGCTCGAACCATGGTTTGCTTCAAACTTGGAGATCGATTCTCGAGCATTGATCTGTGTCCTTGTTGATTTTCAATTGTTGATCCTTGACCATGGTCGAGTTAGAGTTAACCCACTGCTTGGGTTCAGGCGGTAAAGGGAACTCGACCTAGTATGATCACTTCATTTGGTTTTTGGTGATGCGGGCGAAGCCCTGGCAAAAAAAATTTGATGCCATTGTTGGTTGCTTTGTGAAACTCTGAACTTTGCCATTATGGGTAGCTTTGAAACCCGACCCCTCTTCATTCTGTTCTTCGAGCTTGATTGGATATGAATCTTTGTTGTTCGGCTCTGTATATTTTGAAGTCTCTAGCTTCTTTATTGGTCACCCTCTTGATACTGTGATGGGTTCTCCGAGCTTGAAAGCTTTACAATCTCCGTATGGGGTCATTATTTCTTCAGATCTGTACGTTTTTTCAATAGAGTGCTCATGGTCAATCAACTTCGAAACTTCCTGTGATAAAAGGTGAGTGAAATACTCGAACCAGTCTTCATTGTGACTTTTAGATCTATGTATTTTGAGTTCTGGGTATTCGTTCTAGCTGTATATATGTGTCGGCCTTTGAATTTAATTCATTTTCCTGTATGAGAGTTCTGAAATTTCGTGATGGCTCCCTCAATTCGATGACTCGGCCATTTCTCTGTTATATCTTCATTTTCTAACTCATGGAGGGTTTGTTGTTCATGTAGAAGTGTTGTCAAGAAGAAAAATTTGTGCGTGAATGTTTTCCCTTCTCCAGTGGGACTGTTTTCCTTTACTTTGAGTCATAATAATGAAAACCTTTGATGGGTACTTTAACTCTGTTAGATTTTCCTTTTCAGACTAGGGAAATATTTTCTTGATTCGGGTTCAAAGTGCTGACCCATGTGGTAAGCTGCACATTTTATCTCTGATTTTGAAGTGTTTCACACCCGGATCCTCTCTGCTCCTTTGTGGATGTCGTAAAACTGGAAGACACCTTGGAAATTCTTTTCTTTATATACAGAGTCTGGTTTTTGGCGATGACATGTACAACTCCTGGTTCTGAAATTTAGCTCTTTGAGAATTCTGTATCTTTTGACAGACCGGTAGGCTTGTTCATTTGATTCTGGAACTGGCAGTAATAACACTTTGACTGTTCTATTTTTATGAGATCTTTGTACCTTGTATCACTCTTTTGGAAATTACAAGCAGTTCACTTGTTCTTTGATACTATCTTAGGCATAAGACTTGATTCAGATGCTTGTTAAGATCTCTGTAGCTTGTTTCTTTTAGATAGATGCTTTATTTCCTTTATAGTAACATTTCTGGCATGTTGGAAAATTTGAAATGTTGATTTTTCATGGTGAAGCCCTGGAATTTTTTTTCCAGAATTCTCTCTTCCTTGACTGAAATCTGGAAAGTGTACATTGTTTGTATGCATCTTCTTTGTTCTGTACTGTAACCTTTTCCTTTTACAGAAGATATCTGAGTTTTGAGTTACATTAACCCTTCTTTCCAGCATGTACATGGTCCTTTTCTGCTTGTCTACAACCTGTATCTGCACACTTTTAAGAAAATAGTTAGAAATAATTAGGCTTTTTTACCTCTTTTGTGTCCATTTCCCTATTCTCTTTTCTATTTCTACTTCTTGGGTGAGCTATATAGTATGATCTTTGAGAAAGCTATATCTCCTGTTGCTCAAAGATCCATATACATGAATTAGGACAGTGTAGGAATATGGATTAACCCTGAGCTCTTTATTGATGATTCCTTATCTTTACTTTTCAGGTACCATGCTTTCAGCTGTGGAGACAAAGATAAAACAAGCTGGAAAGAAGATGATCTGCACAACGAAGAATATACAAAGGCAATGATGGGTTCACTCATACTCCTTTACTTTCTCTTTCATGCATGTGTACCTCTTACTTCAGTAGATGTACTTTACTTTTCAGTCACATCCCACGGCTTGTGTGGGAAACATTTGATATTCCTTATGAATAGAGCATTGAATTCTGAAATTGAGTTGTGTATTTCTTTCTGCATTTAAGCTTCTCTGTATGGATTGAATGATGAACTAAACAACTCAGTAACATAATTGAATGTCTTAAACATGAAGGAAAGAACATTAATGAGAACCTGTAACATTCAGTAATGAACTCTGATTTCTATAATCTGCACTTATGTTTGTTGTCCCAAAACTCAACACTTCACCTACTCTGTAATTCGGTGTCTTCATCAAGACAACACAGCTGTCCTTCGGGGCCTTTGTGTTCTTTTGCTGAAGGTATCATGAAATTGCAGACTATGTGATCTGTTACATTTTGTAACAGCACACATAGCTACAGATTTCACTTAATCATTAATTAATTCAGCAGTAACTAATAACATCAGAACTTCCTTAGCTTAGGTATACTTCACCCATGACTTTCATCGTAACGACGAAGTTTCGAGTTGCCCATTTTTGCACAAGTGCAAAAATTGTCAACATTTCTGGCGATCCTGCGGGGAAAGTTGCCTGCTAGCTTAAAGACTAGTGCCTTGCTCTTGTCCATTGGGCATGGAGTCCAAAGCATATAACCAAAATCTACCTTTTTGAAAGGTCCAACCCTTTCCAAAACAAACTAAAACTGGGAAAGGATCTGGTAAACCAGATCACGTGCACAAATGCACTTATTGAATTGAAAAACGATGCAATGTGTAGAAACTACACTTATTGAAGGGAAAATCCTACTCTAACAATCACTGTAAGATTTTCAATAACAGTGTTTGAGAAACATACCATTCACAGGAATGGGAAGTTCCTCTCCATTCAGCTTCGAAAGCTGAAAAGCATTGTGTTCCTTGCAAGCTGAAATCATGTAAGGACCACTCCAGATTGTATCAAACTTTGAGTGTCTTCCTGGCTTTGCATGATCAACATCCCATTTTAACACAATATCTCCTTCATTGAAGACTCTAAATTTGGATTTCTTGTCAAAAGTATTCTTCATTTGTTTCTGATTCTTTTCCATATTCAAATGAGCTTGATCTCTTAGCTCTTGTAATTCCATTAACTCTGCATAACGAACCTGCAATGGTTCATTTTCAAGAAGCTCCATTTGGTGTAGTAAATCCAATGCTGGTAACTCAACTGAAATAGGCATTCTTTCTTCCTTTCCATACACAAGTTTGTATGGTGAATTGCCAACTGATCTTTTAGGAGTCACTCTGTCAGCCCAAAGTGCTGAATTCAACATCAGATGCCAAGCTCTTTGATTATCTTTAAGTGTTCTTCTAATGATCCTTAACAGATTCTTGTTAGTACTCTCAGCTAAGCCATTACCTTGTGGGTAATAATTAGATGAAGCACTCAAATAAATTCCATGTTTGACAGCCCAATCTATTATCTTAGCACCAAGAAAAGCTAAAGCATTATCTGATATGATAGTTGCTGGAACACCAAATCTGTAAACTATACCTTCATAAAAGGATAGTATTGAAGCTTCATTAGCATCTTTTAAAACTACTGCTTCCATCCATCGTGTAAAGTAATCTGTAGCAGTTAAGATCCACTTGTGCCCTTGTGATGAGGGTGGGTTTATCATTCCAATAAAGTCAAGACCCCACTGCATAAAAGGTTGATCAACTGAGATAGGCTGCAAGGGTAGCGAAGCTAGACGTTCCTTTCCAACAAAGAAAGCACATTTTTTACACTTTCTAATCCATTCAAAATAGTCTTTGAATATGCTAGGCCAATAGTAACCAACTTTCATAATCTTTAAGGTTGTGGTACGTGCTGAGAAGTGACCTCCTGTAGGTCCTTCATGGAATTCTAACAATATTTTCTGAATTTTATCATAGTCAACACACCGCAGCAAGATTCCATTTATATCTCTTTTGAACAACACATTATCAATGAAGATATAAGGTACAACTTGTAATCTGAAATACCTTCATTTATTCTTGTCCATACCTTCTGGATAGGTGCCATGCTGTAGATAATTAACCAAATCAGTCATCCATCTTGATTCCTGAATCTCGTGAGTGAGCTCAGGCTGTTGATTTCCTGGTTGAACCATGATTTCTGATTGCTGATACGTGATTTCAGCATGCTGTTTTGAATCATCTGGTTCTGTAGCTTTCTATTTTTCCATATCAGCAATGAAATGTTCACATAAACCTTTCCCTCGAACCATCTTAGCAACCCGAATATCAACATCATACTCCATGACCTTCGTTATCCAGTTTTCTCTTTTCTCATTCAACTCCTTATTTAGTAAGAATGCTTTCACACTTGGATGAGAAACAAGAACATGGATTTTATTGTTCGAAAGCATATACTTGAAATTATTTAGTCCTCTGACTACTGAAAGTACCTATTTTTCAAGAAATGTGTACCTTGTTTCGTAATCATGCAAGCTCTGTCCAAAGAAAGCAATAGGCTATTCAATATTTTCATCATTGAATTGAGTCAAGATAGTTGAGATTGTTTCAGCTCTTGCGAGTGCATACATTGTAAAATCTTTATCAAAATTTGGATTTGCAAGAGTAGGAGCTTGAGAGATAGCTGCTTTGATTGATTCAAATCCTTCTCTCCCTTCACTGGTCCAAGAGAAAGTTTTCTCTTTCTTTAGCATAGCTGTGAGTGGTTTAACCAATGCTACAAAATCTGGAACAAATCTTCTAACAAAGTTGATTTTTCCAAGAAAACTTTGTAATGCCTTCTTATGATGGGGCAATGATAGTTGTGATATGGCTTCGATCCTGAAAGGATCAATTGCTAAACCTTTCTTAGAAACAATATGACCAAGTAGTTTACCTTGATGTACTAAAAAGATAGACTTCAGTGGATTCAAAGATATTCCAAATTGCCTGCACAACTGAAAAGTCTGCCTTAAATGCATTAGATGTTCTTCAGAATCTTTTGAAAATATAGTAACATCATCTAAATAAACAAGGATGCATTTATTTAATAAGCTGTGAAAATCCATGTCCATTGCACGTTGAAATGTTGCACCATCATTTGAAAGACCAAAGGGCATTCTTTTGTAAGCATAGGTACCCCACTTGGTGGTAAAGGTTGTTTTATATCTATCTTCTTCCCAGACTAAAATCTGATTATATCCACTGTAACCATCTAGAAGAGATAGTCTATCTGAACCTGAGACTGTTCTCAAAATCTGATCCATATTTGGGAGTGGGTAATGATCTTTTAATGAAGCCTTATTAAGATCTCTGAAATCTACACATAGTCTGATTTCACCATTCTTCTTCCTAACAGGAACAAGATTGGCTACCCAACTTGAATGCTTAACTAGAAAGATAATACCCGATTCAATCAACTTAGATAATTCTTTCCTCATCAGAGGTTCTATTTTGGGATTTACAGGCCTCTGTTTCTATCTAACAGGTTTAGAATTTGGCTGCAACTCAATCATATGTTGTGCTAAACTGGGATCAAATCCTTTCAGGTCTTGATATTTCCAAGTGAAAACATCCTTAAATTCTTTGCAAAGATCAATAAATGACTTTTTTCAGCTGAGGAACATACCTTTCCAAGAAATAGCTTTTTCCCTTCATCAACCGAGATCTCTTCGTAATTATCAGCATGGGTTGACATTTTAGTCTTGACCTTTCTTAACTGATCATCAGTGCTGAAGATGTCTTCCAATGTGACCAGACCTCGAGGTAGTTTATTTGTCTTCAACTGAACAATTTGGTCACCATATAAGTGTTGTAATTTATCTTGATTAACTGTAGAAAACTCAGCTTCTTGCTGCAAAAACCTACAGATTTGATCATCACTTTCAAAAACTTGCCAATTTGAATCATTATCAGGTATTGAGGGCCTGACAATTAACTTTATATGAGGCTAGATTTTGCTATTTTCAATCTGTTCCAGCACTTCAAAACTAGCCCCAACTGCTGCAAGTCTGTCTGCATGCTTGTTTTCAGCTCTAGGAATAGACTAAATGTTAATAGCATCAAAATCTTCCATTAAGTCTGAAACTCTATGTCTGTAAGACTTCATTAATGGATTCTTACAAACATTGAAATTTCTTACTTGATTGATAACCAACTCAGAGTCACCAAAAATATGTAGCATGTTGATACCTCTCTTTCTGGCCCAAAGCAAGCCATGAATTAAAGCTTCATATTCAACTACATTGCAAGTACATGAAAATTGGAGATTCAAAGCTGAGAAATACCTTTCATTCATTGGGGAAGTGAGCATCAAACCTGCTCCCTGTCCTTTCTTGTTCTTAGCTCCATCAAAATGAAGCTTCCAAATCCCTTCTGATGAATCTTCTGTTTTGGACAGCAAGGGAAGTGGTGTATTTTCTTCATGCATACAATACACACCAAACAGGTGTTCTTCAACTTCCTTAAAAGGATCATGAGCATGTTCTTCCACTGTCTTTTCATCCATAAACATGTTAGAAACACCATCTAATGTTGAAACATGAGCTACCTCATCAAAATCAGACTGATCTAGGGCTGAATAATTAGCCACTGCATTTGAAGAGTGAGGCTCAATGTGAAATCTGGCCAATGGCTCTGAATTGATAGTAACTTTGGTGCCATAACGAGTAGTAAAAAATAAGGACCAATCTGAAGAGAGATAACCTCCTATTTTTGCTGTGAAGTCTCTAGATAAGCATAAAGCAAAGTATGGAGGTAAATCTACAACAGTTACATCTTGCAGAATAGAAACATTTGGGCAAGCATGTAACGTCACTTCTAAATTTTTTATTATACCAACTGTATTAGTTGTAGTTCCATCAAGCTGTAAGACACTCCTTTCTGTAGGCTCATACTGCAGACCCAATTTTTCTGCAATTACTTTTGGCATAACTGTGCTACTTGCGCCACTGTCCACCATGCAATTATGAACTAGATGTTCTCCAATAATCAATGAAAAATAAAATGGTGGTGGTTTCTTGATGTCATGAGCATTCAGAACTTTCTGAACCATCCACTTAACTTCTTTAATGTGGTCTTGTTCAAACGTTCCAAGGACCATGTCTGCCTTATGAACTTCCTTTTCTGTTGTATTTGAAGAAATCTGTAGCTTAGCTAGTTCATGAGAAAGTAAATCTTGTTGTCCTGGAATACTTAGAGCATCCCACATTGAGATATTAACATTATGCTTTTTCATTACATCAACAATGTTAAAAGAAGCAATAGTTTTAGAGACGGATTCAACTGTCTTAGAGTAGGCCTTAGCGAAAATTGATTCTGCTTCAGCTGCCTTAGATATCTGAGGTATAAACAGTCTTCTTGGATCAGGCTGTAGCTGTCTTTGATGGCCTCTATCAACTGGAACACTTGCTATTTTTTGAGGAACAACAGGATTGTTGGTTGACTTTGGGACTGTAGATGTTGTCTTATCAGTGACAGTAGGCAGTATAGGCCTATTTTGTTGTTTTTGACCTTCAACAGTTTTCCCTTGAGCCCTAGTAGTGACTGCAATGAAATCCTCCTCATTAAAACTGACTAAATTCTATTCAGGTGCTTTCTGAACATGAGTTTCTTGCTGCCCACCCTCCATTTGAGGCATGAACAATGTTTCAGATTGAGGTTGTGCAACAAGATTCAGATTCAGAAAAGCATTTGGGCAACTTGCAGCTGCATGAGGTTGATTGCAAGGTTGACACCAATCTTCTGTAGCCATATTAACTGGGACTAAAGCATTAGAGGAACTAGGAGCCTTTGGGTCAAACTGCCTTTGCTGGTAAGGCTGCCTATAATTTTGATTCTGTTGATAGGGCTACCTGTTTTGTTGATTCTGTTGATTTTGCTGATAAGGAGCCTGATAGGGTCTGCTAGGTAATGCAATTATGTTCTCAATCGAAGTCAATTTATTTCCCATAGTTTGCAAAGCTTTAAATACATCATCTGGCGAAGCTACAATAGTAGGTTCTATGATTGTAATAGGCTGAGGAATAGGTGCTAAATCTACCGAAAAGGGCATTGAAGGCCTTGGTGCCAATTTTCCAGCTTGAATAAGACTATTTTCAGCTCGGATAGTGATATCATAGGCTTCTGGGAGTGTCTCTCCCCCCATTGACTGAATCATAGTTGAGATATCACTGTTTAATGCCCTAAGATAATAAAGGAAAGCATGATCAGCTTGAGGCTTGACACTTGCTGGAATTCTTTCCCAAGTTCTGGAAAAACGGATATTGAAACTGGACATAAACTCATTGGGAGCTCTTTTAATAGTAGACAATTGTTCAATGAGAGACAAATGATCTGAATTATCCTGGAACTGTTTTAGAAAATTTTCACCTAAGTTATCCCAAGTTCTTATGCTTCCAATTTCTAGGTTTCTATACCATTGCAAGGCCTTCCCTTTAAAAGATGCAGCTAAAAGTCTTAAAGCTACGTCTTCATGAGTGATATTATGGACTGCACATAGGGCTGCAACATCTTTGATATGTTCAGCAGGTGTAACCTGATTTTCACCCGTGAATGATGGCAAACTTTTCATGGCAGCATTAGGAATGTCATGGTAGACTGGGATTACTAATGGACTGCCATTAGTAAAGGTCACAAAATTCCTTGGTGGTTGAATAGCCATTTGAAAAACTAGGATGTTAATAGAGAAATTGATACGTGGTGAAGGAATATCAGGAGGAGGGTTATCAAAACCAGGTCTATTATAAGGTAAAGTATTACCAACTCTTCTCCTTCTAGCAGAATTCAAGGGTAAAGAAACAAACTCAGGAGGAATTCCTCTTACCGATGATCTTGTAGTCACTTTAGGCATGGAACATGCTGTAATACTGGTCTGATATCAGCTTAACGGAGTCGCCAAAAGATCTTAAAATCTTTAGAATAAATTGCTGCAACTTGCTCCCGAAAGTGACTTTGTAACTGCTATAAATCTGTTGTGGATCTGTAATAACTTGCACCCAAATCTGATTCGTGCTCCCACCGGGCATGCCAAAAACTGTTATCTCTCAAAAGTGCACCCTGTAGAGAGATGGCAACAGGTTTTCTAAGCTTGCAAAAATGATCTCTCTCTTTCATAGATACAATGGAAACACCTCAGGTCTGTGGGTATACCTATTTTGAGGTGAGTCTCCGGTATCAAGGCTAGTTCCTTGTTGATGTATCCTAAATTGATTCTGGGGTTTTAAAGGTAAAAGATGACTATAAAGTAATTAAAACTAAGGTGATACACCAAATTTGTATGAGGGATTTGACTGAGTATATGCACAATTGATATGTGAAAATGTTTTGATGCACGAGCCAACAGTTTTCTACAGAATTTAAGGGAAAACACTTGGTTGTACTGAGGGAAGAATATCACAACAACACTGATAAGTTAACATGCACATTAAAATTATGCAGAAAATACTGAATTTGCAGCAGGGTAAGATGATTGATCAGGGAATTTGCATTCACAAGACTAATAGAAACATACACAAGACTGCAAATAATTGGTAAGGCAGAAATTCTTCACACTCAGAAGGTAAAACTGGAAAAAAATTCTTCAGTACTCCTATATCCAAAAAGTCCTCCAGAAGTTCTCTTTGTGCTTTGCAAAGGCACACAATATATAGCAAAAATAAAATTCACCCTCTTCCTAAAAATAGCCTAAGGCTTGTACTCACCCATGCATCTTATTTTTATCCTTTATTTAATAATAGATAAAGGAATAAAAATAGAGCATGCAATTACAAATAGGCATTTAATAGCCTTGATTACAATTGGTCAACTGAAGTTGACTGTTCTATTTTTAAGAAAGAAGGGTGAATAATTTGCTAAAAATAAGATTTCTTGCTAGGCAAGTCTCTCTCCATGAACATGCAACTCTGTCTTCTTCTCTATTCTGTCCTGTTGTGAAGGCATGCAAAAATACTCTGTGTATTGAGCAAAAATAAATTACATTAATTGCAATACTTTGCAAAATAATTCATCCAAATATCTATCCTGATTGGGACCACCTTTGTCTCTGATGTTGACACTTGTTCTATCTTCTAGTGATCACATGGATAGCACAATGTAAATTATCTCTAACCTTCCCACTAGTGGGGACCACCTTTGAACTTGACCATTAGTCTTCATTGGTTTGGCCACTCTTGATTATCTGACCTTAGACTATAGTACTAACATAGTCCAATGAATTCGGCACCCTTTGAATACACATATGACATATTATAATACTCAGCCACTTTGATTATTATTTCCTTGTCGGATTTTATGGGCATGCGGGTCAAATTTTAAAAATTTTAAGTCCTTTGCAAACTTTCAGACCTTTTTGAAGTTTTGTCCCCTGTGTGGAATTTCAGACCTTTTTGAAGTTTTTAGGCCTATTTGTATTAAGTCTCAAAACTTTGATAAAGCCTTGCTCCATGATGCTATGTGGAATCAATTTATTGACTTTTCTCCCTCATGGCTTTGACTTTCTCATCGTGGAGGCTCAGGCTTGCGGGAAATTTTTGGAACTTTTAACTTTTGCATTTTTAAAGTTTGAAAACTTAAGTGAACCCCGACCTCCATTTCTCTGCTTCCACTATGGTGACGACACATGTCTTTCTCGGGCCTGTGGGCCTGCAGATGAAAGTTTTACAATTTGAAATTTTTGAACTTTGACTAAATCGACTTCCATTCCATTTGGATGACTTTTGCATCGATTTTGGTGGTCTATTTGTGATCGTCGATCTCTGTACCTGTTGATTTTCAATCATTGATCTCCAAGGGATAATTTTAGGGTTTCTGACATGTGATAAATGTGTTTTAAGGCTCGAACCATGGTTTTCTTCGAACTTGGAGATCGATTCTCGAGCATTGATCTGTGTCCTTGTTGATTTTCAATTGTTGATCCTTGACCGTGGTCGAGTTAGAGTTAACCCACTACTTGGGTTCAGGCGGTAAAGGGAACTCGACCTAGTATGATCACTTCATTTGGTTTTTGGTGATGTGGGCGAAGCCCTGGAAAAAAAATTTCGACACCATTGTTGGTTGCTTTGTGAAACTCTAAACTTTTCCATTATGGGTAACTTTGAAACCCGACCCCTCTACATTTTGTTCTTCAAGCTTGATTGGATATGAATCTTTGTTGTTCGGCTCTTTATATTTTGAAGTCTCTGCCTTCTTTATTGGTCACCGTCTTGATACTGTGATGGGTTCTCCAAGCTTGAAAGCTTTACAATCTCCATATGGGGTCGTTATTTCTTCAGATCTGTACATTTTTTCAATAGAGTGCTCATGGTCAATCAACTTCGAAACTGATTGTGATAAAAGGTGAGTGAAATACTCGAACCAGTATTCATTGTGACTTTTAGATATGTGTATTTTGAGTTCTGGGTATTCGTTCTAGCTGTATATATGTGTCAACCTTTGAATTTAATTCATTTTCCTGTATGAGAGTTCTGAAATTTCGTGATGGCTCCCTCAATTCTATGACATGACATTTCTCTGTTATATATTCATTTTCTAACTCATGGAGGGTTTGTTGTTCATGTAGAAGTGTTGTCAAGAAGAAAATCTATGTGCGTGAATGTTTTCCCTTCTCCACCGGGACTGTTTTCCTTTACTTTGAGTTGTAATAATGAAAACCTTTGATGGGTACTTTAACTCTGTTAGATTTTCCTTTTCAGACTAGGGCAATATTTTCTTGATTCAGGTTCAAAGTGCTGACCCATGTGGTAAGCTACACATTTTATCTCTAATTTTGAAGTGTTTCACACCCAGATCCTCTCTGCTCCTTTGTGGATGTCATAAAACTGGAAGACACCTTGGAAATTATTTTCTTTATATACAGAGTCTATTTTTTGGTGATGACATGTACAACTCCTGGTTCTGAAATTTAGCTCTTTGAGAATTCTGTATCTTTTGACAGACCGGTAGGCTTGTTCATTTGATTCTGGAACTAGCAGTAATAGCACTTTGACTGTTCTATTTTTATGAGATCTTTGTACCTTGTATCACTCTTTTGGAAATTACAAGCAGTTCACTTGTTCTTTGATACTATCTTAGGCATAAGACTTGATTCAGATGCTTGTTAAGATCTCTATAGCTTGTTTCTTTTAGATAGATGCTTTATTTCCTTTATAGTAACATTTATGGCATGTTGGAAAATATGAAATGTTGATTTTTCATGGCGAAGCCCTGACAATTTTTTCCCAGAATTCTCTCTTCCTTGACTGAAATCTGGAAAGTGTACATTGTCTGTATGCATCTTCTTTGTTCTTTACTATAACCTTTTCCTTTTACAGAAGATATCTGAGTTTTGAGTTACATTAACCCTTCTTTCCAGCATGTACATGGTCCTTTTCTACTTGTCTGCAACCTGTATCTACACACTTTTAAGAAAATAGTTAGAAATAATTAGGCTTTTTGGCCTCTCTTGTGTCCATTTCCCTATTCTCTTTTCTATTTCTACTTCCTGGGTGAGCTATGCAGTATGATCTTTGAGAAAGCTATATCTCCTATTGCTCAGAGATCCATATGCACGAATTAGGACAATGTAGGAATATGGATTAACCCTGAGCTCTTTATTGATGATTCCTTATCTTTACTTTTCAGGTACCATGCTTTCAGCTGTGGAGACAAAGATAAAACAAGCTGGAAAGAAGATGATCTGCACAACGAAGAATATACAAAGGCAATGATGGGTTCACTCATACTCCTTTACTTTCTCTTTCATGCATGTGTACCTCTTACTTCAGTAGATGTACTTTACTTTTCAGTCACATCCCACGGATTTTGTGGGAAACATTTGATATTCCTTATGAATAGAGTATTGAATTCTGAAATTGAGTTGTGTATTTATTTATGAATTTTAAGATTATCTGTATAGATTGAATGATGATCTAAACAAATTAGTAACATAGTTGAATGTCTTAAAGATGAAGGAAAGAACATTAATGAGAACCTGTAACATTTAATAATGAACTCATGATTTCTGTAATCTGCACTTATGTTTACTGTCCCAAAACTCAACACTTCACCTACTCTATAATTTGGTGTCTTCATCAAGACAACACAGTTGTCCTTCAGGGCCCTTTGTGTTCTTTTGTTGAAGGTATCATGAAATTACAGACTATGTGATCTGTTACGTTTTGTAATAGCACACATAGCTGCAGATTTCACTTAATCATTAATTAATTCAGTAGTAACTAATAACATCAAAACTTCCTTAGCTTAGGTATACTTGACCCATGACTTTCATCATAACGATGAAGTTTCGAGTTGATCCATCTTGTTCTCCAAATTCTACTTTTTCTAGTGCTCTAGTGTGATGGTCCGTACTTTTTATTTTCCAGTTTTCCAACTATGTGCACTTTCCAGAACTTTGTGAATCAGCTAAGGCTCTCTACCCTCTCTTTGCAATTAGGGTTTTCATTATTTATTGCTTAATTTCTTAAATTTTTTCAGTACTTTAGTATTCATTTATTTACGACAATCTTGCATTTAGATTAGGCTCATATATTTCATATTTAGCTTAATCAAGCATATAAAGTAGAGCTTCCTTAGTCAAGTAAAATACATCCAGTTTTCTATATTTCTTTCCTGAAGAAGGCCATTGGACATAATTTGTCTTCTCAATCAGTATTACCAGAGCTTTATGAAGAGGGACGTATCATCTTGGAACCAAAAGGAATCCTACAAACACACATTAAAAGGTTCAGGATAAGGTTCATCACTGAGTTTATGATAAAATGGAATAATTTGGACATTGAAGATGCAACATGGGAGGATGAATAATTCTTGGAGAAGCATCAAGAGCTTACCAACATTGGGGACAATGTTTCTTTTAAGGGGAGGGGCATGGTACACCTTTAACCTTAATTCATATATCGGGATATGGATAGTCGACCTATGGCTAACATAATCTCTTATCATGTCATATCATAATTATTTATGCTTTCATATGCTTAGTGGGTCGACCTTAGGGATTTGGATAGTATAGTAGGGTATATACAAGGAGTTAGAGAGTAGGATATGATAATCATATTGAGAACTTGAGTCTTATTGTATAGTTTCAAGCTAGCCCCCTCGAAGTGGCTAAGCTATTCTACTTGCATATTGTGATCATTTCTCTATAATTTGGTGTTCATTTGTGTTCTATTGCTATTGATATTCATATATATCTAAGTATTTTCATTATACTATCAACATTTACCCATACCGAGGAGACCATGGGAAGACATTAGTATGGATTTCGTGTTGGGGCTGCCAAAGACGCAGAGAGGAAATGACTCCATCTTCGTGGTAGTTGATAGATTTTCAGAAATGGAGCATTTCATTGCATGAAAGAAAACAAGTTATGCAACATGAATCACACATAATTCTTTAGGGAAGTAGTGTGACTACATGGATTACAAATAAACATTGTGTCAAACAAGGATACAAGGTTTTTAGGTAATTTATATAGAACCTTGTGGAAGAAGATGGGAATGATGCTAACTTATATTTTAGCATACCGTCCACAAATTGATGGGCAGACAGAAGTAGTGAACATAACCTTAGGAAATTAATTATGTAGCTTGGTAGGAGACAAGCCAAGAAAATGGGGTATGATATTGGTGAAAGTAAAATTCACCTATAATGACTTAGTTAATAGGATTACACAGAGGAATCCATTCCAACTTATTTATGGAACAAGTCCAAGATGAGTCACGGATTTACATGAGGTAATAAGCAACTAGAGCGCAAAAGAATTAGAGTATGCATGATATATGTGTGAATTGCACAAAGAGATGCATGAGAAATTGGAGAAAAAGTAACCAAGGTTACAAGGAACATATTTTAAAAAGTCACAAAACTAAGGAATTTGAAGAAGGATCTCTAGTGACGACACATTTTTGAAAGGAAATATTTCCTAAAGGAACCTATAATAAGTTAAAGTTGAAGAAAATTGGGCCATGTAAGGTGTTGCAGAAAATAGGTCCAAATGCATATAAAATAGAGTTACTAAAAGAACTGGATATTTCACCAATATTCAATGTTTCATATTTATATGAGTTCCTTGAGGGAGACATTGGTATGCAAAGGACCAAGATGCAATACACAGAAGAACTAAATAAGGACACACCCAAGATAGAAGAATCCTTAGAGTAGAGAAAAAAATATTGGAGAAGAAATTCAATGAGATTGATATCGTCTTAGATACAAGGGTTATAAAGAAGACATGTGGATAGGAATACAAAGAGTATTTCGTAAAACGGAAGGATCATGCAGAAGAAGATGCGACATGGATAAGTGCGAAGGAGCTTAGTCAGCTAGGCCACACTCTAGAGTCTGGCTCATGAGATGGAACTCACATTTTTCTTACTCAAGATGTTTGATGCAGGAGCGTCACAGAAGAATCATATGCTGAGTGTGAAGTTCCTCTACAAAATGTTTGATTTGTTGCACAATTGTTCCACTATGCAACATTATTGACGCAATCTTGTTTGAGCCTCGAAATTTGAATGATTGACTCTTTGAAGCCACAAGTTTGGGGAAAATCCTATCGCTTAGGTTTTAGGTTTGTTGTTGGGTTCTTTAGGACTTTCCATTTGAATTATGTAAGTCTAGGAGTCTTAGTTGTGGCATGAAAATATAAAAAATCACAATTACCTTTGGAAAGCAATTCAAGTTAGATTTGTAGTTAAGAGCTCAAAGTTTTTTTTAGGAGTAGAGTGTGGATGTGAGCTTAAGGCTCAAAGCAACATGCCTTTGTAACATGATCAAACATGACATCACTGAATGAAGGTATAAGTAGGTTGAGTATCATATCACAATAAATGGTTTGACATGACACGAGTATTGTGATACAATACATGGAGGATTTTCCATATTAAATGATATGACATATGGAAGTGTTGTTATGCATGGCTTCATTGTTGGCAATCGGTCTAATTTTGTTATTTCTATGAGTATATGAATAAATGTTTTGTTTCTACTTGAGTGTTCAAAATATGTGTTCATTTGATCTTTCTGCCAATGCATATTTTCTTTCCAATAGGTTGTTATTTCTACACGTATTCTGAGGACTACAAGGTGTATCATTGCTCTTCGTTGGGCACCCTGACCTCGTATCCATCAAGAACATTGTCAGGACATCATTATTAACATTCTTATGTTGTACATTCCTCGTTACTAGCATCTTTCTATTATATATTCACGTATAGGGGTAGATTGTCACCGTCATTATTAGCATTCTTATCTTGCATATTCATGTCCAATTTTGACCTTGAATCTTACTAAATAAATAAAGAGACCCATGATCACCCATCTTGGCAACCCTACAACATTCTCCTTATAAAATATTTCTCTTCGTATACTATCTTAAAGGAAGTTTTCTTCATATTTATATTAAAAATAATTGTACTTGAGGTATCTCCACAAACCTCTCTCTCCTTCATAAGACTTGTCCGTATAAACAACATTTGTTGAGTGCATCTTTAATAATTCAAGAGAGTTTATTTGTTTTTGAAATAATCATGTGGAGGGACCTAGATAAAATGGCCTATGACATCACTAACAACTCCTCATCACTATAGGCATGTACATAAGGTTTCATATCTCAATTTTTTTATTATTTCCACAACAATGAAAGACAAATGTAGAATTTTTCCACAAGCTAATTATTGGTATACATTTTTTCTCTCTCTATAGTACTCCAATCCAAGTATTGTATCCATCTTCATGGCAATAAAACCCAAAAGCAGCTTTGTGGGGAGCACTATAACACATTCCAAAGAGTTGATCATATTGGAACTCCTAAAGAATGAGTTAGTAGTACTCCATGGTTTGGATTCTAGAAGCCCTACCGTATCCTCACATTTTTGTCACCTAGAGCACCACGAACTTGTCCACATCTGCCTCTCATATCAACCATTTATTTCTAACATAGGAAAATCTCGTGGAAATAGGTGGGCGAGACTCTCATAAATATTATAATATAATATGTTGTTAGTGGCCGGCCGAGTCTCTTTTTTGAGGGTCTGACATCCCACAGCGGGGAAACCGCTGATTCCTGCTACTGCTTGTGACCATTTTTTTTTTTTTTTTTTTGCTTTTTGGCTTTAACGGTTGGGACCCAGATAAATTCAATTGCAATATTATCATCACAGACCCCACATGACTCCATCCACTCCATTAAAGCTTCCTTCTCCGCTCTGCAAATCTCACCACCATGTAAAAAAAAGCTGAATTCGGTACCCCTCCCAACGATTCCACTAATTATTATTATTATTGCTACCTGTACCAGTGTTGCACGCTCTCCTTTTCTTTAATGTATATTTCTTTGAACCTCAATTTCACAAAGATTGTCAGGTAGTCCCAAAAAAAAAAAAAAAATTTCTCCGGAGATGGAGTTTCAGGCTAGGTTTGAAGATTCGGACGAGGAGGAGGAAGCTCTGTCGTTCTGCGACCTCCCGCTGGGCTTGCCGACCGCATGGGAGAGTCCGTTAAGGGATTCGAACTCGGGATCTACAGATTTCGACTTCGAGTTCGGCCGCTCCAGTTCAGCGGCGTACAGCGTTTGCCCCGCCGACGATCTGTTCCATCAGGGGCGTCTCCTTCCCGTTTCCCTTCACAGATCTCGCAGCAGCGATTGCGCTGCGCAATTTTCGAATTCCCGCAGCGAAAATCGTCTTCTATTAAATGAGAAGTTGCAGTCTTGGAGAACGGATTCGCTGGACTCGCAGTCGAGTTACTGGACAAGCTCTAGCTCCGGGAATTCTCAGACTTCGCAGAGGTCTGAAAAGATTTTCCGGCGTGGAAATACCGCCACGGCTGGCTGTAAATCGAAGTGTAAGTCCTCGAAGCCGCCGCCTTTGCCCGGGAAAACTGCTCTGAAATGGCAGCAGATTTTCACCCTGGGGTTAATGAAAACCCCTTCCATGAAGCTGGAAGACATCCGTCTCAGGCAACAGAAGCCCGCGGAGAAGTCGGTTCTTAAGCGGTCGGTTTCTTGCGGCTACGACGAGGGGCCGCCAATCTTGGCGCAAAAAAAGCCCGCTTCTCTGAAATGCAAGTCGGTCAGAGAAAATATGGCGGCGGAGGAGGTGCCCTGCAAATTCAGGGGCTGGGGTTTGCTGGTGCCATTAACGTCGTTAAATGGCTGTAAAGCTTCCACAAATTCTGTCATTAACTGTTCCATGCCTAAAAAGCGTGGAGACGGCGAAACATTTGAAGGGCCCAGGAAATTAAAATCGGCTAGTAAAAAGCCCCCTCTCTACGAGGATCAGAATTCACCAAGCTCGGCCAGAGGTTTTTCCAAACACAGTGGAGATAATCGCTCTGCAAGGAGCTATACGATGGATCCTCGTAAACTTTCTTTCGGCTGATCTTTGTATTATGTAAATCTTTATTTCTGTTTCTGGTTTGTTTTTGATGATTCAACGTCTTTTATGTCATGGAAGTTTTATATTTCACTGTGCATGTTTCATTCGTTTGAATTCTTCATGGGAGATCCATGTATTAGGTAAGAGTTCCTACTAAATTTTCTGAAATTCCAGAAAAAACAGCGCGAATTCATTTGTAAATCAGTGCAATTGATCCGCCTTTACAGAGAACACTGGCTTCCCTTCACTCATATCCAACATACAACATCTAATTATTATGGTTTTTCATTGCCATATTTTAATTAATGGCTCCAGCATTTGTTCACTTGAAGTCATCATGTCGATATAAAAACGATTTTAGATAAAATCATTTCAAATCAGGTCAATCATGGAAGAAAACTTTTTCCAAATGGAGCCTATCATTTCTTTGCTTTATATAATATTGAATGTTCTTTTTCCAGTGTAATGTTGTGTATTTTTGAAGGACAACCATTGTGATAAGCCAATGCCACTATGTTTTATCTAGGTAATGGACCCCATGGGCAAAGAGTTTTTAATGTCCTTAAAGAGAATATAACATTTATCAATATTTTGTATTGAATAAAGCTGTTACAATACATTGTGAAAAATATATATAGAAAGAGTATGCTTGAAAGGGATATACAAAAAGATACAAACAATTAAACAAAATTATATGAGTGAACATGTATCCAAAACATCTCTAAAATAATAATTATTGAAACTATTTTATATAATAGGTGTATTGACTAACAAACAAATTCACTAAAGGAATAATCATTTCATCTTACTCAACAACCATTGAGTTGAGTTTGTGATGATAATAGTGAAGTCTTTTCGATTCTCTAACTGACTTGGAGCGGAATGATTTACAATTTAATTTATTCTAACTAATAATTGATTTTTTTATTCATATCAAAAATTCCCTCTGATTGAGAAGGTAGACGTGCAATTTCAGAAATCACATGTTTAGCAATGTTCCCTAGCACTTATAGTTATTAGAAAGATTAATCAATTTGTACTAATTAGTGACAAGTGGTATCCATCTACTTATACAACTCTTTTAGGTTCGGAAAAATCTTTCTAAAAAGAATAATGGGCTCCAAGCTCCATTGTATGGCCAAGATGTTATGATTAAGAATTTTTTTTCACGCGGCTATCAAATGAATGTCAAATTTAAGGTTGAAATTTTTGGGTGACAATCAAATGGATGTTAGATTTAAGGTCAAACATAAAAGTGAACTCAAACCATTACGCCACCCCCTAGCCATTTTAATATGCCTATCAATATAATGAAGATTGTATTATTAAGAGTTGATACCATGTCAAATCGTGTGTGTACGCCTCTATTGATTAATAACACCATTAATTTATCGACAAATTTCCCATTTATTGGTTAGGTGTACCAACGTGTCGGGCTCACAAATATCTTTATGTCAAATAAAAAGAGTTCCAAATATCTTAGGTTGAAATTCCCATGTGATGGTCAAATCAATGTGAAATTTAAAGTCAAAAATTAATTGCTAATGATACACAAATGTTACAATCCATCACCACCACCCTCAACTATGATTGTAGAATGCTGATTGGCATAGCAATTAAGATATGCCTATTAAGTGTAATTTTGGTTTTGCAAACACTATTACACTATGCCAACCACATCTAGGGGTGCTTGTTAGATTTAATTCAAATAATTAGTAAATTAGACCTATATGAAAAATGAAGAGTATAATATAGATCGTAGCATAATATAAAATGTGTGGAATAATTTAAGGCTACAAAAGAGTGGAGAATTAAGATTTAAATCGCTATACATTGGATATGACACGAATCTAGAGATAGTCATTAGTGACATATGGTTGAACATAAATCTAAGCAATTAGATAAATTGCTCACTAGAGACAAGTCTTAGAAAATAACTTCAACTACTAGAAATTGCACACAAACAGTGCAATGGAGACACTAAAGGGGATGCGTGGAAGAACTTAAGTTGAAGGATTGAAATATTAGAGATGGGCAAATGTTGGAGGGAATATATGTGCAACTCTTCTTTCTTTTGAGAAGACACATATGAACCACATGTCATTTGCATCATTTGCTTGAAAGAGAAAGGGGGTGTGGTGCACACATCATCAAGACAATGGACTTTAGAGATATCTTAAAAAGAAGGGCCCTACCGATCAATACTCACAATGTCAATAGTTATTTTTTGCAATTTCATCCCTTTTGTTTTGTGGATAGCACAAGCACATGACAATTTTAGGGGAATTCGGTTTCATTCCAAAGGATATTTTAGAGACATGGATATGTGGAGGATGCTCGACATTCAAGTCGAGCCAATGTAGTAGATGAATTTGATAACAAAATTTAACAAGGCATGTTTGGTGGTTTTGCGCCATCTTTATAGACCATTATCTCAAGTCATTCTCCACATTTGCACAAGCAATAATAGATATCATTCACTATTGTTTTCCTTGTGGATTTGTATTTGACATTGCCTCCTCAACATTCTAGGTTCTTCACACAATTACACACATTTTTTCTATATCAAACGATTTACTTATGTTGCATTCACGCTTCTACACATCCCTGCGTGATGGGATGTTGCGAATGAGACCCAACCAATAAAAATGATGCAACATCTTGGCCATCCAAAGGTGAATGGTGGAGAGAGAGAATGTGTTCCATTGGCCAAGCACAACGACCCATGTCTTAGGGGCCAATCCTCAAGTCGATTATGCAGCACACCGCACCAAGTCAATTGTGTGGCGCATATCAATAAGTTTGATATTTTTCTTGTTCAAGCTCTGGCTCCCACCCATTATTTAATGCCATGATCTTTACTTCTTTCATGATGACTTGTACATCACGTTGTTATGCGAAAAAATGCAAAATTAAATGTGATCACTTAACCGTAAAAACGGCTCTGAAATGGCAGCAGATAGTCACCCTGCGGTTAATGCAAAACTCTTCCATGAAACTGGAAGACATCGTCTCAGGCAACAGAAGTCCGTGCAAAAAGTCGGTTCTTAAGCGGTTGGCTTCATGCAGTTACGACCAGGGGCCCCAATGTCGGCGCAAACAATTCCCGCCGCTATGTCCGCGGAGAAGACGCCCAAATCCAGGGGCTGGGGTAGGCTGCCGCCATTAACGTCATTATAAAGCTTCCGCAGATTGTGTCATTAACTGTTCCATGTCTAAAAAACGTGGAGACAGCGAACCATTTGCAGGGCCCAGAAAATTAAAACCAGCTAGTAAATAATTCCCCTTTGTACGAGGATCAGAATTTACCAAGCTCAGCCAGAGGTTTTTCCAAAAACAGTGGAGCTATTTGCGCTACAAGGAGCTCCATGGTGGATCCTCGTAAACTTTATTTCTCTGGTTTGTTTTGGATGATTAAAAGTTTTTATGTCGTCGTGTTTTTTATATTTCATTTCACTCACCACCGTGCATTTTTAATTCCTTTGAATTGGCCATGGAAGATAAGATTTTCTATTTAATTTTCTGAAATTACGAAGAGATGATTCGGTTATATGTAGATTACAACTAAACTAGTGATCTCCTTCAGCCTAAGTAGTTAGTAGTAAGGGGCATTTATGCTGTCAAAGTGCCCTGATTTATAATTACAAGTACGCGTACAACTAAACTATTAGTGATCACCCTTAGTGTATGCAACTACGAGTATGGGGCATCCACATTGTCAAAGTCATCTAGGGCACGATCTTGGCCTCAATTGTTTCGACTCTCCATGTTGGGTATGTCCAAGCCTTACACTCACCAAGACTTTATCCTTAATGGGCTTCTTGAAAGTCAAACAAGTTCACCAATATATCAACTCGAAATATATCAGATGTAATATTTTTTAGATTATTTCGTCAAATTTCACCAATATATCAACTTCAAATATATTTGATGTAATATTTTTTAGATTATTTCTTTGACTATAATATCAACATACTTGTACAATATTTTTTTCCAGGTTGAAGTGAACAAAATTTTTAGGCTTAGATGTGAGGGGTTCCATTCTGCGAAATTCACCCGAGGCACAATCCCGGCCTCATCTCTTATTACGGTATCTCCAGGGCTTTGCACTCAACAAGAATTGAACCTTGGAGGGCTCTTTGTGAGCCAAGCAACTTCACCAATGAGCCAATGAATGTTCGATCATATAATCATATTTTTGTATTCTGTGGTTAAATAATTTTAATACAACATCATTTCAAATCATCATATTGACAAAATATCAGTTTTGATAAACTCATTTCAAATTACGTAGATCATGGAAGAAAACTTTTTACAAATGGACGATTATTTCTTTGCTTTATATAATATCGAATGTTCATTTTCCACTATAATGTTGGGTACTTATGAAGGACAACCATTGTGAGAATATAAAATTAATCATGTTTTATCTTAGGTAAGGGACCACGTGGCCAAAAAGTCTTATGTCGTTTTGAGGGAATATAAAATTAATCAATATTCCTTTCAAACGTTAAATAAAAAAACTTGAAAGGAAAATAAGATTGATATAGATTGGGAAAAATATCTTAAATGCATCTATTTAAAAATGATAATACATATTAATTTATATTCTTTTTTTAATTTTTATTTAGATTTTAAGTTATATCATATATTTTTGTGTGTGTTAATCTTCTAATTAATTAGACATATATTTATTCACACCATTTTTTTGAAAAAGAAATATAGTCTCTAAATTATATCATATAGTTAAGATATTACAATTAATTTTTGTATGTGACCACCAAACAAACGTCAAATTTAAGGTTGAAATTTATGTGTGATAGTCAAACAAACGTTAAATGTAAATTTACACATAAATGTGAACACCGGCACACTATTTCATTCCCCCATTTTCGTTGAAGAATCACTATTAATGTAATGAAGATAGTATTATTAAGAGTTGATGCATTGTTACATGTTCAAATGTATCTATATACACGCCTTACCACTAATACATATATAGTTAAATTAATATATCTAAAAAATGTAGAGAGCTAGCAATCTCAAAACCCATATCTTAGATTATTTGTATACCAAATTGATTACTATTCCCATTACTTTCTACAAAACTTTCTCATATATTAGTGATGAATGACATTAATCTAGTTGCACTGGAATGCGTTGGGTTAAAAAATATCTTTCTAACAAAAAACAATGAGCTCCAATCTCTAGCGCAAGGTTGACCTTTTATGATTTTTTTGATTGAGTTCTCCAAGCCAAAAGTAAACAATCCCAAGTAATGGTCAAATGGATGTCAATTATTTTATGGTTGAAATTTCCATGTAATGGTCAAATACATGTGAAATTTAAAGTCAAAAATTAATTTTCAACAACTCACAAATATTAGACTCCACTACTACCAACTAGCATTCTAGAACACTTATCAACACATCAATTAAAATATGCCTCTTAAGTGCAACTCTTGTTTTGCATACACAATTACAACACAATTAGATTTTGATTTAGCTAAAAAGTAAATTAGACCTACTTGTAGAAATTGAGGAGTCTAATCTAAATCATAGAATAATATAAAACTCTTGTAATAATTAAATGATAAAAATGAATATAGAACTAAGTGTATACTAGACCCCACAAACTGGGACACACACCCTAACAATGACAAGTGGTTGAGAACAAATCCAAGCCCCTTCGAAGGGGGGTGTTAATGGGGCCATGTGTTATCACTCCATTATTATCAAGTCCCTTATGTCTTGAAAAAATCATAGTGAATACTTTATGCAAGTCAATAATCAATTTGGTGTATTCATCTATTCATATCCTTATCAATTAATGTGTGCAAGAACAATTGTTCGAAGCTAGAATGAATATTTAAATCCTTGAATTCATCTTTGGACACACAATTTATCTCCAAAATAATAAATGATACTCTTGTTATCCAAAATACACCCCAACTTATTATGATAACTAACATTATTGTCTTAAACTTGGGCAAGTGCAAACTGACCAAAAATGGAGAAATTCAATGTTCCAAGGATTTCCCTCTACATTGCAAGGCTATATTGCCCAACACTTAGCCAAAAATAGGAAGAATTGGGAAAAATATGCTTTGGTGCGGCTAAATCAGAATTTGGAGGAACAAGAGGAACTGTTCCTTCGTTGATCTTATTCCCCGCATTATCGCATCGGCTGAAACAAGGGAGTTGGGAGTGTATTACAGACAAATTAGATCTTGTGAGCATAGGCACAACAGTTCCTCAGGGTCTTGTGTTCCTTGCATCACTGATTCGGCTGTGTTGAAGGTGAAAGGAAAGATAGAGCGTGTATTGAAGACGAAGTGGCCATTGAGGGAATAAACAGAACAATTCTTGTGTTCCTTTTGTTCACCACATCACTGATTTGACTGAAAGTGAGGAAAAGAGAGCATTGTTGTGGGTGAAGCGAGAGATGCAAATATGGGGGGAATGGGATGAATAGTTTCTCTGGGTCACCCGTTCACCGATCGACCGATGCGGGTGATTTAGGAACAAATGGGAAACACAGAACAATGTAGAAATACGGATATGGCAGGACCTGTGAGCACAAGCAAAATATTTATTGCATTCCATGAATTCTCTGATTGGTTGGTCCAACTACACCAGGAGCAAAAATCATTAATGTAGACTATAGGAGCCCGCATGGAACCAATCACGACCTCCCTGAGTCCATGAACTTCAAAAGGCCATAACATTTTCCCTGTAACTCCAAATTTTACTAACTTGGTACCGTTGGAAAGGTCTCATCATGTACTACACCACATAAATTAAATTTCTTAAATTTGGTGAGGTTAGGTGTGTTAAAAAGAGGAAATACAATCCATCATTAAAAGGTGTAATCCCAAGTAGCTCAACTACCATATTTGGTGAGGTATGGTGCCCATTCGTTCTCCTATAAGCAAAGTATCATAACGAAATGGCTTTGACAGGGTGCATATTCCCTTTTTCATACATTCAATGCATGTTGTTGGTGGTTGAAGGTGGAAATTTGAGTTTCCATCTCTATTTCCTCCCCTCTCTTTCCCATCTTCTATAAATTGCAAAAGGAGTGGACCCTCTTATAATGCTAGTGTATCTTTCTACAAGTGTTTTATGTGTATTTTGAGTTACAGGCCTTAGATTTGGACATTTAGATGGTGATGCTTTCCTCCCCCCTTCATTGTAATGCACGGTGCATTTATTTGAAGCAATAAAACTCGTGTTTTTTGGCTATTCTCTGCCCTAGCCTATGTTTATTGTATTATCTTTCCTTTCTATTGCATTTATGGTGCATTGCATATTTATTCTCTTTTGAAGGGTTCACTTCTATTGTGCTCCATGGAAATGAGAATTTGGATGTTGTTTGGGACTGTGGTAATCATGTCTACCCTCTTCTCCTTATTTTCCCTCCCATTTCCACTCATTTGAGAGTTTATTTCCCCTTGTTCTTGGTGTTATTACCTCCTCTTAGTTTAGGATTTTAGTTTTTAAGCATCTCTTTCTTCCCCTGGTCCATTGGATTGTTAGAATAGGATTAGATAGTTACATTTCCTTCCTTAGGAGTATTTTAGCATATGCAAGCACATCTGGTGACTCCATTTAGTCCAAACTGCCCACACCTCTAAAATTACAGACCTTCACCCCCTCCATTTTCATCCATTTTTCTCCGATCTCTTTCATTCTCTTCCATTCTATGAAGTTGTGTAATCATGGCTTCATTCCCATCTTGGAATTCACACTTACAATAGCAGTGGTACAATCCACCTCCAATGTATTTCCCAACTCCTTCAGATCAGCATTATGATCATATTCAAAACCATTATGGTTAGCCATATGAGAAGTGTCAAAACTAGTTTGGTTATGAAACATATCAGGAACAAGGGTATGCATACATTGACAACACTCAAATGGAGCATATTGATCTACTGGAGAAGATTCAAAGGATGGTGGTTGGAATGGTTCAGTCAAGGGCTATAACTTAGATGAAAGCATTCAGGATTGGTTTCATGGCACCTTGCTCATGGGTTGGCCCTTTTCCAAGACATTACAACCCGTAGGAGAAGCTTGAATTCATGGTTGGAATGCTTCCTCAACTTACACAATGGACTGGGGATATTGAGGCATATGAGAAAAGTGCAAGACACCATTGTTAATGGGTAAGTCCACCACCTCATAGCTTTTCTTTTCCTCTTTCTCAATCAATATCATTTCAGAAGTGTCGAGATTCAAGCCCATTGTATGCTGCCCCAATTGTTGAATTCCCTTCTCCATCCCCTGGTATTCCATCTCACCTCAATTCCTCTACCCTTTTCTCTTCCAAACAGTCAATCCCTCTAAAGAAACGAGAAATTCCACTTCCCTCACCACCACAAATAATTGCAAAACTAGTTGAAACCTCATCCACTCCTCCTTTTGCCTTCCCAATTCCATGTCGGGTAAAAATTCCAAAAACCAATCAAAGAGAGTAGCAAGAGGAAGAGCCAAGAAAATTAAAAATGATCAAAATCTTGGTAAGCTTGGCTCTCAGATTTGGTATAGTAAAAAATCCCCTTAATGGTTAAACCTTCAGAGGAGGTCGGGGTCAAACCACAGGTGGTGGAATCTAAGTTTGCAACAATGGAACAGGTGGTGGGATTCCAAATCTCACGATAATATTTTCCTTGATGAAGTTGCAAACAACTTCAGAAGTGGCATGTTTGATAGGTATAGCCTCCACCCATTTCATGAAATAATCCATTACTGTTAAGACGTAACTATGTCCAGCACTCGATTGAGGATTGAGTGCTCCAATGAAATCAATTCCCCATTATCTAAATGGTTCGTCGATGATGATGAGCCTAAGGGGAAATGCAGCCAGCTTTGGTTTGCTAACAAACTGTTGACAAAGTTCACATTTCGCTACCTAGGTGGTTGCATCCTGAAATAGCGTCGACCAATAGTACCTGGCCGGAATGATTTTATGTGCCGTCACGGATGAGGAGAAGTGACCACCGCAAGAGGAGTCATGAAAACTCTCCAATAATTTTATCTACTACGGCTTATCAACACATCGTAGAAAAATTCCGTCAATTCCATACGTTTGTACAATCCATCGTCCCATATGACATATCGTCGCAGCTCTGAGCTTTACCAACTCACTTTTCCTTTAGTGGTTAGGTGAGTTGGGAATTCTCCATAGGTGAGAAAGAACGTGATGTCAGAATAGCATTCATCATTGGCTGCAAAAAAAATAGAACCATGGGCAAAGAATCCAATTTCTCCAGTTCACTTTGTTTTTCATCAACGTGAGCAACTTCGCTCCTCAGGTACCTCTGAGTCTTTATATCTCAGCCATTAGCTGACACAAACCCTTACCCCTTACTAACTTGGTCAGTTTGATGTCTAGATCATATTCTTTGTACCTTTGTGATCCAATTCCCTTGTAAGCTTTCATAAATCTTGTTGAGTCAGGATAGACTTAACAGTCGTGTTTAGAACCAACACTTACGGTATGAGAATTCTGAATGTAGTAGCAGAAATTGTTGACTGCCTTTGACCATGGTGAAAAGGCATGTTTTTCCAACTATGACATCTTTAGTTCATGAGGATTAAAAATGAGAACTCGGGAAAGCAAGTCAGGGATTCTATCTCCTCAGAGTTCTTTTGCATCAAGATAGCCAATACCAGTATGCGCAGATGCAATAAATATACATGATAAATGTCTTTACTGAAATCAGGGCACACCAGAACAAGAGCGTGAGGCGGCAGAAGTCTTTATGCCTTTGAATTATGCCTTTCCTTCCTCACTCTATTAGAATGTTTGGGATCCTTTCATAATATCAGATATATGATGAGTCTTCTTAGAAAAATCTAGGAACAAAGCATGCCTAGAGAAAAATTTACCTTTCCAAAGAAAGAGTGAACACAAGTATTGCTTGTAGGCAACGTGAGGCTCTGAATAGCCTTGAATCTTTCAACATCTATCTTTAGTTCCCTCTCCTTGCTAATAACATGTCCTATCTACTTTCCTTTAGTGACCCCAAAAATTGATTTCTCAGAGATTTAGTGAAATCTCATGCTCTTAGCATCTGATCAAGACTTGCTCTAAATGATCGTAGTGATCACTTCATTTTTTGGAGAACATGGTCATGTCATCTAGGTAAACTATGATGACCTTTCCCAATCATACCTTTGAATGCAAATTCCATTGCTCATTGGAAGGTGGCACCCAACATTGATTAAACTGAATGACATTCTACTATAGGTGAAGGTACCCCAAGGAGTGGTGAATGCTTGTCTTGAACTAATCTTCAAGCGTGACTTGAATTTGATTGTAACCTGAAAAACCGTCTAGCATAGACAACATTTCTGAACCAGTTACTACCTGTAGCACTTGATCCATTATCAGTAGTGGATAGTTATCCTTTAAGGATGACTGGTTCAAGTTGTGAAAGTCTTCACACATATGCGTATCTTTCCATTCTTCTTCCAGCACAGGCACAATATTTGCAACCCAGGTACTGTGATGAATTGGAAAAATAATTCTTACATCCAGCATCTTCTGAATTTCAGCCTAGATGGTACCTGAGATTTTGGGGTTGTAATGCCTTTGCTTTTGACGAAAAGGCTTAACGTCATCCTTGAGCGGGATGTCGTGCCGAATGTCCTTTGGCTTGAAAGACTTGAGATCAGCATAAGACCATGCTAATACATCCATGTACTTTTTCAATAACTTGACAAATTTTTGTTTCTCTTCGGGCGTACAACACTTCCCAATGTTCATGGAATGAGGATGTTCCACAGTACCCAGATTGACAAATTCAGTTTCTTGGAGAAGAGGAAGGATCATCCTTGTCACTTTTTCTTAACAAAACAATCATGATTATCAAATAGTCATTCTAAGGAAACCAAACCTTTCAGAATCTTATTTCCTTTGAGCTGTATCACTGTTTCTTTTTCAGATTCATGTGCTTGACCAGTGAGAGACTCACGACATGCAGAAGTTGATCCATCGAAATGAAGCTCCTTTGAAATTTTCAGCTTTCTCCAGAAAAATGATAAGTTGGTTGTCATCATTGAACACCTACCAGTGCTATGAATTATCTGGCACACTTGGGTGAAAAACCACCTCAATGGTATATGTATCTATTTTTAACCCTGGGTGAGGGAGCATGAGAGATGCTGAGACGGCCAATGAATCAGCCATGTCATTTTGAGTTCACAGGAACTGCTTTGATTAAGAAAGCATCAAATTCTGTGATGATGTCCCATACCGCATTGCGGTAGTGCTTGAGCCGGTCATTTTTTACTTGATATATCCCTTTTACCTGATTGACAATCAGCTCAGCATCACCTTGTACTTTTAGATTCTTGATTCCCTTCTCTTTTGTAGCTTGCATGCCAAGTAACAAGGATTCATACTCAGCGGTGTTATTCGTATTGAAGAAATGTAACTTGAAAGAAAAAGAGAAAATCTTCTCCTTAGGAGATATTAGAATAGCCCCAGTGCCACATCCAATCATGGCACAACTACCATTGAACTGCAACATCCACACTTTGTTGAGGTCCTCTTCTTGGATGAGGATGTCCATTTTATCTTATTTGGTGGACAAGAAGTAGTTTCCCATCCTTGATGATTCGAAAAGAATCTGAGCCTTAGGGTCATCAGAGTTGGTGACTAGATATTTCTTTTGTGATTCTGGTTCCAATGTCTGCATCACCCCTTTGACAGGAATCCTGGCTTTGGACCAGTCCATATGAATTTCCCCACCAACTTCTTTGCAGAAGCTCCTCCCTAGTAGTATCCCGTAGGCTGCTGGAATATCAGCTACGAGGATAGTCATTTTTACCCTTTTTTCAGGAAATGTCGTGAATGCAAATTGTGCATCCTTGATCTGACCAATCAATGGTACTTGCTTGGTTTCCATGGAGTAGCATCTTCCAAAAGGTTTAGTAAGCATGAGGCCCAAAGCATGGGTAACCTTTGCTGGCATAACATTATCAGAAGCTCCAGAATCAATTATACAGTTACTTAGTTTATGACCATTGATAAGGAGAGATAGGTAAAAAGGTTCAATTTTTCCTTATGCAGAGGTCGAGGCGACGTTTACGTGAGATGTAGGAGGGGTGGGAAGAATTCCTTTTGGTGAAACGGGAGGAAGGATGAAAACTTGGCTCTAGATATACTTATTTAATCTTACAAGCTGCTCTGGGTTAGACTGAAGGTATTCAACCTCAGACATTTGGATCTTGGTCTTTTTGGCATGATCAATTATATCGAATGCGACCAAGGGTTGCGCTAACGAAGGAATGAGTCCTTCGTTTCATGTTTGTGGAGGAGGATTACTGGTCTTTATGGAATTGGAGGAAGGCTGAATTGGAGGAGAAACAGGAGGAAAATATTTCTTTACAACAGCTTTAGCAATAGGTTGAGCAGGAAGGGGATTACCCCTTTTAGCAATCATTGGAGGAGGAGCTACCACAGCCTTTTCCCTTTGTTTTTTAGCAGCAACCTTTGCTTCTTTTCCTTGCGAGTGAGTGAAAACTGCATATGATTATCTACTCGCATACCCTTGGGTACCCTCTTCTTCATCAGATTCCTCATCTTCAAATTCCATGTACCCGATAGTAGAGTCGCCAGTCAGTTCACTGACATCTTGATCATCTTCGTCTTGCGACAAAGGTTCTTCATAATTTGTATCATCTTCTTCGATTTCAACCAAGGCATTAACCAGAGGAGCTTCAATTGCTAACCTTGAATAAGCAGCAGGCAAACGCGGCATTTGGGGGGCATTGTTGGGAGTGAAGTTCCTCCGTGGGATATCCCGGTAAGGAGTAGTAGACAATGTTTGAGCTAATTGCTTCTTTAATGAGAGAAAATCATTCACCATCTTCTGGAATGTTGGATCTGATGAGGTAGCTTGAGAAGAAGTTGAAGCCTTTGATTTTGATGGCTCTCATCTTAACTCACCAGATATAAGAAGGTTGTCTTCTATCCAAATGGCCGCAGCTTGAGCAAGAACCAAGGTGGGTATTTGTTCTTGTAAAAGTAAGAAACTTACTCTCGAACTCATTGCGTTCACAAAGAAACACTTTTGATTCTCTAATGTTGGCAACATGGCAGGTGGCACACGGTTGATTAGTGAATTGAAACGGGTGATAAAATCGTGCATGGTTTCATTGGCCTCCTTCTTCATGTGAGTGATTCATGACAGTAACGCAAATGCGTCTTCTGAAGGCTTGTACCTGTCTTCAAATGCAGTCCGTAATGTGGCCCAACTGGTGATGGATCCGGCTGGTAAATGCTAGAACCATTCTGATGCAGGCCCTTGCAAGGTCTCAAGAAAGAGACGTATCGATACGTCTTCATGAGTCACGTCCAGAATACTGCATGACATAATAAATGCAGCTATATGCGCATCTGTGCTTTGATTTCCACTCCCATCAAACTTCGGTAAATTCTTGCAATTTTCGTGAGGGAGGGGGTTGACTGGATGTAGTAGTGCTAGAGGACCCATGGCATTTCCCCATGGTACAGGTAGATTTATCACCATTTGAAAAGTGGGAAAGAGAACACGAGCAGGGAGTGTGGTTCCACTTAGCAAAAGAGCACTGCAAATTGATGTCGAGGCACCTTGTGAAATCTGGCTCTTTCATGGAGGCGAGGCACTTCTTGCTGATCGATCCATCAAACTTAGAGATGTGAATCATGCTGGAGTGATACTGAAATTGTGCCTTTGAAGTAGATCAAAGATTGGATCAACTTCTCCATGAGCTCTTCTGCCACGAGTAAATTGTTCACCCGCCAGCGTACCCATTCAGATCTGCAACAATTAAGAGCAGATTTACAACAATCTTTTTGTTTGTACTTGCTGATTTTCTGATTTTTCTGGCAAAAATCAGCAGCATGTACTTTTCAATTTTTAAATTTTAGCCTCTTAAATAACAACCGATTGTGGTTTTCTGACAAAGATTAATAAGGATAAAAAGTGGGTCAATTTTTAGAAAGCTGATTTTCGGATCTTTGACCTGAATTTGCAAGGTTTTGAAAATTTTGTGAAATATCATAATCTCAGATCTAAAAAAATATACAAGTTTTTGTAAAAAACTTAGCGAACTAAAAGCTGCTATGTGGCCCAGATCTATGGATTTGTATAAGGAAATTTTCAGTTTTGATCACTTCTGCAAAAAATTTAATTTTTAACAAAGAGTTAAAATTTGCAATCTGGTAGTGATTTTTACAGTTTTTTTTAAATTATTTCCTTAGTTTGATCCCTAGTGGAGTCGCCAAAAACTGTTGGTTTGAAAATATGTCGGTTAGACAGGTCATGGGGAAACAGGCCAACAGTGTGCAGGGCATAGCCCCTCTTTGAGACAACAAAGTGAAACTGGTTTATTGCTATTCTATCAAGCAAGGAATCTGTGCAAATCTACACTATTCTAACTTCAGGGGGTTTGGGATCTCATCCCAATAGAGGTAGTTCCAACTGCGAACAGAAAAGTAGGAGAGAAGGAACGGAGGAAGGATAGATCTGAAGGGAGAAAAGAAATGAATTCCAAGACAGAAAGGTCGGAGGGTTTATGCTTTGGGCTGGTAGTAAACAGAGCCAAACTTACTTGCATAAACAAACAAAGCAATACTGATGAACATATGATGATAATAAGAATGAATCCAATAGAATAGAAACATAGATCTAACTTAAGAAAGATCTGATGCAAATAACACATATATTGAGCACAAAGTCTGAACATATATATTAATATCTCTTCTGTTACAAGAAGGCACAAAGTCTTTCTCTCTTCACCTCTTTTTTCATACAAAAAATGTCCACCTGGAATACAACAAGTATTCCAGTATTTATAGAAGAAGAGGAGGGAAGAAGACAAAAACAAACCAACTACTTACAAAATATCTAAAAAGTCAAAAGTTGACTTTGGGCAAGTTTTTGGATGGCAACATCCCATGATGCAACATGGATGATGTCATCGTAAATGCCAACATACTTTTTAGATATTTTTACAAAAATGATCGAAGCGTACACATGAGGAGAAACTACCCCTCATCATCTCTCAGCTTAAATGAAATGTCTTGCTTCTGATCGGGAGAGGCGATGTGACACTGAGCTCGGTATTCCATAACCTTGCTAATCATTGTCTAAAGTTGATTATGATCTGGACCCTTGAAATGGTCGCCAATAACTTCACAAGTTTCTTTTTCAGTCTTGAGCTTGTCTGGTAGCCCGACGTACTCTTCACATGCCTTAATCAAGAATCCAATGAAATCATGGCAAGCCAGAAGGTTATTGATTGATTCTCGGTCAAAAGTGACCTCTGGCACCAAACCTTGGGTTGCGATAGCCTTGAAGAGCTTGATTGTATCGCTGCCTCCCTCAAGGTGAACGCTTCACTGAGCATCTCTGGAGCCATCTTTGTAACCATCTGCTCCATGTTGTATTTTGCATCCAGGGCTTCATCCTTGATTTTATCTATCCTCTCCAGGATATATTCCATTTGATCAACCCGATAATCTAAAGCGATGAGAGCTTTGTTATGTGCTCGTGGGTGATCGATGACACTGACCTTTAATAGGTCGTCAGCTGAACAGTTAGCCATTGCTTGGAATGTTTCATGTTGCAATCTGGCATTATCCAACTCCTCGGAGAGGGATCCTGCTACTGCTTGTAGCTCCTTATTTTCCTGATCTATACCCTGGTAGAGTCCTATGAATTTCTTGATTATTTCCTCACTATCTCTGAGGATTCACTCTATCCAGGAGGACACTGCCATGCCTTGTTCACCAATCTTGGCGTATTCATTTATCTTGTCCTGACTGAGAACTTCAGTAGGCTCGGCGGCAGTCATAGGAGGAGCATTGCCCATTCTTTGCAAAGCTTGGAGAAGATGTTTTTTTTGTTCCTTGAGTATTCTCTTCTCCTCCTTTGCTTCTTGAAGTTTCTTGCAGAGGGCATCTACTGCAGATAAGGCCTCTCCTTGTAGGCTCTCAGATGAGGTTCCCATCGTGACTTGGGTCACTGTAAATTCTGTAGGAGAGATATTTCTTTTCTTTGGTGGGATCTGGATATGCAATCTCCATGACTCTCTCTCTCCTAAAACGCTCTTAGAGAAGCGAGTTATAGCTTTTTGCTTCTTGGGTCCCTTCTTCGAAATGACAGAGAAGTCCATGGGTGCTATGGGAACCTTTCTCTTGAGTTGACCCAGATGGTCAGAGATCCATCTTGGACTTATGGGAGAGGGAGTAGAGGAAATAGAAGAAGAAATGAGGGTGAAAGGGGAAGCAACTGAAGAGGCCACAGGGAAGAACGTTGAGACACTTGGTGGTGGCATCGATAAGGAGTCCAACGCGCTGCTGCTTGTAGGGCCTGGAGTTACTACAGGAGAAGAAAAGGACATGGAGGTGGAAGGGATCTGTAATGGGATGGAGGGAACACTAGGCGATAGATCCGCGAAGAGAGGAGAAGATGGAAGAGGTGGGAGATGGAAGGGAGGAAGGGAGAGAAGAAGAAACATCCATTGGAATAGATGCTTCAATGACAGGGGGAGGAGAAGGAGCGGAAGAAGGAATGGTGGGTACCTCAGTAGTTGTAGTTGTGACCACATCCTGAGTGGATGTGTCCATTGAAACTTCGGTGGTCTCTTCTTCTTTACCTGGAGACACCAGGTCGACCACTTGCTTCTCAGAAGCAGTAGGAGGGCTTTCAGGAGTTTCTTCCTATTTGCTTGGTTCTCCCTCCTTATCTTTTCCTTTTCCTTTCAGCACCTAGGCCGTTCTTGGAGGCGCTCTACCTGAAGGAGAAGTAGTGAAATCTACCCCGAGGTAGGTGAGACCATTCTGTTTGCACCAATGCTCGGTGCGCTACAACGTGGGCTTGACCCTTTCCTGAATGGTCTTTGGTGCCTTGGCTCTGTCGATCTCTGCGAACGGCCAATCGTCCCCATCCGTGTCAAGGTAAACTTGATCAATTTCTTGATCAGGTTCTTGGAATCCTTTTGGAACAATGGCTACGCCATAATGAATGATTTCCTCTAGAGCCATCCGGGAGTGATCCTTTCACCTGATATCTATTTCATGTGTCAGGTCGATGTAGATGTCCTCGATCTCAGGAACATGGATAGGATCAATTTTTTCCTTTGGGAGGTAACTTTGGCAATCAAAGGTAGGCCTGGCTAGGAATTTTTGCTTTAGATTTAGCAATTCAAGCTCGGCATACATTTCCCATGCTTTGGCCAGTGTGGTGCAGGTGTATCGGCCCACTGTAAGGGGGAATGGAGTTCCTCCCTTCTTTCTCTTCATGCATTTCTCATGGTATGTGATTAGTTGCCTTGACAACTCCAAGAGAATCAGCTTGGGCCCTGCATACCTTGGTAGCTTTGTCGGTTCACCTTCAAAATTCACCGCCCTGAGATATGTGAATGTGGGAAACTGCATGAACAATGCTCCCCACTTCTTTGTGACAGTGATCACACTTGGGCTAGTTCGACCATGTCTCATATTCGGCCTCAACAGGCAGATCACCTCATAGAAGAAGGCATCGTTGATTTTTGAGAATTAGGGGATGTTGTTCTCGAGCCTGAGCTCTGGGTAGTATTCATATATTTTGACCTGGGGCCATACCCCATTCCAAGCTAGGCCTGCAAAATCTCTCACTGATGTTGTAGTGTATACAACGTAGGAATTCATATAGAACTTCCCAGTTGTCATGACCTGTTGAAGTTGCTGAGAGATGGTGTCACTGATGATTTCCCCTAGCCAAAATGCTACTCAGGCACATTTTTGCTCATGGTCTCTAAGTACCTTAGCATCCATTTATGGAAATGATGGGCATCAGGAAGCCCAAATACTCTACTTAGGAAGGTGATTGTATCACTCAATTCCTCATTGAAGTCACTGTGGTGGATGGTCTGAGGCCATCTGCTCATTGGATTCTTTTTTTTAGATATAGCTCATTCATCATTTGCATGCATTTGTCCTCATTATCATCCCATGCCTTCTTGCAGTCTTCTAGGCTTATGGCGACATACTACCTGTGATGAGGAATGCCCAGGGTTATTTCAAAGTGACGAGCAGTTAGGTCGATGACCATCTTTCCTTCTTTATCTTCGACACATCTTGTGTCCTTGTTATAGCATCAAGCCACCAACATGATGAATTCATTATTCACAGCACTTACTGGCAGCCCAGCTGCAAAGTGTAATCCACTGCCCACCAGTTTGTTCATCCAGGGGCCACTAGTAGCCTAGTTGGTTCTCACCCAGAAGTCTTCCATATCAATGTGCCCAAGCTCGGAGTCTCTGATATCAAGATCACTCTCTACATATGAGTCAGGCATCCTGACTTTCTGATATTTGTACTTCATCTCTTGTTCTGTCAACTTTGCTTTTCCTTTAGACTTGGTTGGATTTTTGCTTGATGAAGACATGTGTGAGCTCGAGGATGGCTGTTGTTGTTCTGCAAGGAGAATCAAGGAGGTCCAACATAGAAGAGCCATGTCAACCATCATGTTATCCATAATAAAAGCTTACAGAAAGAAGAATGGAAAATTATAAGGCTTAGGGCGCAAGGCACAAGTTCACAGCATGTTGCAGAGGCTTAAAAAGGTTGGGCGCACTTTTGGGGATGTCAACATGTAAAAAGGTGTGCACCTAGTGTTGACAGGAGAAAAGTTGCACCAAAGGGTTATAAAGGGTGCACTTTTGGAGAGTGTTGCATGACAGAAGGCGGCGCCAAAGGATAAAGCGCAGGGTGCAGGTTTACAACATACAACATGCCATGTTGATGTCAAGGATCATGCGCCTGCGCCTTAGGAAATTTACTTTTAGCTGGGTGCTGAAAAGGATGGTGTTGCATGGTTTTTAAGTGCACCCAAGGCACAATTTTGGAAGATGTTGCAAAGGAGATCAATGCGCCAAAGGAAAATTGCTTGGCGCAGATTTGGAGCACACAACATCTAATGCTGATGTTGTGTAGGATGTGCCTGCGCCTTTAGGAAATTTGCTAAGTGTTATATTAAGCTGGGCACAGGTTTAGGTTGTGTACAAGCAAGGACAGTGCACCAAGGCACGACTGTGGGAGGTGCAACATGTAAAAACAGTGCGCCAAAGTTTTTAGTGATTTCTTTGCAATTTTCTTTTTACATGATTTCTTCTCTCTTTTTTGGTTTATTCAAATGGTAAAGAGAGGTTTTAACAAGATAATAAGCAGGGAAAAAGGCCTTAGGTTTTTTCAGAGGCAGGGGCCTTCTAGATTTGTAGATATGGAAGTAGAGGAAAAGGGGCTTCCAGATGGTTTATGGATTGTTAGGTTTTTCATTTTTAGATTTAACCTTTTGGTTTATAATAACCCTAAAACCTAACAATAACCAAGAAACAAAAACCACAAACAACAAGGAAGATAGAAGCCACTTACCTGGTTTTATAAAGGATGAAGGACGACGTTGGGGTCCACAAACTCAAAAAATGGCATGCGGGGGTGACAAGGACAGCTGACAGGCGTAGAAGAATACTTTTCACAATTTTCAATTCATGAAAATGACAGGTGTTGAGCGCCTATTTATAGAAAACCTGGCATTAATTATTTCACCAACTTTCTTTGGCACGTGGTTTTCAGAGTGTCGACATGGGTTTAAATGTGCCTTGGCACAAGTTTGATTAATGTCAACATAACATTTTTAGTGCCTTAAGCGCAACATTCATGATGTCAACACAAAATTTCCTACGCCTTAGGTGCACATTTTTCTATGTTGACATGATGCTTTCAGCGCCTTAGTGCACATTCTAGGCGCATGTTTAATGATGTTGGCATGTCATTTCCTGCGCCAAAGGGGCACAACTTCATTGATGTTGACATGTTATTTTGGGCACCAAAGGATTTTCTAAGGGGCACACATTTCATGGTGTCGACACAACATTTTTTGCGCCCAGTTCAAAAAGCTAAAAATGGCTAAGTTCTTAAAACTTGATTTCCGGAAGGGAGTTTATAGGCCATTTTGAACGTTAATAGACCTTCTCAGGGGACCAAAATAAAATTTTGGTATGGTTATCTGTAAAATTGCCCTTGTCAATTTTACAAGATAAAGTTGCAGGATTTGTTTGTGTTCCCTTTGCTTCTAGTTAGCATAGAGTAGGTAGGCTTTTTTTTAGCAGAACAAGTGATTGTGCACACTCTGCATGCCTCCACTTGGAGCATGTATGTTTTTTCTCCTTTGTACATAGTTTTGTGTGGTGGTTTCTCTTGCACAGTTCATTATGTTGTCGAGAGGGAAATATTGTAATAAGGGGTTCAGTGTTGTAAGCCACAGTTGCTATCTTCAATCAAATCCAAATCCAGAGCAACTAAATGAGATTGGGGGACAATTTTCAATGTTTTCATCTCTTATCTCTCAATAGACCAGTCAAAATTGAGATCCTATGTCCCTTCTTGCATCATGAAATTAGTTGCGGGGGCATTTCTATCTTCAGCATTTCAGCCAATGGCAGTATTCATGATGAGAATCAGATTTTTGGGGCGTTTCATAGTGCATACATTCAGCCCCAAAAGATAAGTTGTAGACTCAAAGTTCTTTATGTCTTTGCCTTGATTAGATTTTCAATTTTGGGGACAATTTACAGGTTTTATCCAAAGTCCCAAAATCAGCTTTAAGAGCTGGCTAAGGAGGTTTAATCCTAGATGTTAAGTTCATACAAGCCTAGGGACATGTATTTAAATAGAAATATTAATTTCTTCAAGGTTAGGCTTGAATCCATGCCCAATGGATGATTCAAGGCCATTGATCAAATCATCTAGCAAGCATATGTTCCCGAGAGGTCACCAAATTACTATCCAAAATTCAACCCCCCAAGGTAATTTTGATAACTTGCATAATTTTTGCAGAAACGTCCGTAGAACAAAGTCCGCGGAAAGTGCCACAGAAAAATTTGCAAAAGTCCACAGAACAAATTCATAGAACAAAGTTTGTGGAAAAAGCTGCATAACAAAGTCCACGGAAAGCTGTAGAAAGACAAATTCACGGAATGTTGAAAAAAATTGAAAAATCCGCGGAACAAAGGAAAATGACAGAATTTCATGTGAAACTTTGAATGGGCATAAATTTTGATCGAGTGCTCAAAATTCGACAAACCTTATATCATTGGAAAGGTCTCATTGTCCTCTATGGAATGGGAATCATATTTCTCAATTTCACTGAGGTTAAATGTGTGAAAAATTAGAAAATGTTTCTAGCATGAAAATACACAGTTCTAAGCCCAACCACCGCGATTAATGAGGCATGGGCAGACATTTTTCACTGCCGCAACACATGGGATAGCGTGGTGAGCCTTTTGCAAGCAACATACCATCAATTACACTCATTTATGACAACTTGCAAGTGGTTGAAAAGACAAATCCTGGATTGCAATTCTCTCTCTCCTTCTCAATTCTATATGTGTAATCTTGGGCTCATTTGTAAAGGAGTTGGTCATTTTTCTCTCTTGCCTCCCTCTCTGTTTCTTCTATAGGGTTGAATATGTAGTTTAAGCCTCCTCTCTGATGAGGGTCATCAATCCTCACCATTAATAATGTCAATCTGGGTTGGTGTCGAAACACTGTATGCATTAAGAGAAGAAGATCTTGGAAAGCAACTCCTTTAAACACAAACCAAACTTGCATAAAATAAATCACACATGCTGAAATTAAAAGGCACACTTACAGAAATAAAGTTTACATGAAAGAAACACAATCACATGAATTGAAAGGCACACTTGCAGAAATAAAGTTTGCATGAAAGAAACACACTTGTATGAATTGAAAGGCACACTTGTATAAATCGAAATTGTTGAATGAGAAATAAGCAAAATTAAATGAAACACCTGCAGGTTTACAATAGACTGAATTGTCACAATACGAAGATAAAAACAATACAACAGAATGAATTAAAGACAAATGAATAAACATAAACATAAATACAAAGATCCATCTTCCTTGGAATGAGTGGCCATCTCATTCCTTGGAAGAAGATTTAAATCATGTTTCTGAGATCTTAAAACTACAGAATATTTGAGAGGAAAGAACAAATCTTTATTTCTTGGGAGAAAAATATTACATATTTAAGTGTGGAAGGTTGCACTTATAATTCATGCATCCAACCAACTCCTTATTTTAGGAAATACAATCTAATCTTATATTTATTCCAATCCTAACAACTAAGATCTCCATCTCCACAAAATATGGAGAGAGATATATTATTGGAGTCAAAGTCTTATCTCACTATTTTAGGAAAATTTGCTCCCAAATCTTCTCCTTGCTTTTCGGTAACAAGAATCATAATGATTTTATTCCTCTACATTATTGGAAGGAGGATTTCCATCAAAATATGATTTTGACATAATACCTTTCTCGAATTTTCCATTTGACTTTGTTGTTTTTGACTGTGGAACTTTTGACGCTTGTCTGATATGCTTTTTCCTTGGACTACAGCTCACTAAAAGTCAGATCTATCTTCATTGGTAAAAATTGTAACAAATATGAATGAGATTTTTGTTAAACAAATTTCTATGAACAAAAACCTCTCTCATATTTTCCATTTGAATTTTCTATTTCTATTTATGGAACTTTTAGTGCTTGTTTGATACACTTTTCCTAGGACTGAAACTCACTAAAAGTTAGATCTATCTTGATTGGTAAAACCTGTAACAAATGTGAATGAGGTTTTTGTTAAACACATTACTATGAAAAAAAACCTCTCTCATATTTTCCATTTGAATTTTTCTGTTTTTGTTTATGGAACTTTTAGTGCTCGTCTGATGCACTTTTCCTCGGACTGCAGCTCACTAAAAGTCAGATCTAACTTGATTGGTAAAATCTATAACAAATATGAAAGAGGTTTTTGTTAAAAACATTTCTATGAACAAAAACCTCTCTCATATTTTCTATTTGACTTTTTCTATTTTTGTTTATGGAACTTTTAGTACTCGTCTGATACAGTTTTCCTTGGACTGTAGCTCACTAAAAGTCAGATCACTTTTTATTGGTCAAACCTGTAGCAAATCGGAATGATATTTTTGTTAAACACATTTCTATGAACAAAAACCTCTCTCAGATTTTGCATTGGAATCTCTGATTTTTCACAATCCCTAAAAAAAGTCATTCCGTTGATGCAAGTTCCGGAACTAAAGCTATCATTCCTTTTATGCAAGTTCCAGAACTAAATCTGCATGTTCCGGAACTAAACTTGATTTGTCCATGAATTAAAATTTTTGGAACTAACTATCATTTAATTGATACAAGTTTTAGAACTAAATCTGCGAGTTCCAGAACTAAACCTACGAGTTTCAGAACTAAAGCTGCAAGTTCCGGAACTAACTCTACAAGTTCCGTAGTTAGCTTGAAACAACTATAACTTTTTCATGCGATCTCCGATTGAGATGATTCTTTTTTGAACTTGCATAATTTTTCGAGAGGTATTTGAATATGAAATCAGATTTGATTTTAAATGTACTGTTCATGATCAATTCCACTTTTCCCAATACTAGCATTATCTTTCCTTTATGGTCTGCATACACAAGACTTTGCATCTTTTCCCAAATAATCAATAGGATTAGTCAACAAGATATATGAAAAAATATTTCTAAAGAATGAACAAGATATATGTCCTATATTCTATCTTAAGCAAACTACAAGTTCCTAGATTACATTTAAATCCACTTTCAAAGGTAGCTTGGAAGGACAAAATAATGGTAATTTATGGCCTCATCACTCTCTTTACATTGTAATGGAATTTTATTTTCTCTTTCCCACTAATGATGTATTGTGTGAACTCATGGAGCAGTAAAATTTGTTTCGTGATGCATTTTGTCCATCCTTTGCACGTTTTATTGCCTCTTCTTGCCTCTCTTCATTGGATGGTATACTGTGCATACCTCTTCATGTCTATTGCACATTTTTGGATTTGTGCTTGATGGGAAACAAATTGTGTTCTATGTTAATTCATCTCTGGTTTGTGGTACATCTTGTCCACCCTCTCCATTGCTCACCTCTCTCCATTTTAGGCAGTTGGAATTGTGATCAACAACTTCCTTTCTGGTGTATCAACACTTTAGTGTAGGCTTTATTTTTATGCACTCTCTGTCCATGGTCTCTTGGAAAGTTAGATTAGGATAATATATTTTTGATTACATTAGAGTAGATTGTGGCAGGTAGTTTAGGAGCAAGAACCAACTTTCTCTGGAGGATCATCTTAATCCCTCAAGTCCCATAACTTGAGAGATGATCCAATGTTACCAAAAAACACCGGTTGCTCATTCACACATGCATGAAAAATCAGAGGGTGCTATTTTTTGTTGATAACAGGTAGTTCTCCTAGCTCCATGACTATATAATATCCATTATAATATGCAGCATATATAGAAGATTATTGTGTGTTTTTAATTTGTTGTTGTACCATGCTTTAGCATAAGAGTGAGTTTATTTATTTTTTATTATTGGCAAATAGTTTTTTGAAAGGGACTATACCCTTGTACACCAAGGCTCAGAAGCCAGAATTGAAAGTTAAAGCAAAAGAGATGGATCAAAATCCAAATAGAACAATAGAGCCCGACTACAGAAAATTGTCAGCAAACAACCGACAAAGTAACAACAAAAAAACAACAGAAGTACATCAATCGAACAACAATGGCATAACAACACCATTGGAAGCAACCTGCTATCCGGCCAAGAAAAATGAGACCCATGTAGCCCAGCCAGCCAATAGCAGAGATAAGAATCATCAAGGCAAAGTGTTACCCTTCAGAGGGGTAGATTTTTTCTTTTTTCTGACCGTAACCCATCATGATGGAGCCTTTGTGGTTGGAGAAGAAGACAAAGGAGGAGTATTTTCCTTAGTCGCATTTGTCCCTTTTGGGATAGCCACATTGTTAACATGAGAGAGATATTTATCATTTTCCATGCTGTCCTCAACAGCTTGTGCATTTTTCATGCTGCTCACAATTTAAGATTCGGTTTCTGGGGTTGAAATAGATTCAATATTTGTATCTGCATTTGAATCTAGTCCTTTTTTTGCATCAAAAATCAAGTGTTTCGGAAGTGCATCTCTCCACTAGCTACACTTCTCATGTTGATGTTTTTCCATCCCACACTCAGTAGAGGTGTGCCCTAAGCAAAAACATCTTCTACAACGAAAAGGAAGACCTTCATAATCAAGAGGTTGTGACCAAGTTTTGTATGATAATTTGATAGGGGTGATAGATAATTTATTTACCCTATCCATGGTGTTTTTGTGAGAGGTGAGGAGTTTGTAAATATCAAGCTTCATGTTCTAAAGAGTGTGAGAATAGATGATGCAAGAATAACTTGTAGAGTGTAACCGTCTGGTCGTACTTTTGTAATCATATAGGATTGTCTCATGGTGGAATTGATACCCATTCCTCATAAAACCTGTTTTCACATACATAGAGAGAGTTGTAGGTGTAATAAGACGTGTTCATAGTGTTGACATTTTTTATTTCTAATTCACTATTTATGAAGTCACTCGTGGGTATAAAGCAACATCTCATTGGACCGCTCTCTAGGCTCATCAATTATGCCAAACACATGCACATTTAACCCTGTATGTATTCTATTTCAAATTTCAATATTTGGCATATTTTGAATCAATAATCTGATGTGGTGAATTTGGCGTTCTTCTTCGATCTAAGTGTGACAACTCGGCATTGCATCTTTTCAATTTTTTGTTTCTTTTCATGCACTGACTAAATATTCATTTGGATCTATTTTGCTTCAAATATGGCTTTGATATTTCAACATTTCACTTGTTAAAGCTCAATATTTGAATTTTTTTACATTCATTTTTTCTTCTCTATAGCGACTCACCAATACATGTTCAATATAGACTTTATTCCTTCAAATAAAAGCCTCCAGACTCATCAACATCCTGCAAAAAAATTAATACACCTTGGATTCAAACTACTCTACAATGACATATCAAAGACCATGGGAACATTTGGTACAACCATCCTCTTAAGCAGCTTGAATTGAACCTTAGATGCTTTTCATCCGAGATAGATACCAAGAGTCTTATCATTCATTCAATATAGGTTAGTCTATCGTCTTGTTAAATATTGTCTCACAAGTTTGGATTTAATTATTAAGATTTTACAAATAGTATGTTGATTATTTAGTATCTAAGTTTTAGTAGTGTCATAATATTTCTCTTGTCTATTAATTTATTTCCCCATATAGATTATTGTGTCTCTAAGTCTTGCTTAAGAGTCTATAGTTTATGCCAAATATAGAGTTACTATAAAAGTGTACAATTAGACAATACAAAAGTGTTATTTCTGTTTATGTCAAGTTAATTATCAAATTGAGTCTTGTTGTTAAACAGGTGATTTTAGGATATTTGTTTATTATCATTTTTTCTAGTCAAAATAGTCAGGTCTTCCAAATATGTAAACATTAAAAAATTACCTTCCAGATGCATTTTCGGTGTTACCTGACATCCCAACAAACAATTAGCCTCAAAATTCAAATTTTCTGAGCTAGCAGCATGACAGTGGAGGCTAGAGGATACACGAAGGATGGAGGATAATTGACATCCTCTCATTATTCACCATCGAGGAGGCCACACATACTAATTTGGTGACATATGTAAGTGTGTGTTTATTTCATTTGATTTCAGTGTGGTGTTTTCAAAATAATGTGTTATGGAGACTTCACATTGTGGGGGGAAATAACACAATGTTTCATTTTTTATAAGTTGGATGATATGTTTTGCACAATCATGGATTCCAAAATTTTATCTTCGGAAAAACAACTATGATGAGGTCCTAAGAATGTGTTGGAACATCACGATATGGTTGTAGGTAAACCATTTGAAAACCTTCACCACTTTTTGCTTTGTGGTCAACCAATGGAAAACTACCTCACTCTCGATGTTTGGTTAACCGATGGAAAACCATCTTTTGGTTTATAATCCAAAGAAAAATCACATGACCACGAAATCAGGAGCAGTGTAGCATGGACATTTTTGACCATGTTTCTACTAAGGGGGGGAATGTTGGGAAATTAATTATTAGTGCTTACATAAATAAATTAGTAAGTTATATTGTTTTGTTGTTAGTTGTATTTATTGTTGAATCAACATTTTTTACACCCATAATATTCTAAACGGGTCATTTGTTTCCTATTTTGTAAGAGGTAGTTCTCCTACCTCCATGCCATTATAATAGCCATTGTAATATGCAACATATATAGAAAATTATTGTGTGTTTAATTTGTTATTGTACCATGATTGAAGGTGATATTGTTGTATAGTTAAAACCATAAACTAGTCAAACAAAAAATAAAGAAAGAAAAAATATGGTTTTTAAAGGAAGTGAAAACAAAACAATCACAAAAAAAAATTCTTTTTATTATCTTGATTAACTTAGAAATATGTGAAAAAGAAAAATGGTTTCCAAAGAGGTACTAGGAATACGGCTGGATAAAGTTGGTTTCAAGTGTGCTAAGGTTTGAGTCCTCAATATACTTTAAGGTAAGAGAGGCCCAAGTCTATGTTGCTATTATTATGAGGCCTGATATTGGGGCCTACCCCCTCACTTCATGGTGACGTAGTGATAAGGGCTTCAGGTTCTTAGCTGATATACCACCCACCAGTTATTTATACTCGGCCAAAACACCAAGTTGGCTTCCCCCTTGGTGATGAAATCTAAGTAGGTAGACCTAAAAGGAGATGTTTAGATACAAGTTTGATTTATTATGTGGCTTGGTTGTGTGTGAGGGGAAATTGTTAATACAGTCATTTCAACCCCTAATTAATTTAGACGAACATGAAAGAATGCATATTCTTTTTAGGACTTGAAAAAAATATTGATTTAAATGAAGACAAAGAATGCAAGTTGCAACATTGAAAGAAGAAAAAAAGAAAATGGAAAGGCATACTTGTGTTGGCTAAGAAATCATTTTTTTATCATTTTTGAGAAATCCACCAAAGAGATTTAAATGGAAAAGTTAGTAAAATAGTGAAACGAAAAAATGATTTTACTCAAGAACCATAAAACTTGATCAAAAGGGGATTAGCGTCCCACCGGGACTGCCAAAATGTTTAAGGTGTATTTCGATTTACTTTATCATGTATAAAAAATCACCAAAAACTCATAGAACAACACAGTTTAATGATACTTTCAGCGATAATACCATGTCGAGATATAAGTTTGTAAAAGATATGAGATACTCCTCCTTCCAAAAAATGAGAGAAACATACACATAAAGATATAAACGGACAAGATATATATTAGATTAAAATATGACGAGTTTCTTGGAAAAGGATGATCCCAGGGAAAAATTGGATTCCTTTGAAGGGTGTCAACTTGTTTTGACAATCAAGTGAGAAATGATAAAATATATGATATGAAAAATATTTGGTCACCTAGACAATACAATGCTGAGATAAAACTATTTTTTATGGGGATAGGAAGACCCTATTATGTGTAGTAAAGGACTCAAGATAAGGATGTGGCATGACAGAGTTATTTGAGATACTTGAGCCACTCCTTCTTGGCGGCGTATTGTATTTCTCATATGACTTCCATATGATCCTTGATGTCATCTAGATTCGGTGTCAGGAAGATGACACAAAGGATCAACTCATGTTAAATTTTGTAATGGTCCTAAAAAAAGGGTTGGGAGACAATAGGAAGGTTGTAAATACTGTTGATGGGGTTTAATTCACCTGAAACAATCATATATAAGAAGAGACCACTTGGAAATAGACATATCAAAAGTAAATAGATTCTGATAAAGAGTAGACATATGCTAGAAATGTGATAAAAGGGGTTTAGGACAGATATTGATAGTTATAGACACCAAATTTGTGTCTTACGACACCCAGTGCCCTACATCTCATTTCACAACCTAACCTCACCACCTAAACCTTACACAATTATTTATTAATTATCTTATAATTAATAAATCCACATCTCCAAACCTACCACCTCATTTCGCCACCTCATCATGACCTAGCCCTAACCCTAAACTAACCTAATTAAGACCTATAACTTGGTCTACATCCACACCCATGACTAATTACTCCTCACCCGCACCAAAACCAACCTAATAATGACTTGACTAAGCCCACAACTAATCCCTCAAGAGAAAAGGAGGGAAAGTTGGCTATTTTACTAAAAATAGCCCACTTTGACTTAACCAACATCGGTTCCTACTCGACCGCCATCGGTTACGTAACTGCCATCGGTTCCCTACAAATGACCTCCCCCAACCAAAAATAATGGATGGGAATTCATTTGAAAGATCCGGAATTCACTTGGTAGAGTAGAGACAAGTGAAGGAAAGAGAAGAGTTTGCAGAGAAGGACATCGAGCCCAAGACTGCAACTGAGTAACTAGAGCACAGTGACACTTGTCCAAGCATTGGGAGAGAAGATAGCTGATCAGGGGATCATTTTTTAAAACATTCCCTAAACATCTCTAAATGGTGTCAGTGCAGTAGATCATCTGGAGAGCTTTCCAACGACTATGAGAACGCGACAAACGGACATCGGGAGCTCTAGATATGTTCGGTCAAAGTTCAGTCAACGGGAAAGTCAACTCTAGTCAACTGGTCACTAATGGACAATTCGCACTGCGACACGTGGCGAAAAGGCAAAAGAGAGTTGTTTATGGGTTTTCGATCACCGGTCTTCGACGAGCATAAAAATGGTACATGGGAACAAGAGGCTCAACTTTTATTACGGAGGGGAGCACGGCCGCTGTGTGGACTGTGGTATTATCGCCAACGTGGTGGGTCCACAAGCCACCACGTGGCTTGCCACCACTCATCGAATTCGATCAAAATTTCCTATCGGGAGATGACAAGTGTTAATTATTTACATGCCACACATATATGCCAAACCGTTTGAGGCCAATCAACAATGCATTGGTTTCCACTTAACTTGGCAGTCAAACCTTATCATATTGCCAACAACCCTACTACATAGCTCGGCCCATATCACGGGCATTTCAAACAACACAAATCCAAATTCAACTACAGCCAGCTTGCCACTATTATGTGGTCAAACAAAACGGTGATAGGTGTGACCGAAATCACATGTGGTTCGGGCGGTTTGGCCTATAATAAGCATTAATCCCTCCATTCACGCGGTCAATGTGGGATATCTTACCACTATGCAAAATAGACTCCGCCTTAATACATGCTGTCGGGTTTTGAACCCATAACCTCCGCTTCCCAAGACCAATCCTCCAACCAACTCGCCTAGAGGCTTGGGCGCACTATAAAATGGGGCGCTTCATCTTATACTAGGGGTACAGGTCTGTGCAAGCAGCATAAGGAGGCAGTTTCAGAAAATGCCATTTTGGAAGGCCTTGTGCTCAGATTGGGACCTCAGAGTAAAAAGATGAAATGTAGAGAATTCTGAGATGATTCAAACCATATAAGATTTGATGTTTTTTGTTGAGTTTTATCCTATTTTTGGAAGCTTTGAATGCATATTTTAATAGGGATCTTCAAGATAGCTAGTTGGAAAACACAAATTTCAATGCACTTCTGATCCGAATTGTGACTTGGTGTAAACATGAAAAGTGTTCAGAATTCAGATTTGATCTCAGAAATATGATTTTTTTTCATAGAATGTTTTTAAATCTCCATTTTTAGGTGTTTTTCTAACACAGTTGCAGGGAGATCACATTGTGAAAACACTGTAGGAGCCACGGATCGTTCTTGGGACAGTTTCTGCTATTTTTCAGAGTTCTTGGGACGTTGATCAGCTCATTTGCAGGTTGTGATTCATTATTGATTGTTTGTAAGAGTTATTGTACCTGTATTTCAATATTATTAATGGATCGGTTCAATCTGAACCCAGGGACGTAGGAAATTCCGAACCCCGTAAACAATCTTGTTTGTTATCTGAATGTTTTTTAGTTCTGATTATTTATTTGCTACACAAGTTTTCCGCACTTATATGGATGCATAATAATCAGAATTTAATCAACTTGTGGAGTTTAGAATACTTATAATTGGTTAAGAAAATCAAAATCTTTGGAAACTTATAAAAGTGAAAAAAATACACTCACATTTTCAGATTAAGTTTGGTATCAGAGCGGTTATATTTCCGGATTAGCTTCTAATTGTTTTTGGCTTTAGTTTCAATATTGATTTCAGTTTTCAGTGTGTAGACATTTTGGGGCTTGTTAATCTTCTTTTGCAGTGTGCAGTTTTGGAAGTACAGGTTGTGTTTGCAGGAACAGGGAATCATGGGCAAGTCATCCAAACAAGAGCAACTGGATGAGCTTGAAGCCATAAACCGCCAACTCCAAGAAGAAAACTCTTTCTTGAGAGCTAAATTTTATTCCTTGGAAGAGGAAATAGTGCGGTTAAAATCTGAGCCACAATCCTCTATAACCAAGAAAGAGGAGTATGTCGACAAGATGCTTGAAGAGAGCAAGAAGTTGATGGGCTTTGTTAAAGAGTTGCAGGAAGAAATACGAACCAAGGATGCCCTCTTGGAAAAGCTGTAACAAGGTGAACACAAGAAGGAAATTCCTTCCAAAGCAGATGTAGGTACTATGATAGAAGAATGCACTGTAAGTTGTTCACATTTTAATTCTTCCTCTCATTCAGTTTTAGATATTCCTTTGGGTCAGTTTGAAAAACACACTAAGGGAATTGGGTCTAAGCTAATGGTTAAGATGGGATTTAACAGAACGGGCCTTGGTAAAAATGGACAAGGTGATGCTAACCCAATACAGGTAGAGGATCAGCCTCGGTTTGCAGGTTTGGGTTATTCTAGTGGGAAAATGGAAATTGGAGAAAGTTCCAAAGCAACTGAAGGAAGACAAGCTTCCAACAGCCAAGGATCTACACCACTAGAATTGCAGGATTCCGCCATCATGAGAACAATGAAAGGTGTAAGAAAAAAGGTAAAAGAGGTAATCAGATTCTGTTAGGATTAAATATTATTATCCTAATATTAATTATGCATAGTTTAAATTATTTAATTTTATTAATTAAATAATAATTGTTATTTGGCTATATGGTTAATCAACCATATTTGTCTTTTATTTCATACTGTTATATTGTTGTAAACAATATATTTGTATCTATTCATTTCCTGCTTCCCGGATGTTATTGGAAGCTTGTTTATTTTGGCATTTGGTTGCACCTGTGCAACTTATTCACCTGTATGTATTTGGCTATGCAATATCTATAAATATTGCAACCCATTCTCTGTAATATTTTGATTGATTGAGTTTAATAAAAGTGGTCAGGCTTCCGTCCCTATTTTTCAATCGTCATTTGGTACCAGAGCGAATTGAAGCTCCTGGTAAGGTTGGAGAAGGTTGCAGAAGAAGGAGAATTCATGGAGAAGAAATCTGCACCAGAAGGAGAGCCAGTGCTGCCTCCTGTAGCTTCCCAGAACCCCCTGCAAACCCACAACCTCCTGTTCAGTTCTAGGTGTTTGGAACGCAAATTTTTTTTGCACTGGTGCACTCAGCACCAGGCAAAATTTGCAGCAGGTATTCAAAATTTTTTAAAAAAATTTATTATTAGTATTTTTTTACCCCATTACGGGTTTTATCTCTAAATTAGAGAGGAAATATAGCTCCTGTTATTGTTAGTAGTCCACTGGACATCCAAATTTGTGTGTATGTATATGGATTTGTGAAGCCTGAGGAAAAGAGCTACATGCGCACACAAGAAAGGAGCAAATCAAAACAAAGCAAAGAATAAAAAAAAGAGGCGCCCAAATCCTCCTCATGCTGGACCTGCACACATAGAAATCAGCAAAGCAAAGCATATCAATCAAGAATCAAAGAAAACAAAGGAAAAGGCACCTTCAGCCAGTCCTCCATGCCAAAGCCTGCAAAAGGAAAGCAAATCAAATCAATACAAAAGCAAAGAATACAACAACAATCAAATTAGGTGCCCAAAGCAAGGAACCAGTGGCTCAAACAAAGAAAAACAGCAGTGCCAGCGCCAAATCCTCCATCCAAGTGACCTGCACAAGAAAACAGTGACCAAGCAAGCAAAAAAATGAAAAAAATGGTGAGAAATAAGGTAAAAGTGGCGGCCAAAGGAGATAAAGTGCTGTAGATGCTTCAGATCCGGATTTTTAGCTAAAAAATAACCTAAAAACGCCTCTCACCAGCTGCAGCCACGTGGATCCTTCATCTAGGTCGCATTTTCTAAGGTATGTCATTTTTTGATATACTTTAAATACAAGTTTGCTCATTTCTACATCAAGCACCCTTAAGTGGCCAAGTTGGATAGAGGGAAAGCCTTAGAAGTGGGAGGTGCAAGGTTCAAATCCCACCCCCAACTTCACATTTTACGAATTTGGTGGATTTTTTGGTGGAACCGCCCAAATTTAGCAGAATTTTTTGAATTTAGTTATAACTAACTAAATTTAGCAGAGAAATCCCTAATTTAGGGTTAAAAAATTCTCCCATTCGGCCTGGTTTTTCATTTCGGACATTTTTTGCAAAAGGAGACCCATCTAAAAATTGCATTTTCAGTTGCTTTTTTACAATTTTTAGCATTTTGGGTCGTATTGGGCTCAGGAGGCCACCAGGACCCGCGAAAAAGAATTTTTTTGCCTGCCATTCAAATTTTTTAGTTTTTTAATGTAAATTGCTGTATATTGTACTAATTTGTAGGCTTCCATAGTCAACTGACAAACTTTGTAACTGCTCAAAAATTGGCAGAATTGTAATAAAAAATAATAAAAAAATTGGTTATGTAACACTCACGAGATCCTAGATCTCATTCACAACATTTGGTATATACATTTCCTATGGGAAGCGCTTATGGGTAAAGTCATTGCGACTACTACTGCACTTAACACCTAATATAGCTGCAACAACGTCGTCTGGGCATCGTCCCTTTAAATCGACGGGGAGTAATAAGGTCACAGTGCACACACTATGAACCATCCCATCTGTCTATGAATGATTGCACGACATAAATCCAGACTAAGAAATTATCCAAGTATATAGCGAAGTTACGCGCACGTATGAGGATATTTCTTTGAGCCGGTGTCAATAATCGCACAGACCCCATCAGTACTGTCTTGGTACCACGTATTGAATTCTTTCACATACATTAATGCCTCTTTCACGTACCAGCCGGGGTATATAGAAAGGGTGAGCTTCTTCCACGTACCGATGGGTATATCGGAAGGGTGCATATATAGAAAGGTTCGGTATATGAGACTGATGTTATATAGATTGGGATACCTAATACCTGGAGTGATAAGAGCCAAACCCTGTCAGTGATCTCTACAAAATGGGCACTAATGCCCCCAAATTTTTTCCTCTGGATTCACAATTGCTCAGAGGAAGCAAATATGTTGCATGGAAGACAAAAATAAAGACACAACTTGAGTTTGAAGAGATTTGGTCTGTTGTGAATGGTACTCTGACCAGATTAGCCACTGATACAACACAACAACGATAGTTTGATAAAGCAGATCAAAAGGCCAAACTCATCATCTTGTTTGGAGTGTCTGATGATGTGCAACCCCACATTCGAGATGCCAAAACAGAAAAAGATGCATGCGATAACTTAAGTACAGTATACCAGGCCAAGAACAAGAATGTCATACTGAATCTGTAGAGTCAGTTACATACACTGAAATTCAAGCAGAATGAGAAAATTGAAGCTTTCTTAAGAAGAGTTGCATAATTAATGGCTTCACTTCTAGCCATGGGAGAACCAATCACAGATGATGCTCTCGTTCCCATTGTTTTGAGAGTACTTCCCTCTTCTTACCACATTTTTGTCACAACATGAAACTGTGACAGATACGACAGTTGGTTTTGACAAACTGGTAAACCTACTGCAACAAGAGGAAGCAATGCACAATAAGGATGATGAAGAGGAGTAGGAACTGTCTTCACATCAAAAATGGAAAGGAAAAGGTAAAGGAAAACCTAATTCCTATCAGAAGTCCCAACATTAGAATCAGTATCATGGGGAAAATCAACAGAAGAAGCAATGTCCAATTTGCAAAAGAGGACATGAATTAAAATATTGTTGGTATAACACTTATAAGAAAGGTTCATCAAGCAACTCTGGACCACAACAACAACAATCTTACAAGGGACATTCTAACAACTATTACGGGAAGAAAAAGGGGAACTGGAAAAGAAAACCCCACCAGCAAGGTAATATTGCTGAGCAACAAGAACAATCAAACAATGAAGACTTCTTGTTCACTGCTCAATCAAGTGAACCATCCACGTCATCTAGTGATGTCTGGTATGTTGATTCGGGAGCCACTCGACACATGATTGGCCACAGAAACTAGTTCATTTCAATGAGGGACATGCCATCAAAAAATCATGTTTCATTGGGAGATGATTCTTCATATACAGTTTAGGGGATTGGGAACATTTCTCTACCCCTTGGTTCATGCAAATGCAAACTATCAGATGTCCTATATGTCCCTGGGTTGACAAAGAATCTTCTTTCAGTTAGTCAACTCCTAGATCACAACCTGAAAATTGACTTTGATAGTCAATCTGGCAAGAAAACATGTTTGATTCGAGATAAATCAAGAGGCTCGAAAATAATTGCAAAAGCCTCCAATGTGGGACGCATGTTCCAACTTGATTTTTTTCATAGAGATGATCAAGCACTTGTGGCTAAAAATTCCACCTCAGCGTAGTTGTGGCATCAGAGTTTTGGTCATGTAAGTTTCAAATATCTCGAAACACTTCACCGGTGTAATATGGTACATGGGCTACCTTCTCTTCAGAAGGATACAGACAAGTGTCCTCACTGCCTAGCAGGAAAACAACACAGAGGCTTCATTCCAAAAGAGTACTTTTCGAGCTCATGGTAAACTTGACCTGGTTCATACTGATCTTTGCGGTCCGATGCAACCAAGTCATTCTGGGTTCCAGTACTTCATGCTTTGTGTTGATGACTATTCGAGGAAAATGTGGATTTTCTGTCTTCGCAAGAAAAGTGAAGCATTTGAAACCTTCAAAAAGTTCAAAGTAGCAGTTGAGAAAGAAACTGGTCGTCACATCAGAACTCTCCGCTCAGATCGAGGGGGGGAATTCACCAGTGATGAGTTTAGAGACTACCTACAAACTCATGGGATTCGTCAACAAATGCCTCCTCCACACACACCGCAGCAAAATGGTGTTGTTGAGAGAAGAAATCATACTATCATGGAAATGGTGCGATGCATGATCGATGATTCCGGACTTGCAAAGACATTCTGGGCAGAAGCAACAAAAACAATAGTGTATTTGTTGAACAGAGTGCCCACAACTACTCTTGATGGAATAACACCACAAGAAGCATGGTCAAAAAGGAAACCATCCATTGCACACCTCAAAGTATTTGGGTGCAAAGCAAGCATGCATATACCCAAACAGAATAGAAAGAAATTGGACATAAAGTCACAAAAACTCATCTTCATTGGGTACAGTGAAGAGACTCTTGGGTATAGATTGATGGATCCCAAGACCAGAAAAGTCTACACCAGCAGAGATGTTGAGTTTTTCGAGAAGAAGGAAGCAGAGACTCCTCCTCCGGACTCACAAAATGTAGATTTTTCACCTGTTGTAAAAATTGAAGCTGATGTTCCCTCAGAAGATGAAAGTGATGATGGGGATGATGGTGTTGATCAGATAGAACCACAACCCATGGGAACAGTTCAGAGTATGCCTAAATGGTGTACAAGTACATTACGAGATGCAAGATTGGATGCTCCACCAGATACATCCACCCCTAGACCACGGACTCACAGTAAAGTAAGAGAAGAAGTTAACTTTTCTTTGATGAGTAGAGTTATTGAATCAGATGAGCCCTCTATAGTCCAGGAAGCCCTACAGTCAAAAGCTTGGAAAGATGCCATGGATTCTGAATATCAATCAGTAATGAAGAATAACACTTGGCAGCTTGTCGATCTTCCACCAGGGAAGAAACCCATTGGATGCAGATGGATATTCAAAACTAAGTACAAAGCAGATGGGACAGTGGACAAATACAAAGCAAGACTTGTAGCAAAGGGGTATGCACAAAAAGAAGGCATTGACTATGAGGAGACATTTTCTCCCACAGCTAAGATCAAAATGATCAGGATGATCTTTGCTCTAGCTGCTCAATTTGGATGGAAAGTTCACCAAATGGATGTAAAAAGTGCCTTCCTAAACGGAGATTTACAAGAAGAAGTCTACATGACTCAACCTGAGGGATATGTTGTACCTGGTCAAGAAGAAAAGGTATGCAGACTCAGGAAATCTCTGTATGGCCTCAAACAGGCACCCCGGGCATGGTACATCAAGATTGATGAGCATCTCGTACAACATGGATTTGTTAGAAATCCATACGATCCCAATCTCTACCTCAAAAAGAAAGGGGGGGAGATGGTGATTGTTGTTGTCTATGTCGACGATCTAGTCATCACTGGCAGTTCAGTGAGGATGATCGATGCAACGAAGAAAGATCTTAATCGATCATTCGACATGACCAATCTCGGGCTGATGCACTATTGTCTTGGATTAGAAGTGTGGCAGAAAGAGAATCATATTTTTGTTTCTCAGATGAAATATACCAAGACTACGCTCGAGAAGTTTAGGATGATGGATTGCACACCAATTGCTACACCTATGGAGAACAGATTATAGTTATCTCATTCAGATCCATCTCCTGAGGTAAGTGCCACTCTCTATCGGCAGCTGATTGGGAGTCTCATTTACCTGACCTACACTAGACCAGATATCAGCTTTGCAGTGAGCTATCTATCCAGGTTCATGCAGGAACCCAAAGTTTGTCATTGGAAAGCAGCAAAGCACATTTTGAGATATCTCAAAGGATCAGTGGATCTTGGTCTAGAATACAAGAAGAACGAAAACTTCTTCTTGACTGGATATTTGGATTCAGATCATGCAGGTAACATTGATGATAGAAAATCCACTTCTGGATTTGTATTCTTTATGGGATCTGGACCAATATCATGGGGAGGTAAGAAACAACACTTTGTTTCTCGCTCTTCCACAGAAGCCGAGTATCGTTCTGCAGGAGAAGCTGTCTGTGAAGCGATTTGGCTACGTCGCATACTGAAAGGACTTGGAATACCACAGGACAAACCGACCACCATGTATGTTGACAATGAAGGTGTTCTCAAACTTGTTCGCAATCTAGTTTTTCATGAGAGAACAAAGCACATTGAAGTTCAGGTTCATTTCATACGTGAACATGTGTTAAAGCACAACATCTAGCTTCAATTTTGTCCAATGACTGAACAACGAGTAGATATTTTCACAAAGTCACTTGCATGTGACAAGTTTGAGTTGTTCAGAGCAGTTCCTCTCCTCATCTCTTCAGACAATGCACAATTAAGGGGGGGAATGTTAGGATAAAATATTATTATCCTAATATTAATTATGCATAGTATAATTATTTAATTTTATTAATAATGGTTAAATAATATATTTTGTTATTTTGGTTATATGGTTAATCAACCATATTTGTCTTTTATTTCAGATTGTTATATTGTTTTGAACAATATATTTGTTTGTATTTAATTGTTGCTTCTTAGATGTTATTGGAAGCTTGTGTATTTTGGAATTTGGTTACACCTATGAAACTTAATCTTTTGTTTGTATTTGGCTGTGCAATATCTATAAATATTGCAGCCCATTCTCTGTAATTTTGGTTGATTGTGATTAATAAAAGTGGTAATCAGGCTTCCATCCCTGTTTCTCAATCTACAGTAATGACCTCCTTCCAAAGACTGCTAAAAATCAGCAGCTCAATGGAACTTTAATCAAACCCTAAAACTTCTAATACAATGTTTTAGTTGCTTTGATTTTAGCTTTGGTAGATTTTAAATATGCTTTCCCTACATTTTGTGAAGGTACTTTAATCATTTTTTTGCATATTAACTCATCAAGTTTCAATATGAAGAGGAAAAATTTGATTATGCAATTACTTGTAGAACTGATAAGGCAGGTCTAAACACATTATCAAGACAATCTCACCAAGGAAAGGTGAATAATTTGGATGAAATATTCATGTTACCTCTCCTAAACAAGGGAATTTTCTCGTAGACAAAGTTCTGAGAATTTTAAAATGGGTAAGACTCCTAAAACATAGGGAAGTTAAGTTTTGTTCTCATTGTAATATGAATGGAGGATGTTAAGGTTTGTTGGTTTGTTTCTAACAACAAATTGAAAGTTGTTCAAACAGAAAAGTATTGTTAAACCATAAAGTATGCTAAACCTAACATAAAACTCATCTGTGGTACTGAAGGAGGTAAAACAACCAAAAATTAGTCATTGGTTTGGACAAATTTTTTTACCTTTTTCTTTTCTCCATTAGGGTAAATTGTTGATAGTACCAAGTAAAAGAAAAACTCCTTCACAAGAATGCTCATATCTTTAACTACACCTCCTTTTGAGAAAATTATTTTTGCTACAGTTGATTTCTAGGATGATTTGAATCTAATGGAAATTCATTCTAACCCTAATTTATTTTAATAGGAGACATTATACTTGTTTCATGACTACTAAGAATCCAGGCAACTCAAAATGAGCATTTTCAATAGACCAATTTTGGGAAAAACTCACACAACTTGCTCAAATGACCTCATAATGACCTAAAATTTTAATCAAGCACAAGTGAAAGTTCCTCCACCATATCACATGATTTTTTTGAGAGTAATACGTATTAAATTGTTTGAACTATCTGTTATAGATGGGTGTTATTATTCTCTACTATTATTTGATGATGGTGTCTCAAAGACAATTTTGGCTATTCAAGTAGTATTTTGCTTGAAAACTATAGTTTCTTGAATTTCTGAGCCATAGAATGAGTTATTCACCTATTATACACAGTGATCCTAGAATTTCACTGCTTACAGATTTACATCACGGGTAGTGGGCACCTAACCAATTGGGGGTATTGCCTTAGATCACCTAGCCAATATACCTAGTGTCACCTAGGAATTGAATTCAATGGACGTTAACATCAATGAAAACACAACCGAACACAAACTTCCAACAAAATCCCCCTTTTTCATTGATCTGGTACCTAGAAATTTTGATGGCACACACACAATGACACACAGTTGTCGTTTTCCTTCATTTGCATGTTTCTTGTCACACTTCTCCCCATTTGACATCTATAGCTTAAAGGCATTCCTTGACTTGACATGAAAAAATGACAACCAAGGACAATTCATAATAGAATCAAAGCACTATAATGAATTATTTTAAGAAGTCCCCATTGTATGTGTTTGTGCACTGATTGAAGAGTATTCACTTTCACTCCTTTAACAACTTGATGTCCTTTGGACTTGTTTGTGATATTCATGAAGGTATCTTAGTGGGGAGTAATCATGAACTTTTTCAACAAAATTTAAAACATACCTAATAGTGTCTAGTTTCATATGAAAAATAAATAGGTGATCCTTCATTATTGACTGTAATCCATCAATTTTAGGCCTATCAAGCTTAACAACGCATATCATTAGTCCTTCATACCACAAAGATAGTAATTTCCCTTCAAACAATCATTTCAATAATGGACCATCTTAGGCAAATTTCCTCATGATCCTATAGGTTAACCATGGTTTGACTCGACCCAGAGGAAATCCCCCTGGGCTAAAAATGGTTTATCTCTAGCTTCCAAGCTCAATTTTGATTACGTGTAGAATTTCTCATGAACTCTGAGTTTTGATTATGTTATAGAAAATGGGTACTATAACTTTTTCTTTAGAAAACCTCGTTTTTAACTTAAGCACCATCACACCTTGTAGTACTTTGAACTCTAAAAAATTGCTTACTTGGTGTATGATTTGATTCCTTGATGAAGATTCAACTTAGAACATGCCTGTAAAATGTCATCACAGCTTACTTTTATATGGAGCCCTTGCAAACATGTAGCTTTCCATTATTCAACACGGCAGTCATTACTTATCAGATTCCTTTCATACCCACTGTAATATCGAATATACCTAATTTGTCTCAACATACACATATTCCTGTAACTCACTAATTGTCAGTATAAACCATGTTATATATCAAAGGTGATTCATTCCGATATACATTCAGTAAATTTTCTTGCACAATGGCCTACTTAGAGCACATCCTTTTCTGGACTGTAAGCACACACTTGATTGATCAACATACTCACTTTTATGACAAAATTCAGACTGGCCTTACATACTGCCGTGAGGAACCCATTCTCAACAACTAGCCAAGACCACTGTGTGTAGACACCAAATTTAGGTCGCAAGGCGCACTTTAGCCCCTTTTAATACTAAGTAATCTGTGCAAGAGCATATAGGAGACCTAGCCATGAAACCCCATTTTTAAAGGCACTCAGTATTGGGACCCTTAAGTACCCAAGGTGAAATTAAAATTTTGAGATCATCATCCTCAAACCATTATTTAGATTTAATTACCTTAGTTGCAGTTTTATCCATCTCAGTAAGCTTTGACCTGCAGATTTTAACAGGGATCTTCAAGACCCAGCTCCTAGGAAAACATGAATTTCAATGCACTTATCCTAACCAATTGGACTCTTGGTGTAACCCTGAAAAGTGTTCATGAATTATTAATGATCTAACTATGATTTTGCACTTAATTTAATGTTTTTAAATCTCCATTTTTAGGTGTTTTTCTAACAAAGTTGCAGGGAGATCCCATTTTGAAAACACTTAGGAGCCACATATCATCCTTGGGACAGTTTCGGCTATTTTCCCTCAGAGTTCTTGGGACATTGATCAGCTCATTTACCTTAGTTGTGATTCATTATTGAACTCTTTGTAACGAGTTATTGACTTACATTTCAATATTATTAATGGATCATTCAATCTGAACTTTCAAGACGTAGGAAATTCTGAACACCTAGTAAACAATCTTGTTTGTTATCAAATGTTTTCCTCAGTTTTGATTAGATTTGCTACCCACAACATTTTCCGCACTTATATGGATGCATAATAATCACTGAATTTAATCAATTTCCATTTAGAATACTTATCAATTGGTTAAGAACCTTCATGATCTATAGGAAACTTATAAAAGTGAACTCAAATACACTTACGTTTTCAGATCTTAATAGCTCACTTATTGATTGTCAGATATCCTACTCTGAGCCTTATCTTCAATCATCACAGTCCTTGACCCTGTATCTTCCATCAGGTACTATACCAAGTAAACATTTTTCCTATTATACCATTATCTTGAACTTCTGATTCATAGTAATTATAAGCTCACTACCTAGATCTATTACCTGATAGCACCCTACAACTAACTTTGTGTAATCATTCCTCCTACCCTTACATTGCCCCAAGAACAGCTCCCACACTCTTTGAGTCTTCTCCATCACCCTATTGCCTACCCCTAATCATTTACCAACCTTATAAACACCATAACCACCTTACAGCCAACCTTCATTGAAAGCCCCCGAATCACTGCCCCTACCGATATCGGTTATCATCAACAGGTACCGGTTATACATTGATCGGCATAGGTCCAGAATGTTACTCAAACTTCATCCAAACCAGCCTTTCCTCAATTGCCTTTATGCAACCCAAACTAACCTACCAATCTTGGATTTAATCGTAATAACCTTTATTTGTTAGCATTAAATTTGTTAATATGTTATAGGAGAAAAAACTCCACCTTCAAAGGAAGTCTATATATTTCCTTATTTCCATGGAAGTTCCCTGCATTAATTGTATTAAAGTGGATAATGGTTCTAGGAAGCACCTCGCTTCCTGGATCGAGCTCTTATTCACAGGTTGTTCCTTCCCAGCCAAAAAGGAAGTTCTTCACATTCAGTTTGATCTCTCTCATACGGTACGCGAACAACCTTCTCCCGACTACAACAAGTATTCCTCCTAGCCCTAACCTTTATCTGTTTCTCAAGGGAATGAAAGGATAGAAGCAACTCTATTCTAAGAACGGAAACATTCTGTGCGAAACAATAGTCATTAAAAGGAATTATGGGTGATTCATATAAATCACTGGTGATTCAAATGAATCATAGGTGATTACTGTGTAAAGGAAGATTCAATTGAAATTTATAGTTTAGACTTCAAAAAAGGGATTAGATGATTGAAAATTATTTTGATACAAGATGTGTGGATAATAAGATAATATAAAAGAGAAGTGTACCTTTTTTATGATGTAAAACATAGATGATAATGATGTAGAAAAAAGTTGTGATGATACCAGCTCTCCAAATGTTTGTAAGGTCTTGATAAAGTGTTACGATGTTTTAGATGTCAAAACTATCAAGACTTTGCTGCAATGTCACATGGTCTGGATTCAAGAAAGTTTATGGGCTTATATAGAATCACCAACGATTAGTTAGAATTGTTGGTGAACTAGAAAAAGTGAGGAGACCAGCTTGGAAGTGGTTTCAACCAATTCCAAATGAGTAAGTTTGGGTTTGGAAGCGATTAGGGATGGGTGGAAGGGTGTTAGGGATGTTGGGAGGTTGAGATGTTAGGCTAAAATGGGTTAGAATTTATTTTAGGTGGTTTAGGAGGTTTAGGTTATTTAGGATGAGTTAAATAGGTATTTACTGAGGAAAAATGTGTTTTTACATAGATGAGAACATGGTTTATAAAATGATAGGATGGTTTTAGTATTTTGAATGTAAATGTGATGGGTATGGATATGTCACGTAAGATGCCAAAAAATGGGTGGCTACACCTTTATATTGACTGTATGAGAATGGTAACCTACTCATTCTAAACATTCTCATACAAGTAACCTAGGGAAAGAATTTTTGTGGCTTTAGATTTAATATTGTTAGTGCTCAGTCTCACTTAAAAAAGTTTAGTTCAGAGTGTGCATGTCTCATTTCCCCATCTTTTAGATCTATGTAGATGTCATATAAATTACTTATTGTATTACTTAAATTAGAATGAAGAAGGTACCATATTTCAATATGACTTGTATTTCTTCTACAATAATGTTTAGAATGGACATATTCCCATTATCATATGGGAAATATAGAGGATGAATACTATATGTATTCTTGTATATTACATGAGGAGAATGTATATTATGGGAATATGCCCATTCTATACAAAATTAAAATATATCCAATATCTTCTTTTATATTGACTATATAATAATAGACATCTTATTGTTCATTATTTTCATACGTCTATAACGAATATGAAAATGGATAGATGCCCATGTTATCATACAATTAATATAGAGGTAGAATAGTGATAAAAATATGAGAATTAGAAGATGACCATTTTTTTATAGCTCATATAGAGGAATAATACAACTAAAATAGAGGAACAATATAGTTATTAAATAGATAGAATAGAGGCATGAAAATATAATGATGGGGGTGGACACGAACCATACCCCTTATCATTGTGTATAATATAATCATCATTTGGAATCCATTGGGCCAGTTTTAATCATCATATGAAAACAATGTTATAATTAAATTGTTGTAATTTTTTTATTTCGATTATTTTAAATTCTAGTACTTGGGAGCAATGTGGTTGCATGCATTTATAGGGAGCTAAAAGTCTTATTGAAAGAAGCAGTTAATTGTCAAATTTCTTCATACCTTCATTTTATGCAAATAAAAAAATATAACCTCTATTCTTCCCCATCATTTGGAAACAGTTGGGTCAAATCTAATCATCATTTGGAATCTTTTTATAATTGGATTTTTGTTAATTTTAATTTTAATCACGAGGATTTGAAAAACTATTAGATGGGAGAATGTTGAAAATAGAGTATGTATTGCTGTCGAATGATTGTTGCATGCCATTAAAGGGAACATGGAGAAAACTGGAAATAAGGATATGATTGTAGTATATGATAATGCTTGAAAATGGGACAAGCCACAAGTTGGTAAATAAAATCTATTCATTTATTTTGGCTCTCTAATCCTTACATCATTCCATCATTTAGGGGTTATGATAATAGTAATTGCAAAATAATAAAACAAATAATACTATTTAGATGAGAATTAAGCTTGCAAGATTGAGCTATTGTATCGATGGCTTCATTATCATTTATTACAATAATAAAACCTTCATAATTATCTAATTACAGGATTTATGTAATTTTAGATTTAATTAAATTAAAATAAAAGAATAATAATTCCATTAAAATAATTAAAGAAAATATTTAATTAACAAAGAAAACTATATATTTGAACATAGAAAAGAAATATGTATAAACTACTTTACTTAATAGTATTGGTGCATTCACCTAAGAGATAGTTGGAGATTAAAGGTGAGAATAAAGTGCTCCATAGAAAATAAAACAGAAGTTGAAATTTAAGTTTTACCCATGTGGCATCTTACAAATTTAAAATATAAACAAGAATTAGAGAGAACGTCTTCCCAGGGGTAAAAATATAGTAAGTAAGAGAGAGTTTATATAGTAGTCCAAATCCAAACGTATATAAACTAACTGCTGCTCGAAATATTTTGTTTCTCACGTCAAGCGAGGAGGGTGGTAACACAATTTCATAACTAGAGAAGTAGAGAAGTGGTTACCTAAGATCTTAATGAATCAAAGAACCTTGATATAACTAAGCCCTACAACAAGATACGTTTTGAGATAAAATGAATGATGCCATTATGTGATTGAAATAATGGCATGTTAAGTATCCGAATATGTATTCTTTTAACATTGATTCAAACTTTATACGGGATACGATAAACATGAAATTCTCTTAACTAAAAACATTGTAAAGGTGAAGATGATCAATAGGATTTCGTGGAGACTTTTAGGGCAAATTAAGGCATTAACAAGTAATAGGGCGGAGTAACAGTTATAGACCTATAAAAATATAGATTATATTAACAAGACGTAAATTTCATATAAATCTGAATGCTCAATTTGACACAAGTCAATTTTTTGTTAGTAGAATTTCTAAAATGCATTGAGGTTCAACCATAACATTGAACATGTAGGACACGAGAGAAAGATAGGATTTAAACAAGAGCCACAAAGCGGCTAGTTCCTGCCACATAGATTGTATGATATTTGAATTGTAAACATGAGATCTGTTCATGATCTACTAGTGGAAAATAGAAACAAAACAACTAATAGCAAATACTAAATCAAAACAATGGTACAAGTAGAAAGCAGGTTAGGATGTCTAGTCACTGAAACTAGTAAAACTGTCTTTTAACCAAGAGCACCTGTTATGCATTCCTGCGAGATGAATAAATAAAAGTATTAGCATTGTCAAATTGGATATAAAGTATCAGAAACACGAATTATGCAAAAGAAAGGTTACTCTGGCGATGAATATTTACAATATAGGAAATCAATTTACAATGTGAATAGACACAGATCAAAGAAAACATAGCTTTCATATGATATATACGCCCTAGCAATTGAATGTCATGGAAGATTTATGATAAAGAACACAAAACAAAATCAATACCTAGTTATCATACACGCTAATCATGATAAATTTGAAGCCTTCAATGTGAGAGATGCTGGCTACGGTCATTTCAAAACAAATTTTGTATATTAACAGTGCAGTTCAGAATGCAATTGCAATAGATAAGGTGGCGTTTATTTCCCAATTCCAAATGTTGAAATTATACACAATAGAATATAGTTTATATTTGGTTTCCAGATAAGAATTTGTAGCATAGCACCCGTGCCAGACGCATCCAGTGCAACAAAATAACAGCTGAAAGTTTGATCAATATGTATCAAATGTGAAAAAGCGGTAGCTAAGAAGATATTTAAACTTTGACCTAAGGCAACACAGAGCATCAGGATCAACGGATCCCCAATAGTTATGTGAAAGAAACTGATAATCAGGAAATATACGAAATAATTTAGCCTTCCCTGTCTCATTGAAGGCATCTCCTTCATTTTTCCCATGTCAACAGATCTGGATGGAACAATATTAGATGGAGAAAAGCACTTCCAGTTCTATTGTTGTCGAAGAATTGTGTGATCAAAATAGTTGTCTATGAAAACGGAACAAGTTTATTGGCAGAGAATTGTGTGATCAAAACAGCTCTAATTCATGTTGCACTTTTTCCATCAAGGAAGGTGGGCCTGCCAAAGTTCAGGCATTGCCCACTCAGTGGTCAAACTTGAGGTGTTGATTGCAGCAAACATCATTTCTTGCATGTATATATTTGAAAGAATAAAAACCCCTCAGACATGACATGGTTGTATGCATGAAGACAATCTAAGCTAGATAATGCTCTCCCATGCATTAAAAGTGTGACTGGTGAGTGCTATAGTTCACCTGGAAGAAGAGGTAGCAATAAAATATTCTAAAATGAATTACCTGATGGCATATCTCACATGTAATGTCCCCTTTCTCATTGCACCAATGCTACACACATTTGTGATGAGCATACTGTACAACAAAATAAAAATATCGAATGCCCTCAGCAAAATAACTAAAACATCCAGACTCAACAATAGCAGTAAATATTTTAATCATATAATACAAGCACTAGGCTTGGTTGCTCTTGTTTCACAAAATGCCAAAACACAGTACCCCTAGTGGGTAATGCAGACAAATAAATCGCCATAGCTTGTGAATGAATTATTTACCTTCAAACTTCCAGAACAGGCATAGGGAGATTCCATGTTTCTATCATCGTCCTCTTCCTGGAAAATACGACATTCAACCAGAGTGCAAGGCTCGTTTCCATAGTCGAAACTGTCAGAGGCGGGAATCGTCTTTGAGGACTCAGCATCAATGGATGGAACATCGTTGCAAACTCGAGGGGACGAATCTAGTGCCAACACCCTGTTTTGCTGAAAGGCAACATGACCAATTTGTGATAGCCTTTGGGCCTCAGAGGCAGCTGATTCCGAGGTGGAAGCAGTTATCAAACGGTCCACACACAAGAAAAAATGATCTCCCATTCTCCGATTCTTTGTTAATAACGATATCTGCACATTCAAGAATTACCATAAATTTCCACATAACATCAAATATATTGCATGCTGAACTGCATAGAGATAAGAACAAAATTAAGAATTTTCACAAAAGTTTCCTGAATTTTTCATAACAAACAGAAAGCTAAAATCAAATGTTAGACCAATTTTGGGCCATGCCAAGGAAAGAAGAAATAAAAGAAAAGAAAAGACAAACCTTGGATCAAACCATTACACTGTCAAACCAAGAAAAAATGGAAACTTGAACTAATGAACCAAAACCAGAAACCAATTTTTCCAGGGGACTATCTCAAACTCAACAGTATTCATAGACTTCTTCCAAATAAAATTTCTAGCCAATTTGGGTGATGTGAACATCAAATTGTCCATACCATACAATATTGCCATTATGATTAGCAAAGAATAAGAGAAAAGACTGTTGTATCAAACTATTGAAAACAGAGTCTTGAACCCAAAATTGATTGAACCAAAAGAAACAATTTGCGTGACGTCAAAATCAAAATTTTCAAGCAACCATAAATTTCCATGAGGATACATGTATTAAAATTTTAAAAAAACTGTTCACTCAATCCATCAAACAAGAGGGAAACGATAGAAACTTGAACCCAGAATTCGTTGAACCAAATCCCCAAACCCATATATTGAGGAACTGTTAAAAACTTACTTTTCTTCTGCTCTCGAACTCGAAGATCAGAAAAACCTAAACTTATGCTCCCAATTCCACAGCTTTATCCAGATAAAGAGCTGCCAAATACCCCTTATAATTCAGCCCGAAAAGCTCAACGGATTATCTTAAGAAAAAAAAACCCACTTCAAGGAAGCCTAGAGAAGTGAATGAAGACGCTTGCAAGTTGAGAATCCGATACCCAAATCCCTCCACACTCAACAAAAAAGAATCCAAAGGGTTCTTTCACTTGGTCACCGCATTTACAAATTTGAAAACGCCCAATGAAATTATAGGCACGACTTTGGAGTGGGTCTTCTTCAAATGCAGTGTAATCGACGAAAACTTAGTCCAACACAAAATACTCCGTTGTTCGCCTTTGCTGACTTCTTCTGGTCCGAGGGTGAACACCCGGCTTCGGGACTCGGGCACCGAGCCTGCACACCATGTCATGTGGATATTTAGATAAGCCTAGAAAATGTAAATAAAGCTTTTTACTATTTGCTACATCAGCAATTGACTAGTCCTTAGGACACATGGAAGTAAATCATGAAATTTGTTTAGCATGTCAAATCTAACATTAAAACATGTACACATGTCACTTTAAGAATTTAAGTGTTAATTGTTTTTGAAAAATCAGTGTTGGAATAAGGCCTCAAATTTGTCAAATCATTCTTAACTAACCAATAGAAAATCAGGTAAATGATTTTTCTTAAAATAAATTAAATTGCCAAATTATTTACATAAAATAAAAACATTAGAAGTGTCAATGATAAGAAAAAAATAATTATTTGTGATTGGTCTATTGAAAAAAATTATTGCATTGAACTGAAAGATATAATATTCCTGCCTATTGCAGGAGCTAATAATAAGTATACATGGATTTAATTCTACATTCCTTTGTTTGTTAATATACGATTGATATTGGTCATTATCATATAAAACCATAGATACGAGGTGTCAAATTGTATGTATATCTTTAAACAAATGTAGGTAAGATTAAGAATAGAGTTAATAAGTCCTTCACATTCGCAAAACAATCCTATGATCAGTTGCATTGCGATAAAGATCTTGACGCGCCAAAATTAGCAGGAACTTGACAAGGTCATAACTTGAGCTTCAGGTGTCTGTTTGTTTTTTGAAACCACATGTTTCAATGAGACGAACGCACTGGTCAATCTGTCCTACCGATCGGAGCAAGCTTAGGCACATTTTCGGGCCCTAAATCCCCCATTTTGAGGCCGAAAATAAGGATTTAAGTTGTACTTCCATTTTTTCCTATTTTTGGGTATTAGTTAATTTTAGTCTATTAGTTGCATTATGAGTTAGAAAGTTGGCAATTCCTCTAATTTAGGAATGTAGAAGATGCGTGGCAATTTCTGTGCCCGTATGAATAAGCATGCAAACTTACTAAGAATAATAGGTTCTAGTAAACTACCAAATATATTAATTTCTGCCACCTAAAGTAGATTTAGTCAAAGTTAGTTAGAGTTTGCTTGGCAAATCGAGTTGGGAGTTGTTTTCCTATTTAGGAAAAAATGTAATTCTGTGTTCAATAACGAAGAAAGAGATCTATTTTCTTTTGGAGTTCATATTATTTGTAGTATATCGAGTTTGTTTAGAATTTGGCTACATTAGATCTTATTATGTGGTATGGAACTGCTAGTGTGTGGAGCTTGTTTTTTCTTGTGAGAAAGTGTTGGAGACTGTACACTAAGAGTACTGTACACTTTCCACAGTTGTCTTGCTGGGGTTCGGTGACATAGCCCCCAAGATTTTTTTTGGCCTTAAAACGTGCCCAATATACCAGGAAATGTTCTTTTGTTACATGTGCGAGATTTGTGACCCATAGGTTTATGGGACTATTTTGGCCCATTGTTTTGAGACCCACGGTTTTGTAAAACTACTTAAGCAGTTGTCTACTTATATGGTTTTATGCATATGGTAGGGATTATGTAACATTGCAGATGTGTTTTGAATTCGGGTGTGAATTCTGTAGAGTTTGTTGAGCATATCTCCAAACAGATCTGGGTATTGTATTGAGAGAGCGGTGGCTTGTAATAAAATTTGAGCAAGTGATTCTTGGTGGACATAGCCCAAATTGGGTGAACCACGTTAAATACTGTCTCTTTGTGTTTGTGTTATTTTATTCTGCACTTTTATTTGAGATCTATACTATTTTCTGCATATTAGTTTCTACTGTTGCGATTCTGTGAGGAATTATTTCACATATTTTATCCCTTATTTCCTAATAGGAACATCTAAGAATATTGGCATTGATAGTTTCCTATTCATAGTTGGGTTTTTTTTAAGGAACAAATAGTCTAGATTAGAACCGTATTAGCTCTAACCCAAACATATGGTATGTGGTATGTGGAAAGGTTAGTGTTGTTAGTGTTTTGAATCTTAGTTGTGCATTTGATATCAGTTTTAGAAAAGTTTGCTGAAATTGGTAGTGAGGGAAAGAGTATAGTTGAGAGATGTGTTAAGGTTAGGGGGTGTGATAGTACATTGATGATAGACAATTTGGTACACAAAAATCACATATAATGAATGCTAAGAGAGAAATAGGGTAGATAGTGGATCGACACAAAGACTACTCTCTTGAATTATAATTTCCAATTATTCATTCTCTATGATCATAATGAGTTTTAGGGATTAGGTGGGTACCTACTGATATCCGTATACTTTTGGCCAAAAACAGAATTATTTGATCCATAAAATTCTACTTTGGAACTCTATGAATCACACAAATATGCTATCCTAATTTCACTTTGGAAAATGATAGTTTGATTGAAATATTTAGAGCTTCATGACTGATTTTCTAGTGCTTTAGAAAGGAAATTGCAAAGAAGGAAATAAAACAACTTCAACATCAATAATTTTTATCCTGGAAACCTCCAAAGACAAAAACCAGTCAGGAAGGGAAACTGCTCTTTCTTCCCACTTTTATTGGTCTAGCATAGACAATTACAAACTACAATAAGTATGAAAAGAAGCAACAATGTAAACCTTCTCTCCAATTACTTGCTTGCGTTTTTTCTACACCTTGCTTCTACATTTCATTTCCAACAATGAAGATCTTAACTCACTGCTCTCATTACTCTCTTCTTCTCGATCTTGATTCACCTTCAAATGTCTATCCTCTTGCTCCTTTCATGCATTTATAGGCCTTCCCATGTCCTCTCGTGCACTGGAGGATGTGAAAAGGCATGGAAGGGAAAAGACACGACTGGGTGCTTCAAATTCACGTCCATTCGTGCTCCATTCTTCTTTTCTATTCAAAAGTGCCAGGACCACCGCCCTGAGCAAAATGGCGGTCACAGGACTGCCACCTTGGCTGGACGGTGGTTTCAGGATTACCGCCCTGTAGGGCGGTGGTTCAGAAACCGCCGCTCTGGATAGAGCAGTGGTTCCTTCCAGAACCTCTGTATAACTCAATTTATTTATTTTTACTTCTTCTTCTTCTTGTTGCTGATGAAACTGATGAAGTGGTGTGTTTTTCTGGATCCCTATGGATCATACCTCCCCTACTTAGGAGGCTTTTGGTCACATAAAATCTTAGTGGGGGAGTGGTAGAGGAATCAAATCCCTCTCGTGCTCCTTTGAGTACCACTGGGTCTTCCTTGGTGTCTTCTCTCGTCCAACCTACCTAGACTCATGTGGATCTCTAGTTTGCTGCCCCAGTGTTACATCCTCTTCCGAGTTTCCTCCAACACAATACTCTTTGGAAGTTAGCTTATGAATCTCTCCTTATTTGTCATGCGTGGATGGAGTTATTAGATGCTAGCTCTTGCAACTTACTATCACGTGCATCTGCATGAATTATGGCTTGAAGGATTCTTCTCCAACCTGCTCAAGTATGGTGAAGGTCTCATGCTGTAGTGGTTGAGTCCTCTTCTGTATTTACCTCTTGAGATGGATTGGCCAAATCCTCTCCAAGTACGCTGCTGCTATAGTCGCCACCGTTCCTTGTATCTCCTCTTCTTCTTGCTACCCCATGATCAGTTCCAGTGAATACATAGGTAGATACGGTGACTGCATAGTAGAGGTTTGTTTCTCTCCTTGCATGAGCAGTTCCTATGGTGGCTTCTTTTGTAAAAATTGACAAGTGCTATCCAAACTCTTCATCCTTTGGTTAGAAGTATCTGTGCTCTTACATCTATTTTTCTTTTCTTTCAATGAAAGCAAACAAAACCGATGATTTTCCTGAATAAGTCTCGGTGCTTGGTTGACACTTACCATAGCCTTCTTTTCTTTGCTTTGGTGTGCCAGGATGTTGAAACTGACCCCATCCTTGACCCATCTGAACCGATCTCCCTCCTTGTGAACAAAACATCCCTGGCATAAAAGTAAGGACTTCCGAAGACAACGTCAAATGCATCAAGTGGAATAATATCAGCTTCTTATACAGCTATATATTGGGTATTTATCACAAAACTAAAACTTACACTTCCTTGTAACCTGTATTTCTACACCCTTCTTCACCCATCCCAGTGGGTATGGATGTGGATGCGCGTAAGTTTCTAGACCAAGCTACTCTACAACCGCATTAGAAATCAAATTTGACTAAGAACCAGAATCTACTAAAGCGTTTACCTTAGTCTTTTTGATTTGGATTTTGATTTGAAATAGATACGGTGACTGCATAGTAGAGGTTTGTTTCTCTCCTTGAATGAGCAGTTCCTATGGTGGCTTCTTTTGTAAAAATTGACAAGTGCTATCCAAACTCTTCATCCTTTGGTTAGAAGTATCTGTGCTCTTACATCTATTTTTCTTTTCTTTCAATGAAAGCAAACAAAACCGATGATTTTCCTAAATAAGTCTTGGTGCTTGGTTGAAACTTACCATAGCCTTCTTTTCTTTGCTTTGGTGTGCCAGGATGTTGAAACTGACCCCATCCTTGACCCATCTGAACCGATCTTCCTCCTTGTGAACAAAACATCCCTGGCATAAAAGTAAGGACTTCCGAAGACAACGTCAAATACATCAAGTGGAATAATATCAACTTCTAATACATCTATATATTGGGATATTTATCCCAAACTGAAACTTACACTTCCTTGTCACCTGTATATCTACACCCCTTCTTCACGCATCCCAGTGGGTATGGATGTGGATGTGCGTAAGTTTCTAGACCAAGCTACTCTACAACCACATTAGAAATCAAATTTGACTAAGAACCAGAATCTACTAAAGTGTTTACCTTAGTCTTTTTGATTTGGATTTTGATTTGAAAAAAGATACGGTGACTGCATAGTAGAGGTTTGTTTCTCTCCTTGAATGAGCAGTTCCTATGGTGGCTTCTTTTGTAAAAATTGACAAGTGCTATCCAAACTCTTCATCCTTTGGTTAGAAGTATCTGTGCTCTTACATCTATTTTTCTTTTCTTTCAATGAAAGAAAACAAAACCGATGATTTTCCTAAATAAGTCTTGGTGCTTGGTTGAAACTTACCATAGCCTTCTTTTCTTTACTTCGGTGTGCTAGGATGTTGAAACTGACCCCATCCTTGACCCATCTGAACCGATCTCCCTCCTTGTGAAAAAAACATCCCTGACATAAAAGTAAGGACTTCCGAAGACAACGTCAAATGCATCAAGTGGAATAATATCAGCTTCTAATACATTCTATATATTGGGTATTTCTCCCAAACTGAAACCTTACACTTCCTTGTCACCTGTATATATACACCCTTCTTCACCCATCCCATTGGGTATGGATGTGGATGCGCGTAAGTTTCTAGACCAATCTACTCTATAAACCACATTAGAAATAAAATTTGACTAAGAACCAGAATCTACTAAAGCGTTTACCTTAGTCTTTTTGATTTGGATTCTGATTTGAAATAGATACAGTGACTGCATAGTAGAGGTTTGTTTCTCTCCTTGAATGAGCAGTTCCTATGGTGGCTTCTTTTGTAAAAATTGACAAGTGCTATCCAAACTCTTCATCCTTTAGTTAGAAGTATCTTTGCTCTTACATCTATTTTTCTTTTCTTTCAATGAAAGCAAACAAAACCGATGATTTTCCTGAATAAGTCTTGGTGCTTGGTTGACACTTACCATAGCCTTCTTTTCTTTGCTTTGGTGTGCCAGGATGTTGAAACTGACCCCATCCTTGACCCATCTGAACCGATCTCCCTCCTTGTGAACAAAACATCCCTGGCATAAAAGTAAGGACTTCCGAAGACAACGTCAAATGCATCAAGTGGAATAATATCAGCTTCTAATACATCTATATATTGGGTATTTATCCCAAACTGAAACTTACACTTCCTTGTAACCTGTATTTCTACACCCTTCTTCACCCATCCCAGTGGGTATGGATGTGGATGCGCGTAAGTTTCTAGACCAAGCTACTCTACAACCGCATTAGAAATCAAATTTGACTAAGAACCAGAATCTACTAAAGCGTTTACCTTAGTCTTTTTGATTTGGATTTTGATTTGAAATAGATACGGTGACTGCATAGTAGAGGTTTGTTTCTCTCCTTGAATGAGTAGTTCCTATGGTGGCTTCTTTTGTAAAAATTGACAAGTGCTATCCAAACTCTTCATCCTTTGGTTAGAAGTATCTGTGCTCTTACATCTATTTTTCTTTTCTTTCAATGAAAGCAAACAAAACCGATGATTTTCCTGAATAAGTCTCAGTGCTTGGTTGACACTTACCATAGCCTTCTACTTTCTTTGCTTTGGTGTGCCAGGATGTTGAAACTGACACCATCCTTGACCCATCTGAACTGATCTCCCTCCTTGTGAACAAAACCATCCCCTGGCATAAAAGTAAGGACTTCTTCGAAGACAACGTCAAATGCATCAAGTGGAATAATATCAGCTTCTAATACATCTATATATTGGGTATTTATCCCAAACTGAAACTTACACTTCCTTGTAATATGTATTTCTACACCCTTCTTCACCCATCCCAGTGGGTATGGATGTGGATGCGCGTAAGTTTCTAGACCAAGCTACTCTACAACCGCATTAGAAATCAAATTTGACTAAGAACCAGAATCTACTAAAGTGTTTACCTTAGTCTTTTTTATTTGGATTCTGATTTGAAATAGATAGGCGACTGCATAGTAGAGGTTTGTTTCTCTCCTTGAATGAGTAGTTCCTATGGTGGCTTCTTTTGTAAAAATTGACAAGTGCTATCCAAACTCTTCATCCTTTGGTTAGAAGTATCTGTGCTCTTACATTCTATTTTTCTTTTCTTTCAATGAAAGCAAAACAAAACCGATGATTTTCGCTGAATAATTCTCGGTGCTTGGTTGACACTTACCATTGCCTTCTTTTCTTTGCTTTGGTGTGCCAGGATGTTGAAACTGACCCCATCCTTGACCCATCTGAATCGATCTCCCACCTTGTGAACAAAACATCCCTGACATAAAAGTAAAGACTTCCGAAGACAACGTCAAATGCATAGAGTGGAATAATATCAGCTTCCAATACATCTATATATTGGGTATTTATCCCAAACTAAAACTTACACTTCCCTGTAACCTATATTTCTACACCCTTCTTCACCCCATCCCAGTGGGTATGGATGTGGATGCGCGTAAAACTTTCTAGACCAAGCTACTCTACAACTGCATTAGAAATCAAATTTGACTAAGAACCATGAATCTACTAAAGCATTTACCTTAGTCTTTTTTATTTGGATTTTGATTTGAAATGGAATATGAATGACTGCATAGTAGAGGTTTGTTTCTCTCTCCTTGAATGAGCAGTTCCTATGGTGGCTTCTTTTGTAAACATTGACAAGTGCTATCCAAACTCTTCATCCTTTGGTTAGAAGTATCTGTGCTCTTACATCTATTTTTCTTTTCTTTCAATGAAAGCAAACAAAAACCGGATGAACTTTTCCTGAATAATTCTCAGGTGCTTGGTTGACACTTACTATAGCCTTCTTTTAGTTATTGCATTAGATAAATCTATGTGTGCCAGGATGTTGAAACTGAACCCCATCCTTGACCCATCTGAACTGATCTCCCTACCTTGTGAACAAAATATCCCTGAGCATAAAAGTAAGAGACTCTAGAAGACAATTGACAAATGCATCAGAGTGGAATAATATCAGCTTCTAATACATCTATATATTTGGGTATCTTTTCCCAAACTGAAACTTACACTTCCTCTGTAACCTTGTATTTCTACACCCTTCTTCATGTCCCCATCCCAGTGGGTATGGATGTGGATGCGCGTAAGTTTCTATTACCAAGCTACTCTACAACGGGCGCATTAGAAATCAAATTTGACTAAGAACCAGAATCTACTAAAGCTTTACCATAGTCTTTTTTTTGGATTTTGATTTGAAATATGATACCCAAGCAGTGACTGCATAGTAGAGGTTTGTTTCAAGTATCTCCTTGAATGAGCAGGTTCTGAATGGTGGCTTCTTTTGTAATAGATTGACAAGTGCCCTGTCCAAACTCTTCATCCTTTGGTTTAGAAGTATCTGTGCTCTTACATCTATTTTTCTTTTCTTTCAATGAAAGCAAACATGAACCGATGATTTTCCTGAATAAGTCTCAGTGCTTGGTTGACACTTACCATAGCCATCTTTTCTTTGCTTTGGTGTGCCAAGATGTTGATAACTGACCCCATCCTTGACCCATCTGAACCCATCACATTCATCCTTGTGAACAAAAGTCATCCCTGTTTCGCATAAAAGTAAGTCATTCCGAAGTACAACGTCAAATGCATCAAGTGGAATAATATCAGCTTCTAATACATCTATATATTGGGTATTTTTCCCAAACTGGAAAACTTACACTTCAACATGTAAAGAATTGTATTTCTACACCCTTCTTCACCCATCCCAGTGGGTAAGGAAAATGTGGATGCGCGTAAGTTTGTACACCAAGCTACTCTACAACCGCATTAGAAATCAAATTTGACTAATCCAACCACGTGAATCTACTAAAGCGTTTACCTTAGTCTTTATTGACAGAATCGAGATTTTGATTTCAAATATATACAGGTGACTTGTTCTTGTAGAGGACTTTTTCTCTCCTTGAATGTGCAGTTCATAAAAATTTGATTTTGTAAGCAAATTCCACATGAGTGATTATCCAAGGGACTATTCATCCTTTGTTAGAAACGTACGCTAGCTTTTAGACATTGCATTTATCATTCTCTTTCACATGAATTGAGCATCTCAAAACTCTATGCTTGTGGTGTGCAAAGTCTCGGTGCTTGGGATCACATGCTAGCACATAAACTTCTTTTCTTTGAGTTTGATGGTGTGCCAATAAATATCTGAAACTGTATTGTATCCTTTGACATCCATCGTAGACACATGATCTCAGTCCAATTGTGGAATTCACTCTAGGATCCAAGAACTTAAAAGTAAGGCTTCCTGTGGCATGTTGTTAAATGCACACTAAGTGGAATATTTGGGCTTCTAATGCATCTACTATAGTGTAGTATTTATCACTCATTTAAAACTTACACTTCCTTTGTAATTACTACGTTGAAATTAGTTTACATTCCTTATGTCACCCATCAACTTGGGTATGGACATAGATGCCAAGTGTCGTCAACCACCTACTCTAAAACCACAATAGAAATCAAAATTTGCCTACATTTCAACTATTGGATCGTACAAAGCGCTTTGTACCAACGTCCCATTGAAATTTGGCTGCCTTAATGTTGGAAATGGAATACCCAATGACTTTGCATAAACAGAGGTTTGTTTCTCTCCTTAAAATGAGCAGTTCATTATGGTGGCTTCAATTGTAAAGAATTGACATTTCAGTGCTATCCAAACTCTTCATCCATTGGTTAGAAGTATCTGTGCTCTTACATCTATTTTTCTTTTCTTTCAATGAAAGAAAACAAAACCGAATGATTTTCCTGAAGAAGTCTCGGTGCTTGTAATGTTGAAACTTACCATAGCCTGTCATTTCTTTGCTTTGGTAATGCCAGGATGTTGAAACTGACCCCATCCTTGACCCATCTGAACTGGATCTCCCTCCTTGTGATCACAAAACATCCCTGGTGCATAAACAGTAATGGACTTCCGAAGACAACATTTGGTAAATGCATCAAGTGGAATAGCATATCAGCTTCCAATACATCTATATATTGGGTATTTATCCCAAACTGAAACTTTGGCTTCCTTGTAACCTGTATTTCTACACCCTTCTTCACCCATCCCAGTGGGTATGGATGTGAGATGTTACGTAAGTTTCTAGACCAAGCTACTCTACAACCACATTAGAAATCTAATTTGTGCTAAGAACCAGAATCTAACTAAAGCATTTACCTTAGTCTTTGTTGATTTGGATTTTGATTTTGAAATAGATACGGCGACTGCATAGTAGAGGTTTGTTTCTCTCCTTGAATGAGCAGTTCCTATGGTGGCTTCTTTTGTAAAAATTGACAAGTGCTATCCAAACTCTTCATCCTTTGGTTAGAAGTATCTGTGCTCTTACATCTATTTTTCTTTTCTTTCAATGAAAGAAAACAAAACCGATGATTTTCCTGAATAAGTCTTGGTGCTTGGTTGACACTTACCATAGCCTTCTTTTCTTTGCTTTGGTGTGCCAGGATGTTGAAACTGACCCCATCCTTGACCCATCTGAACCGATTCTCCCTCCTTGTGAACACAACATCCCTGGCATAAAAGTAAGGACTTCCGAAGACAACATCAAATGCATCAAGTGGAATAATATCAGCTTCTAATACATCTATATATTGGGTATTTATCCCAAACTGAAACTTACACTTCCTTGTAACCTGTATTTCTACACCCTTCTTCACGCATCCCAGTGGGTATGGATGTGGATGCTACATAAGTTTCTAGACCAAGCTACTCTACAACTGCATTAGAAATAAAATTTGACTAAGAACCAGAATCTACTAAAGCGTTTACCTTAGTCTTTTTGATTTGGATTCTGATTTGAAATAGATTACTCATCTCTTATTCTTCTACTTCTCCATACATGTTAGTGGCCATGCATCCTAGCCTCTCATCTACATCCGAATCATCCTCAATCTCCACCTCCCTTTCTGTCTTCACAGTGGCCATGGATTTCTTGGAATCCTTGGTTCGGTGCTTTGGGTGCAATTCCAGATGCAACTTCCAACATGTGGCATCAGTATGTCCATTTACATCACAATTCTTACCAAAATTCTTAGGATCTTTACAAGTATGCAAAGCAGTAGCGACATGTTTACCTTTCCATTTACCTCTGCTACTTGTCTTCCCTTGTTCTTTGTCTTGTTGTTCTGTTGACTGGTCTTCCTTTGGCTCTATTTCTCCTTGTTTCTTCTCATCATCAATGTAGTATGCTTATATACAAGCTTCATTGAGATCTTTGGGCTTTCTGGAGATTTCCTTCCTCCGAAGGTGAGTGTGAAGTCCTCCCAAATACTTGGTCAGAATCTCCTCATCCTCCAAGTCCATATTAAGCAACATGGCTTGTCTCTGAAATTCCGTAGTGTAGTCTTGCACACTTTGACCATTGCCCTGTCTAAAGTACTACCACTTAATCATCATGTCAGTATTATGGCCAATAGGATAGAAGTTAGCTCTAATCAATTCTTTAAAACCTTTCCAAGTACTAACAATAGGATGTTTCTTCTTCTCACAAGTGGCTAGATGGGTTTCCCACCAAACCAAAGCATGACCTTCCATTTTGAGACATGCAAAGGTGATCCTTTGTGCCTCAGTGACATTATGCACACTAAAGTAGACTTCCATTTGTTTTAGCCATTTATCCAGTAATTCTACATCTACTTGTCCTTCAAAATTCTTTATTTCCACTTTTGTTTGAACTTTAAAATGTGTATGTGCAAGTTTTACCTTCTCACTTACAATTGGCATCTCTTCATGCTCTTCCCATAATTCCTCTTCGTGGCTCTTCCCAATACCAAATTTATTAGCTAATGCTCAAACCACTGAGTCCATGGAATCTTGCTTAAATGAAGTCATCTTTTGCAGATCTGAAAGTTCTTCTTGTTTTCTACATAGTCTATCCATCATGGTCTCTAGCATCTCGACTCTACGGACCAAGTTCTCTTCCTCCATTTGAGCTCGAATTCTCTATTTCCACTTCTTCATAGAAATATCTGGCTCGCAAGGTAAAAATTCATCACCTTTGGACCTTGTCACTATCATACAAAATCACAAGAAAGATTCGAATACCATAGTCCTAGATATATAATCAGCTCTGATACCAAAAATGATCCGTAAAATTCTATGTTGGAACTCTACGAATCACACAAATATGTTGTCCTACTTTCACTTTGGAAAATGACAGTTTGATTGAAATATTTAGAGCTTCGCGACTGATTTTCTAGTGCTATAGAAAGGAAATTGTAGAGAAGGAAATAAAACAAATTCAACACTAATAATTTTTATCCTGGAAACCTCCAAAGAGGAAAACCAAGTCGTGAAGGGAAACTGCTCTTTCTTCCCACTTTTATTGGTCTAACATAGATAATTACAGATTACAATAAGTATGAAAAAAAGAAACAATGTAAACCTTCTCTCTAATTACTTTCTTGCTCTATTTCTACACCTTGCTTCTACATTCATTTCCAGCACTGAAGATCTTAGCTCATTGCTCTCATTACTCTCTTCTTCTCGATCTTGATCTCTTTGGATCTCGAATGTATATCCTCTTGATCCTTTCATGCATTTATAGGCCTTCCCATGTCCTCCCGTGCATTGGAGGATGTGAAAGGGCATGGAAGGGAAGAGACACGACTGGGCGCTTCAAATTTGTGTCCATTTGTGCTCCATTCTTATTTTCTGTTCAAAAGTGCCAGGACCGCCACCCTAAGTAGACCTGTAGTCACAAGACCACCACCCTTGCTAGACGGTATTTTTAGGACCATCACCCTATAGGGCGGCGGTTTTAAAACCACCGCTCTACATAGAGCGGTGGTTCCTTCCAGAACCTCCGTATAACTCAATTTATTTATTTTCCCTTCTTCTTCTTCTTCTTGGTGCTGATGAAACTGATGAAGTGGTGTGTTTTTCTGGATCCCTATGGATCATTATTAGGTTATGATTTTAGGATGTATATTACTCCTACCCTGTAGATGTTTACTAATTGATAAGGAAACTACCTACACATGAGAATCTCTATTTCCTCATTGATTACCACATCTTCATTCTCATGAAGGGTATGGTCACTCTCAATATTTGAGAGGTGTGTGGGGATTCGTATGGCTCATGGTTGGAGGTAAAATTCTATAATGTTTCTCTTTCTTTCATTTTAGTTGGACAAGAAGATAGTTCTATACAACCTATGTCATGGTATTCAGTTGTAAAAATTGTATCAATGTTTTGTTATTGTGATTTATGTAAAATAAACGAGAGTGAGTCTATAAATTTTTTAAATTTGAAAGTTGATGTTCACACTATATAAAATACTAAAAGATCCTACGATTTTATTGGATATAAATGATGGCTTATCTAAGTGCAATTATAAACTAAACATCAAGATGATGACCAAGTAGATCATAGACATTAATGGCTAAGTAAGTTGTAACTAACATAATGTTTTCATATTTATGCTTGTTGAATCTATAAAGTACTACCAAACAAAGTTAAATCTATGTCTAACATCCGTGTGAAGGATTGTATTAATTATCTTCATGAAAAATTAATAGATAAAGGAATAAATAACTGAACTTGATTAAGAAAATAGTTTCTCGAACTATTATTGATTTCTATGCATGGTGGTATTGAATTAGAAGTACAAATAATTTTTCTCAAATTTAAATGTTCTAATTTATGTAATAATGGTTGATATATTTAGACCACGTGTTCCATGTAGAGGCACACTATACCTATGATGAACATACTCATTTTATTATTTAAGTTGAGATGAACTTCGAATAAATATTGGCTAATTATTTACATTGTATGCCTCTCGACTTGAATGTATGTTAAGAAGGTCTTTTCAAATGGGAGTATCCTTGTCCCTTCCTTAAATGAAGGGTTATCATGGTGTTACTTGTATTATTCTATGTCAAAAAAATAAGATACATTTTTATAGTCGAACAACTACAACATCTACATACTTTTCTAGAACGATTTTATGACAAACAAAACTACTTATATACACATATTTGGTTTCTACGCTAATATGCTATAAGATTCGGAATTTTTACTTTGAAGTGGAGGATCATATAAGTTAATTGTTCATAAAACTAAATATAGGTGGGATTCCAACAAAATTAACCATACCATCTAATAAACATTGCTTGTTTCTTGACAACAACTTTAGACTTTGCCCAAATTTATAATTGAGTGGGACAGAAGCCTTTTGGCATGAATATCATGTTGCCGTTAAAGAGTGACCCCAAACATAGCTTGAATAATTTATAATTACAAATTTTGACAACCAAAGATTTTTGATTCCGCTGCGTCTCATGATGTTACCTCTATTTTGTCACTTTGAGTTTATGGGGCTCCACTGCCTATTGATTGAGGAAAAGGAGGTTTCCACTGCATCCAACGTGATATATGTTTCATCATTTTCTTTAAGATTTTAGATGAAACTGATAACGGTATGGCTCAAGGAGGAATACTTGTTATGATGTTTGGTTGGAGGTCATTGTGTACAAACTAACTTCTTGATCCAATGCTGACTGTGAGAGATTCCTTTTGGCTAGGAGGAATTACTTGAAATATAAAACAAGACCACAAGAAAGAGTTAAAAAATATATTTCAGTGGGCTCCCTACCATATGCTAGATCCAGGAAGTGTGATACTTCCTCAGTGGCAGTGAACCCATTGTTTAATACAATTTAATGCAAGAAATGACGTAAATAAACAAGGTTCTACTATAGTTGATATGATTTAGGTATTGTTGATGTGAAATTACAACACCCTCGAATGGCCTGATTTTGAATGAGGAATTTAGTGTAATCTACATAACATCGGACCATCTCTCAAGCTGTGGGACTTGCGGGCTTGAGATGGTCCTCCAGAGAAAGCTGACTTCTTCCTAAACTACGTGCCACAAGATACTCTAATGCAGGAAAACTATCTAATCCTAATCTAAAAACTCTAAACCTTTTCCATTCTTTCTTCCTTGAGCTTTGATTGTTCCTTGTCACTCTCTTAGCTACCCTCTGTTGCCATTACATTTCCATGAGGAGCTCAACTGTAACTTGATTTTTGAAATTGAACGTGAGCTTACATGACTAAACCACCCTCTAAATTTTCTTTGTTCAAGGTCGTGTTGTCCAATTTTTCCTGAGGGGAAAAATTGGTTAACATGTATCTCATCCAAATACAATAATCAAATCTACCATAACAAACTAGGCTATGATCAAATCTGGAAATAAGGTAAATAATCAAGGTGTTAGAACAAGGCAGGGTCAGGTTCTGGGTTACTTCGGAAAAGGTTATTGGGATCTTCTATTAGCAATATTGCTAAATATAAAGACCGACCTTAGTCTTGTATGACCAATGACGGTTTTGTAAGGACCAATGATGGTTAAGGCGAGATGATAATAACTCAATAGTTCATGGTTTTGGGGATTTGTATGAGGCTGAATTAGAGATGGTAAGGAGTTGGTATAGGTCTGTGGAGGTGTTGGGAATATTCAAAGGTACTCAGGAATGTAAAGAGGTGATTAAAATAGTTATGAGTGATTGGAATGGCTGGGTTCATAGGAAGGCAATAATGGTGAGATAAAAATATAAATGGTGGTTGATAAACAAAGGTGAAGAACCCTTATAAATTGAATAGAAATGAAAGGGTACAGGTTAGAAACACACTTCTTGCTATGTAGATTCAATGGCTGGGTGGTGGTGATGATTGATCAGTGAAATGGTGTTTAGTGCTGTGGCAGGGCCTCCTGGAATGCTAACGTGAATGAAAATACCTTATGATCAATGGTTATACTGGCTATGGTTGTCTGGATGTGTGAAAGAGCTATGTTTCTTGCTCGTATGTAGGTCTCCTTTGCTCCCAAAAAAATTGAGAATGTGGCCAAACTCTGAAACAAGGTTAGTAAAATGGTTATATGGTAACCGACGATGGTTTAGGGTGATGGGCATTGGTTTCAGGTTGACCAGTGTCAGTTAAGGAGAGATATCCTAGGTTGCTTAAAATAGCAGATCTTGGCTATCTTTTTCCAACTATGCCAGTTGGTGCTGGGTCTAAATGGAACATTACGCCTAGATACACAGGATTGTGGTTAGAGGAAGAATAGGCATGTGCTTTTAGGGTTATACTAAGTCTTAGTTCATTAAGGTAAGTAGGGCTAAGTCTTAGTTAGTTATGGAAACATTTTATGAATAGGTATATGGTGAGGTGACTAGGTGAGGTGGCTAGATGAGGTGTGCATCCATTTAATTAAAGTAATTAAATTATTAAATGGAGTAAGGGTGAGTATTGATTTAATCGTGGATGGTTAAAGTAATGTTAATATGGGGTGAAAAGAGGTTAATGTTAGGTGAGTATGTTAAAGTTAGTTATTTGAAAGGGGACCAAGGGGAGTGTGACCCAATTTCGGTGTCTACATTTTGCCCCTTTTTGTTGCATAGCTTGTGTTGGTAAATGACGCTGACAAAATTAGGAAGTGATTGCCCCATGTGTGGGTGAAGGTGACCCCCTTCAAACTAGGAACTGATGGGTGAAATACAAAATCGGTGAGTGGTTTGATAAATGTGTAGGTGAGGAAGATAGGTGGGGAAGGTTTTGAGTATTGAGGGAAAGGGTGATGGTCAACTCGGGTAATGGGTAGTAGGCCATGGTAAAAATCAGATCATGGGTAATGGCAATCAAACACCCACACATGTATAGATTGCAACATGGTACCAGGTTGAAGAGCTTGCAAAATCTACATTTTCTAAGGTCAATAGGTTTATCCAAACAAGGGTGAAGTGATTCAGGTATCCAAGGTATCGGATATGGTCAAGAAACACAACGTAGGTTAGGTTCAGGAACATTTAGGTATGCTCCGGTACACCAAAGGTTTGGTAAGGATAAATGGCATGGCCATATGAAATGTATGGTTGTTAGGATTAAACAACGTAGGTAACAACATCACAAGGTATATCGAGTACATAAGGTCAATGGGCACACCAAGTAGGTCAAGTTTAGGTAAACATGTCATGACACGGGTAAGGCCAAGGTATAGGTAAAATAATAACTCCTAAGACACAGCAAAGGAAATGTAGGGGTAGGTTAGGCTTGAAGGTATGTGTTAATGGGTGGCCGAAATGATAACAAGTGTGTTGGCACTAATGGTTGTAGGAAAAGGAAGTGTAACAAGGCTAAATAGTTCAAAGGGTTGACTGATGTTGGTTATAGGGTGACCGACATTGGTTGGCTAGGGAAAAAATATGTCTGGCGTCGGTCATATCGGGTTGGGTTTATAAATAAAAAATTATCTCCTTGAGGTCTTCACAAAGATGATCGATGTGGGAAGCTTCTGGATATTTTTATTGTATTTTTGCAATGAATTTATATAGCTTTCCTTCAAGGGAGTAGTTTATTTATAGTGGCGAGAGATATCCCTTTTTGAAGGAGTCATCCTTTACTGGAATTTTGACTCAAGTAGTTGAATCCCATTTGGTTTTTGGACGTTTAAGTCATGGACAAGACTATCTAGGAAGATTAGGTTCTTGTTGAGAAGAAAAGACCATATCACATAGAGGTTAACTATGAAAGAGGTGGTTTCGAGTGATGAACGACCATGTGATTCCATATTTTAAAAAATGAAAAGTATCCATGAGAATCATGCTATGAGTAGAGCCGTGGTACTCATATTAAAGATAAGGTTGAAAGGCGACCGGTAACCACATGATTCTTGTTTAGTCGTGGATATTTAAAAGTGTATAAGATGGAAGGTGAATAATGCTCAAGGGATGAGCGGTCAATTGACAAAAAGTGATATAGGACTTTATGTCAACAATAAAATGGTCGAAGATGCAAGGCATTGAGGGTCTCAGGTTTGGTTCTACTGCCAAGTGAAGACAAACGATAAGCAATTGATCGATAGGGATGGGTAATGATATAAGGTCCAAGCCAATTAGGAACAAATTTTCCCCATTTAATTTTCTCTTCTTTGGTTATATTTTGATTTTCCTTCAGGACAAGGTCACCGACCTGGAAGGTGCATTCATGGACACATTTGTCATAGGCTCACTTGATACATTTTTGGTAAATTTGGAGATGGTCAAGAGCATTAAGACGACGTTCATCTAATAACTCCAATTGCGCCAAATGATCTTGGTGAAAGTCATCGTCATTGAGAATGTCTTGTAGTGAGATGGAATCAAGAATTTGAGAGGCAAGACAACCTCAGTACCATAGACCAGAGAAAAAGGTGTGGCAACAGTCGAAGTGCAAATACTGGTGTGATAAGCCCGCAAGGAAAAAGGAATGTGTGAATGCTAATCCTTTCCAGTATCATCAACACATTTCATAAGAATTTTGTTTAAGGTTTTACTAGTTGATTCTACTTGGCCATTAGTTTTTGGGTAATAATGTGATGAGAAAATAAGTTGGATGCCAAAAGCGTAGCACAACTTACGTAGGTTTTGTTTTTGAATTTATTTCCGTTATCAATGATGAGATAGTGAGGAACATCAAAGTGACAAATGATGTGATGGTTAATGAATTCACATATTTTCTCAGCTTTTGTAGAAATGAGGGGAATGGATTCTACCCATCTAGTGTAATATTAAGTAGCGGTTATAATCCATTGATGGTGTTGTGAAGAATGGGGATTGATCTCACCGACAAGATCCAAGCCCCATTGAGAAAAGGGCCAAAGGTCTTGTTCTACCTATAAGGCATGACTAGGTGTGTGATGAAGATTAACATGCTTTTGGAATTTCACACAACGTTTGAAATAATCACAAAATTCGTGGTTTAGGGTTGGCCAATAATGGAAAAGGTGAACAATATATTTAATGACAGCTAAACCACTAAAGTGGCCTCCACAAATTCCATCGTGAAAATCCTTGATGGTGTAAGGAATTTCTAAACTTTTAAGACATTGTAAGAGAATACCATCGAAGCCACGCTTATAAAGGATACAACCCAAGATGACATAGTGAGGGACACTTTTAAGAAAGGTATGTTGTCCATTACGAGTGAGATTAGAAGGTAGAATGGAAAGGGAAATATAGTCTACAAATTGTTTATACCAAAGGTCACATGGGTTAGGTGCAATGGTTCCAATGGAGTAGACCTCGCGACGTAAATAAGAGGGTGATTGTAACCTTTGTATTGTGACATAAATAAGAGGGTGATTGTAACCTTTATATTGTAACCTTGGTATGGTATCCGCAAATTTATTTTTAGAATGGGGGGTGGTTTGAAGTTTGTAATGGTCAAAGGTAGTCAAAAGTATGTCTATGTGATGTTTATACTTTTGAAGTATTTCATTACAAAAATGGTATATACCATTGAATTGGTTTACAACCAGCTGAGAATCACCAAATATGTTGATTGACTTAACATTTAAGGAATAAGCAGCCTAGAGACCCAATATGAGTGCTTCATATTCGGAGATATTGTTTGTACACTCAAAATCCAGTTTGAAAGATAAAGGCATGGGATCACCACCAAGAGGAATGAGGATAAAACTAGCGCCACTCCAACGTTGACATTTGGAACCATCAGAGAAGAGGGTCATTTAGTAAATGACATCATCCAAGGAAATGGTAGCAATGGATTCGTCAGGGAAATCGAAGTTAAAGGGTTGATTCCTAGAAAGAGGAGCATCTGCTAGTTGGTCAGCAATGGCTTGGCCTTTGATAAAATTTTAATGGATGAATTTGAGGTCAAGGTCGGCAAGAAGCATGAGCCAGTGTGCAACACATTGATGTTGGTAGGTTTTGGTGTACATGTAATGTAAGGGGTCAGTATTGGTGACGACAAAGGTTTTGTGGTTGAGAAGGTAATGATGAAGTTTGGTGGAGACAAAAACTAAGGCTAAGAAGAATTTTTTGGCATGGGTATATCTAGTTTTGTAGTCCAAAAGGGTATGAATTATGTAGTAAACAACTTTCTCTCTATGTTTCTAGTCGTAATGAGCAAGCATGACACTAGAGAATGGTCAGTGGTAGAAATGTATAGGTAAAATGGTTTGTCATCCTTAGGAGGAATGAGAACTGGAGGTTGAAGAAGGTATTTTTTAAGGCATCAAAGGATTTACGACATTCATCGTCCCATTTGAATGAGACATCCTTCTTGAGGAGATGATGAAATGGTTGACAATGATCAGAAAGATGCGAGATAAATTGACGAATTGATTGCAATTTACCCTGCAAGATTCGAAGTTGTCAGAGATTAGTAGGTAAAGGCATTTCTAGAATAGCCTTTACTTTAGAAGGGTTAACCTCTATGCCACACAAAGAAATAATGAAACCAAGGAGTTTTACATAAAGTACAACAAAGACGCACTTCTTCAGTTGAAGGCGAACACAATACTTGATGAGGTGGTCAAAGATGACCTTAAGGATTTTTAGGTGTTCGGATCGATGTTTGGATTTGGCAAGGAGGTCATATACATAATCTTCCAAAATGTGATGCATAATGTCATGGAAGATATAAGTCATGGCTCACTGATATGTAGCACCAACGTTTTTAAGTCCAAAAGGCATGACTTAATAGCAGAAGGTCCCCCAAGGAGTGGTGAAGGTATTTTTATGCTGATCTTCTGGAGCGAATAATATTATATTATAACTAGAGAAACTGTCCATGAGGGATAGCATTTCATGGCTAGCAGTGAGATCAACTAGTTGGTCAATGCCTGGTAGGGGAAAATCATCTTTGGAAAAATTTAGGTTGAGATCACAAAAGTCTGTGCAAATATAGAGTCCCCCTGTTGCTTTTGTGATAGGAATGATGTTAGAAATCCACTGAGGATAGTCAATGGGTAGGATGAAAAAAATTGAGAGAAGGTGCTGAAGTTCTTCTTTGACAAGAAGAGAAATGCGAGGACACATTTTCCGCATATTTTATTTGATGGGTTTGACATTAGGAATGGTTATGATATTGTGTACCACAAATTTTGTGTGAATACAAGGCATATTGGCATAGGACCAAGCAAAAGCGTTGCTATGGTCCCAGAGGAAAGAGGTAAAAGCTTCTTGTTCAACAATGTCTAAAGACTGACCTATCTTTAAGATGAGTGGGTTGTCCTCAATGTTAATGTTGATTTCGATAGTTGATTCGTTCAACATGGTTTATGTCTCAGAGGGTAATGAGTAGTGAATATAAGAATCTTCCACACCCATATAGGTGAGGATAGACTCATCATCCTGACATTGAACAACATTAATAGAAGGTGTATCGTCATCGATCATGTCAGGATACAGGAAGAGAAGAGAAGAAGGAACCTCGCCATCTTGTTGATTGAGAGAAGGTGCTAAAGTTCTTCTTTGACAAGAAGAGAAATGTGAGGACACATTTTCCACATATTTTATTTGATGGGTTTGACATTAGGAATGGTTACGATATTGTGTACCACAACTTTTGGGTGAATACAAGGCATATTGGCATAAGACCAAGCAAAAGCGTTGCTATGGTCCTAGAGGAAAGAGGTAAAAGCTTCTTGTTCAACAACGTCTAAAGACTAACCTATCTTTAAGATGAGCGGGTTATCCTCAATGTTAATGTTGATTTTGATAGTTGATTCGTTCAACATGGTTTACGTCTCAGAGGGTAATGACTAGTGAATATAAGAATCTTCCACACCCATATAGGTGAGGATAGACTCATCGTCCTGACATTGAACGACATTAATAGAAGGTGTATCGTCATCAATCATGTCAGGATACAGGAAGAGAAGAGAAGAAGGAACCTCACCATCTTTTTGATAGGTTAGAGGTCCCAGGGAAATTGTGTTTACAAAAAAAAGGTTGGGACGGATAGATTCGGGATCTATGGACTATGTGGGTGAAGGTGGTGAAATTGGTGAATGGGGTAAAGAAGGGTTGTCTTCCTCAATGAGGTCGATGCAGGCCTTCTTTGAAGGTGAAGTGGAAAAGCCAATGCCACTATGATAATTGTGTTTACGGGTGGTACATGAAATGAAATTATGGTGGACTTGTTTGTAAAAGCCGAAGCAAAGATTTTCCATGTGCAACAGTGAAGGAAAGTGTGAGCGAAGTGGCAGTTAGTAAGGGATTGTAGGTCAGATGAAAATGATTATGTTTGGGATGGAGGTTCGGGTGAATATGTAGCAATGTCAAGTCCCCCATACATTAGATTAGTGCAAAGGTGGGGAGGACCGTAAGGAAAAACCTCACCTACATAGTAGTCATAACTAGGGTGCTAGCACAGGTTCACATACTCTTACGGAGTGAGGAATGTGTCGATATTGTATAGGAGGTACTCCCTCAGAGTGAGGCATTGAAAAACACCTTCTAAGGGATGGGTAGTCAATATGTGGGTGGCTAGGATAGAGGACTCATTAGATGATTAGGCAGGAGGGGTATCAGTTGATTGGGAAGCAGGGTGGTCAGCTATGGAAGCTACAACGGTAGTAGGAATAGAAGAATTAGATGTAGGAGAGGTGGCGGAAGCACTAGTGGATGGGTTAGTTGTTGAAGGAGAATTAGGGGTAGTGGCAGATGCCTTGACTGGTACAAGTAAATCGTTGGGTTGGTACAACATGTTACATGTTTTTAATGGTGACGGGTCGACAGGGATGGTGTAGTTATGTCCTTCATGCTTGAATTTTACACAACAGTGTAAATTTGAAGGGACATAACCCATGACATGAATCTAGGGTCTGCTAAGCAATATGTTATATTAGAACTCCCCCTCTAAGATGTAGAATAATTCTAGGACAGTGCAAGGGCCTACACGAACGTGAAGGATAAAAATGTAAAGGGTGGAGGTGATGGCATCGTTGAAGGATCACAAAATAAATGGGTTTTTATGCATATAGTTAGAATGGATACACTTTTGATTGTATCCGTGGGAAGAGATGATGTTAATGCTAGCACTACCATCGATCATGACACATCATACGCATATGTTATCGATATAGATGGAAATGAATAGGGTAGGATTAGGGTCATCTGAATTGAGAGGTACAATTTCCTCATCAGAAAAGTTGAGGGCAACAACGTTAGGAGTGGGCATGGGGGTAGAAGAAGGAGATGATTTTGTAAGTGAGGCCACGTGGTAAGGGGTGATAATCAAGGCCACTGGTGTGGGTTCATTGGGTAGAACTTAAATGGACTATAAAATCTCGATAAGGGCTTTTCTATGGGATTCAGAAGTTTGGACGAGATCATACAAAGACATCTTTAGAAGAGACTGATGTAATTGTTTTACCATTGTGTGATGGGTGACCCCGTCAGAGATAGGGTATGTAGGTCCATGGATGGTGATTTTGGAATTGGGTATAGATGGTTTATTGGGTACGAGGTTAGGTCATGGGCCAACCACTTTTTCTTTTCCTTTGTCTTTCGGAGTGCGTGTAACGACATGAACCATGTTAATCTAAGGGGAGGTGGATGGAGAGGGTGTGTCATGTAAGGTATAACGGCATGAGGGGAAAAATCCTAGTGGTGGATAAGAGCCTTGTGAAATGAGTAGGGCGCACTGACATTTGGATGGTGGTTTGGCCAACTCTCTAATACGGACCATGTTGATCTCAAATTTTGGAGTTGGGAAAAATGGTTATGGGGGTGGAGACATTGATTTCTGAATCGGTAAAGGATGATGATGTATGGCGATAGGTGAAGGTGGAACATGGTCCTCATCAAGAAGGTCTTCATCGTTGAAATTTTTTTTAGGAGGAAAAAGTTAAAGAAGAACGGTCGTCAAAGCCTTACAATTTTTGACATCATGTCCTTACACATGATGGTAGGCACAAATATTGGTTTCATCAAACCCTTTTGGTTTGGGTTTGAGAGGATCGTAAGGTCGAAGTGGGGTTAATGTGATGACGGAAGTCTCTAAGAGATTGGTTAAAATGCTGGCATAGGACCCCGCTACCGGATCACAATGGGAAGTGAGTGTAGGTTTGGGTATAGGTGTGGATGCTTGTGATGGAAGAGGTTTTATAGGAGGGGGAATGGGTTATTCTACTAATTTGATGAGTGGTAGGGTATTATGTTTTTATGGAATCTGCTTGGGTAAAGGTGGGGTAAAAGAGATAGCACTAGAAGGTTTTGTTTGTTTGACTAATTTATCAGAGAGTAGTGGGTTCTTATCTTTGGGTTGCACCTTATTGTGTAAAGGTGACATGGGGGTATGGAATGTATAAGGGAAAGCATATGGTGGAAGAGGACGGATTACCCATGGGGGCAACTAGGTTACGGTGGTGGTGGTTGGTATAGGTTGGGTAGATGACATTGGTTGAAGTCATATAGGAAAGGTTGGGATTATGGTAACTGGTGGAGGTATAGGTGGAAAGAAGTGCATGGGTGAGGGTGAGGGAGTTTGGTTTTTGGGTGGATGAGGTGTAACAAAGGCTTGTGAGGTAGGAGTATGTTGTTTAGCTTTTGACCAGCCTTGGGTATGAGATTGTTTAGTCAAGGTTGGTGGATGAGGCCCTAGGATGGACGGAAGGGGGGAAGGTGACAAAGGTGTGGTAGGTGAGACTGGTGTATGCAGCCTAGAAGGTTGGGTTTTCTTGTTAGGCGGAGGGATAATGTTAGTGCGGGTTTGAGATGATGTACTTAAGTCTATTATGATAAGTGGGTGAGTAAGGCTTGATGTTGACATGAAACCCAAAGTAGTGATGGATTTAGATATGGGTGAGGAGATATGTGTGTGTAGGATTTCAGGTTTTGAAATGGTTTTGGTCGTGGGTAATGATTTGGATGTAGGTAGAGATGATGAAGAAGAAGTCATTTCAATCGGGATGGTCAATTTAGTTTTGGTTTCTGAAAATACTTTTGGGTAGATCGTGGTAGTATCTTCAGGAAACATTTGTATTTGGGTCAAAACGAGGAACCGAAGATGTCCCTAGAGCTTGGAATGATCAACGTAATCCAAATGATCAACCAACCGTGAAGATGGGACTACTAAAGAAGAGGATGGAATAGGTTGGGTGAAAATCCCTGTAAAATATGTCTGTGAGGTAGGGAATTGGCTAGCCTCAGATTCTATAGGTAAAAGAGCCGAGATCATGTCCATAGGGTCCTGGGATGTTGGGGGAAAACTATCCCCAACAAGTAATGGCATGTCTGAAGAATCTCCCATGGGTAGGAGAGATAATAGGTAGGGTGAGGTGGCCTTCTCCCTTGGTTGAGGAGAAGGCGATGATGATTCTCCTGTGGATGGGAGAATAACAAGTGTTGACAGTTCAATAGGTTAGGAGGTAGATGATGAAACAACATCGGTAGAAAGTGTGGGTTCTTCCATGAGAATAAGGGGAGATGAGGGGGACTCCTCTGTGGGTCGATGAGTAGAAGAGGTATGCTCCTCTATTGGTGAAGGATCTCATGTTGATATTTCCTCAATAGATGATGTAGGTAGGTTTTGAGGAATAGTTGGTATGATATCAAAAACTGTATGGACTTTACAGACATTGCTCTCGCTAGATGAAGGTTTGTTATTTTGATTAGAGGATGGTTTATGATTACTAAATGAATTTTTGAAGATGTAAAAATTCTGATTTTCTAGCGTGTTCGGGTTGTCCATGACAAGGTCTTCTTTATCTATCATCTCTTGGACAATGTTCTTAAAAGTTATGCAGTTACCATCGCTATGGCCTTTAACGAGATGTTATTTATGGTAGTCATGTTATTTATACCATGTCGACATAGGATGAGTAGGATCGGAACCTGTATGAGGTTTTATGGAAGTGTAATGGCTCCAACTTTAAGAAGTTTTTCCAAGGATGAAGAATAGGGCTCTCCAATTGAAGTGTACTTCCGTTGCTCCCACTTGAGCTGAAATTCCTGGAGAGGAGAAAGGTTGGAAGAAGGTTGGGCTTGATTAGAAGGATTAGGTTGACCCACTTTGAGGACTACCGTATTGATAGATCCTTTAGGCTTTGAATAGTTATTTTGAGGTTTTGAATATGAAGAAGAATCATTTGATTTGAATGGGGTGTTCTTGTTCTGGAATTGGATCTTGTTTACTTCAATGGTGAAAATTTCAAGTTTTCAGGCCATGGTGAACGCTTCATCTAAGGTTTGGAATTACATAGTTGGTGAGATGTGTCTGGCACAAGATCTAGTGAAAAAATTAGTAAGTTTATTCTTAGGTAGTTAGAACATCAATTGGTTAATGAGACTCCACCAACGGGAAACAAAATCTACGATAGATTCGTCTTCATACTGTTGGGTTGAATAAAGATCGGTCATGGTGACTTTCTTGGTAAAATTGATTGAAAAATGATCTAAGAAAGCTTGGGATACTTTATTAAAGGAATAAATAGAATGTTGAGGTAGTCCACTATACTAATCCAATGTTGCTCCTGTCAATGATATTGGGAAAGTTTGTAGGAGAAAAGCGTCATCGTGGGAGATTAGGCAGCACCCATGTTTGAACAAACACAAGTGTTGTTGTGGGTCTTCTTTACTGTTGAAGTGATTAAATTTAGGAATTTCCCAATGCACTGGGTAATGATGAATGGGAATGATGGATAGGATCTGTCATCACCAATCCGGCACTATGATAATTCTTCACCGAGAACTCCTCGTGCTATGATTATTTACTAATGCACAACCTTTAGTTTGGTGGATGTAATTTGGAAACACAACAACAAACATAACACAAGAATACCATAGACTATGATAAAAAGGAATGATGATAAATCTGAAATATCAGAGTAAATTATAATATTAGCATGGAATTGTTACAATCTCACCCATGAGGTACTTCAAGTTTTATTGACTTCACTTGCCTTCCACCAATACTATGGGAGAAACTTCACAATTACACCTCTTAATGGCTTCTTCAACACACCTTTAAACTAATGGCTTCCTTTACACACTTACTCATACAATATTTCTCACTACTTCCTTCTATGCTAAATGAGGGGGGTGGCCTCTTTATTTATAAAACTTCCAGGCTTATCCATCTTATCTGTAAGATAGGATAAGAAAATCCACTCTGACGAATCATATTCCATACCTTAACTCTTATCTGTACATGTAAGCTTATCTTTTAAGATAAGATAAACCTTATCATTCACATGGGTTCCACATTTTTAGACTTTTTACAAATAAAATACACAAAATATTTATGACCTCACTCCTTGTCCTTATTACCAATATGATATTTCTAATTCCTAATCATGTAGACCCTACTTCTCTACTTACCCCAACTTTGACATTTTAACATTACTGGACCACTTATGACAACTATTTACTTTTTACCACAAAATTCCTATTGTACTTTTGACTATTTCCGTACTATACATTATTGGCAGCGTCATACTGGCAGTGCCGTTATCTTCTATCGGACGCTACTACTAATTATACTTAACAACATCCTATTCCTTATACATACATTAATGAAATAGAAATTACGGAGGAAAATTTTAGTGTCGACAGATCATTATAGATTTGATCATACGTTAAAGAATTACGAGAGCCAAAAACATATGCTTCTAAGGTCTCCATCTTCTCCATCATCATTTTATTGAGGTCATTAGTAGGTTGGGATGAATGGGTGCCCCCTACAGAAAAAGGGGGTTGATGCTGAGTGTAGGAGGTGGGTGGTATGCTAGTGTATGGTGGAGCTGAGCATGAGAACTGTGTAGGAGGAATAGATGTAGGTGACACATAGCCAGAATAAGCGATAGATGAGGTTGGGGGTTCTTGGTAGTATGTGTAAGTGGGTGGAGTAGTCGTAATAACTCTAGTGGTGATTGGGGGAAGGAATGCGAGATGGAAAGGATCAAGTTTTGAAAAGGGGTGTAAGCTATTAACACCGGGAGTGGTTGTGATCCAATGGGTATATGTAAAGCTGCAGGTGTAGATGGGGCTATACTTAAAGCGGATGTTGGAGGGACAATCGATGTCGTGGGTGGAACATATGATGTAGATGATACATTTATAGTGGATGTCAGATTTAGCTGAGACACCACATGTGATAAAGTGGATGACGGTAGTGTTGAGATAGTGCTAGTTGATGTAGAAGTGGGGCTTGGAGTAGGAGGGATAGATATAGGCATGTCATATGTTAACTTTCCTAAGGAATCCCGAGTGGAAGAATGAGAAAGGTAGTACTTGAGGGAAGTGAGATTCTCGTCAAGTAGTCTTGCGAGCTTCTCATTGCCGATAGTGATGGGGATGAGTTGAGTCAGATCCATAGGTGAAAGGATGGATGGTGGTGATGGAATAGGTGGGAGTGGCTGACATTGTGAATCAACATATATCAGGTGAAATGTACTCTATAAATGACATAGGGAAAAATAGACATGGGATAGAACAAACCTTGAGAGGGAATTTTGGCAAAATTTTTTTATTATAATCAAAACAGAATGACCGACACTAGTCGAACTGACCGATGATGGTTAAGGGGTGACTGATGATGGTTACAAGAACCGATACCAGTTACTATGAGAAATAACAATTTCACCAAATGAGGAAGAAATTGATGACTGTCATAAATGAAATTTATATTTGATGATTGTTACCAGAGTAAAAAGAATACAACGATACATAGAAACTCTAAACAAAAGAGAAGATGAGATAAGTATATTTTGGGTAAACTAACCAAAAGAACAAGGAATCGACACCGGTTAGGTAAACTGATGACGATCAGATATAAATAGATGACGGTCGTTGGACCAATGCCAATTACAGTGAAATCTGAAGAATGAAGAAAAATGATTTTTTATGAATTTATATTAGATGAATAATCAACCCATAAGTCTGGGGATGATAAGATGAGGTCCTGACACACTCTGAGAAAGTTAGAATACTCCAACTATGATGGTGGAGTGTGAAAAGAAAAAGTAAAAATGAAGAATCGTATCCTCACATCTCAAAACGCAAGTCAAACACAAAGCTAAGAAAAATACGTAATCCAACAAGTGAATTTATTATGTTTAGCTTATGCTATTTAAAATAATGACTCATGAATTTAGAGTAGAGTTTTTGATTGGGAAGGCTTCCTACTGTTTCACCATTTTCTTTACGTTTATTGAATGACGAAACATATAAGGGTAAGGGCTAGGAGGAATACATGTTAAATGGGTTGGTTGATGGTTGTTGTGCACGTTCTAACCTCTCGATCCTATGTCAATTGTGAGAGATTCCTTTTGGCTAGGAGGAACTACCTATAATAGAAAATAAGACCGCAAAATAGAAGTTAAATGATATATGACAGTGGACTACCTAGTGTATGCTAGTTCTGGGAAGTGTGATACTTCCTAGAAGGTTATCAATCCACTGTTTAAAAAAAATTTATACTAGAAATAAGGAAAGTCCTATTGTAGTTGATATGATTTGGGTATCTCATTCAATCACAATAAGAAAATCTAACATAATAGGCTAGGCTATGGTTAGATCTAAAAGGGTAGGTGGTTTTCAAGGTACTGTAACTGGTCAGGGTCTGATTCTAAATTGTTTAGGTCAACTTGTAGGAGGTTGTTTGGTTTTGTTCTTGGGTAGGGTATAAAACACAGAGACCGATGTCGGTTGGGTATAACTAATGACGGTTAAGTGATACCGATGATGGTTATGGGTAACCGATGTTGGTATAATAGGGTGATAATTATTTAATGAAAACCTTATTGTAGATGCTAGGTGAGGTTGGATGAGGCTAAATGAAGAGATGGTGAGGTCTGTGGGAATAGTGAGAACACTCAGAGATGTGGAAGGGCTAGGATAGATAATCTGAAAAGTGAGTAAGTGAGATTTTGGGTTCTTCAGAAGGAAGGCTATGGAGGAATGAGAATGTTAATAGAAGAATGGTAACAGAAATGATAATGACTCTATGACAAAATAGGAATGCAAATGATTGATGATAAAAAAACTTACCAATATTGCAGGTCCAATGGTGGGGTGGTGTTGATGATCGGTTAATGGAATGGAGCTTGATGCAGTACTGATGCTTCCTAGAATGTTACCAAGAGAAAAAATGCTTTTGGATCTGTCCTAGTATTCATTATAGATGTCTGAGTGCATAAAAATACTCTGGTTCTGCTTACATGCAACTCTCTTTTCGTCCTCTTTCTCTCATAATGTGCCAACCCAAAAAGAATGTTGTTTAGGTGAATAAATGGTAACCGACGGCAGTTCCTAGTTGACCGGCATTAGTTTAGGGGTGACCGGCGTTGGTTAAGGAGGGATTCCCTAGGTTTACTAAAATGGGAAGATCTTTCTAATTTCTTGGGCTGAGTTAGTTTTTTTCTTGCGGATTAGAACATAAGCTTCCTTTCTAATGGGCAGAAATGTGGTTAGAGAGATTGCAGGGATTGATTTTAGGGTTAGACCAAATCTTAGCTCATTAAGGCAAGTAAGATTAGGTCTTAGTTAGTTATGTAAACGTGCCAAGAATAGGTCTACGGTGAGGTGGTTGGATGAGGTGTCTAGGTGAGGTGGAAATTAGGTCAGTTAAGGTAATTAAATGATAAATATTGTGAGGATGGGTATTTAATATAATTAAAATAATTAAATTAATTGTTAATGTGGGGTGGAAGGGGCCTTGGATAGGTGCCCATGTTTGAAGTTGGTTATCTAATCCAGGGCTAAGGGAAATGTGACCAAATTTAGGTGTCTACAATTTGCCCCTTTTTGTTGTGTTGCTTGTATTGGTAAGCGATGCTGACAAAAATAAGATGTGGTTTCCCCATGTGTAGGTAAAGGTGATGTTGCCCCATGTGTGGGTAAAGGTAACCCCCCTCAAACTAGGAACCGATGAGGTGGAAGACGAAAGAGTTGAGTGGTTTGATAAAAGGTGGATGTGGTTAAAAGGAGCGTAAATGTGGGTGAATGTGGTAAAGGGTAGAGATAAAAAATAGTTAAACAGGTAAATGGGCCAGGGTCAAGGGTAGTGGTAGTCAAGCACATGCACATGCTACAAACTATGACACGGTTCCAGGTTGAAGAGCTTGCAAACTCTACATCATCCATGGTCGATAGGTTTATTTGAAAAAGGTTGAAGTGATTCCGGTATCCAAGGCATATGATATGGTGTGGAAACACAACATAGGTCAGGTGTAGGAATGTTGAGGTATGTTCCGATACACCAAAGGTTGGGTTGAGATAAATAACAAGGCAATAGGTAAGGTAAGGTCGGTAGGCTAAACAAATACGGGTAACAGCATCACAAGGTATAACGAGTACATAAGGTCAATGGTCACACCAAGTAGGTCAAGTTCAGGAAAATAGCTCATGGCATGAGTAAGGCCAAGGTAAAGGTAAAATAACAACTCCTAAGAGGCAACAAAGGAAATGTAGGGGTAGGCTGGGTTTGTTGTTATGGTTAAATGGGTGGCCGAAATGATAAAAGGTATAGGCATGATGGAGTCAGGTTGGTTTAGGCATGGTGGAGTCATGTAGGTTTAAGCATGGTTGAGTCAGGTTGGTTTAGGCATGGTTGAGTCGGGTTGGTTTAGGCATGGTGGAGTTAGGTTGGTTTAGGCATGGTGGGGTCAGGCTAGTTTAGACATGATTGAATCTCCAAGTTATTGGTAACATGGGGGGAAAATGGTGATGTATATGCATGGTATGCTTTAAATTTCCAAATATGTGTTATAATGTAAATGTGAAAATGATAAATGAATGATTTGATGATGTGGTAAAAATGTGTATAAATTGATGCTTGTTTGGTTTAATTTCTAGTTATTGATATAGAATGGAAACTAACTAGAATAGAATGTGAATAGGAAAGTGAAAGGGGGTTTTGGTTAGGGTAAAGAGTGGCCGAGGTAACCTCTAAGGGCCCCATGCCCTCGAAGTCCTACCTACATAGTCCCGGAGAAAAGGGACCTCAGGCTGATGTAGTTCTCCCATAAGCTAGGGAAGATTATGATGAAGTAGAAGAATGGATTGGTAGGTGTTAGGCATGGTTGAATTTAGGTCATAGGCATGGTTGAGTTTAGATCATAGGCATGACTGAGTTTAGGTCATAGGCATGGTTGAGTTTAGGTCATAGGCATGGTTGAATGTAGTTCATAGGCATGGTTGAGTTTAGGTCATAGGCATGGTTGATGTGTTTTTAAATATATGTGTCGATGATCTAGTCCTGTATAGGATAATCAATAAGTGATATAGAAGGGAAAATGGTAAGAATGGAAACAAGAGCCTCCTAATTGATAAGGACCTTGAATTAGTTTGTCATACCCCATATGGGCTTAAGAATGTAAGACCCTAAAGGTGCTGCATAATTGACTATTCAAAGGTGAAGAAAGTCACATGATCATGAAATGTCACTTTTACGGCATGTCCCTTGAGTAGTTACGAAAATAGGAGGAAAAAGGAAATGAGATGAGAATGGGCGGTTGAGTGTAACTTAGTGTACGATAGTGTGTTTTTTGGAAAAAGAAACCTGGGATCAAGAATAGGCAAGTCCATGATGAAAAAGTTAGTTTATTTTTTTATAGATTGATTGATGCGGGAAGTCTATGTGGGATGAAAAGAATATCTCCTTGAGGTCTTCATGAAGCTGATTGATGCGGGAAGCTTTAGAATATTATTTTATTTTTGCAGGCATAGTATTCTTTTGTGATAGACTATGTATAGTATGGCTAGCTTTGTATGGTTGTCCTTTGAGGGAGTAGTCTATTTATAACAACAAGATAAAAAAGATTAGATGTTCCCCCCCTTTTGTTTTGGGGGTGAGTCATCTGTTTGATAGAAGTTTGAGTCAAGGAGTTGTATCCCTTTTTGTTTTTGGACATCTAAGTCATAGAAAAGACTATAGAGGAAGATTAGGTTCTTGTTCGGATGACAAAACCATAGTACACAAGAGTTAACTGTGAAAGAGGTGGTTTTGAGTAATGAATGACCCTGAGATTCCATATGGAAGAAGATGAAAAGTATCCATGAGAATCATGCTACAAATAAAGTCTTAGTACTCATATTGAAGATAGGGCTGAAAGGTGACGGGTATCACATCATTCTTTTTGAGTTGAGGATCCTAAAAAATGGGTAATATGGAAGGTGAACAATGCTCAAGGGATGAGCGAGAAAGAGACAAAAGGTGATATAGGATTTAATGTCAACAATAAAATGGTTGAAGATGCAAGGCATTGAGGGGCTCAGGTTTGGGATTACCTTCAAGTGAAGACAAACGATAAGCACCAGATCCATAGGCATGGGTAACGATATAAGGTCCAAGCTAATTAGGAGAAAATTTTCCCCGTTTTCCTTTCACTTATTTGGTTACATGTTGATTTTCCTTCAGGACAAGGTCACCAATCTAAAAGGTTCATTCGTGAACATGGTTTTCATAGGAACATTTGATATGTTTTTGGTAGATTTGGAGATGGTCAAGTGCATTGAGACGACGCTCATTTAATAACTCTAGTTGTGCCAAACAATCCTAGCGAAAGTCATTTTCGTTGAGCATGTATTGTAGTGAGATGCGGAGGGATGGAATCTAGACTTCAAGAGGTAAGACAAGCTCAATATTGTAGACTAGGGAAAAGGGGGTGGCAGTAGTCGAAGTGCGAATACTAGTGCGATAAGCCCACAAGGTGAAAGGAATGTGCGTATGCCAATCTTTCCTAGTATCATTGACTACCTTCATAATAATTTTTTTCAAGGTTTTATTGGTGGATTCGGCTTGACCATTAGTTTGCAGGTAATAAGGTGATGAGAAATTAAGTTGGATACTACAAGCATCACATAGTTTACGTAGGGTTTTGTTTTTGAATTTTTTTCCGTTATCAGTGATAATGCGGTGAGAAACACCAAAACGACAAATGATGTGATGGTTGATGAATTCACATATCTTCTCATCTTTGATAGAAATGAGGGGAATGGATTTTACCCATTTAGTGTAATATTTGGTAGTGGTTATGATCCATTAATGGCATTGTGAAGAATGGGCGTTTATTTCACCAACAAGATCCAAACCCCATTGAGAGAAAGGCCAAAGGTCTCGTGCGACCTGTAAGGTATGACTAGGTGTGTGATGAAGATTAACATGTTTTTGGAATTTCATGCAATGTTTGACATAATCACAATAGTCACGGTTCAGGGTTGGCCAATAATAGCCTAGGAGAAGAATGTGCTTTGCGATAGCCAAATCACTAAAGTGACCTCCACAAATTCCATCATGGACTTCCTTAATGGTGTAAGAAATTTCAGAACTTGTAAGGCATCGTAAGAGAATGCCGTTGAAGCCACACTTGTAAAGAAGACTGATGTGCAGAATAATCAACCAATGATATTAGGTCTCATACTCTGCTGTTCATTAAATGTCAACCCAGGGGCGTAAGATTTTCAAAGGGCCTGTAAAATATATGCTACAATACTTTGGAGTGAAGTCTTTGTAGGCTAGAAATTCATCAAAGAGTATAAAGTAATGCTTGTGCAAACTGGAAAGTAAACTATGGATGTTTCTGATTTGTAGATCTAAAACTCAACACACTATGCACTCATTAAATTTTAGAAATGAAATGAATAACTGATAATCAATCCACACAACATAAATAGGAAATGGAGGAATAGGATCTTCCTTGCAATTCCTTCCGAGGGGTCCCTTCCTCATGTAGAAGTGAGTTCCGATCCTACCCTAGAAACTCACAGAACTACTCAAGAAGATAAACGATTCATCTATTGAGCTATAGCAATTAAAGATTGCTACAACAAAGAGATTACAATGAACTTAAGAGAACAAAATCACATTAATATATTCTGTCTTCACACATTCACAATTCTGCTTCTCTCATACAACTATCACTTCATTCCTTAATCTATTGCTCCTTCTATGTATTCTACATTTCTATCTGTGTATGTTCATATATATATATATATATATCACTAACTTATTCTATATATATATATATATATATATCACTAACTTATTCTATACTAGGAATATGATAAAAAACCACTCAAATAGATTATAGTTTTTTTGTTTCATATTTTTTGAGTGAAGATAGCTAATTCATGTCTTATTTACATGATAGGAACTAATTACAAAACTACTTAACAAAATAACCATAACATTACATGTGATGTGTTAGGATAGTTGGAACTTTTTGTCTTATATTGTGGTGTGAGTTGGATAAGTTCTCTTTGGCTACGGGAAGCTGGAGGTGCATACTACTCTGTTGTTGAAGGTAGTTTTGGAAGATGCTACGGGAAGGTCTGGAGCTTGCTACGGGTAAGATAAATCACCCAACGAATTCTTAGACTTGTCCAAATAATGCTGCCACTTGGTTAACTCATTTTGTATCTTCATATTCTCAATTCCATATACTTCATGATGCCTCATTGTTGTTTAATGCCATGATTCTCTCTTACAATTTCCCAGCCAGTGGCTACGAGCTGCTATAGGAGCACATCCAGTAGCTATGGGATGCTGTAGGATCACAACTAGAGTGATATGGGATAGGGCTTACTACTTCAAAATCTTATGGCATATTATAATTTGATCATGGAGACATCAGAAACATCAATTTGCACAAAAGACAAGATTCACCAAAGTAAATAAGTATATTAGATCTTAATGAACATATAAAACTAAATATATGCAAAATCATAACTTTATCTCATATCAACCATCAAGAGGAGATCAAAGTCTCAAAACTGTATGTGTAAGAGGCTTCAAAAAGGATTTAGATGGGGCCAAAACATGCCAATATGTGGCCTCATCACACCCTCCAACTTAGCTTTATGCTCGTCCCTAAGAAAGCTGACTCATCTTGAGGGCACAATATTTTTTGTAGTCATAGTGGTCTTGATTACCTATCTGGCCATATCCATAGAGACCTCCCCTTATCCCAAGTTCATGCCATAAGGCTATTTATTCTTCTTTATCCAAAGGTACTATTTCCCTCCAATCTAGAATGTGATACCGGAAGATGGGAGGATGAAACTTCAATCCTATCCATCCTTCTCTTTTCATTCTTACTAGTTCTATGTAATCATGCGCTCTTTTTAAGGTCTGCTTAAAATTTGTAGGTGAGTTTGGCTCTTTATTTCTCAATATAGTAGGAAACTAATCCCATCTTGATTTTTATGATACATAAGTTTTTTTACCCTCTTTATCCAAGAATATCAAATATCGGTTCTGGATAGCTATCCGCCTTTGCCTAACCCATGTAGCCAATCTATCCTCTGATACAAACTCTGCCCATTCCTCTACAATGTCCTCAGGGTAACCACTTTCTCCCCTTATCATTAAGGCAGACTATTTTTCCATTTCTAGATACTCATCTACCTCTTCTTTCCTTCTCTTCTCATTTTTCAGGTAAGATGTGAAGGCATCTAGAAGTATGTCACCCAGGTACATGTTAGGATTCCACTTTACATTAGAAGGAACAATAAAGTTATGGATATAAAACTCACTCAGCTGTGCCAAAGTGTCAGGATCAGATTCTCTATACATGTTAAAAAATGTTTTGTAGTCATCCACACCATAGGGAAGGTTATTGTATACCTTCTCATATTTGAAATGAAACAATTTCTCCTACAGATATAGGGCATATACTCGTGGTGGAGGTATGCATTCTAAAATCCTAGTATAAAGATCATACATATTTTCTACTTTCATCTTGAGTCCCTCTATTTCTACTTTCTTTTTTTCCACCTTCTCCACCAATGTGTCATGTTGCTACCTTGCTTCAACATGCCCTTTAAATACTTGTACTAGCCTTTGAAAAAAATTATAATCTTCAAGAAAATTTTCTTCTAAGAATGTATATAGGTCATCCTTAGGGCCAGCTGAATAGATATTTTCAGAAGTGAGGTCAAAATGTATTACCTCAGGCTCTGTTGTAGGATGTTTCTGTGCTTTATATGGGACCATTTGGAGTAAGGACTCATTCTTTCCTCCCTTGTATTTACCTTCATATTTTGGTGCAGGTTCATGTTTAGGTTCCTCTGCAGGCTCTTCTTCTTTTTCTTCTTGCATGGGATTCTTTTCCAAAGCTTCTGCTGCTCCTATCAGGGCATCCAATCCTCTTGTTCCCTCCAGGTTTCTTATAATGCTTCTCAAAATGTGGATTTCCTTCACTGCTTGCTCCAGAGTTTGGAATTCAGGTTCTTGTTTCCCTTCACTTTTCTCCTCTTCAATTTCTGCCTGTTGTGGTATCTCAGGAGGTATTTGTTCTTGCTTCTCCTCTTCTTCTGAACTGTCCATCTCTCTTACTATCTCAAAAACTTCTTTTTTGATAAATACTTCTTCCTTATTTTTCTTTTGAGGTGCTTCTTCATTGATTTCTATGACCTCTATTTGTGTTGTTATTTTCCTCCTTATCCTATGAGATCTTCCTACAACTATTTTTTTCCTCTTTTGTTCTTTCTTGGGGGTAACTTCTTCTACTAACTTTTCTTTTCCTTTTTCCTTAGGTGTTGAGGTAGTCTCAGTTTCTTCAAGTGCCTCCTCTACTATAAGTGTAGGGGGTTTTTCTTCCTTTTCCTACATGCTATGCTCCCTAGCAGGTGATGTTGCCTCTGCACCTTTCATCTTCTTGGAGACAGAGCCCCTTGATTCTATAGATAGAGAGGCATTTGTTTCTTTTTGAGGGATGATTTTCTTACTCCCTACCTCTTTTGTGTTTCCTTTTTTAAAGAAATGATGAGCCTCCTTCTTCTTATGCCCATAACAGTAGAGCTCCTATTATTTCTTACTACATGTATGCTAGACTCCTCTTCTCTCTCCCTAGGGACCCTTATGATATGCTTTCTTTTTTACCTCCTTTCTAGTTGTGGATGTTTCTCAGAGGTTTCTTCTTTTTCCACTCTTTCTTCAACTTTTTCTTGACTCTTCTCTTCTTCAGATACTGTAGGTGGCTGCTCTAGATTCCCTATTACCTAGTTTAAATCAATCCTAGGTTAGATGTTTTAGAGGCCTTGCTTGGTGATTAGCCAGATCAGATAGTGATGAGACAAGGCATTCTTTGCTCCTTTCTGATATTCTTTTACCATTTTCTTTAGGCTATTTTAGCAAGTGGTTTGGGACATTTATTACCATTCCATGCCCCAAGTGATTTAAGTATTTAAATTGTATTGTATAGAGTAGAGAATACCTTCCTTCGCATGTGAAGTACTTGATGATGAATGTAACAATTTATCTCCAGGCCTCAGGTAGGATTTTTGTCTCAATACCCCCTTTTGTCTGATTGTATTGCTCCCCTTAGAAGAACTACTGTCTAATTTGCTATGCATTGCATTTCTCCTCCTAATTTTCTCCATTTTAAGGGGGTCATATCACTTTCCCAATCAAGTCTTCTGTTACTGGAAATGATATGCCAGCTACCATGGCTTGCTGTCCATCGAATGTGCTTGCAAATTTCTTTTCTCTCTCATTCAAGTACTCGGTTAGCAGTTGGAAGTAATTTTTCCATCCATCTCGTTCAAATGTATCCTAGCAATGAGGGTTATTTCTCAAGGGTGTGACATCAGGGGGCTCTCTGTGAACAACTGTTCCTCCCGTAGCTTCTACAGACAAGTTTTTTCTCTCTACGTTGATTGTCGCCCTTTTCTAATTTGATTCATCACATCTTAGGGGCAATCTTTAATTGTCCCCTCTAGTTAAGGCATGCATCATTATTTCCTCAGTTCTTGTGCTAAGGGTAATTAAGTTTACCCGTAGTGAGATCTAATCTTACCTCCTCCCCCAGACAGCTATCACTCGTCCTGAGTGAAAAAATGTTTCACGTGTGCCATATATTTATTGTTGAAGGAACTTATTAATGTCCCCTCATGATGGTGATTGAAAAAAAGTAAACGATTAAGGCGTATATTTATTTTTAACATGTCTTTTCAAGAAATAAATACTTACTACTTGTAGATATTACCTTTTTACCTTAGTGTCACCTATTTGTCCTCCACGTGACACCTTTTTATGGGAATATGATTTGTCCAAGGGTTTGACATGCAACAGTTCTTCCAATGAGTAATTTAATTGTAAGGATTGTCTGAAAAATGATTTCTCTCCTCGAATTTGTTTATGCAATTTTTATGCTTATGTAAATCAGACATGAGTTTCCTCTTGGACTTGACTGAAGGTCCTTGTTTCTATTTGTGCATCTGCAACATGTGAAAACCTACAAAAATGATACCTCCTTAAATGATGATTTTGATTTTTAGAAACTTATATTCCTTCTTCTTTTCTACGATGCTTGCAAGTTATGGAGTGGATTTGTGCATCTCTTGTCTTGACTACCCGTAGTAATTATTTGCTATAGCACTCTGAAATTTTTCCCATAGTGACCATGAGGTGGCCCGTAGCATTGAATAGGTAGCCTGATTTAACCAAGGGGTTTCCTGTAGCAAGCAAGGAATGTTTGCAGGAAGGGAAAGAGTACCTGCAACATGAATTCTACTTTGTGTAATTATTTGTGACTCAACTGTTGCCTTACCTCCTTCTGAATATGCCTATGGCTATCCAAAAATCTACCCATAGCACTTTTAGAAAGTGCCCGTAGCAATTGTTTGAAGAGCCCACATCAACTGGAAGGTTACCCATAGAAACTGTTTGAGTAGCCCGCAACAACTGGAAGGTTTCCAGTAGCAACTGATTGAGTAACCCGCAATAAATAGAAGGTTTCCCATAGCAAATGATTGAGTAGCCCGCAACAATTGGAAGTGGAAAAAGAAATGTGTTAAGTAGGTTTGGCTGAGGTGTTTTGCTTCCCATATTTCCTGAAAAATACACATTTTTTTTTAGTTTTTGCCCCTAAATGGCCAATGAGCTAGTTTTCCATTCAGGCCCTTTTTCACAGTTCTGAGCAGCTAGAAAGCTGATTTTCTACCTAGAATCTACCAATAATGCCCAAAAAGAGTTTTCATTGTTTGTTTGTTTTTTTTTTAAAAATTCATGCTACTGCATGTAGCAGGATGTTTATTATGGCCCTATTAAGGTCCATATACAACATTTCAATCTTCTTCCCATGGGAGGTAGAGATCATCCTCCCTTACTTCCTCATCAATCTCCTTTTCCTTTGAACTTTATGGGTCAATATGAGGGTTTGTCTGCATGGACTATTGTACTTGCTGTTAAAATTGCTCCTTTGATAAGGGTTTCTTGTATACTTTGAGTCTGTGACCGTTAACCTGGAGTTTGAATCTTACTAGATCAATTGTTTGTAGTTGGACCACACCATTGTCATAGACATGTTTGATATCATATGGCCCAAGCCATCTTGTTTGAAATTTTCCTTTGTGGTCTCTGTATTTTGAATCGAACAGTAGGGCCCAATCTCCATGTGTGAACTACCCAGGCTTGATGTATCTGTCATGCCATCCTATTCGTTGATGCTGTATCAATTATGTGTTCTATAGTTCTTGTTGTCTGTACTCATCCAAAGCATTAAGATGCATCAATATTTGCTTGTGTGATTCGGAAATATTAATTCCTAGCTCTACTCTAGTCCTCAGAGTTTTGTGTTCAAATTCTATTGGTAGCATTGGTTTCTTTCCATACACTTGCTCATGTGGTGTGAAGCCAGTAGTTGTTTTCCATGTGATTCTGTATGCCCATACAACATCGTGGAGTCTAGACTCCCAATCCTTTTGTGATATATTGACTGTTTTGGTCAGGATATTTTCTAATTCTCTGTTCATGACTTTAACCTAGCCATTGGACTGTGGATGGTATGGTGTGGACTTCTTGTGTCTTATCATATATTCTTTCACTAGGTCAGTAATGAGAGCAACAGTAAACTGTGGCCCTTGATCTGTAACTATTTCCCTTAGTACACTGTATCTTGTGAATATCTCTTCATATAAGAAAGCTGCTACTTTCTCATCTCGAGCATGTGTTAGTGCTTTTACTTCAGCCCATTTGGTGACATAATCTGTACATACAAGGATGTACTCTTTGTTGTTTGATTTGGGGTCTATGGGCCCAACAAAGTCCAGCCCCCATTTTTCAAAAGGTTCAAGTTATAGCTGAGGTTGTAAAGGAATCTCATCTAACCTTATAGGCCTCCCCATATGTTGGCATTTACCATAGTGAGATGTATATCTGTTTGCATCCTTATGCAACGTAGGCCAGTAGTATCTTGCAGTCAGGATTTTGACTACTGTTCTTTTGGCTGTAAAGTGACCTCCACACGGCTCGTCATGACATGCTTTGAGAATTTCAACTACTTCATCTTCTCGTAGACATCTTCGTATTACAAAATCAGGTACAGTATAGAGAGAAAACCAGAAATCCAAGAGTACTTACCGCTTTTCCATATCAAGGCACGCTTCTCTTTTGAGGAAAAGTGATGAGGCAGTTGTCTAGAAATGAGGTAGTTTGCTATATAAGAAAACCAAGGTGTAGAGATAGTGAGGGCGAAGAGGTGTTCATCGAGAAATGAGTCATCCACTATGCCATCCTCTTGATTTCTTTGTAATCTTGAAAGGAATTTAGCTACAATGTTGTCCTTCCCTGGTATATCTAGTATAGTAATGTCAAATTCTTACAACAAGAGAAGCCATCTTACCACTCTTCCAGATACTGATGGTTTATTCATGAGGTACCTGATGGTGGTATGATCTGTGTGTATGAAAGTTTGATAGCCTGTGCTATAATGTTTGAACTTGTTGATTGCATATACAACTGCCAATAATTTTTTCTCTATCACCGTGTAGTTTAGCTCTGTTGCTTGCATATTTTTTCTTACAAAGTAGATAGCATAGCTGAGATGGCCTTCTTTCTATTCTAGCACTGCACCTAGGGTAGTATCAGAGACATCTATATGTATGTGAAAAGGAAATGCCCAGTCTGGTCCACATAATATGGGGGTTGATATGAGCAACTTCTTCAATAGATTGAATGCTTCATTATATGTGGGAGTCCATACAAACTCAACATCTTTGATTAGCAAGGTGAATAATGGGGCTTCTATTTTGCTGAATTTTTTTATGAACCTATGATAGTAGCCAATATGACCCAAGAAGCTACGTACATATTTTTGTTTTTAAGGTACCAGCAGGTCCCTGATGATAGCAATCTTGGCTGGTTCCACTCTGATCCCCTTTTCAGAGACATGGTATCCTGGCACTATCCCTTCCTTCATGAGCATGAAATATTTCTTATGACTTAGCGATAGATGATTTTCTTGACAGCGTATTAATACTTTTTCTAAGTTATTCAGACATACCTCAAATGTGTCTCTGTAGATAGTGAAGTCATCCATATATATCTCTACATAGTCATGTGAGAGATCTGACAATATGCTAAGGACTGCTCGCTGAAATGTGGTAGGCACATTGCATAATCCAAATGGTAGGAAAACATATGTGAATTTTCCCCATGGGCATGTGAACGTGGTCTTCCCTTGATCCTCAGGAGTAATGCAGATTTGATTGTATCTATTGAAACCATCTAAGAATGTAAAGTATTTCTTTCCTATAAGTGTATCTAGCACTTGATCAATAAATGGCAGTGAGAAATGGTCCTTCCTTGTAGCTGTGTTCAATTCTCTATAGTCTATACATATATGCCACTCACCTCCTTTCTTTGGTACAATGACTAACGGAGAAACCCAACGGATGTCAGAGATTGGATAAATGAATCCTGCATCTAAGAGTTTTTGTATTTCAGCCTTGACTATTTATTTTACTGTCGGGTTCATTCGCCTTTGTGGTTGGCATATGAGTTTGCATTCCTCTTTGATGTAAATGTGGCGTGTACACTTTTCTGGGCTGATGCCTTGGATGTCTTCATAGTCCCATGCAAAGGCCCCTTTGTTTGCATGTAATATGGCTGTCAATTTTCTTTCTTCTTCCATACTTAATTTGTTATTTATGCAGAGTGTCTTGCCTGGAATTATTTCTATGGCTTTTGTGGCCTCTGTCATTTTCTCTATGCTTCTGATCGATCACATGTGGCTGCAGCTGTGTGGCAATAGCTGATGGAAGATCCGTTGATCAATTTAAGCTGGTTCTTATTTTGACCATAGATTAGAAAAAGGACAATGAATGCAAGGGAATTATTTAGGAGTGGATTGTTCTATCTGATAGTTGTTTTGCAATATGTTAGAGATGATGGTATCCTCTTCTAGATCTTCCAATGTGCATGTATGATCTATTGTTAAAGTAGGGAAGATGGGTATCTCTTCTTCTTCTTCAATCCAGATAGGCTAGTCCTTATCTTGTGATACCTATGCCGGTGGGTACAAAACCAGTTGCTTGGTGATGTTCCCATTAGAAATTTGCATGTTGTTAGATCTACAACTGATTAATGCATCTGTAGTAGCCAACCATGGCCTTCCCAAGATTAGAGGATATCCTCCAAGTTTTGTTTTTGGATGTAATACAATAAAATCTATAGGGTACTCCCACGAATCTACTGATATGACCAAATATTCTATGATTCCTTCTAGTCATACGGTGGATCTATCTGCCATTTGTAGCATTGTAGATGTGGGATGAATATGCTATAGGTCTAATTTATGCATTGTTTCCATTGTTATGACATTGATGGCAGCTCCTAGAGCAATCAAGGTATTATGGACTTGTTGTCCATTGATCTAAACAGTGACAACTGGACAGCCTGGGTCTACATAATTCTGTGGTATCATTCCTCCCAACATGATTTCTACCAATTTTCCAATGACATGGACTGTATTAGGATCCTTCTTCTTCCTTCCAAGTTTCTGAAGGCACAAATCTCTAATTGCCTTGGAATAAATGGGGACATCTTTAATGGCCTAAAAAAAAGGGATATTTACACAAAGATTCTTCAGCTACTCTAGGATATCAAACTTAGGTTCAACAGAAGTGCGTTGAAGGTTCAGATGTTCTCGGAAGGGTGGTGATATTGTTTCTGCATTCTCTTTATTGGCTGGGTCAGGATTCTTTTGTGGTTGTGGTGTAGGCCGTGGAATGGATATTGTGGGGTTTTTCATTATGGACAGACTTGGAGGTGGTAGAGTTCTTCTTGAACGCAGGTGGACTTCATTGATGTCCATTGTATAAGTAGGGGTACTCATGTTATTTTCGAAGTAGTACATGTTGGTTGAGCCAACTTATTCGAGATCAGGATTTGGCATAAGTTGAGCAGGTAATTAAGCTGGTCTTGCCAGCTCAGTTGTGTGTTCTGAAGCATTATGTGCAGGATGTTGTGGTTATTGTGACATGAACCCACCTTACTAATTTCCCCAAGGCTACTACCCTCTCCATGGTTAAGTTACCATGAGTTTGCAAGATTTTGTGGACCTTGGGTTGGCTGGTTTTACCATTGATTGTGTGGTGGCTGCCATGGTTATGATTTTGCCAGGGTGGAGTGGGATACTGCTTATCATTGATTAGGATTATATGGTTGTTGCATAAAAGGACAATGTGGGTTGGGAGGGGCTAGAGGGCAATCCAGGGATTACTCCAGCTGGGCATGTTATTTGCATTTTGAATGAAAAATGATGAGGTATGTGAAAATGGTGAATTTGATCCCATACCTGGATAGTTTATCCTTAGCTGCCAAGGTTTCCTTTGTGCCATGCATAGAACACTTGGATGCTTCATTTCCTCCTATGGCATGTAACACTACGAAATTAGTTCTTCAGATGTAATGCTTACTACCTTCATCTTTATATCTTGACACTTACAATCAGCTTGTATCCCACTCCAGCTTGTTTCTTTCAACAATCTAGGCAGTAGACCATAAGGGATTAATGTCCATTACTTACTGTTTTTGTCTAGTGTGTAGCATATCATAGACTATGTGGCCATATGGCTGATTATATCCATCTTTCATGTCACATAGACAACATTACTTACATCATCTTTAGAGATCCCATTGGCTGATTGCTGGCAAGAATCTTGTTATTCTCAAAGTTTACCCAATGTTGATCTCGAATAATTCTTCCCCATAAGTTGGCATCTCTTCAAAGGTTAGATGAGATGCATCTCCTCCACTCATGAGGTCTAAGGCTTCCAAGAAGTCATCTTGGATTCCTTTCAGAAATACTAGCTTGAGCATGTCTGGGTTGATATTATTTTTCTTATGCTTCTACAGAGTCAAGGTGAACCTCTCAGTGTAGTCTTCCAAAGATTCATCCTCATCTTAAGTCATGTGGAATATATCATTTCTTTTGAAGTTTCTGCCTTTGCCATATTCCTGATATTTGGTCAGAAATTTTTTCTTCAACTCATCCCAATTACTGACTGTGTTCCCCACTAGTCCCATGAACCATCTTAGTGCTGCATCCTTCAAGGTGGCTGGAAAGAGATTGAGCTTTTGTTCATCCATTCAGTAGTTGTAGCTTTGACATAACACATCATACTCAAATAGGAATGTATCTGGATCCTCATTGGATGTCCCCCTGAAGTGTGGGAGGGATGAGGGTGGAATATTCTTCATAGGAGCTTCTTCTGTTGTTTATGCAATTGGGAATTCAAAAGTGGAGGCATCAGGTTCTCTACCTTCAACTTCATTTCCTGATGCTCGATCCATGGCGTATTTCCTTGTTATACAGATCCCAAGAGATTTCAGAATAATGTCCTCAAATTCCTGATCAACCTCCCCCTTGGTAAGATAATGTTCAAATACTTGAGGTGTTGTACGGTGGGTGATAGTAGTTGTAGCAGAACTTGCTGAATTGAGTAGGTCTTCCGGTGTTCTTTCTCCTCATGGAGTATGGGATTCGTTTGAATCCTCCTCTTCTTTTTCTTTCACTAGCACAACCAAGGTCTTCTTTGCTTCTTGTTCTTCTTCTTGAATACGTTGCAGCTCCTCTACCACTCTTCTTCTTTGTGTGGAAGTATACTCCTTATCTTAGGAGATAAGTGGCTCCTCTACTATAGCAGTTTGTTTTTGCTTTGGAAAAAATCTTCCGAATGAGTCTTGTTCTCTATGCATAAATTTTCCAGCTATCTCTCATGATTTTTCCTATTTTTCTCTCTTTTTTTTTTTCAAATATATGAGGTGGTTGGTTCTGAATGCTACTTTGCAGAAATTGAGCAATGCGGTAATGACAATTTTATCCTAGAAAGCAGGAATTCTAGCTCCTAGAAAGATTTTTGAAATAATAGGAAGGAAAGCTGATCCAAAAAGTAGGATGACTATTCTAGAAAGCATGAATAGTTATTCTAGAAAGTGGGAAATGAAAGCGTGAATTTACTGCAAGAGGGAAATCGAATCACTTCTATGGTATTGTCTAGACAACTTCCCCAACAACGGCACCAAAATGATGTGTAGAATAATCAACCAATGATATTAGGTCTCATACTCTGTTGTTCATTAAATGTCAACCCAGGGGCATAAGATTTTCAAAGGGCCTGCAAAGTATATGCTACAGTACTTTGGAGTGAAGTCTTTGTAGGCTAGAAATTCATCAAAGAGTATAAAGTAATGCTTGTGCAAATTGGAAAGTAAACTATGGATGTTGCTGATCTGTAGATATATAACTCAACACACTATGCACTCATTATATTTTAGAAACGAAATGAATAACTGATAATCAATCCACACAACATAAATAGGAAATGGAGGAATAGGATCTTCCCTAAAATTCCTTCTGAGGGGGCCCTTCCTCGTGCAGAAGTGAGTTCCGATCCTACCCTAGAAACTCATAGAACTACTCAAGAAGATAAACAATTCATATATTGAGCTGTAGCAATTAAATATTTCTATAACAAAGAGATTACAATGAACTTAAGAGAACAAAATCACATTAATATATTATGTCTTCACAAATTCACAATTCTACTTCTCTCAACTACCACTTCATTCCTTAATCTATTACTCCTATGTCTTCTATTTCTATCAATATATATGATAATGTATATATATATATATACACACATATACATATATATATATAGATATATATATATATATATATATATATACATATACATCATATATCATAGACAGGTCACTAACTTATTCTATACTAGGAATATGATTAAAATAGATTATAGTTGTTCTGTTTCATATTTGTTGAGTGAAGACAACTAATTCCTGTCTTATTTACATGATAGGAACTAATTACAAAACTACTTAACAAAATAACCATAACATTACATGTGATGCGTTAGGATAATTGACACTTGTTGTCTATACTATGGTGTGAGATGGATAAGTTCTCTTTGGCTATGGGAAGCTGGAGGTGTATACTATTTTGTTGCTGTAGGTAGTTCTGGAAGATGCTACAGGTAGGTCTGGAGCTTGCTACGAGTAAGATAAATCACCCAAAAACTTCTTAGACTTGTCCAAACAATACTGCCACTTGGTTAACTCATTTTCTAGCTTCATATGCTCAGCTCCATATACTTTATGATGCCTCATTGTTGTTGAATGCCATTATTCTCTCTTATCATTTCCCAGCCAGTGGTTACAGGTTGCTATAGGAGCATAACTAGTGGCTATGGGTTGCTGTAGGAGCACAACCAGAGTGCTATGGGCTAGGGCCTACTACTTCAAAATCTTATGGCATCTTGTAATTTGTTCATGGAGACATCAAAAACATAAGTTTGCACAAAAGACAAGATTCACCAAAGTAAATGAGTATATTAGATCTTAATGAACATATAAAACTAAATATATCCAAAATCATAACTTTGTCTCATATCAACCATCAAGAGGAGATAAAAGTCTTAAAACTATATGTGTAAGATGATTCAAAAAGGATTTATATGGGGCAAAAAGATGCTAATATGTGTCCTCATCAAAGACCCCCCATGACAACGTAACGAGAGACACTTTTAAGAAAGGCTCATTGTCCTCTACGGGTGAGAACAACAGGGAAAATGGAAAGGGAAAGATAGTCCGGGTATTGCTTATACCAAAGGTTACGTGGGTAAGGGGAAATGGTTTGAATGGAGTAGACCTCAGGAGGTAAATAAGAGGGTGATTGTAGCCTTTTTTATGGTGACAAAGATTTTAGAGTCAGCGGGCGAAGTAGGTATCTAATAAGCCAAGCAAGCCATGGCATCTGAAATTTATTGGTAGAACGTAGGGTGGTTTGAAGTGCATAACGGTCAAAGGTGGTTAAAAGTATGTCTATGCAATGTTTATACTTTTGAAGGATCTCATTATGAAACTGGTATATACCATTGAATTTGTTTATGACCAACTGAGAATCACCAAAGATGTTGATTGACTTAATATCTAAGGCATAAACATCCTGGAGACCTAATACGAGTGCTTCATATTTAGCAATATTGTGTGTACAATCAAAATCGAGTTTGAAAGACAAAGGCATAGGTTCACCATCAAGAAGAATGAGGATAACCCTAGCCTCGCCCCCAAACTGACACTTGGAGCCATCAAAGAAGAGTGTCATTTGGTAAGTGGGTTTTTCCAGGGAAAGGGTAGCTATAGACTCGTCTGGGAAGTCAAAGTTAGAGGGTTGATTCCCGGAAATAGGTGCATTGGCCAATTGGTCAGCGATAGTCTGGCCCTTGATTGATTTTTGATGAATTAATTCGAGGTCAAGGTCATCCAGACGCATAAGCCAACATACGACACGTTAATGTTTAAAGGGTTTGGCATACATATAGTGTAATGGATCAGTATTAGTAATGACGAAGGTTTTGTGGTTGAGTAGGTAATGGTGGAGTTTGATGGTGATGAAAACTAATGCTAAGAATATTTTTTTAGCATGGGTATATCTAGTTTTGTAGTCTAGAAGGGTACGGCTTATATAACAAACTGCTTGCTCTCAGTGTTGGTTATCACGATGAGTGAGCATGGCACCTAGAGAATGATCAATGGTGGAAATATAGAGGTAGAAGGACTGGTCATCTCTAGGAGGAATGAGCATTGGTGGTTGAAGGAGGTATTATTTCAAGGCTTTGAAGGCTTCATGGAATTCAACATCCCATTTGAATGAAACATCTTTCTTGAGAAGATGATGGAATGGTTGACAGTGGTCGGAAAGATGTGAGATAAAATGACGAATTGATTGTAAATTTATTTGTAGGCTGTGAAGTTGATTGAGATTAGTGGGTTGCAGCATGTCAAGAATAGCCTTGAATTTAGCAAGATTTAATTCTATGCCACATAAAGAAATGATGAAACCTAGGAGTTTACCGGAAAGTACTCGCAAAGACACATTTCTTTGGTTGAAGACGGACACAATACTTGATGAGACGGTCAAAGATGACTTTAAGAATGGGAAAGTGTTTGGTTTGATGTTTGGATTTGGCAAGCAGATCATCTACGTAATATTTCAATGTGTGATGCATGATGTCATGAAGGATGTAAGTCATGGCTCGCTGATATGTAGCACCAACATTTTTTAGGCCAAAAGGCATGACTCGATACTAGAAAGTCCCCCAAAGGGTGATGAAGGTAGTTTTGTGTTGATCTTCTAGAGCTAATAATATTTGATTGTAACTTGAGAAACTGTCCATAAGTGATAACATTTCATGGCCAGTGGTGAGATCAACTAGTTGGTTGATGCTAGGTAGGGGGAAATCATCTTTGGAACAGGTGAGGTTGAGGTCACGGAAATCCATGCAAATGTGGAGTCCCCCTATCACTTTTGTGACAGGAACGATGTTAGAAATCCATTGGGGATAATCAATGGGTATAATGAAGGAAACCAAGAGAAGGCGTTAAAGCTCTTCTTTGACCAGAAGAGAAATGCGAGGATGCATTTGCCGCAGCTTCTGTTTGATGGGTTTAGCATTAGGAATGGTGATGATATTGTGGACTACAATTTTTGGGTCAATATCGAGCATATCAGCATAGGACCAGGTAAAAGCGTTGCTACGGTCCCGAAGGAAAGAGGTGAAGGCTTCCTATTCAGTAGCATCTAAAGATTGGCATATATTTAGAATGTACGGGTCGTCTCGAGTGTTAATGTTGATTTCAATGGTAGATTCATTTAACATGGTTTGTGTTTTAGAAGGTAATGACCGATGGATATAGGAATCTTCTGTGCCAAGGTAAGTGAGGATGGATTCATTGTCTTAAAATTGAACGATGTTAATAGAAGGCATATCATCATTAATCATATTAGGATGTAGGAATGGGAGAGAAGAGGGAGTCTTGCCATTCGTGTTGATAGGTCAGCAGTCCTAAGGAAATGGTGTTTACAAAAAAAAAGCTAGGAGGAATAGATTCATGATCTATGGACTCCGTGGGTGAAGATGGTAATGTGGGTGAATGGGAGGGGGAATATTTCTTGTCTTGGATAAGTTTGACGTAAACCTTCTTGGAGGGTGGAGCGTCAAAACAAATTCCACTACGGTAGTTGTGTTTATGAGAGGTACATGAAATGACAGTATGATAGTCCTGTTCATAAAATCCGAAGCCAAAATCCTTTCCACGTATACCGGTGGAGGAAAGTGTGAGCAAAGTGACAGTTAGTGAAGGAGTGTAGGTCAGATGAAAATGGCTGGGCTTGGGATGGAGGTTTGGGTTTATAGGTGGAAATATCAAGTCCCCCATACAGTTAGGTTGGTGCAGAAGGTGTGGGGAGGGCCATAAGGAAAAACATCACCGATGCAGGATGTCGTAGACTGGGGTGCTGACACAGATTCCCATACTTTTGTGGGGTGAGGAAAGTGTATTGATATTTTATAGGCAGTATTCCCATAGAGTGAGGCATTGAAAAACACCTTCTAAAGGATAAATAGTCAGTATGTGCAGTAGCAGTTATAGATAGTGTACTAGAAGATGGGGAAATAGGTGAGTTGGCGGTAGAGACTGTCGACAGCAGTAGGGATAACAAGGTTAGATGTAGAAGAGATAATAGCAGTCTAAGTGGATGGGCTCGTGGATGAAGGTGAAGTGGTGATAGTGGTAGATGCCTTGAATGGTACAAACACATCATTGGGCCGATATAACATGTTACAAGTCTTGAAAGGTGATGGGAAGGGATGGTGTAATTATGTCCCTTGTGATCGAATTTGAGGCAGTGGTGCAAAGCCAAAGGGAAACAACCCATGGCAAGAATCCAAGGTTGGAGGAGTAGCAAGTTATATTGGAACTCCCCTTCTAAGACATAGAAAAGTTTCATTTGAGTACGAGGACCCACGCAGACATGGAGAACAACGGTACCTAGGGTAGAGGTCATGGTGTCATTGAAGGAGTGTAGCATCACTAGTTTACCATGCATGGAATTGGCATATATTTTCATTTGGTCATATGCATGGGAGGAGATGATGTTAATGCTAGCACCACCATTGATCATACCACGTCGAATGCGTATATTATAAATAAAGAAAGAGATGAAAAGAGTGGGGTCAGGCTCGTTAGACTGGAAGGGAGTGATCTCTTCATCTGAAAAGTTGAGGGAAACCAATTAGCGAGTAGGTGGAGGTGTAGAGGAAGGTGATGACTTGGTGATAGAGGCTACATGGTAGGGGGTAATGATGGAGGCTACGAGTGTGGGGTCATTTGGTAAGACTTAAATAGATTGAAGAACTTCCATGAGGGCTTGACAATGTGACTCCCAGGTTTGAACAAGGTCATATAAATACATTTTGAGGGGGGATTGGTGTAGTTATTTTAGCATTTTGGGATGCATGGCCCCATCTGAAACAAGATATGTAGGACCTCAAATGATAACTTTGGGTATGGGTGTGGATGGTATGTTGGGTATAGGGTTTGCTGATGGGTCAGTTTCCTTTTCCTTGCCTTTGTCTTTCTGGGCATGGGTGGTAATGTGAACCATGTTAATTTGAGGGGAGGTGGATGAAGAAGGTGTGTCATGAAAGTTATAGCAGCACGAGGGACATAACCCTAATGGGGGATATGATCCTTGTGAAATAAGTAGGGCACATTGGCATTTGGGTGGTGGTTTGGCCAACTCTCTTATACGAACCATGTTGATCTTGAATCTTGGGGGTGGATCAAAGGAATGTGGGGGTGGAGATATTGGTCACTAAGTAGGTAATGGGAGAAGATCTGTGGAAATTGGTGAAGGAAAAATGGGTTCCTCATCAAGAAGATTTTCGTCATAAAAATTTTCTTCAGGACACAATTTGAAAAGAGCAGTTTTTAAAGCCTTATAATTCTCCACATCATGTCCTGGCACATAATGGTAGGTGAAATTTTTTGTTTTGTCAAACCCTTTTGGTTTGGGTTTGAGGGGGTCGTAAGGTCTAAGAGGTGGTAATGTGATGACAGACGTTTCGAGGAGATCGGTCAAGATTTTGGTGTAGGACCCTATTAGTGGATCACAATGGGAGGTGAGTGTGGGTTTGGGTAAAGGTGTGGTTGATTGTGGAGGAAGGGGTTTTACAGGTGAGGGAATGGGTTGGTCCACTAATTTTTTGTGTGGAGTTTTCTTTGGTCTTGGTTGCATCTACTTAGGTACGGGCATGGTAGAAGAGCTGCCAATGGAAGGTTTTTTTGGTTTAACTACCTTATGAGAGGGTAGCGGATTTTTAGTTTGAGGTTACATCCTATTAGGTGACGATGATATGGGTGTATGAGATGTAGAGGGAAAAAAAGATGGTGGAATAGGATGGGTTACCCATGGGGGTAATCGAGGTGCTATGGAGGTGGGTGGTATAGGTTGGGTATAAGGCGTGAATGAAAGAGAATAAAGTTTCATGTATAATGAGGAAGTTATGGATAGTAGTGGTGGTATGGGTGGTAAGAAGGTTACATGTGACTGCGGAAGTTCTTTGGGTTGCTTGGGTATATTAGAGGTCTATGATGAGGAAATGGGTTGTTGCGTTCTTGTTTTACCAGTGGACGGAGGTGGCTTTGCTAGGGTCGAGGGGTGAGATCCTAGGATGGACAGAAGGGGTAAAGGTGACAATGGTGTGGTAGTCGAGGTTGGTGTATGAGGTATAGGAGGTTGGGTTTTCTTTTTAGAGGCTAGGGTAGGTTTAGTGTTAGTTTTGGAGGATGTGGCTAAATCTAATTTTATGGGTGGGTGAGTAAGGCTTGATGTTGGTATGACCCCTAAGGTAGTGATGGGTTTAGGTAAAGGAGGCGTTATAGGCATTGGTAGGTGTTTGGGTGTAGACGTATGTTGGGTTACAGGCATAGGTGTGAGTTGGACCATGGGTGGTGATATGGAAGGTGTTATGATAGTTGTAGTTATATTTGGTTGGGTCGCTCGAAACAATTTTGGGTAGATAGTGGAGGTGTCAGCGAGTGACAACTACATTTTTGTTGAAACAAGAAGAAGAAGGCATCCCTGAATCAAGGCTCTATCAACGTAGTCCATGCGATCGGCCAAGCATGAAAATGGTACAGTCATAGGTGGGGCCAGTGTGGATCAAATGGAAATCCCCGTAAAATGTGTTTGAGATACAAGGAAATGGCTAGCTTGGACTCTATGGGTAAGAGATCCAAAAGTAGATCAGCGGGATCTTGAAGGTTCGATGGTGAATGGTCATCCAAAGGTAATGGTATTTCTATAGTATCCTCTATGGGTAGAGGAGAGGATGGGATAAGTGAAGTGGAATCTCCTTGTGATGGTGTAGGTTGTGAGCATGCATCTTTTATGAGTAGGAGAGGTTTCACTGATAATTTCTCAGTAATTTGAGAGTTCAGAGATGGCATGCTAATTATAGGTTCTTCCATGGGTGATGGAGAAAATGAAGGGGGTTCCTCTGTGGGTGGAGGAGTGAATGAATTTGGTTTCGGTGCTGGTAAAGGAACTCGGGATAAGATTGTATCTATAGAAGGAACATGAGGTAATTGGGAAGCTACTGGTATGTCATAAAAAATCGTATAGACCTCACGGACGTTGCTATCATTGTTTGAAGAATCACCAGCTTGGTTGGAAGAAGCGGCATGATTAGGAAATGGTTTCTTGAAGATATGTATATTTTGGTTAGCGGGTACATTCGGGCTATCCGAGACTAGATCTCCACTGTCTATCATTTCTTGGACTATATTTTTTAAGGTGATGTAGTTATTGTTGCTATGAACTTTGACACGATGATATTTGAAAAAATCTTGTTCCTTATACCATGCAGGCATGGGTCACTCGGGGTCAAAACTAGTATGTGGTTTTATAGGTGGAAGGGTAATGACACCAGTCTTAATAATATTTTCCAAAATAGAAGAGTAATATTCTCCTATTGAATTGTACTTTCACTGTTCTCGTCTAAACTGAAAAGATTGGATGGGAGAAAGATTAGGAGTTTGGCTAGGTTTGATTGAATAGTGGGGTAAGCCTTGAGAACTAAGATGTTGGTAGATCCTTTGGGTTTTGAATAGATATTTTGGGGTTTCAAAGATGAATAAGAATCATTTGATTTGAACACAATGTTCTTGTTATGAAGTTGAATTTTCTTCTCTTTGATAGCACGAATTTCTGATTTCCGTGCCATGATGAATGCCTTGTCAAAAGTGCAACAGGTCTGCACTTGTAGAGTTGGTGAGATGTGTCTTGCGCAAGCATGAGTAAACAAATCTATGAGTTTAGTTTGAGGTAATTGGAGTGTGAGATGGTTAATTAGGCTGTGTTAGTGAGCGAAAAATTCAGCGATTGACTCATCGTAGTACTGTCATGTGGAAAAAAGATTAGCCATGGTAACCTTCTTAACAATGTTGATGGAGAAGTGATCTAGGAAGGCTTGGGCTACTTGATTAAATTAGTAGATGGAGTGTCTTGTTAGCCCACTGTACCAGTCTAATGCAGGTCCTGTCAGGGACATTGGGAAAGTCCTCAGAAGTAAAGTGTCATCGTGGGCGATCAGGTAACACCCATGTTTAAAGGACTGCAAATGTTGTTATGGGTCCTCTTTACTATTGAAGTAGTTGAATTTTGGAATTTCCCAATGTATAGGGTATGGGTGAATAGGGATGGATGGATGAAGGGGCTCATTATAGATTTCATCGTAGGTGAGAGAATTGCGTGAGCTGGAAACTGATGCTTCTAGCATCTGCATCTTTTCCATCATTAATTTGATGAGGTCATTGGTAGGTTGTGCTAGAAGGGCTCCTCCCATGGCGTAAGGGGGTTGGTATTGAACCTGTGGCATGGGTGGCATACCATTGTATGGTGATGATGAATAAGGAGGTTGAGCATAGGGGACCGACATATAGGGTATGTATCTAGAATGGGTAACAAATGAGGTTTGGGGTTGTTGATAGCATGTGTATATAGGTGGGATGGTTGTCATGACTCTAGTAGCGATCGGGGGAAGTGTTTATGGGATGGAGAGGATGAGGTTATGGAATGAGGTAGGGGTCACAGACACCATGGGAGGTTGTGTTACAATGGGTATTTGTGAGACAATGGGTGTAGATGGGGTTATGGTCTGGTAGGTCAATAAGGGTACCACAAACACTACATGTGTGAATGATGCTGTAGACGCAGCGGTCATGGTGGGTATGGGTCCTAGTTGTAAAACTACTGGGGGTGAAGCAGGTGAAGGTAATGCCACATTATTAGGGGCTGATGTAGAAGTGGGAATAAGGGCAGGAGAGATGGACACAGGCACGTCATATATAAACTGACCTGAAGAATCTCAGGTGGAAGAATGGGAAAGGTAGAACTATAATGCTACATGATTCTGGTCAAAGAGTTGTGCGAATTCCTCATCACCTATAGCAATGGTGGTAGTTATGGTTGGATCCATGAGTGACAGGACAGAGGGTGGTGAAGGAATAGGTGGGAGTAGTTGACGACTTGTGTGAAATATAAGAGTGTTAGCTTGAGTGCGAATCAACACCATGTGAATGAATGTATATCCGGTGATGCTGAACCCTGTAGATGATACAGGGAGCTGTGAAAATGAAGAAAACAAGTGTCTTATAGGTAGATTTGGGGTAATATATTAGTCATTGTTTGGTACAGGTTAACCGATGCTGGTTAAGGATGACCGATGCTGGTTAAGGGGTAACTGAGGTCGGTTACTATGAGACAAGAATAGTTTTATCTAATGAGAAAGAGACTGGTGACGGTTAGATGAACATGTTGAATGATGACCATTTATCAAAGCAGAGAGTACAAATACTCACGGGAACCCTGATAACAAAAAAAATGAAATGAGGGTTCTTTTAGGAAATTTAACCCAAAAGACAGTGAGCCGATGTCGGTTAAGAGAAAACCGATGCTAGTCAGGGGTAACCAATGCCGATTACTATGCAAATTGGAAGATGTCAGAAAAATGGATTGTTAAGAATTTTTATGAGATAAAAAACCAATCTAGAAGTCTAGAGATGATACAATGAAGTTCTAACACAATCAGAAGAAGTCAGAATACTCCAAATGTGATTGTGGAGTGTGTAAGGCAACAAAATGGAAAAATGGAGAAGCATATCCTCACACCTCAAAACACACGTTAATCAAACACTAAAAACAAGTACCTAACAAGTGATTTTTTAATGTGTTGAGCTTATGCTATTTAGAGGACTGACTCATGAATTTTAAAATATAATTTTGGTGAGGAAGGCTTCCTACTAAGAAGGATGACTAAAAGGAGAGGTATCAGGTATGTTATGGTGGGGGCGGGCCATCCTCTGAGTTAATGACTCGATAGAGGTAATGAGATGGGGAGTACCTGCCAATCTGATCGTGTGATCACAGACAGGTGTTCCCAAGTAAGATGTTGTTTAAGAATGATGTGTATATTTCAAATTTTGTGCAAGTTTGGTAAGATACAGAGAGAAAGAGAATGTGCTTTCTATGATTCTTTGTGTTAACGATCAGCTGGGCATGACTTCTAGCATATAGGTTGCCCTCATTTTAATGTGAGCTAAATGCAGCAAATTAAAATGTAATGTAATTAATTTTAAGCCCAAATCAAAATCTTATATTTGATGACACATATAGTGAATAGGAGAGGGTATGATCTTTCACTAAATGCAAAAAGCAAGAAGAATGGTTCTTTTTGAAGGCACCAAAATAAAATGTATCCTTTAGAGAAATTATAAAGAAGAGAAGATTACTAAGGAAGAAGATTAATGTGTAAGATTTTTGAAGGGAAACAAACACACAACTTTTTTCCTAGGAAATGAAGAAAATGCAATAGAACCCTTGATGGGTCCCACTGGGCATTGTAAAATGTTTCACCGTTTTCTTTACATTTATTGAATGACGAAAGATATAAAGGTAAGGGCTAGGAGGAATACCTGTTAAATGGGTTGGTTGATGGTTGTTGCACATGTTCTAACCTCTTGATCCAATGATAATTGTGAGAGCTTCCTTTTGGATAGGAGGAACTACCTGTAATAGAAAACAAGACCACAAAAGAGAAGTTAAATGATATATGACAGTGGATTACCTAGCGTATGATGGTTCCGAGAAGTGTGATACTTCCTAGAAGGCTGTCAATCCACTGTTTAAAACAAATTAATGCAAGAAATAAGAAAATTCCTACTTTAGTTGATATGATTTGGGTATCGCATTCAATCAAAATAAGAAAATATAACATAATAGGATAGGCTATGGTCAAATCTAAAAGGTAAGTGGTTGTCAAGGTACTGTAACTGGTCAGGGTCTGATTCTGGATTGTTTAGTTCAACTTGTAGAAGGTTGTTTGGTTATGTTCTTGGACAGGGTATAACACACAGAGACTGATGTCGGTTGGGTATAACCGACGATGGTTAAGCGAGACCGATGATGGTTATGGGTAACCAGGGTTGGTACAATAGGGTGACAATGATTTAATGAAAACCTTATCGTGGGTAAGTACAGAAAGTTGGTGGACAATTAAGTGGACATAAAACCTGAAATTTAGGTCCCGCAATTACAGTTTCTAAACCATGCTCGCGCAATTGTTTTTTATAGGTTCAGTTATTTCTGAACCTAAAATCGTGATCGTGGTTTGAAACCGCGATCACGGTCCTTTGAAACAAAAAAAATAGACCCGTGACTCCTCATTTTCCCCCCATTTTCCTTTCCAACCGTGATTTCTCCTAGACCTTTGGCACTCACGCTTTGAATACCCCCTAAAAATTTCTCTTCAGACTTCTGGATCATGATAGTTTCAACCATGCCACCAAGACAAAGAGGTAAGCCCTCGATTTTGATCAATTTGTTTGCATTTTAGGTTATTTTTTGTGATTTTCATGGGTTTTTCAATTTTTTGTTTGTCTATAACATTTTTTTTTTATCAGTTGCTCGGAAAACTCGTAATCCTGCAAATCATCAAAATATTCCTCAAAACCCTCCAAACAGTCATCATAACCCTCCAAACATTCCTCAAAACCCTCCTCAAAAAATAGATCCGCCTCATGTGGCTCTTTCTGTCCCCATGGAACCAACATGAACACAAGGTAATATCATTGGAAGAATCTGACAAAATAAAATTGTCATTGAGAACCTTATTCAGACTATAAGACAAAATCATGCCACAAATCCATCCCGTATGACTTTAGCCAACACATTGCAAACATTGATTGGAGAAGTTGACTCTGCAACCAACCAAATAGATAGATGGAATACCTTTAGAGGTAACTGTAGGTAGTGGTATGCAGATAAATTATCCTGTGCGGTTGTAAAAGACAAAAAAATTGGAAAAGACCGCATTTGTGCATTATTTACTGACCCAATAACCAATGCCCCCCCACAGCTACTTGCAAACAGTTCCTAATCCATTGGTGCCACGATGACCGAATCAAGAACAATTTTTGGGACCGATGGTGGATGGTTTTTTATTATCCACCATGCAACAACAATGAGGTTCCTCTCTATTTTTTGAAGAAATTATATTGCGAGTTCGTGCTTAATGAGGTCCCAAATTATTTTGACTTTTCTGATTTTTATGGGCGAGGAGGTGGCTCTACACAGAGTAGACCTGGTGCATGCATAGGTCAACCAAGGATCCCCCATGCCCCAAAACCCCCACTGCCTTCATTTATCCCTCCTACAGTGAAGGAGGTTGTGGAGATTGACACACTACATGCATTGAGGGAGCTCACTGACACTCTGACCCAACATAGTGAGTAGATTGCATCTGGTGATGTTGGTGGAGGTGTCAGTTCTAGCGCACCACACCACTGTGGATCATGTGGTGCCGTATGCACTGCGGGTGAGACATCATTTGCTGGATCACATGATTTCTTTTCTCTAGATGAGATGATGGTGTATGTTTTTGGAATTCGTGCAAAGGATCTTAGTCTTTCACATGTAAATGTCAAATAAATATTAATATATATATACAATAGTTTAATTAATGTTTGAGATTTTAATATATATGTATTTGATTTTACGTCATGTACATACATGTAAAAAACTAATTTTTTATTTTATTTTAAATAGCAAGAGCTGGTGAAGGAAACATCCGGCATCAACATGCTAGCTACTGTAGCTGGGCATGTTACAAACGTAAGTTTCAAGTTGTACTTAAATTTCAAATTTCATTTGATTGTGCACTTTTATTATTATAATGTTTCACCTGTACATGTACATATTAATATATGTTTGTCTTTTATACGTAGGAGCCTGACGGGTCATCATCTACTCTGGGAACTGAGGCTACTGACATGCCTCATGTGAATTTTACGCAGGTTAGTTTCTCTTTACACTTTGTTTCTAATTGTGGAAGTTCACGTGGATTATGCTTTGGACTCTGTTATGTGGCAGTCATGTAGATTAATATTGATTTGTACATGTTTTTTGTATAGCTTATGACTGCTAGAGAGACTCCTCCATATATGCAGACTGTGGAGGCTGCTGTAGATACTACCATAGCATCTACAGATCCACTAACTGAGGTACAATTTTTTAAATTTATTAAATTTATTTAGGAATTATTTCTTATTACTTAAATCTACAATATCAAATTTTGTACATGAAATATTTAATTTGAAATTTAATTATTTGTATGTAGCTTACCCCTCGTGAGTCTATTGTTGTCCCTGCCACGCATTAACGAAAAATTGATAGGGATCATGACATTGCAGTAAGATTTCACATGCATTTTAACTAAATTCTAAGTTTCAAATTTTGAATGTATTTTAAAAATCTGGGTGTTAAAAACTTGTTGTTTATGAATGTGCAGGTTAGGTTGTAGGCCTGCTTAGAGACGCCTAGGACCACACAGATGAAATCCATAGTGGCATCTCCCTCCACTACATCCCCAGGTCGTGGACATGCTACTTCTAGCAAGGTGAAGAGAGGGAAGATGTTTCATGATTAGATTCATAAGACCTGGATGTACATATATATATATATATATATGGGCCATCTCGTCCTAGTTCATGATTCTTCATAGGACATTGTATATATAGCCTTATGTGACTGCATGTGGTCCTATATGTATGACACACTTAGTTCGAGATGTACACATGTTATGAACTTATATTTTCAGAGACGTGCGTCCAACACACTTAGTTTGATAAATTATATATCCATGTGTTGGTTTTCATAACGATAGTACTTCTATGTTTTATTCGATTTCATTTCACATGATATCCTTCTATGTATGTATATTCTATGTATATTAGTTCTATATGTATGTTTGATTTAAAATTAAAAAACTATGGTGCAACATATATGAATATAATGTTACTATGGTGCAATATTGCATGTTACAATTGTTAAGAAATTAAGGGAAGCATGTGTATTCCTCCATCAACATGGGCAACTTATCATTTTCCTCTTAAGTCATGAAAAATATTTCATACCTTGAATCTTGAAATAAGATGTCTTCCCTTGGGTCATTTGGTTTTTGAACTATGTATTTAATTTAATTTATCAGAAGAATATTATTTATTTTACCATTGATGAGTATGGTGGTGTATGACCAATCCATCTTAATATCCCCTCCAATATCGTGATAGAAACTTTGTCTCAACAATATACCATACGTAGCTAGCATGTCTTCCACAAGTATTTCCATCTTGATTTTCTTGTCAAGGAAGTCTGCAAATTCTACTTGAGAATCTTTCACCTAGCCAAAAAGAGGTAATTATTTTGTTTTCATGTAGTAACAATGGCCAATAGCAGAGTTGAGAGTAATATCAATAGAGTTAGCAAATTTTATAAGCATGACATTGTTAGAGGTGCCAGAGTCAATAATGCAATTATTCAATTTATACCCATTGACCTACAAGGAAAGATAGAAAGGTTATTATTTCCTAGAAGAGGAGGATTTTAAGGAAAGAAGATTCTAGGAATGAGTGGTTCTAGGAGTGGGAAGTGATTCTTTAGTGTTGGTAGGATTCTTGGAACATGTATTTTTACTACTTCCTTTGATAAACTAGACGAGTTTATCAAAATGCTTGGGGTGTTTTTTTATGTACTCATATTTAGATACTTTAATTTTATCTTTCTTAAAATGGTCACTGATGTAAAAATATGAGGAAGTGGTAGGCACATTAGGAACTGTGGAATCCTTGACATGAGTAGGATTTTCATTCTTAGGAATAATAGAAATCAAAATCAATTTGACAAGAGGAGGTGCAAGAGACTTACTCAAAGAGGTAGATGGATTCTTCACTAAAATAGTATTAGGATTCTTCTTGGATGACCTTATCGAAGTAGGAAATGATGTTCCTTTTTTTTTGTTTTTTTCTATCGATTCACCATTTGAGGATTAAAGTGTTTTGCTTGGGAAGTAGAAGAAGAATCTTATTTATTTATTTATGAGTGGGTGAACAAAACAAGAGTAACTATTCATATAATCTATGGATTATTCAGGATATTTGTTGGGTGAGTATTCAAAATAACCAATAATTGCATAACCATCTTATTCTATTCTTTGAATTTCTGATTTAACAATTTCTTTTCCTTCATCTTCATAGGTTACACATATTTCATTAACCGGTGGAGATTCTAAGGAAAGTATTTTAACCAGTATCGATTACAAGTTTCGTACCCCTAGAATAAGATATATATAGGTCGAGGCCTTATTATGGTACCATGCAAGAAGAGATGTCATTGCTTTCGGGCTACTTCATTCGGACATAGTCCCTTAAGAGCCCTCAGACTAAAAAATCATTCAACTTCGACGGGTGACTACGTAGACTCCGTGGCACCTAAGGACATCTCATTTGATCCTACACCTCGGTATAGGGACCCTATGTAATATCCTATCTCAGTTTTTCCTTCTCCAATCGGTGATCTCGCTACAATATTGTTTGCAAATGTGCCAAATAGTGTATTTTGAGACAGTGTAAGGATGTCAAATGGTATATTTTGCAAACAGTGGGTTACGACACCAAAATAACTATTTTGAAATGTACGGGTGGCCAGGTAAATGCTAGATGAGGCATCATTTTGGTGTGTGACAACGTCATTGCTTCTGGGATACTTCATTCGGGCATAGTCCCTTAAGAGTCCTGAGACCAAAAAATTTCTCAACTTTGACTGGTAACTACGCACACTCCGTGGAACCTAGAGATGTATCATCTGATCCTACATCTTGGCATAGGGACCCTCTACAATAGATTGTCTCAATTTTTTCCTTCTCCAATCAGTGCTCTCGCTGCCCTATTGTTTGCAAATGCGCCAAATAGTGCAGTTTGAGACAATGTAAGGCTATCTAACGGTATATTTTGCAAACAGTGGGTCATGGCACCAAAAATCTAAAATGAAATGTCTGAGTGACTAGGTGAATGCTAGAGGAGGTATCATTTCGGTGCACGACAATGTTTTTGGTTCCGGGTTACTTCGTTCAGGCATAGTCCCTTAAGAGCCCTGAGACCAAAAAATCGTTCAACTTCGACGGATGACTACGAAGGCTTTGTGGAACCTAAGGATGTATCATTTGATCCTAAACCTCATATTAGGGACCCTCTGTAATATCCTATCTTGGTTTTTTCCTTCTCCAATCAGTGCTCTCGCTACCCTATTGTTTGTAAACGTGCCAAATAGTGTAGTTTGAGATAGTGTAAGGCTGTTTAACGGTATCTTTTGCAAATGGTGGGTCATGGCATCAAACCGACTATGTTGACACATCCAAGTGGCTAGGTGAATGCTAGAGGAGGAATATTTTTGGTGCACGACAACGTCCTTGCTTTCGGGCTACCTCGTTCAGGCGTAGTCCCTTAGGAGCCTTGAGACCAAAAAATCATTCAACTTCAACGGGTGACTACGCACACTGCATGAAACTTAAGGATGTATCATCTGATCCTTCACCTTGGCATAAGTACCCTCTATAATATCGTATCTTAGTTTTTTCCTTCTCCAATCGGTGATCTCGCTGCCCTATTGTTTGTAAATGTGCCAAATAGTGCAGTTTGAGATAGTGTAAGGCTGTCTAACGATATATTTTGCAAACAGTGGGTCATGGCACCAAAATGACTACATTGACAGGTCCAAGTGGCCAATTGAACACTAGAGGAGGTGTTTTTTCATTGCGCAATAACATCGTTGCTTCCAGGCTACCTCGTTCAGGCGTAGTCCCTTAAGAGCCCTGAGACCAAAAAATCGTTCAAGTTGGATGGGTGACTACGTGCACTCCATGACACATAAGGATGTATCATTTGATCCTACACCTTGGCATAGGGACCCTCTATAATATCCTGTCTCAATTTTTTCCTTCTCCAATTGGTGCTCTTGTTGCCCTATTGTTTGCAAACGCGCCAGATAGTGCAGGTTGAGATAGTGTAAGGTTATCTAATCATATATTTTGCAAACGGTGGGTTATGGCACCAAAAAATTTACAATGACACATTTGGGTAGCTAGGTGAATGATAGAGGAGGCACCATTTTGGTGTGTGACAACATCGTTGCTTCCGGGCTACCTTGTTTGGGTGTAGTCCCTTAAGAGCCCTGAGACCAAAAAATTGTTCAACTTCGATGGGTGACTACGTGCACTCCATGGCACCTAAGGACATATCATGTAATCCTAAACCTCAATGTAGGGACCCTATACAATAGCCCGTCTCAGTTTTTTCCTTCTCCAATCGGTGCTCTCGCTTTCCTATTGTTTGCAAACGCGCCAAATAGTGTAGTTTAAGACAATATAAGGTTGTTTAACGGTATATTTTACAAACGGTGGGTCGTGGCACCAAACTGATTACACCGACATGTCTGGGTGGTTAGGTGAACACTAGAGGAGGTGTTTTTTTGGTTTACAACAACTTCATTGCTTCTGAGCTACCTCGTTTGGGCATAGTCCCTTAAGATCCCTGCAACCAAAAAACTGTTCAACTTCAACGGGTGACTACGTGAACTCTGTGGCACCTAGAAACGTCTCCTTTGATCCTACACCTCAGCGTAGGGACCCTATATAATATACCATCTCAGTCTTTTCCTTCTCCAATTAGTGCTCTTGCTGCCTTATTGTTTGTAAACGCACGAAATATTGCAGTTTGAGCTAGTGTAAGAATGCCAAACTGTGTATTTTACAAACGGTGGGTCATGGCACCGAACCGACTATGCAAAAACATAGGGATGGTATTGTAAACACTTGGGGAGGTGTCATTTTGGTTCTCTAAATTCCAGGTCCTTCTAGGCTACCTCCTCTGGAGCTAAGAACCCCCTCCACAGGTACATAAATCCTTGTTAATTGCTTCTCTTTTCTTGTAAAACAATGAAAGCTTTCTCTTAGCTTCGAGAATTTATAATTCTCTTCTAACAGTGCCAACCACGTGAAGGTGGAAGCTTTTATGGCACCACTAACATGCACAAAAAGTGTTAGTCAAAGAAATTTAAGTTTTAAATCAAAACCATACTAGATATATACAAAATACACAAATTTAATAAAATATATGAACTTAAATTTATCTAACTAACAAATTTATATATACCAAAGAAATTATATCAAATAAATTATATATACTAAACATGAGCATTATAAATTCATTCCAAATAACCATTAGGATCAGATCTACTCTGAATAGTGGACATGATTGCTTCATGATCTAACTCTCGAACCTTGCAAAGAATCTTGTTATTAGGCCTTCATCGATATCTATACAGCTGAATATTTGTCACTAGAACTAGATGTGAATATAAGAGTATTTTCCTATGTGTCTCAAAGTCTTCAAACACCCAAACAGAAGAGTTTTTTAACGGATACCATCGAAGCCAAGTTCTAATAACTACCACTTACCTTGTAGGGTACTCAATATCTTTGCCATCTATAACATGAGAAGTCAACTTATTTCTTTCCTTGGTGCAACGACATAAGAAATAGTTTGTTCCTTCTTCATTGTCTTCTGCCGTAATAATGACAAACACATGTCGTACGATAAAACAAATGTTTCAACTCAAATTTAAATTGTACATATTAAAATTTCAATGGACATAACTCAATACAAAAATTGTAAATAACCATAAATACCTTGTCGCACCAAAATCAAAAATTCGTCAAAGTCCTTGGATGTTGCAAATTCATCTGTAGAAACAAGTCGTAATGCTTGTGGAGGTTAATAACCAGGAAGCGGTGTTAGAGGCCTATAAATCCATCCATACACCCATTCTTGTGAATCACACTTAGTAGTGACAAATTCGATACAAGATGCACAAAAACATGTCAACTTTCTTGTCCATGTGGACCACGAAGTAGTGTCTGAGCTACAAAATGAGTGCATATCACTGGACCTAGTGAGTGTCATACAATCATCGTAGTTAGCAATTTTTTATTACTCTATCAACCAAAAATATCTGTGAACTATGGAATTTTCTTAAGAACGGGCCATGTTGTCAATACACTTTTCCACTATGATCTTTCCATCATTCAATTTAACACCATCTTTGTATTTCAACTCTTCTCTTGCAAGATCTCTTTTCACACATGCCCCTGCACCGTCATGCTCTCATTTTCCATGTCCATCCTCAATGAAACTCCAAATATGTTGCACACCCATCTTGACATGCATTTTGCTCATCTAATAAAACATTCGTGCATTCTTAAACTGATATGTGCAATTATCTAACCATATATAATGTTGTTTGAACTGAATGTCCCTATCAGACAAGTTTCCATAAAATAACTAGAAACACCCTTGCATAAATTTAGTAGAATGAGTATGATCATCACTGATATAAAAGTGGTACTCTCTTAAATTTTTTTGATCATTCTCTGTACTGTCAGGAGAATGTGTAAATGCTATATGCACAAAAATGACAACTTGTACTGAGTTGTAATATTGTGATTGAACCTCCATTTGTGGTTGCAATGTGTAATTATCTATAAAATCGACCACTGAAACAATAATACCAATAGGAAATGTGTCTTTGCATATCTTGAATTTTTCATCCAACCATTGAGCTCTGTGTGTATGCCTAACATACTCATAAACAATTTCATCCTTCAGTTTTCTCATAAATTGAAAAATAAGCATATGTTTTGTAACTAGCTCACACCGTCTAAACTCTTTTCCATCTTTCAACTAGTATGAAACTGATTTATATTTATCAAACTCAACTAAATTATGTCCTATTGCACCTTCAATTTGCTCATGGATGCAACTTTCCAATTTAGGTAATCCACCACATGTACCACAACTCCCATCTAAACAATCCCGACTATAAAAAATTATCCAACTTCTTTTTCAAAAAATATCATAAAAATAAAATTCTTGAAAGATATTGGTAGAACTTGAACACCACATTCCATTAACATAGTTTCAGAATGAAAAATAGAATGAATACATAAAAATTTAGCATAATGCATCGTAAATTTAGCATGTTGCCTATAACAACAAGTGGTGCGAGCATGGTTGATTTTCACATAGAATGGTTTCAACACTTCAAAAAAATGTTGACTAATTTTAATTTCTAGATGCTCTTGTTCAAACTTACGAAAAAATTAAGTTTGATTCATGTATAAGAAATACTTTAGATGTGGTTTGTGATTAGTAGAACCAACTCTCTGTTTTACAACATCTCTTGTATTAGGTGAAACTCTAGTGTTATCATGCCAAAATTGAATAGTAACTTCTCTTATAGCATCAAAATTATATTTGTCCTTATGCGGTGCTCTAGCAGAAAATGCCCAAAAGTCAGTGTTATTGAGTGATTGAAGGATATTACGTCTTTTAATTACATTCATTAGAGTTTTTCAATTAACTTGCAACATTTTTATTGTTTACGTAATCAAACGTTTTTTTATTGATTCACTTACAACACTAGTAGCAAGTACATGACACACAATATTACTATACCTAGTGTGTCTCTTGACACCAATATTGTGATATGCATCATGAAGGTTTTCAACAATTGTAGAGGTTTGACCATGTATATTAGATGTTGTCGATCCTAAGGTGTTTAGTGTAGGTCTCATTTTAATCTATTTCATCAAACTAACCAACAACTGACATTTTTGGGAATCATTTAAAATTTCAAAATGATTATCCTAAATTTCAGTGGCTTTTCTTTTGATTTTCCGTTCAGAAAGTTTGTCAGACATTGGTTTCAAAATGTTTTCATCAATTTCAATAAAATAATTAAGTTTCTTATGGAAAATCGTAGGAGGTGTTTTTGTCAAATTTTGCTTGTCTATAGTTTCAACCTGAATTTTCTTATTCACATTTTCATTGTCTCCTTCAATTTCAACATTTTCTACATCACGAGTATTTAATTCTTCTTCAACATTGACAGTAAAAACATCTTCATCATGATTATTTAATTCAATTTCAACATTGATAGTAGAAACATTACCTGGTTCCTCATTGCTTACAATAGTAGGGGTTGAAGATGAACCTCTTCTTGATTCACGAAGATTCCACATTCACTCAACATTTTGAAATATGTTTGCCTCTAATTCATTTGGTGTTTTTTTTACTTAATGACTTCTTTTTTTGACTTCATTTCTTGTCTCCCATGATGATTTTCTTCCAGTGATAAGAAAAACATGTAAAAAATGAAAAAATTTCAGAGTAATTCATATAGTAAAGTCAAACAGTAAAAATCACATGGTAATTAGAACATTGGGATGTGTGTCAATATGATTTACAAACCGCGATCACACTTTATAAACCACACTCGCGGTTTATAAAGCACGATTGCGGTTCTTGTTTTAAAATCCATGATCACAATTTATAAACCATGATCGCGGTTATATCTATATCATCAAATCTGACCCTAAGGCTCGGGAAATATTTGTTTTTCCCCAACCAAAGCTATGGAAGGTCATTATGAAGTGTAAAAGGTCAAAAAAATTCAAATTTATTCTTCCACAGACTTGAACCATGTTGAAAAACTAAAAACATTTCACAAAAAGGGTTCCATCATGTAGGGGAGACTATTAGCTTCGTAGAAATATTGATTTTAAAGTGAATAGAATAAGATAAATATCATTTTATAATTTTTTACTAACAGTAGGTCTTGAAGACATTTTTTCCCGTGAATGTTCATATCTACGTTTAAGACTGCAAATTTTGTTTCGCTTATCAAAATGTGATAAAAATTATACCATCCCAAGCGTGGAGAAATTATATAGACATTAAAAAAAACATATTTGATTTCAATATTTTTTGATATAGTTATGGTGGGCAAATGGAAAGCACTCCGTTTTCTAAATCTTTTCAGATCACTTTTACATAAAAAATCATAAAAAAAATATTGCTCGAAAAAACACAAAATAAAATCCACCCCAAGATAGAAAACTACATCTAGATTTTCACCAAATGTAAAAAAAACAAGATTTGGTCATCCAAATCGTAGGAAAACGGACTACAATTTTATAGGTTTTTTCAAAAAACAAAACCAAGTCATATAATTTTAAGTGTTTAATATAGATAAACTTGTCCGTCTTTTAAAAAAATTAGTAGTTTAGAAACTAGATTCCGGATGCTACGATTCATATTTATATAATTTTTTCTAATTTTGAGTGCGCGTATTGCTAATAATCCCTACAAATTGAGATTTTGATATTTTTTGCAATATGATGTCCACTTATGACCCCTTTTTTGTCCACCAATTTGCTACACTTACCCTTGTAGAGGCTAGGTGAGGTTGGATGGGACTAAAGGAAGAGAGAAAGAGGTTTGTGGGAATATTGAGAACACTCAGAGAGGTGGAAGGTCTAGGATAGATAATCTGACAAGTGGGTGAGTGAGATTTTGGGTTCTTCAGAAGGAAGGCTATGGAGGAATGAGAATGTTAATAGAAGAATGGTAACAAAAATGATAACAAATCTATGATAGAATAGGAATGGAAATGATTGATGGTAAAACACTTACCAATATTGCAGGTCCAATGGTGGGGTGGTGGTGATGGTCTGTTGATGGAATGGAGATTGATGCAGTAGTGACGCTTCCCAGAATGTTACCGTGAGAAAAATAGTTTTGGATCTGTCCTAGTACTAGTTATGGATGTCTGAGTGCGTGAAAAGACTTTGGTTCTTCTTGCATGCAACTCTCTTTTCATCCTCTTTCTCTCAAAATGTGCCAACCCAAAAAAAAGGTTGCTTAGGTGAATAAATGGTAACCGAAGACGATTCGTATTTGACCGGCGTCGGTTTAGGGGTGACTGATGTTAGTTAAGGTGGGATTCCCTAGGTTTACTAAAATGGGTAGATATTTTTACTTTCTTGGGCCCAGTTAGTTTTTTTCTCGTGGATTAGAACGGAAGCTTCCTTTCTAATGGGTGAGAATGTGGTTAGAGAGATTATAGGGATTTATTTTAGGGTTATACCAAATCTTAGCTCATTAAAGCAAGTAAGATTAAGTCTTAATCAGTTATGGAAATGTGCCAAGAATAGGTCTAGGGTGAGGTGTCTAGGTGAGGTGGAAATTAGGTCAATTAAGGTAATTAAATGATAAATGTTGTGAGGATGGATATTTAATTTAATTAAAATAATTAAATTAATTGTTAATGTGGGGTGGAAGGGGCCTTGGTTAGGTGCCCATGTTTTAAGTTGGTTATCTGATCCGAGACTAAGGGGAATGTGACCAAATTTAGGTGTCTACACCTATGAAGAAGGAAATTCTAAAGCTGAGGTTTCAGAATATGTTATGATGGGGGCAGGCCATCCTCTGATGGGGTACTAGATAGAGATAACCAACTGGGTGCCCACTGCCAATCCTCTGATCATGTGATCGTTGACAACTTCTTCCGGGTGGGATGTTGTTTAAGAAGATGTATAAATTTCAAATTTTTGCAGTTTAGGCAAAGAGAGAGAGAGAAGCAAGTGATTTCCATGATTCAATTGTGTCAACTATCAGCTGGGTATGACTTCCAGTGTATAGGTTGCCCTCATTTTAATGTGAGCCATAATGCAACAAATCAGAATGATATGCAAGTGTTTTAATCCAAAATCGAAGTGTGATATTCGATGTAGCAAGTAAAAAATAGGAAGAGGGGTGCTCTTTCACTAATGTAATACTAATGAAAGAAAAGAATTATTCTTTTTATAGTACCAAAAACACAATTACTTTTAGACAATAGAAAGAAGGGAAGATTCTAGAGAAGAAAATTAATGTGTAAGCTTTTTATAAGGAAAACAAACACACCCTTTCACCTAGGAATGAATAAAATACAAGGAACCTCGGATGGGTCCCACTAGGTGTGCTAAAATGTTTCACCGTTTTCTTTAAGTTTTTAGATGAAATAGATAAGGGTATGGGTCAAGGAGGAATACCTGTTATGATGGTCGGTTAAAGGTCGTTGCGCGCGTTCTGACTTCTTGATCCAATGTTGACTATGAGAGCTTCCTTTTGGCTAGGAGGAACTACCTGAAATACAAAACAAGACCAAAAGAAAGAGTTAAATAATATATGTCTATGGGATCCCTAGCTTATGCTAGATCCAGGAAGTGTGATACTTCCTCGGTTGTAGTCAACCCACTGTTTAATACAATTTAATGCAAGAAATGACATAAATAAACATGGTTCTACTATTGTTGATATGATTTAGGTATCTCATCCAAATACAATAAGAAAATCTAACATAATAGGCTAGGATATGATCAGATCTAGATCTTTAAGGTAAATCCTTGCAAGGTCTTCCATCACATTTCAGGTTCAGGTTCTAGGTCACTTGAGTCATTTGGGAAGAGAGTTATTTGGATGCACTATTAGCAATATTTCCAAGGATTCAAAGACTTCAATGATAATTTTTTTATGACCGATGATTAGTTTAGTAAGCCACCTAAATGACGGTTAAGAGTGGACTGATAATAACTCCACAAAAGTGTTATGGTTTTGGGGATTTCCCATGAGCCTTTCATAGGCCACCACCAAGCTAAGGAGTTGGTATAGGTCTTTGGAGGTGTTGAGAATACCTAGCAGGTACCTCAGGACCTGGACTGAGGTGATTTAAATCCTTATGAGTGATGGGAATGGTCGGGTTCATAGGAAGGCAAGAGTGGTGACACAAAAATCCACATGGAGTTTGATAGTCAAAGGGGAACCACTTTCCTTATATTTTTTATATTCCTGAGTTGGTGTATTTTGGCCCAACACGTCAATTTTCCAATTTCTAACTGTGAGAGATATCCATGGCTAGGGACTGGTGTTAAAATCAGTTTATTTGTGAGTAATGACACTTAGTTCCATGGCAGAACCTCCCGGAATGCTACAATAAAATGTAAATAACCTTCCGATTCACATGGTTCTCTTGGCTATGGCCTTCTGAAAAATATGCTAATATTTCTCTCCTTACATATCCCCGTATGAAGAAGTTTCCTGTACTAGGAGAGATTACAAACTTTATTAATGTAGCCAGCCTGCTGAAGACAAGGGAATTTCTAATGAATGGTTATATGATTAGCTACGATGGTTGAGAGTGAACATACATTAAGTTTTGAATAGGTTACGGGATATTGTTGATAATATCGGATGAGTAAAAGGGAAGCTTATAAGAACAGAGTGTTTGGCTATCTTTTTCCAGCTATCCTAGTTGGTGCCACAGTGTAAATGGAACATATGCTGCTGAGATATTATGGATCCTCTCGTTATAAGGTTTTCAACTAATAGTGCTTGTGCTTCTAGGATAACTAGCAAGAAGAATATGTTGACTAAGGTAAGTAGGGATCAAATATTAGTTAGTTATGGAAACATGTTATAACAATAGGAATCCCTCATTTTGATGTGGTTAGGTGAGGTCTGCAATCACATATCATATCTTAACACTATAGTTCCCACTGATCAGTCAGATCCCAAAGTGAGTATTCATCTTAATTATAGCTTGTAGCAAATGTGATGATTCAACATGGGGTGAAAGAGGGCTAATGTTAGGTGACCTATGTCCTCCTCAGACTCCTAGTTATTCGAATCTCCGACTAAGGGGAGTGTGATTCTCCATTTTGGTGTCTAACCTTCATATGTTATTACCTAATAGTTCCTGGTGGACACGTTCCCATGTATTAAGGTTTTCCTTAAAAAGGATTATCTTGTATTTTTTGTTTGAAGGGTAAACATTTTTAATTAAAATTAGTATTATTATAGATATTTTAAATGAATTTATCCCAAAGCTACACTGATTCACATACCACTTCAATTTATTTGTTCTACATACACCCTTTCTTAATGATTAATAATAGATAGTTTTAATGTAATTATATCACTATTTTGAATTTAAAGAAATCTTGTGGAGAAAATATTTGGGTTCCATCAAATTGTATGCTTAATTCTCCTGTAGATACATTTGTGTATTACGTCTCTAATTATTATATTCCAAAGATTATCAGTCCTTTAAGAATCTCCAACCAATCTGAAATTGCCATTAAGAGCATTGTTGATGAATTATTAAGTCGACATAAGTGCCATCAAGCCTGCCATATTCTATAGGAAAGGTTACCCTAATTGACATGTAACTAGGTGTGTAATTTTTTTGGTGGTTTCATGATCTCCTAACCAAAGGAAACATTCTAGATCCCTTCAATGTTATTTCCTGAAATCTTTCTCATAATTTTAAAAAGGTACACAAAGTAGACTGGAAAGATTTGCTATGGAACTTATTTAATGTAGTTGGTAACCTTTCTTAATCTTGGGGTGAAGGGATGCCTATTCCAACTAGCCATACGTATTTTCATCCTGTTTGAATTCTATCAATTTTACCAGGGGTACTAGTATTCAATAATGGTCTACCCTACCTAAACAAGAGGGGCATCCTCCAAGTCATTTCATGTCATCTAAAATGGCTAGATATGACACGTGCTTGAACATGGAAGATGTGGGTGGTTGTTGTGCTTGATCTTGACATAAGGCATTAATTTAAATCAATTTTAGACTTGGGAGAAGGCCTTTGACAGAGATTAATATAGTTAGACCATTTTGCATCCATGTATGCGGATTATAGAGTATTTTTGGCGATACTTTGCTAATGGTCTCCATCAACTGTACACCTGGCACCCATGTTATTAATTTGTGGTCATCAATGATTTTTTATGGGTTATGTGATCGAATGTAATGGAAGAAGACAATCAAACCTTTGATTTTCCCATTTATTCTAGAAATATCACACATTATGATTGGGGCCACTTGCACAATCACCTAGAACAGATGTGGGGATAATGGGTCCCCTTTTCTAAGACCGTTCACTCTATAGTTAGGGAAGAAACCAACAAGTTACCCATTGATAATAGTGGAGTTTTGATTAGGGGAGGAGATGCAACTAATTGACAACACCAATAAACATTGTTGAGATGTTACAATTTGTATGATGTAATTAATTGCTATAATTTTTATAGATAATATTATGTATACCAAAAATCCTTTCATAGTATTGATTATTCTTCATAATTTTAGTGTGTTTTTTGTTTATAAATTAATTTTTCTTTTTTTAAAGTGGTATGTTATTGAATTTCCATGTTACATAAGACATAGTTAGATTGCTGTTAGTGTTTCTTATGTTCAAAGGATGTTTACAATTTTCAAGCATCGTAAGAATGAGATGTTGTGTGGAGACTCACATGTATTTCTATAACCTCGACACATAGGATATTTCACTGTGATTCTATTTAAACTCTAGATACTATGGTACATTTGATCCACTTTGTTAAGGGTTCAATATATGTGCAAGAATACCAAGGATAAACCTATAATAGAAATTGTATGAGTCAAAAAAGGAAAGAGCTATGCAACTATGTGAGGTTTTAGGAAGTAGGCACAATCATGATATCAGATCCAGTGATATTCCTTAGATGCATACATTTAGGTGATTTCAGTGGTCAATGATATATCCTGGGTATTCTTACAAGCATATTAGAGTATCTCCATTTCTAATGAATACCTTCGTATGGAGTTTACCTACAAATTTTTTTTTCACAAATCTATTTAATAGCCTTTGTATGATGTTCTCCACTTGAGTCCACCCAAATTCACTTGTTAAAGATGCAGACATGTCCACATCCAAGTATAAAATTTTCACCAATGAGTTGAGGAAGGATGTCAAGATAGGTCTTTCATCAAGCACATGTAATTTTTGGGTGTATTGGTCAAATTTGAAATGCATAATCAACCATTCGTACATATGTTTTAAATGCTGTAATTCAAAACTATCTTATAGATCTCTTAGGATGGACTTGGACTTGGATGGTAACTAGACTTAATGTCAATCCATAGTGACAGTTTTGCATCACCTTAGCATTGATATTGCTAGGAGTTCATAATATGTGTTTCAATGGATACCAATTCTTCGTCATTATCTGTATTGGATTTCACTAAATTCTATAGATTTTTTAGGATCATGTCCATTATTTGCTCTTATGATGAAGATACTATTAGCTTCATAGAAGGTAGATTATATTGAGCCTAATCTTTCCATGATTAAGGAGCATTTTTATTTGCTTCCAAAATTAATCATGATCCCTCAATGATTTTTAGTACAGTGTAGCTATTTGAAAGAGGGAATTTCATCTCAGTGACCAAATTTTTATGTAGATTTGCTAAATATAGCTACACAATGAATAGTTGGAAGTAATTATGAAGGCATTTCAGGTTTTGTTGAATACTTCACTATGGCTACTAAGGAATAATCTTGTCAAGATGTTGTTGCAACAAACTGTAGCAAGTTGTTTGTATCCTACCAATGATATTATTTCCCTACCATTCATGTCATGAACCATGAGAAAAATGAACCTTATGTATTAATGCAATATGAGTTTGTGGCAATATGCTCATATAGGAAAATACCAATGATGAAGTTGGTCACTAGTGGAAATGCTCGAAGGGATAAAAAATCAATCTTTGGCCCAATATAGTCCAGTGGTATCTGCAACTTCTACTAAACAACATTACAGTCATACATAAGTATGTCTGATCCCAATGATACATGTTTTTACTAGACCTCATAGATGGTTTAATATCACAAGTTAAATTTAGGACTTTCAATGTATTATACTATAATATGATTAAAATTTACATTATTAATAAACATGTATATCATTTAATCAATTAGAGTAATCCATTAGTTTAGGATGTTCAATGTAGCACATAGGAAGTGAAAGGTGTTATATTCTCATGTATGCTAATGATAAGTATTTTTTATAACAATTTATTTTTTGAAATCATATAATATTTTTAATGTTGCATCTTAAAGTTGTCTTGTTTTTTCAATTTCCTTATATATATATATATAATTTTTAAAATTATATAAACAAAACATTTATGAATTCAATATAATATTTTGTCACATGATCAATATTTGAAAATTGAAAGCGGTATAATTAGAAAAATAATTATGATCATATCAACATCATTCTTTTATAACAATTAATTATTTTTATGAAATTTAATAATTTATATTTATGTTTTTAATTGTGTGTAAAAAAGGAGTAAAATTAATAAACATCTATGTCATTGAAAATTAATATACCATAAGATTTATATTGATGGATTAAATTGTAAAGCATCTACCCATTCTAGTAATTATTCCTTTCTTTTTCACTATTTTGTTATGCAAATATATTTTCCAACACTTTATCTTATAATTCATTTAATTTGTTATTATTTAATGTAAAATAATGTTTTTTTTTTTCATAATGAAGAAAATAGATGCACAACCGAAGACAAGAACATCAATGAAAGGAAATTTTTTCCAAAGCCCATCAATATAAATAATTTTTTTGCAAAAACATGTTTTGATTTTGAAAATTTAACTAGTATAATAAATACCTTAAAAACTTACTTATTTTCTCACAATTATTATGAATTTTAAATAACCACAATCTAATACTATTTTTTATCATATTTATTTAATATTAATATTGTATGTAGATAAAACACATATAGAAATTTATCCTCCTTATTTGACATACTAACTTCATTAACCTCAACATAACATCTAGTTAAGCCTCTCTAACTTGGCCTTTGTTAGATTTTTTTATTGCATTAAGCTTGAATGATTTGTATAGAGATCTGAATTAAGGGTTTTGAGAGCTTTAAAATTACTAGAAGCTAGTGCCTCCCTTTTAGTTTTTTGAAAATCTATATAGTATAAGTTTTAGCAACACAAAATTAAGGTTAAAATAGATTTTTTTCTAAAATAATTAAACACAAATTAATTTTGCATTTACATTTTATAGAAAATAAACAAAAATTCATTTATTATTTTTATCTATTTTTAAATATTACCATAGAGATTATGATTTTTTTTCTCAAAAATTGCAAGGAAATATTTTTAGAAATATGTAATTATTCCAACATTTACTATATATATGAAGAATAGAACTAAATATTAATAAACATCCTATCGATATAATACTAGTATAATACTCGTAAATGCTATGAGCAAAGATATGTATGGAAGAAATAAATAGATAACATGGAAAAAATAACTAAAAAAAGTAACAAAAATACATGGAATAAATTAGATTAAATTTGATACAGGTATAAAGAATTTCTCACCTTTTAAATATTTTTCTTAACAAATCCAATCAAATAAATTATAATGATGATAATTATTTCAATATACAATATGGTTAAGGGTAATAATAATAAATTATTGAAAAATGTTTTGATTCACTAACTTAAGCCTAAATATATAAAAATAATAAATTTATTAATTTTATATGGAATACCTAGTTATAAGGATCTAAAGAATAAAGTTCCCATCATTGTTGGCACCCTAGGAAACTATCTAGGTTGCCTAGGGCATAATCGCCCTTGTTTACAAAGTTTAAGAGGAAAACCTAGGTTTATAGTATACGTAGGTTGAGAATTACAACTGATACTCTAAGAAGAGTTTGACTATAGAAATTATGGATCTAAAATATCTCTCGTAAAAAAACATTCAATTCAAAAATTATGAGAAAACCGTAAGCCCCATTCATCAAGATGCGAACTTTAAAGGTTTTTTAATGAAACACTGTCACTTTTACAAATCAAAATATTATGCATGTAAATAAGTCAAAATTGACGTATTTTTAGAGAAGACATAACTTACACTTTGATTGCACGGATGTATAGAATACATGCTACAATTACATTCATGAAGTTGATGAATAGATTACTGCGAGAATATAATGGTAAGTTTGTTGTTGTCTATTTTTATATTTAGTAGGGAAGTGAAAGAAAACTTGTTACATTTGAAATTAGTGTTAGAATTATTACAAAAAGAGAGCTTGTATGCAAATCTTGATAAGTGTAGATTTCTTCAGAAAATCTTAGTTTTTTTAAAATTTTCATCTCAGAGAGTGGGGTTAGGATTGATGAGTAAAAAGTGAAGGAAATTTTGGAACAAACTATTCCAAGGAATGTGATAGAGGTTCCCAGTTTTCATGGCTTTGAAATTTTTTATATTCCAAGTTCATAAGGAGTTTAAGTAGCATTGTTACACCCATAATATAGTTCATGAATGGAAAGGAGTTTTTACACAAAAAAGAAGAACCAAATATTTTTGAATTATTGAAGAAGAAACTGTCATAAGAACTTATTTTGGTACTTCCATATATTAACAAGGTCTTTGATATTGATTGTGATGCCTCACAAGTTGGGATTGGAGTAGTACTGAGTCAAAAAGGATGACTTGTAGAACTTTTAGTGAAAATATGAATGAGGTCAAGAAGAAATTTTATACATATGATGTGGAATTTTATGCTATTGTTTAATCATTAAGGCACTGGAGACAGTACTTGGTAGTCATGGAATTCATATAATCCGGACTGAGGTATGTAAACAAACATAAGAAACTTAATATTCTGCATGCAAAGTGACTTTCATTTTTGTAAGAATTTTATTTTTTTCTTAAACCGTAAATTGGGCAAGGAGAATCGATTTTTTAATGCCTTGAGTAGGCATGTGGCGCTGTTGATAACAATGAAAAATGAATTTTTCAGGTTTTAGGTAATTAACAAATTGTATGAAGGTGATCTAGATTTTGGTAATGTTGTGAGACAATGTAAGGACCCTACAGTGGGTAGTGGTTCTTGTGATTATTTCATGTATGATGGTTATTTATTCAGGGGAAACCTATTGTGCATCCCTCTTGGTTTAATGAGATAAAATATTATGAGAGAGTTGCACAATGGGTGCTTGGTTGGACACTTAAGTATAAGTAAGAAAACTTCTCTTGTGGTAGAGACTTATTATTGGCTGGAGGTAAAGTGGGGCATAAGTAGGATCATTTCAAGATGTCAATTGTGCTAAATGGGTAAGGGCCATGCACAAAATACTCAGCTATATATACCATTAGATGTCCCTACAGGGCCATTTGTTGATTTGAGTATGGATTTCATGTTAGGATTTCCTAATAGACAACAAGAAAATGATTATATCTTTGTTATGGTAGATACATTATCTTCAATGAAACATTTCATTTCTTGTAGGACAACTAATGATGATTTTAAAGTTGTAGATTTGTTTTTTCAGTAGTGGTCAGGTTGCATGTAGCTCCAAGAATTATCACTTCAAAATGGAACACATTTTTTGTAGCCACTTTTAGAATTGTTTGTGGAGAAAAATGTGGACACAATTATATTTCAGATGCGCATATCACCCTGAGACTGTTGGATACACAAAATTAGTAAACAAGATCCTAGGAAATCTTCTATGATGCATAGTTAGAGAAAATATGAAACAATGGGATTTGGATTTACCATAAGATGGATTTTCTTATAATAGCTTAGTAAATAGGTGAATGGAGAGGTTTCCTTTCTAGAGTGTCTATGGTAGGAACCCCAAGGGAGTGCTAGATCTGATTGTTCTTCCTAGTGAAGATAAAATGGGTGATGATGAAGAAGAATTTATGTAAGACATGATACAATTTCAGGAAGAAGTGAGGGAGAAGATGAAATATAGTAATGAGTAATATAGAGCATCTGCCAATGGAAGTAGGAGAGTTAATTCATTTGAAGAAGGAGATATGGTGATATTTCATCTCAGAAAGGAGAGGTTTTCAAAGGGGACATAATAAACTAAAGTATAAAAATATTGGGCCTTGCAGGATTGTGAAGAAAATTAGTGATAATGCCTGCAAGGTGGAGATACCTGAAATAAAAAATTCATCAATTTTTAATTTTTTTGACTTAAATGAATTTCATAAAAATAATTCGGAGGGAAAAAATTCTTTTCAACCAAGGGAGAATGATGTCGGAGTATAAATTCCGTAGACCATAACTTTTTTTCCAACTATCGGATCATCTTGAAAGTTTCCATGGTGTTAGATCATGGTTTGTAATATACCATGACCAATTTTTAAAAAGTTCCGGTGCCATTTTGGCATATTTTTGGGGCCAGATTACTTTTTCTAAGGGTGTAAAATTGGCTTCGAGATTTTTTTTGTTTTATCTAGAACTTGGATTTTTGATATAATTTTCTCTCTTTTATAGAATAAGCCAAGATTTGGTGCAAGAATTTATTTATTAATGAATTTTTAGTACACAAAATTTTGGTCTGATCTGAGGTATTTTACTAGTAGGTAGTTTTCTATACTTTAGGGTTTCGTGGTATTTTAGGGGTTTTTAGAGATATTGGATAATAAAAGGAATATTGTAATGTTGTAAAATATTATCATGGATTAAATAATGATAAAAACATATTTTGGAAAAAAAAAAAACTATTTTGAATATTCTAGTGTTTTTGTAAAATCGTGTGTGTTTACGTGTGTTTTGAAGGCATTTTGACCTCTTACAGCTAGATCTACATCAATGGGTATCCGAGAAAGGTTTTGGATCTTCATGAGATATATTGTAAGTGGAATATCTGCAAGTAAACATTATAGAATATAAATAAGGAGAGGAATTTGAAGTTGTGTTAGACATGGGTGAAACCCTCATGATAAAGAGGATGGTGATTAGCCTGTGGAAGGAGATGGAACAAAATGGTAACAATAGTGATTCTTGGTTGCAAAAAAAAAATATTTTGAACAAGATGCACTTATAAAGGGAAGGTATAAATAATTATTATTGATGGTGGTAGTTGTAGAAATATGGTCTCAACTGCGATGGTTGATAAATTCAATTTCAAATGTGAGAAACACTTGCATGCCTATCACATATCATGGATCAAGAAAGTGAAAGAGGTAACCATACATTACAAACTCCTAATTAATTTTTCAATGGGAATACCTATAAGTATGAGGTTTGGTGTGATGTCATCGTGATGCAGAAGCATCTACTTCACTCATGGAAAATTAGTTAGTGTGTGTGCTCAAGTTAGCTTGTCACTAGTTAGGAGAATTGAGTGAGTGTTTTAAGTCTCGTGTCCTATTTGGTGTGTCTAATTAGTGTTATGAATACTCCAAACTTGAATATGCACCCTCCCTCTAAAATGAAAAAATTCAAAATTGTGTGTCCGTGGTTGTATTTTGGGCCATCAAGATTTTTGAAACATTTCACGAAATTGGGAATCTCTAACCTCCTGTTTAGCCTACCAAATAATGCAAGGAACCTGACAGCATGTTAAAAGTAAGTTTCTTAATGATGAGCTTACAAGAAACTGAAATTTTAAGAACCAACTATTGGTAAATTCCTTGAGCAATAAACAATATGTAAATAGAGGGAATAATGATTTTTTAATTGTTACAAGCCAAGGATGATTCAAATCAAGGAGAGGGTGTATGTATTTTTGGATATTATTTTTATTGATGATTATGAGGGTGTGATGGTGATATGTGTATGTATGTTTGGTTGTGTGTGTAGCAGAGAGGTGTGCGTGTCAAATTTTGTGTAGTCACAAGAAAACTGTAATTTCAAATTGCAAATGAAATAGAAGTGAGCCCTTTGTGTTTCAAGAATTTGTTTTATCTCCATTTCATGCATTATTTGTGTGGAAAAAAATATTGGATCATGTACATTAATTACCCAGTTAAAATTATACAATATAAATATTAAAAGAGTTCAAACTAAAGAGGTGTGTTGAAGTTGTTCAAGATAATATTGAGTTGTGGAAGGAATTTAGGGAGAGTAGGAAACTTTTCAAATCTCTGGAACTCGAAGGAGAAGGAAAACTGAGCATGAAATTGACCAAGTTCTAACTCTCAGGTTGTGGTTGTCGTACTACCCTGAAACTAGGGTTTCCCAAGAGTATTTTTTATCAAAATCAAATTTTGTTAGTGAAAATTCATAAAAATTTGAACACATCTCTATTAGGATGTTGCATATCACTTGCAAAAACAATCAATTTGTTTTGTGGCTTGTAGAGGGAAAATTTCTTACCACAAATTTAAACCAGACATGTGTAACCTGTAACACGGGTTTTTGAAACAAAAATCTATCTCATTCAAGTTTTAAACCATAATAGGACCTGCGAGATGGAATTTATCACCTTGAAGGGATCATGAAGTGTTTGCAAAAGGAACTGGGGAATTCCTTTATGTATGGAAGGAGAATTTTGTGAGAGTCAGTGACATAGATGTATAAGCAGAGAACCATAGTTCTAATTGTAATTGAATTAAATTATGAGTTCAAGAAGACAATATCCATTAATAAAACTTGATTATATTGAGGAGGAGAATGAGAAGGTGTTTAGGTGATTGTAAGCATATGCAGACTTCCATTTCAAGCCTAGATTGAGTTAGTTGGGAATGAAATTCAATAACATAAGCAACAATATCAAATCCCATGCATTAGGTGTCCTATAATAGCTTGAAATACACCTTAAGGTGCATGAGAAGGCATCCCAAGAACCATAAACAACCTTGGATTATAACATGGTCCCTTGAATAAGTGGGAAATGTTGACCAAAATAAACTCACACTTATTTTTGGGTCAACAAACACCATTTTCCCCCTTTTTTGTGCTTCAATCTGATTTTTATACATCCTAAGCACTTAAGGATTCCTAAAAACATCTTCATCAGATAGGAAATTTCTTCCCCTTTCCGAAAATATAAAGAGGTCCTTTTAACTCATCATATTTCGCAAATGGCAAGCCGATGGGTCAGGGAAGGATATTTTGCCAAATGCGGGCCGGCGGGCTCAGGGAAGACTTTTTGCCAAAGGAAAAAAAGTGGACCGGTGGGAGATATTATGAAATTTTGGAACTTTTCACAAAAGGAACAAGTTACATTGTGGGACCGTGATCCCGAGAAAGATTTCTCTTTGCTAAGTGGGAAAAGTAGGCCGACGGTCCCGACGACGACTTTTGGGAAATGAAAAGTTGCGAGGCCGCAAGAGTTTTTTGCATTTTTCGTAAAAGTGCAATATACAATTGTGGGCCCACGAGCCTGTGGAGGATCTTTGTGTGAAATAAAAAAAAAATCCTAAGGCCCGGAAAGGGAAACATGGCCATGTTTCAAGTCAAAGCGGGAAGGCGGGTCGCCGGAGGCATTTTGAACTTTGGCTTCTATTTTGAAAAGCGTAAAGTATAAAAGTAAGCTACACCTCCACTGATGCCCAGAGAAGCCACGTGTTAGGCTTAAATTACATGTGGAGAGGAGGGTCTAGGGATGAATTTTAGGAAATCAGAAGTGGCGAAAGCCCCACGTTTCTCCTCAGTGCTCTTTCAAAAGGCGACTCTAAAGGTGATACCGAAAGAAGCGCTAGCTCGCAACACAGCCAACGTCAAGAGGGGGACAGAGCCCGCAGTTGAAAAGTCCAAAATCCTATGGAGGCCTCCACGTGCCTCATCCACGCAAATTCAAAGGAAAAATATGGAGGCAGGTCCTAAATGTGCGCTGAGCCTCCACGTGTCCAGGGTTAAACATATGACCCCCCCAAACAAAAGGGACTAAGCCAAACACAAGGAAATTGAGGAGCGGTCTATGGATGATGCCACGTGTCCTATCATCACAATTTTAGGAGCTAGCTACAAGGGTCCCACCTGTAAAGATTTTTGGGGCATTATATTCAATGGGCCCCCCTTACTCACCTGTTGGTTGGATATTTTGTCAAACCAAAATATGAGGTTCAACCACAGTATATGAGATTAAATCCCTCCTCAAAGACAGGTGAGGCTGCCTGCTTATTGCTAATCTAAAACACAGTAAAAACGATATATACAATATTCACACTAATCTAACCATTGGGGGGTGGGATGGAATCCCGAAATCCACATTCACACGATTCAAGGATATTTCTTTCGTAAATGAACTGGGTTAGAAATTGTTACAATGAAAGAAGCACAGTAGAAAAGAAATGGGAGAAACGTATTTTCTTTCGAGTAAACAAAGAGCACGAAATAATCATACGAGTTTTAGATCACAAATATAATGTCCGAAATAATCAGAAACACTAAGATGCCATGCAAAGAATAGCTTAAGATCATGAACATAAGAACACTGTCTTAAGTAAGATATATTCTACAACACAAAGTCTGTAAAATAATATCGACTCCTATTCTTCAAAATGATTCAACGAAAACACAAAGTTTTTCTTCTCTCCAATAGCCCCCAAATATTCCAAAAAATCTCGACCCTTTGGAATGCATAAGCATTCCTTATTTATAACAAAAGAAGTAGAGATAAAATAGGGCAGATCCTAAAAAATAGTGTTTTAACAAGAGTTCTGTTTTGCTTGATTCTCACGCAGGAGATCAAGTCAAAATATGATTCAAAAATGTGACGAAATAGAAATGAAAAAGACATGTCGATTTCAAGATTGAAATGACATGAAACATTGAGACTTAATCTAAATCATCATCCTTTGCTCCTTCCTCTTTTTCTTCCTCCAGCTGAGACTGTTTGCTCTGAAATTCTTGGAACTTCCGAATTATGCCTTGCATTTTGTTTTCATTAGGCGCAGTGGAATGATCATTCCAAATTTCACAGGTTTCATGAACATCGCTGGCAGTGCCGGGAAGCTTTTTCAATCCTTTGCTGAGATTTCTTAAGGCCTCCAAAGAATGTTCAACCCTTACCAACCGATCCATGATCTCAAGGTCAAATCCGCTTATTGGTTCATGCTGAACAGACTCTTGGATTTTCTTGAAGAGATCATCTGCTGATAGGATACCTGAGTTCCCAACTGACACCTTTGGACAAATCTTCAGCAATTCTTCTTCCAGATCACTTTTCCCATCAATCAATTTATCCCTTGATTCTCTCAACTTACTGTAGGCTTCATTGAGAATCTTTATTCTGAACCTGATGGCCTTGGTCAACTGGAAATGCTTATCTGTATGTGGGAGAATACCTTCTTCTACCAAGAGATGTGCTGGTATTTGCTTTAACACCTGGAGAGCTTCAAAAGTCAAATCAAGATGTCCAATTTCCTGAGAGAATTCTTCATCCATATTCTCTCCATCCTTCTGAATGTCTCCCAAGGACTGATGAACTTGCACCACGTCTTGAACTACTTCCTTCCCCTGTTGGAGCAACCTTTGGATCCATTCATCAACCACCCTTCCTTTTTTAGCAATCTTCTCAATCGTAGGTACTGATGAAAAATTGAATCCGACAGAAATAGAAGAAGGTGGTATGGATTCAAGGGGTTTTGAGAGTTTAATCAAAACCTCTATCAACTGCTCCACTTTTTCCTTAAGCTCATCTCTGCTGTCCTTTGTTTCTTTCAACTTTTGGCACAATACGTTTATGGAATCCTATGCATATTGTTGCGCCCCTTCTGCTGTCACTTTCCCTAGAGCCACCTTGGTTACCTGATAATCAGAGGCTGATATATCCTCTCTAGTTTTGTCAACAGAGGGAGTGGCAATATCTGTGAACTTATCTCCTGAAGCATCCACCAAAACCCTTGAAACTGTTTTGGGTTTCTTGGCTGATTTCGCAGTAGGAGCCTTGAGTGAGCTGAAATCAAAGGCTGGTAGGGGCACAATCACCTTCCTCTTCCTCGAAGTTTTCTCGAGTAGCCATTATGGCATATCAGAGGGAGTTGCCATGGTTGCAGAAGCTAGTATTATACCCTCAAGGGGAGAAGATTCTACTAGTGGAGGAGGAATAGTTACCAATGTGGTAGTAGATCCAATAAAAAGAGGCATAGGAGGGGGCGTGTTGGTGATCACTTGGGTACCAGCAGAGAGGGGTGAAATTCTAGAGAAAATACTGGCCATGGTTGCAGAAGTTGATGGAGAATAAGGAGGTAGGAGTGGTTGTGAAGAAAGAGGCACAGATCCAGACTCCAAAGCCTTGGATGCAAGAGATAAGGTCTCTTCAGTTGAGCAATCAGCAAATGGTGAAGACAGAAGCTAGCTTCCTCCTTCTTCCAAATTAATTTCTCCTATTTCTGGTGGTGTTGGTGATTCTGGCACATTCACCGTTTCTACTGGAGAAACAATTGAAGAGATTTCTATTTCTTTCCTCTTTTTGACAATCTTGACCTTTATAGGCTCCCTAGAAGATTTTTTGTCCTTTTCCTTTTTGGAGGGCCCCGCCTCTGAAGCAGCCAACTTTGAAAACTTATCATCTTTAAAATTCATTCCCCAAGAGGAGAGCCATGCTTTGGTACGAGCAAGGATTAGAGCTGACCTATCTATAATAGAGGCTTTTTTACTGGCTGACCAATCAATAGGTCGGAAAACATATTGATCCTCCTTTAGTCTATCATAGGAAAGATCCAAAACACTTTCATTGTCACCTGTACCCTCTGGTAAATCAGCAAGCTCCAGTGTTTGAATCTCAGCAATAGTCAATCTGCTATTATCCCATCTGCGAACAACAACCTCATTATGCAGATCCACCCAAATATCCTCTATGTTTGCCCTGTGCAGATGTTGGGTTCCATATGCTCTGAGCACTCCTCGGATGTCAAAACTATCTCGAGGCTTCATATGCTTCTTCAATTTGTCCTGAAGTTCGTGGACAACATTTTTGGCCTTCACTACTATTGAGCAAGTATATCTCCCAATAGAAATTGGGAAGGATACAGCAGCCTTATGTTTGCTTTGTTGGAATTTATGGAAATCCAACAGCTGCCTAACCAATTCCATCAATATCAGTCTATCCCCTAGATATCGGGGCAGGCAAAAAGGATCTCCCGAGTACATGACCACCCGAAGATATGTAAACTTCTTGAATTGTAAGAAGATACATCCCCATTTAGAAACTTCAGCCCAAGCCTCATCTAAGACTCTTGTCTTCCTCAGCTCAGGGTTTATCCTGCAGATATTTTCATAGAAGAAGGCATCATTCACCCTCCTGAAATGATCTTTGGACCCCTTCTTTGACAATTGAGGGAAGTATTGATACACCTAGTTCGCCGTTCTGCTTCCCTTGGTATCCAGCCCGGGATAGTTCCTCATCCTGGCTGCTGCGTATGTGACATATGAAGACATATAAAATTTCCCAGTTGACAAGACTGTTGTCATTTGGGAATCAACCTCATTGCTGATGAGAGTACCCCAGTCGATCCCCTACTGATTCTTCTTGATGGTGATCATAAATTGATACATCCATCCTTGAAATACATTCGATTCGGGCAAACCAAAAACCCGACTCAGCAGGGTAATGATGTCATTGATTTCTTGGATGAAATCACTCCTGGGGATAATCCTTGGAAATCTGGAGACAGCTGGTTTGGGCTTGATCAGGAACTTCTTGTTCACATGTTTGATGCAGTCTTCCTGATCGTTGTCCCAGGCTTTCTGAGCTGACTTGATGTCCAACTCTCCATACTCGTCAAAATTGGGCAGTTTTAGGAGATCATCAAAATAACGTCCATCCAATTTGACCACTACTTCACCTGATTGACTTCTCACAGAACGAGACGCCGAGTCATAACTGGATGCACAAGCCAAGATGAATTCTGGACAATGAGCGGACATGGGAAGACCCGCTACGAGAGGCAAGCCACTATCTGCTATAGTTTTCATCCATGGAGTTTGGGAGGAACTCCTCACCCTACTCCAGAAATCTTCAATGTCTATATTTCTAAGTTCGGTGTCTCGGATGTCGTAGTTGTAATCAATATACGATGGAGATTCCAGCTTTTTAAACTTGTATTTCATTCTGCCTGACTTCTCGGTCTTTTCCTGAGATGGACCAGGGTCCGACATGAAGGACGTCGAAGGAAGAAAGTTTCAAAGCTCAGAAGATGCTGCTCACTGTGAGAATTCTGACCTGTTGGATATGCCGGAAGAACGGAAGAGTCCGACACTGCCAATGATGTAGGAAAATCCTAAAAACCCGATGCGCTTGATAATGTCAGAACTTTGGGAAAGCCCGACACTGCCAATGATGTCAGAAACGGAAGAAAGCCCGACACTTGTGTTGATGCCGGGAACTCTGGAAAGTCTGGCACACCAAGCCTTCAATATACTTTGGGTCTTAGACACTGCACAACAGCCTTCAACACCCGAAAAGAGAAAAACAGGGTTTTTCGTTGAATTTCAAACATGCAATCTCCTTTTAACCATTCATGTACCAGGCACATAATAAAACTTTAAGGAAATAGCACCAAGTGGTAACTTAGAAGAGATAAACCCTAAAACCTAAACCCCTTTTTTTTAAACAACTCCAGAAAGAATAATAATAAAAATCCCTCAAAACCCAGCAAGAAAATGGGAAGAATTCACGCGCAATCAATCCATAAAAACTAGGAACAAAGAGTGGAGAGAGAAATACCTCCAACCAGAGAAAGGGAAGATCGAAAAATGGTGAATCAATCGGGCACAGGTGAGCTTTCGGGCTTCGAGGTTGGAAGAGCATGTACGAAAAATCCACGAGTTAAAAATAAATCCAGTAAAAATGACGTGGAAATCCGCGTATTTATAAGAAAATTGTAATTAATACACTTCAGCTCGGCACGTGCCAACTCACCGACAACTCGGCATGAATGCCATGTCAGCATGTTTGAGAGGTCCAAAAACCCGACACAAGGGGGCTTAGTGCAATTCGGGTTTCGGGAAACACAAGACATAAAGCATGAGATGTTTAGATGCTTCACAGCTCCGAAAATCCGATACAAAGGACCTAATCAGACTTCGGGTATCGGAGAACAGGTGACACAAAACATGTTTTGAATAAGACATGTTCCGATGCGCCGGAGGTCCGAAAACCTGATTTTCTCAATATGAAGCGGGTTTCGGGTTTCAGAAAACAGGTGACACAAAGCATGTTAAAACTCACGTCGAACTGTTGGAATAACCCGAAAGCCCGAATTTCTCAAAAAGAGGCCATAATGCAAAATCAACTTCAAAAATTTCACAGGGGTTATCTAATCGTTTTGTCAAATCAAAACAGAGATAACATCACCCAAAGGCATGAGGCAGGTAGTATCAATCGGGCCCAAATCAGATAAGTATAAAAGAGTCAGCAGAAGCCTCCACATGTTAACTTGGTGCAAATCCAAAAGGTAAAATCAAAAGGCGGTCCCCAAAAAAATGCTAGCTCACCACGTGGTCGGAGTTGAAGAGGGAACAAAGCTTGATGTTAAAAAGTGCTAGGCCGACGAGAGGAGCCATGCATTCTAACAACAAAACTTCAGCGATAGAATCCAAAAGGTTGTTTCCAAACGAGCGCAAAAACTCCACGTGTCCTTGGTTAGACACAATGTCTCCACCAACCGTAGGGGATTAGGTAAATAATAGAAGAAGAAAAGTAGGCCCACGGATGACTCCATGTGGCTTGATAGCGCTACTTCAAGAATGTAGAGGAGGGGGTGAAACTTCAGGATGCTCAGGGATGCCACATGAATATGCGTAAACAATCTCCAAATTTTAAGTAACTTCAGGGGGCGATATATTTTGACTGGAGACTCAGAATTGAGAAGGAGAGGAAATTTTGGAGAGCTCTTGACACCTGCTACCCACTTGCTATCATTAATGTCTCGGCCCACCATTTTTGAGGCCATCAAGTCTCTCACCTACCTCGATGATGAATAATGGGCTTCCTTTCTTACCCAAGAAGGGAAAACGACGGGGGCATGGGTGTTGTAGTGAGACTCATCATTATGACAGGAGAATTCAATGCTCATTCAGAGGTAGTTGGAACAAGGTCCAAATTTTCCCTCCTTCCTCTTTCATTCTTCCTATATATTGTAAAAGAGGGGCAATTTCAAATGGTTGGACATTCTTGCTTTGCACCCTCCCTTTTCTCTGCTCTGTAGGTGAATTCGTAGAGCCTCAAACCCCTACATCCAAATTGTGATGCAATTTCTACCTCTTGGCTACTTGAATGCACTGTATCAATTTTTGGAGTAATAGAATAAGTCCGTGAATGATTTCAACCATCTCTTATGTTTATTTACTTCTTCTTGATCCCTCATTATAGTTTGGTTATCTGTGCATGATGGTTGTGTTATGATTTTAATGGTTTGTGTTTAGTTTCATGCAAGTGTTCATCATTTCTTTAGTGCATCACCTCTGTTAGATTAGGTTTTATTTCTTGTATCCCCTTAACCCTGTCTCCTTGGCAAGTTAGAGTAGGATTTAGAATGACCCTCTATAATTTGAACATGTGTACCTGAACAGAGGATTAAAAACCAACTTTCTCTGGAGGTCTATCTCAAGTAGCAAGTACCATAGCTTGGAGATAGTACCCATGTTATACAGTCACACTGAGAGTCTTAACCCATCGATTTGAAGACATTTTGGGGTGCTGTGATTTTGTATCAATAGTTCTGGCATGCCCGGTGGGATGAGAAGTTTTAATTTTTATCACAACGAGATCGATGTGCACTTGTTGTGAGTTCCCAACTTTTAGGAAGCCTTGAAATTACATATTTGGTGACTCCAAAAGAGACAGAATCCATTGGTTTCAAAAGCCCAAGCTTTTCAATTTCATGAGAAGAATACAAACAAGGTCAATAACCAGAGAGGAAGGGCTATTTTTCTATCTACATTTATCCCCAGAAAGAGCAAAGAGGGGAAGAAGAGCTCATATATCTCCATCTCCACCAAGCAGGACATTATAAATGCCTCCACCTAGTAGGCCTTTCATTCGATCAACTAGAGTTCTTCAACCAATCATGATGGCCCACCCGTACGTCAACTTCACCAGAAGCATCCCACTGGCTCTCAATGCATAAAATCTAGTTCCAGCTACAACACAAAAGAGCATTCCATATTTTACTGGAGAGAACCAGATGACTCCAATTGATCACATTTAGGATATTGCAAATGTCTATGTAATTATGAGATTGCTTAAATGGACATAGCTGTCAAGTTATTGGCATCCTCCTTCAAAGGTAAAGCCTTACAGTGGTTCGGAAGCCTAACAACAGGGTCTATCCATAATTGGGACCATTTTTGCATGGATCTTGACAATCAGTTGGAGAAAAGGGGGATAATTTTTCTATGTTGGAACAACTGACAACAATCAAGAGGGATCCTACTGAGCAGTTGACTGATGTCAACTTCAGATTCAAGCGTATGTGGGATAGGATTTCGGTGGCTGTGAGACCAATAGCTGAAGGTACTTTCCTATACTTCCTTAAAGCTTTAAATTCTGATATTTCCATGATCATTCAATCTATGGGAGGTAGAACCTTACCCACATCCTATGCCATTTCCATTAGAGATGAAAATTGTTTAATCCAGGTTGGTAAACTTGCACCTAGGCCACCCATGCCTCTATATCTAGAACTAGGAGCTCTAAGCACTAGTCCAACACCCACATTAGCTCCCATACCCGCTCTAAGGAATCAGAGTTCAAATAAAGCTTCCACCTCACCTTCTAGCTCTTCAAATGAGCTCCAAGAAGTCGTAAGCAACTACAAAACTTAGGTAATGAGTTGGTGACACTTAAGAGGAAACAAGCTGAAAATTTCAGATCATATCGGCCTCAAACTCAGTATCAAGATAGGCCCCCATACTAGAAAAATAAACCACCAAGTCCTGCCATATATCAAAATTTGAACTAAGGACAACCTCAAGCTGTCAGGCCATTCCGACCATATAATCCAAATGCATCTTCAACATCAAAAGTGTTAGTTCCAACACAAAACAACATGGCACAAGAGTATGAATGGTGTTACCCCTGCAGTCTACCTCACTTTCAATCAATGTTTTTCAATGGTGCACTAAACCAAGCCTTGATGGTACAGACCCTTGGTGAGTCCCAAGAGCCTAGTCAAGAGGAAAATCAACAACAAGAAGCCCAACAAGAGATGCCTACAACTGAAACCGTGCTGATTATTTGGCAAACTGAAGACTTCCGTGGAGTTAACCAAGCCCCTTCTCAAATTATAGCTTCGAATACATAGTCTAAGAAAAGGAATATTGGAGAGGGACAATCATCAAATTCAAGTAACCCAAAACCCTATATTACTCCACAAGGTATTGGAAATCAAATTACAACTCCCAATGTGCAAGATCAGCCCAAGCCACCCCGTAGACCAGCTCAAGTGCCAATTATAACAACCCATGGGCAAGAGAAGAATATGTAAGGAAAAGGGAAACATAGAGATAGCTCACCTCCATTCAACATCATTAAGTAGATGAAGAGGACAAATGTAAACATCTCAACGTGGGAATCATTGGCTATCCTAGGACAAAGAGACATTTTGCAAGCTGCTATGGAAAATTGGTCAACATCAAATTAGTCACCCAATCAGCAAAAGAAAGTTCTTACCAATGCAGCTCAACCTGAAGGAAATCATAGAGATCGCAAAGGTAAGAATCTGAAGCCTCCTCCATTCTATGTCTCATTGATCATTGGAGACAAGTTAGTGCATAATTTCATGATTGATTTGGGAGCAAGTAGCTCTGTAATGCCAAAAAAAATAGTTGATTAGCTGGGTCTTCCATATGAATTCATTTCAAAAGGTGTGGTACAATTGGATGGCATAGCAGTGACAACAATTGGAGTAATCAAAGATTTGAGCTTCACATTGCATGCAAGTCCCAATGTGACTATCTTGCAAAACGTATCAGTCATAGACTTGCCACCACACTTTGCATTGTGTTTGTCAAGAGAATTCACTGCTAAAATTGAAGGTTATTTGTCTGTTGATTGGTCACACATGTTATTTAGAACAAGATATGGAGCTAAGGATACAATCAGATCCGAGCCTATTACAAACTTCCATATTGAGCCTCATACATCGATTCCAATCAATGCAAATTGTTCAGCCCTTAATCAAGAAGATTATCCAATAACCCATGAAGCTGATACCAAAGTCAGATATATTCTGGACTTGACTCTTGATGAATGGGAAAACAAGAGGCATGCTTTTAACCCTTACAAAGAAATGGAAGAATCTGAAGTAGTAGTTTATTACTTGCATGAAGAGAATCACCCTCTTCCTAACATCACTAAGCCAGACCACAAGGATGATAATGAGGTATGGTAGTTATTATTTGATGGCTCAAGAAGTAGACAAGGTGCAGGAGGAGAAACTATGCTTGTTTCAATTCAAGGTACAAAGTATTAGTCAACTTTATGTTTTCAGTTTGCTTGCTCAAACAAAATAGTTGAGTATGAGGCTTTGATTTATGGTTTTCATTAGGCCAAGAGGAGAGGCATTAAGAATCTGCAGATATTTGGTGATAGTGAACTGATTGTGTACCAAGTCAGAGGAAAACGTGCTATAAAGAATTACCTACTCAGGAGCTATAAAAACTAGGTATGGGACCTCATTGATGACTTTGAAGATTTCAACATTGTGTCCATACCCAAGAAAAAGAACGTTGCAACAGACATGCTGGAGGAAATTGGGGTAGCATTTGATGTTATAGAAAGTATAAAAGGTGATAAGTCTCAGCCCCATATCAAGGTGGTTGTAAGGCCAAATAATAACACAAGTTGGCAGGTCTTTGAGAATAATCAGAAAATTGTCAATTTTCTACAAGAAGAAGTTGAGTTCTCCTCCAGAAACCAAGACAAATTGGAACAACAGTATGGCGACCAAGTGGTGCAGCTGAGAACCAAAAAATTACCAGATGGTCTTGTAAGTTTGGAGTCAATATTCAACCAAAATGATCAATTCCAGAAGGAGAAAGAAAATATTCAGGTAAAGGGTGAAGATTCAGAGACCATTTCCATAGATGAAGGAAAAACATTGAGAATTGGCAAGGTAAGTACCCAACAAGAAAAATATGAGTTTGTCCAAATTTGTCAAGAATTCACAGATGTCTTTTCTTGGACTTATAAGGATTTAGGAGGTTTTAAACCAATGTTGGCACAACACACTATCAAGCTGGATCTGGAACCTAAGCTTTTCAGATAGAAGCAAAGGCCAGTAAACCCTCACATCGAACCTCTCATGAGAAAAGAGTTGAACAACCTAATTGAGGCCAACCTTATCTTCCCTATCAAGCATTCAATTTGGGTTGAAAAATTGGTGGCTGTGAGGAAAATAAATGGAGAAATCAGATTGTGTCATCACTCAAGGAACATTACCCGCTTCAATCAATGGAGCAGATCTTTAAGGTTGTAGCTAGCTCCAAGAGGTTTTCATTGCTAGATGGATACTCAGGCTATAATCAGATAATGGTGAAATATGAAGATCAGTACAAGACAACCTTCACCATGAAATGGACCACATATGCTTACAAGAAGATGCGATTTGGACAGTCAAATACCATAGCAACATTTTAGCAAGCTATGGATATGGCGTTTAAAGACATAATCAACAAGATGGTTTTGGTGTATCTATATGATATCACCGTATTCTTAAAGAATGCCACAGACCATCTCTTCCACCTCAGGAAAGTATTTGAAAGGTGTAGAAGCTTAGAAGTGTCATTGAATCAAAAGAAATGTGTATGTTTGGAACATGAGGGAAATTTGTTGGGCCACATTGTCTCAAGAAAAGGGTTGACAATTGACCTTGAAAGATTTGAAGCCATTAGAACGCTACCATTGCCACATCACAAGAAATCCCTCCAAAAATTATTTGGAAGGATAAAATTTTTCTACAGATTTGTGCTTGATTTTGCCACTCTTGTAAAGCCTTTAACAATGATGTTAAAGAAGAGTCTTACATTCAAATGGAAACCAAAAGGCAAAGAGAGTTTTGAGGCCATCAAGCTCACAATATCTCAGGCCCTAACTCTTATTAACCTAGAATTTTCAAAGGACTTCATGATGTATGTTTTTTGATGGTCAAACACAATCTCATCTATCTTGGTTCAGCCTAACAAGAAAGGTTCAGAACAACCCATAGCCTTCTTAAGTCATAGCTTGGAATATTACAAAGTAAAGTATTCTTTTATTGAAAATCATGTCCTTGCTATCATTTGGATTTTGAAGAAGTTCAGACACTTGGTCTCAAACAACAAGATCAAACTATTAGTGTCTCATGCTGGTGCTAAGGAATTTCTCCTAAACAAGGACTTGAATGAGAATAGAGCAGGTTGGATCACCCATGTAATGGAATATGACATTGAAATAAAAGTTACCAAGTTGGTTTGTGGCAAATGTTTGTGTGAGAAGATCTCTTCTAAACCACATGATGAGTCAAAAGGAGAAGAAGAGGCTATCCTGATACTGCAGAATGATCAAGAACAAATAGCTAATGATGCACCCATTCCATGTTAGACTCAAGCCTTGGTGCATTATCCCCAAACAGGATTGTACCCTCCAGAATGGAACAAAGTAAAGAGGAGATACTTCTGATTACAAGGCATCCCATACATGCTTATTGGTGGTGTCTTGTTCAAAAAGGAAATCAATAGTGTTCTAATGAGGTGCATTGGGACATGCCAAATTGAGAGGGTGTTGTATGATTTTCATGATGGAGAAGCAGAGGGGAAATTTTCTCCTTGAGTAAGGGCTCTCAAAATCATGAAAGATGGTTACTATTGGCCTATGGTGTTTACGGATTGCTACTCATGGATCAAGAAATGCAAGAAGTGCACATTCTTCATAGGGAAGGAAAAGTTAGCATCCCTGCCCCTGCATCCAATTTCAGTGGATCATCCATTCATGCAATGGGGATTATAATTCATTTGAGTGATTAACCGAAATTCAAGTCGAGGCCACAAGTGGATACTTACAACAGCAGACTAGTTCACTAAGTAGACTGAAGCAGTGGCACTTAAGGAGGTAAATGAATCCAATATCTTGGATTTCTATGAAGGGATAGTCACTAGGTTTGGAGTCCCTGCTACTATCATATCATATAATGCATTGACATTCCTTCGTACAAGGATCACTGAATGGGGTGTCAAGAATGGTGTATACCTTAGCACTTCATCAAACTATTTCCCTCAAGGTAATGGCCAAGAAGATTACATGAACAAGAACATACTAAGAATTATCAGAAAACTCGGCACACAAAGCTCAAATCAGCTCTATGGGCTGATAGGATCACATGCAAAAGGTCTACAGGTAGCTCCCCATATAAGCTTGTATATGGAAAAGAGGCAGTATTGCCCATATCATTAGAGGTTCCCACTTTGGAGTTCATGAAACAGTTGGAACTATCCAAGTTTGAACCTATGGAAATTAGGTATGCAGAGCTAATGGGAATAGAATAAGAAAGAGAACATGCGGTGTAGACCATGGAGAAGGATCAAACATTGATCAAGAAGAGTTTTGACAAGAAAGCTAAAGCCAGGACCTTCCAAGAAGGGGAATTAGTACTAAAGTGGGACGCAGATCAAGAAAAACTAGGGAGGCACTCCAAGTTTGATGCCATTTGGAGTGGTCCATACATGATCACTCAATGCAAAGTTAGAAATGCCTTCCAACTGGCTAAGTTGGATAGTGAAGAATTGCAGATCCCAGTCAATGGGATTTATCTCAAACATTACTACTAGAAGGAAAATTCTCACCCTTGCAAATATTAGCATAGGATTTTAATTTCTCTAAGTGCTTGTGCACATTATTGTTGTTATTACATTAGGTTTCATTTCACTAAGTGCTCTGGCACAGGTTTCGTTGCTCCAGGTTTGTGTCATTATATAGTCCAATGTGCCTTCAAGTGAATGCTCCAGGCCCTTCATCCTTTACAACAGGGAGACCCATAGTTTCCTACAACACTTGCTAATTTCAAAATAGATTAAATACAGAGTAACTAAAATTAGGTTTCGAGGGATTGCATTTCTAGAACATCGGGGCAGGTTTAGGGACACTAGGTGCAAGCAGACGGGCTTGTGATTTTAGATTTAAAGATCAGTATCAGGCTATCATTCATGAATCCATGCCCAATGGATGCTTCAAGGCAACCAATCCTTTCACCTAGTAGGCAAGTGATCCGCAAGAGTTTCCAAATTGTTGACCAAAATAAAATCACACTTATTTTTGGGTCAATTAACACCCTTTTCCCCCTTTTTTGTGCTTGAATCTGATTTTTTATACATCCCAAGTATTTAAGGATTTCTAAAAACATCTTCATCAGATAGGAAATTTCTTCCGCTTTCTGAAAATATAAATAGGTCCTTCTAACTCCTCATATTTCACAAATGGTGGGCCGACGGGCCTGGGAAGGATATTTTGACAAATGCGGGCCGACAGGCCTAGGGAAGACTTTTCACCAAAGAGAAAAAAATAGACCGGCCAGGAGGTGGGAAATATTATGGAATTTTGGCACTTTTCACAAAAGGCACAAGTTACATTGCGAGCCAGTGATCCCGGGAAAAATTTCTTTTACTAAGTGGGAAAAATGAGCTGGCTGGCTCGATGATGACTTTTGGGAAATGAAAAGTTACGGGGCATGGTAATTTTTTGCATTTTTTGCAACTTTTATAAAAGTGTGTAATTTACAATCATGGGCCTGTGAGCCTGCGGAGGATCTTTGCACCAAGTAAAACAAAATGCCTAAGGCTCACAAAGGGACTCTTGGCCATGTTTCAAGTCAAAGTAGGAAGGAGGGTCGCCAGAGGTAGTTTGAACCTTGGATTTTGTTTTGAAAAGTGTAAAGTATAAAATTAATTCACACCTCTACTGATGCTTAGAGAATCCACATGTCAGGCCTAAATTACATGAGGAGAGGTGGTCTTGGGGATGAATTTTAGGAAAGAAGAAGCAGCGAAAGTCCCATATGTCTCCTCAATGCTCTTTCAAAGGGTGACTCTAAAGGTGATCCCCAAACAAACGTCAGCTCGCCACGTGGCCAGAGTCAAAAGGGGGATAAATCCAATTGTTGAAAATTCCAAGAGCATACAGAGGCCTCCACGTGCCTCGTTCACGCAACTTCAAAGGAAAAATCTAGAGGCAAGTTGTAAATGTGTGCTGAGCCTCCATGTGTCTAGGGTCAGACATATGATGTTGCCAAACAAAAGGAACTAAGACAAATGCAAGGAAATGGAGGAGCAACCTACAGATGATGTCACATGTCCTATCATCACAATTTCAGGAGCTGGCTACAAGGGTTCCACCTGTAAAGAGTTTTGGGGCATTATATGCATTGTGCCCCCTTACTCACCCAAAGGCACGAGGCAGGTAGTATTAATCGGGCCCAAATTGGCTAAGTATAAAAGAGCTAGTGGAAGCCTCCACACGTCAACTTGGTGTAAATCCAAAAGGTAAAATCCAAAGGTGATCCCAAAACAAGCACCAGCTCGCCATGTGGTCAGAGTTGAAGAGGGAACAAATCCAAACATTGAAAATTCCTAGGCCAACGAGAGGATCCACGCATCCTAACAGCATAACTTTAGGGGAAGAATTTAAAACGAGGTTTCCAAATGAGTGTAAAAACTCCATGTGTCCTAAATCAGACATAGTGTCTCTGCTAGTAGTAGGGGCTTAGGAAAATAACACTAGAAGAAGAATAGGTCCGCGGATGACTCCACATGTCTTGTTGGAACTACTTCAAGAATGTAGAGGAGGGGGTGAAACTTAAAGATGCACAGGGCCACCACTTGGATATGCGTGAATAGTCTCCAAATCTGAAGTACCTTGAGACAGCCATATCTTTCAACTGAAAGATCACAACTGAGTAGGAGAGGACGTTTTGGAGAGCTTTCGACACCTGTTACCCACTTGCAATCATTAATGTCTCAGCTTGCCATTTTCGAGGCCATCAAGTCTCCCACCTGCCTCCATGATGAAGAATGGGCCTCCTTTCTTACCCAGTAAGGAACAATGACGAGGGCATGGTTGTTGAAGCGAGACTCATCATTGACACTGGGGAATTCAATGCTCCTTCAGATATAGTTGGAACAAGGTCCAAATTTTCCCTCATTCCTCTTTCATTCTTCCTTAATATTGTATAGGAGGGGACATTTCAAACGGTTGGACATTATTGCTTTATACCCTCCCTTTTCTCTACTCTGTAGGTGAATTCATAGAGCCTCGAACCCCTCCATCCAAATTGTAATGCAATTTCTGCCTCTTGGCTATTGTAATGCATTGTATCAATTCTTGGATCAATAGAATAAGTATGTGGATGATTTCAACCCTCTCTTATGTTTATTTGCTTCTTCATGATCCCTCATTGTAGTTTGGTTATCTATGCATGATGGTTGTGTTATTATTTTAATGGTTTGTGTTTAGTTGCATGTAATTTTTCATCATTCCTTTGGTGCATCACCTTTGTTAGATTAGGTTTTATTTATTGTATCCCCTTAACCATGTCTCCTTGGCAAGTTAGAGTAGGATTTAGAATGACCCTCTATAATTTGAACATCTGTACCTAAACAGAGGATTAAGAACCATCTTTCTCTGGAGGTCTATCTCAAGTAGCAAGTACCATAACTTGGAGATAGTACCCATGTTATGCAGTGACACTGAGAGTCTCAACCCATCAAGTTGTAGACAATTACGGGTGTTGTGATTTTACATCAACAGGAAATCACACATGGAACTCTAGAGAACAAGTTGAGTGAGATCCTAAACAAATTAAGATGGAGAAAGTCATCTATAGCCAAACACCTCTACATCATTTTTGGTATCAGAGTGAGAAAATCACTTGGAAGCTAAAAAGATAAGGAGTTGAGAAGTAATAAAATTTGAAACAAAGAGCAATATGCCACCAAGAAGGAACCTAACAAGAAATATAGTGGGAGAGAGATCAGCAGCAGATAGTGAAATAACAACACTGGAGAAAGTGGGTGAAATCATTCTTCAAGAGATAAGGAATATGCGAGATGACTATGATGATAGACATGCAATAATGGGGGCTACTAAGAGGAGAGAAGTAGAGATAGGAGACTTGAGTGATAGAGAGGAAGAAGTGGTTTAGAGAGCACAAGGAGTAGAATAAGTGGAAGAAAGAGATCCTGATGAAGTGAGATTGAAAAGATTGTTGAAAGTAGTTAAGAGTGAAGGAGGTAAGCCTAAGATGGAGATACCAATCTATGAAGTAAGTTTGAATGGATAATAACTTCTGGATTGGATAAAGGAACTAGCCAATTATTTTGATTGTGAAAATGTAACTGAGGACTAGAAGGTCAATTTTTTAAGGAAAAATATCAAGGGACATGCATCCATATGGTGGGATTATGTTCAATATGAGAGAAGGAATAAAAACAAGCCCAAGATCAAGTCATGGGATTAAATGGTGGCTAAAATCAAAGGTAAGTTTCTTCCAGGTGATTATATGACTAATTTATATATGCAGCTGCAAAATATAAGGAAAAAGGATATGGGTTTTAAGGAATACATTGAGGAATTTTATAAACTCAGCATTAGATCAATCCATATAGAATATGACATTGAAAAATTGGCAAGGTAATTAAAAATGGTCTAAGAGTTCAAATTCATGATGAAATCAGTCTAGCTAGTCCTAGAATATTATAAGAATGCTATCAGCTTGCCTCGAAGGATGAAGATAAACTAAATAGAAGACATACTCAACAAAATAGAGTGAGAGGCAGAAATTTTAGAAGTAGAGGACAGCTTGGAGGAATAGGACAAGCACAGAGAAGTCAAGGTGAATAAAGACAATCACATCAAGAGAAGCTACAAATTTTAGAGGTGGATTTAGAGTAAGGAGACCATACTTTAGAGGTGGATATGGAACTAGAGGAAGAGGAACAAAATGATTCATTGCAATATGATAAACATTCAATAAATTTGCTGGTCATAGGTTATGGGAGTGTTCTGAAGGTTAGTCTACACACCATACAAGAAATTAAGGAAAATCTCAACTTGTGCAAGGTGGAGAAGAAGAGAGTGTTTTCTCACCTTCACTGGTATAAGAACCGGAAGTAGGATATCTCTACTCATGAGAATGATTTTTATTAAGACACTAAAGGACAAGGAACCACTTCAAAGGAATTCATTGTTCTGAACAACATGCAAAAGTCAAGGTAAGTGCTGCAAGTTGGTCATAGATTCCAGTAGCACAAATAAATTAGTTTTAGTAGAAATGGTTAATAAATTGGGTTTGAAGAAGATCCCTCATCCCCCACCATACAAATTTTCTTTCCTAAATAAAGGAAAATAAATGCTAGTTAGTCAGTAGTGTTGGGTTGATTCTCAGATTTAAAGGTATAGTGATAGAGTGTTGGGTGATGTTATACCTATGGACATGTATCATGTGTTGTTAGGAAGGTCTTGACAATATGATAGGAAAAATACTCATGATAGGAGAAGAAATGTCTACGTTCTCAAAAAATATGGGGCTAGTCACACCTTGTTTCCCATAAAATATGGAGAAGAGGAAAAGTAGATAGGCTCTAGTGTGATGATCATAAAATAAAATGAGTTCTTAAAGACTATAGAAGAAGAAGAGATAGGATTTGTAGTAATACTCAAGCCTAGGAAAGTCATAACAACCACAAAATTGGATGATTTACCACAATAAATATAGGCCATGCTATAAGAATAAGACAATATAGTGGTTGATGATCTTTCAAACTCTTTGTTTCTTATGAGAGAGATAAGCCATCATATAGATTTTATACCCGGTGTTAGCTTACCAAACAAAGAATCATATAAAATGACACCAAAGGAGAATGAGGAGGTCAAGAAACAAGTGCGAGAGTTATTGGATAATGGGATGATTAGAGAAATTATTAGTCCTTGTGAAATACCAATAGTTCTAATGCCTACAAAAAAGGAGATTGGAGAGTGTGCATAGATTCCATAGCCATCAAAAAAATTACTATCAGGTAAAAATTTACTTTTCCTAGAACAGAAGATTTTATGGACTATTTGTGTGGTGTAAGCTATTTTTCCAAAATAGATCTTAAGATTGATTACTATCAAATTATGATCGGGTAAGGAGAAAAATGGAAAACAACATATAAAACTAATGAAGGGTTGTATGAGTGGATTGTCATGCCATCAGGGCTTTCCAATGCACCCTGTAGTTTCATGAGATTAATGAATGAGGTTTAAGTCCATTCATCAGTAAGTTTTTTGTTGTTTATTTGGATGATATCCTGATTTGCAGTCAAAGTAGAGATGAACATCTGTAACATTTAAATTTGGTGATGACGAGACTTCAAGAAGAGAGATTGCTAATTAATTTGAAAAAATGTGAGTTCATTAAAACATAGTTGCTTTATCTAGTATTTTTGATTTCTAAAGGGATGCTAAAGATGGATAAGAAAAAGGTAAAGGAAATCCTAGAGTGGCCATCACCCAAAACAATAGGTGAGGTAAGAATATTTCATGGTTTAGCAATATTTTATAGAAAATTTATCAAAAATTTCACCGAGATATGTGCACCTATTGTTGATAACTTTAGGGGTGATAAGAATAAGTTTTTTTTGATGCAATAAGATCGAATAAATTTTCAATATCTGAAACAAAGAGTGACTGAGCAACCAATTCTAGTTTTTCTAGAGTTTAAAAAGGTCTTTCAGGTGGAATGTGATGCAAGCAATATTGCCATAAGGGATGTTCTAAGTCAAGATGGAAAACAAATTTCCTATTTTAGTGAGAAAATTAATGAAGAAAAGATGAAATACTCATCTTATGATCTAGAATTCTATGCTATGGTGCATAATTTGAAGAAGTGGAGACATTATTTTCTACCTAAGGAATTTACTGTGTACACAGATAATCATGTTTTACATTTCATCACCAATCAATCAAAAATCTGCCGAAGACATGTTAAGTGGGTGGAATATCTGTAAAATTTCACTTTCACCATCGAACACAAGAAAGGTGAAAGAAACAAAGTAGCTAATGCTCTAAGATGAAGAGTGTTGCTAGTGCATGAAGTTCAGTTAGAAAGTGTAGGCATTGACTTTAAAGGAGTTGTATGAAGATGATGAAGAATTTAAGGAGATATATGCAACATGCAATCATCCTACAAAGATAAACAATGAGTTATGTCTATATTACCTTCTTCAGGATGGTTTTCATTTTATAGGAGTACAACTGTGTGCCTAGGAGCTCAATAAGGGAGGATTTCATCAAGGGAAAACATAGTGGGAGTATGGTTGGTCATTTTGGCCTTGACAAGAACTAGAGCAGTTTAGTAGACACTATTAATGGCCAAGGATATAGACATATGTGAGGAGGTATGTGAAATGATGCATTACATGTCAAAGATCCAAAGATAAGAGTACTAATGTTGGACTATACCAGCCAATTCCTATACCTAATAGGCCTCGGGAATCTATCAGTATGGATTTTGTTATGGGGCTGCCAAAGACACAAAAAGGGTATGATTCAATTTATGTGGATATAGATAGATTTTCCAAGATGCCTGAATTTATTCCACGGAAAACTACAAGTGATGATACTCATATTTCTGATTTTTTTTAAAGAGGTAGTTAGGCTACATGGACTTCCGGTAAGTATAATGTCAAATAGAGATACTAAATTTTTGGGACATTTTTGGAGAACTTTATGGAAGAAGTTTGGAACTAACCTCATCGTTAGTTCACCCTATCACCCATAAACTAATGGCCATTAAAAATTAGTTAATAGAAGCCTGGGAAATATCATGAGATGTTTGTCAAAGGATCATCCAAAGCAGTCAGATGTTGTCTTACCTCAAGTAGAGTTTGCATACAATGATTCAGTGAACAAAAGTAATGAAAAGATTCCTTTTCAAGTGGTTTATGGCATGCAACAAAGAGGTATATTTGAACTAGGAGACATAAGATATATGGAAAAAATGAGTGATAAAGGAGAAGAATTTGCAGCAGCTATGTATGAGATCCATCATCAAGTAAGGAGGAATTTGCAAGCAAGTATGTAAAATTACAAGAAGCAGGAAGATTTGAGAAGAAGAGAGGTGACTTTTAAATTTGGTGATATTTTGATGGCATATCTTTAGAAGAAAATATTCCCTAAAGGGGATTATAACAAACTAAAAATGAAAAATATAGGTCCTTGCAAGGTGTTGAGGAAGTTTACAAACAATGCATATAAACTAGAGTTTCTTGAAGGTGTAGGAATATCTCCTATCTTTAATGTTTCAGATTTGTACCTCTAAAACAGAGCTGAAGAAAGTGAAGGCATACTGGAGGAAGCATCTACAGTAGAAGAAGAGTGGTTGCAATAGTTACCTAAGGTCAAACCTGAAGAAATTGAGTGCATTCTTGTAAAGAAATAACTCAAGAGGACTAGGGGCAGGAAATACTTCCGATACCTCATAAAGTGGAAGAATAAGCCATTTTAGGAGGGAACATAGATGAATAAAAAATATTCTACAACAAGGAAGGAATTCAGAGGAGCTTTTCATTAGCAAACTTGAGGTCTTTTCTCTTTCCTGTGGAGTATGATGTAGGAGCATATACTTCACCCTTGGCAAATTAGTTAGTGTGTGTTCAAGTTAGCTTGTCACTAGTTTAGGAGTATCGAGTGAGTTTCTTAAGTCTTGTGTCTTATTTGGTGTGTCTAATTAGTGATAGCACTACTCCAAAATTGAATATACAACTTCCCTCTAAAATGAAAAAATTCAAAATTATGTGTCATATGGTTTTATTCTGAGCCACAAAGGTTTTTGAAACCATTTAATGGAATTGGGAATCTCTAACATCCATTTTAGCCCACCAAAGCATGTAAAAAACATGACAGAATGTTTAAAGTCAGTTTCTTAATGAAAAGCTTACAACAAACTAAAATTTCAAGAACCAATTATTGGTAACTTCCCTGAGAAAATAAGCAGCATGTGAAGATAGGGAATAATGATCTTGTAACTGTTATAAGATAGGGATGATTCAAACCAAGGAGAGGGTGTATGTATTTTTGGATAGTTTTTTATGGATGATTATGAGGGTGTGATGGTGATATATCTTTTTATGTTTGGTTTTGTGTGTACTGGAGAGGTGTATGTGAGAGATTGTGTGTATTCACAGGAAAATTGTAATTTCTAAGAACAAATGAAATAGAAGTGAACCCTCTATGTTTCAAGGAGTTGTTTTATCTCCATTGCATGCATTATTTGTGTAGAAAACAATATTGGTTGATTTAGAGTGATTACCCAGTTGAAATAATATAACATAAATCTTAAAAAAATTTAAACCATAGAGGTATGTTGGACTTGTTCAAGACAATACTGAGTCATGGAAGGAATTTAGGAAGAGTAGGAATATTTTAAAAGCTCTAGAACCCAAAGGAGAAGGAAAAATGAGTGAGAAATTGGCCAAGTTTTACCTCTTAGGTTGTGGCAGTTTTTTTTCCGTTAAAATAGGGTTTCCCAAGATAATTTTTGATCAAACTCACATTTCATCTAGTAGAAATTCATAAAAATTAGAACATATCTCTGTTAGGATGTCACCTATCACTTGAAAAAATAATAAATTTATTTATTCGCTTATGGAGGAAAAATTTCTTACCATAAATTTAAACTAGACGTGTGCAACTTGTAATACATGTTTTTTAAACAAAAATATATATCATTCAAGTTTTAAACCATGAGAGGACCTGGAAGATGTAAGTTATTACCTTGAAGGGATCAAAAAGTGTTTGCAAAAGGAACCAGGGTATTTCATTATGTGTGGAAGGATAATTCTGTGATAGTCAGTGGCATACACATATAGGCAAAGAAACATAGTTATAATTACAATTGAAATAATTTCTAAGTTTTGAGAAGTCAATACCCATTAATATAGCTTTAGGATATTTAAGAGGATAATTAGGAGATCTTTAGGTGATTGTAAGTGTATTCAGAGCTCCAGTTCAATCCTAGATTGAGTTAGCTAGGAATGAAATTCAATAACATGGTCAAAAATATCAAATTCCTTGCATTAGTTTTCCTGTCATAATTCGAAATACACCTCGAGGTGTAGGAGAAGGCATCCAAAGAACCATAAAAAACCTTGTATTGTAACATGGTCCCTTGAATCAATGGGAAATTTCACTTGTCCAACTCTAGAGAACAAGTTGAGTGAGATCCTAAACAACTAAGATGGAGTAAGTCATCTATAACCAAAACACCTCTGCATCACATTCCAATGGATGCACGACATATATTACTAGGGAATATTTAGAAATATGATAGAAAGGTTATGCATGATGGAGGGAAGAATATTTATAATTTTTTGAAGGATGGTGTAAAGGTTGTTTTGTTACCCTTTAAGGAAGAAGATGAGAGTGATGGTTTATTTTCTCTAAAGGATTTTATTAGAGAAATGGAAGAAGTTTTTTAGTGTTATGAATTGATGGGAAAGAAGGTGGAATTATAGGATTTTGGTATACCCGCTGTGGCAGCAGAGGTAGTAAAGGAATACATAGACGTCATACTAGATGAGCTACTAAATTGGTTACCTTTGTAGAGTGATATACAATACCATATTGATTTGATGGCAGGATCGGCCCTTCCGAATCAAGTAGCCTACAAGATGATCCCGACATAGACTAAGGAGTTGAAAAATTAAGTGAAAAAACTGATAAAAAAGGGGTTAGTGATAGAAAACATGAGTTCATGTTCAACTACAACCCTATTGAATCCTAAAAATAATGGATACTAGAGAATGTGTGTAGATAGTAGTATAGTAAATAAAATCCAAATTAATTATCGGTTCCCAATTCCAAGATTGGATGATATGGTGGATGTGCTAGTGATAGATCGATATTTTAGTAATATTTATCTGCTAAGTGGGTACTAATAGATATGAATCATTTAAGGATATGAATAGAAAGCAAATAAAAAAAATTAGAGATGGGTTGTACGAGTAGATGGTTATGCCATTTGGGTTATTTAATGCACCCAATACATTCATGAGGTTGATGAACAAAGTATTGTAAGAATATAATGGTAAGTGTTTTGCTATCTATTTTGATGAAATTGTGATATTCAGTAGGACATTAGAATAACACTTGTTTCATTTGAAATCGGTGTTACAATTGTTACGAAAAGAGAGTTTGTAAGAAACCATAAAGAAGTGTATATTTATTTAGTAAACATAAGCCTAGGAAATATTCTATGATGCATAGTTGGAGAAAATTTGAAACAACGGGATTTAGATAAATTCCATACGCTGAGTATGCTTATAATAGATTGGTAAATAAAGTCAACAAGGAGGTATCCTTTCCAGATGGTCTATGGGAGAAACCCCAAGGGATTGGTATATCTGATTTTTCTACCTCGTGAATATAATAATGAGTGATGATGAAGAATAATTTGCAGAACATGTACTATAATTGCAGGAAGAAGTGAAGTAGAAGTTGAAAGATAGTAATGAAAAATGTAAAGTGTATGTAGAAGCAAGTAGGATATTAAATTAGTTTAAAGAAGAATATATGGTGATGGTTCATTATATAAATGAGACTTTTCCAGAGGGGACATAATAAATTAAAGTATAAAAATATCAGGTCATGTAGGATTGTGAAGAAAATTAGCGATAATTCCTACATAGTGGAGCTATCTGAAAACTTTGATATTTCACAAGTTTTTAATGTTTTTGACTTGTATAAGTTTCTAGGTCATGAAAAAAATGTTGAGGAGGAAGAAGAAGTCAACTTAAAGTAGCAAATAACAAAGAAAGAAAAAAGGGAGGGAAATGTGTGACTTGGACAAAACAAACAATCACTAGTAGGCATGTGAGATGTAATAGATATTTGGTATAGTGGGATTTGAAAAAAACCATAATAAAAAATTTGATGAATTTCATCAACTGAATTCATAGGGGCAGAATAGTTTTTAACGAAAGTTGAATGATGCATGAGCATAACTTGCAGAGACCATAAGTTTTGATCTGACCATTGGGTCATATTGAAATTTTGTTGGGTGTTAAATATTGATTATTAATATTCCATGAACAATTTTTTCATAAAGGTTGGATGCCGTTTTGGAATATTAATAGGGCCAAATTTCTTCATCTAGGGTTCTAAAATTGGCTCCAAACCTTTTTTTGTCTTTTTTCTAAAACTTACAGTTTTAATATCCCTATTTATGCTTTATAGAATAATTTTTTTTTTGCAAACATTTATTTATGAAGGCATATTTAATATGCAAAATTTGGGGCCATTCCAAGGTGTTTTACTAGTAGACAACAAGAAGAATATTGTAATGTTATAAAAAAATTAGGTGGATTCATGAATTATAAAATATATTTTGAAGCTTCTATAGTTTTTTCAAAATCATGTGTATGTGTGATTTGGAGGCATTTTAACCTCTTTCAGCTAGATCTACATCAATTGGTATCAAACCAGGACTTGAATCTTGTAGGAGAAGTGAAGGTAATATAAATAACATTTATATGTGTGATGTATTACATATATTTTATATAAGTATGGATATACACAAGAGAGGAGGTTATTTCCACGTGAATAGGTATATGTAGAAGCTATAGATAGAAGTTGATGAGATCACAAAAGAATTTACCCACTTCAAACAAAGACATTCAAATGAGGATGAAGAACCAAATAGTATTAGTTGAAGAATTACCTCCCTAAAGGAATACATGAAGAAATTAAGAATAAAATGAGAGATATGAATAAAAATTGAATAAGTGAACATTGGAGGAGAGACTGACTCAGACATTGGAGGGAAATAATGATGACATCAATATTAGTGTCCCTGAATATGGTGGAGGGTTACAACTAGAGGAGGTGATTGATAGGTTGAATCACATGGAAAAATTCTTTGAGTGAAAAAACCTTTCAGAGGAAAAGAAGGTTAAGGTTTCATGCACTAAGTTTGTTTGACAGGAATTTATATGGTGGGATCACTTAAAAAATGAAAGAAAATGTAAAGGAAAGAACAACCTCTAAAACTCGAATTAATTGGTAAAGAGGTTAAAGGAAAAAATTATTACTGTAGATTATTCCCATACACTATTTTGAAGGTTTGAAAACCTATGCCAAGAGCATCTCAACATCGAAGAGTATACCAATGAATTTTACAAGCTATCATTCCATGTGGAACATGGAGAATTTGAAGAATAAAAGGATACAAGGTATGTAAATTGCTTAAGTTATACCATGAAAGATGGATAGAGTATTCTCTTGATCCAGTAACTATATGATGCTTCTCAAATAACATTGAAAGTAGAAAAATAGTAGAAGAGGACAAATTTTAGAAGATGAGAGAAGAGAGAACCATCATCATCTCCAATTAGAGGGAAAGGTTGATTTTATTCCCAAAAAGGTGAATCCTTTAATGTAGAATAGTGGGAAGAATCTGGTCAAGGACACGATAACTACCAAAGAGGTAGGGTGTCTCAAAGAGGAAGAGATAATGGTGGAGGATGGGATTGGAATAGCCCCTAAAGGTAATATACCTATTTCGATGTAGTGAAGAAGGGCACAACTATTTTGAGTGTCCACACTATCCTACAAAGGATAGATGGAAAGTAGAAAATCCATGAGTAAACCTATTTTAAGTTGAAGAAGAAGTGGAAATGGAGGTTGAGATAGAATTGAGTGAAAACCTTTTTGATAAGTAGGAGGACGATTGTCTCATGGAAGGAGAAAGAAAAATATGGTGTTGGTGGTGATTCATTTTTGTGGAAAAATATCTTATGAACAAGATGCACCTTTGGAGGGAAGGTATGAAAAATTATTATTGATGGTGGTATTTGTGAAAATATGTATCAACTATGATTTTTGATAAAATCAATTTGAAATGTGATAATAATTTGTATCCATATCACATATCATGTTTCAAGAAAGGGAACGAGGTAACCATATATAAAATATGCTGAATAAATTTTTCAATTGGGAATACCTACAAGGATTAGGTGTGATGTGTTGTCATTCCAATAGATTCATGCCACATATTATTGAGGAGGCTTTGGAAATATGATGTAAAGGTTACACATGATAAAGGGAAGAATACTTATACTTTTTGGAAGGATGATATAAAGGTGGTCTTGTTACCCTTCAAGGAAGAAGAGAAGACTTAGGGCATATTAAATAAAAATATATTTTATTATAGAAATGGAAGAAGTTGGTTGCTGTTATAAATTTACGGAAAATAAGGTGGAAGTAGAGGCCTTAGGTATACCCTCTATGGAAACAAAGGTACTAAATAATACATATATGTCATACCTAATGAGCTACCAAATGGGTTACCTCCAAAGAGGGATATACAATACCATATTTATTTTATCCCACGATGGACCCTTCCAAATCAGAAAGCCTACAAGATGAGTTTGACACAGACTGAGCAGTTGAATAGGAAAGTGACAGGTTTGATAAATAATGGGTTAGTGAGAGAAAACATAAGTCCATGTGCAAATCCAACACTGTTGACTCCTAAAAATGATAGAGACTAGAGAATGTATATGGACAATAGAACATTAAATAAAAACACAATTAAGTATCAATTCCCAATTTTAAGATTGGATGATATGATGAATGAGGTAGTGGGAGCCTTATACTTAAGTAAGAATGATCTGCGAAGTGGGTACTACCAAATCACAATCTGCGAAGTCCATGAATGGAAAAAAACTTTCAAAACAAGAGATGGGTTTTACGAGTGGATTTTGATGCCATTTAGGTTATCTAATGCACCGAGTACATTCATGAGGTTGATGAAAAAAGTACTGCAAGAATATAATGGTTAGTTATTTGTTTTATATTTTGATATTTGGTAGGAAAATAGAAGAAAACTTGTTGTATTTGAAATTAGAATTATAATTAATACGAAAAGATATTTTTAATGTAAAATTAAAGAGGTTTAGATTTCTTCAGAAAATTCTATTTTTTTGGAGTTCATCATCTCAGAGGATGGATGAGGAAAAAGTAATCAAAATTTTGGAATGGACTATTCTAAGTAATGTGATAGATGTTCACATTTTTCATTATTTTGAATTTTTTTATAAGAACTTCATGATAAGTTGTAGTAGAATTTTTGCACGAATAACAAAGTGCAAGAAGGGAAAATAGTGTGTATAGACAAAGGAAACGATAAATAATTTTTAATTATTGAAGAAGAAAGTGTCAGAGGAACCTCCTTTGGTATTTCAAGATTTTAGGAATGTCTTTGAGGTTGATTGTGATGCCTCACATGTCATGATTGGAGGAGTACTGAGTCAAGAAGGATGGACTCTAGCATTCATCAATGAAAAGATGAATGAGATCAGGAGAAATTATTCTACATATGATGTATAATTTTATGTTATTGTTCAAGCATTAATGCATTGGATACATTACTTGATAGCTCAGTAATTTTCACTCTTTACAGAACATGAAGCATTGAGGTATGTAAACACAAAAAAAAAACTAAATATGCGACATGAAAATTGGGTTTCAGTTTTACAAGAAAATACTTTTGTCTTAAAGAATAAATTTGATAAGCAGAATAAAGTTTTTTATGCCTTGAGTACGCGTGTGGTAATATTAATAACAATGGAAAATAAAGTCATTGGGTTTGAGGTAGTTAATGAATTGTATGCAGGAGATCCATATTTTGGTAATGTTGTGAGAAAATGTAAGGACCTTATAATGGGTAGTAGTTCTTATGATTATTAGATGTGGGAGGGGTATTTATTCATGGGAAAAAATTCTGCATCCTTGTTGGTTTAATGAGAGAAAATATTATAAGAGAGTTACATAGTCGGGGTTTGGTTGGACAATGGTATAAGTAAGATAGCTAAACTTGTGGTAGATAAGTATTATTTCCTGGAGGTAAAGAAGTACATAAGTATGATCATATCAAGATTTCAAGTGTGCCAAATGCCTAAGGGCCATGCACAAAATACTAGGATATATATGCAATTACCTGTCCCTACATGGCCATGCGTTGAGTTGATTATGGATTTTAGGTTAGTGTAACAACCACAAATTTACCTATAGGAAACCCAAGACAACCAAAGGTTATATTAGAAAAATTACATAATTTTTTTTAAAAACCCACTCGCAACATTAAATTTATACTTGCTCAACACCTTATTGTTTTATTTTAAATTTAAATAATATTAATAATTTCCAGATGGGGTCTACAATCCCCTTAGTTTCCTTCTTATTTAATTTAATAACATTTCTCAATACCGTTTAATAATTTAATTATTTTAGGGCAAGGTTTAGACTTCCCTCTCCTTGAATTTAATATGATTTAATTAAATCTTAATTAGACACACCCAAATTAATTTCAAAAGTATTGTGGTCTAATTATTTAAATAATATTTTTTTATTTCCACCAAGACAAGGGGTCAAGGCTTTTATTTTAAAAAGGGTCTCCAATTAAACCTTTGGTTTAGAAAGGTAAAATCACCCCCTACAACACTCCAATGGCCCCATTTAGGACTTACTCATGCATTTTATTTTTAAAAATAATCCAACCCACTTCTCACCTACTTTTTAAAGGGATGAATCTCATCCATTACATGGGTTCATTTGGAGCCCTTGGATTTAGGGAACAAACTAACCCTAAACATGCTTATGAAAAATTCTTTTATCATTTCTTTTTGACTTATTGGTTAATTTTTTTATTTTTTGCATATTTGGAGGAGAAAGGAAGTGGAAGCCATGAGAGGAAGCTCAAGCTCATGGAGGAACAAATATTCTTCCATTTTTTCAATGTTCCATTTACACCCTCTTCTAGGGTTTGTATGTCATTTGCTATTTGTTACGTTATTCTTTATTTGTTTATGCCCCGTTCGGCATATGGGCATTTTGCCCCATTTTATAGAAATGGTTGGAATGGTGTATATATATATATATATATATATATATATATATATATATATATATATATATATATATATATATATATATATATATATATATATCTGTATCTATATCTATATCTATATCTATATAATACATAATAGGTCAAGAACTGGCTGTAGGTCAAAAACTTCCAAGGCTGAATTATCCCATAAGTTTCCACAGCCGCAAAAATATAGTGGGAAAGTTATTGGTTTGGGGTTTTATTTTTTTTAGTTAGGGGGGGTAGGTCGCCGACCCCACCCCCATCCCATAGTATATGGGGTGGGAGTGGGGTTGATGACCTCCCGCCCACCATTCTCCCATAATTAAAGCACAACGGCCTTAGCCAAGCCTTAACACTTTATTTTATCTTATTTTTAATATAAATTCAATTTATATAAAGTTATATATATATATATATATATATATATATATATATATATATATATATATATATATATAATATACATTTATACTATATAACTATTTGGTTCAAAATTGTAAAACTAACTTCATTTCTATGTTTGGATATAAAATTTTGGCAAAAGGAGTTTAAATAGTTGTATAGGTGTAAATTAACATTTAGTCATTATCTAAGTTATAGCAAGATGGTTTAGTGATTTATTTAGGATCATTAATTTTGGTATCAAAGTTTGATGAAGATGATTTTGAAATTTGTACATATTCATTCAAATGTAACTTTGAGAAAACCTCTAAAATTTATTGTTCTTTGTAATACAACTAATAAGAGATTACATCCATAATTCCTTCCTACCTACATTTTAAAATGAGAATAACAAAATTTATACACTTTCAAGATACTTTTTATTTAGTAAGCAAAATAACTAATTTCATCATTCTATCTCAACCATTTCACTTAATAGAATTAAAAGCAAGTAAACATTTAATTTCAGTTTTAAAAGAAATACAATATCCATTTGGATATAACCTCCTATCCTTATTTTCATCTTTTCCACTATTACAACAATGGTCTTAAGACAATGTAAAACTTTCTCTTAAACTTGGTTTTTTTATATACAATGATCTCCACTTTCGAACCAGCAAGTGATCATTTTTCAAGATTTTACTTTCATTTAAAAAGAGAAATAACATCACATTTGTGATAAAAAAAGAAACTAAGAGCTTTAATTTAAAAGTACAAGTTTACAAGCCCTCCATACCCAATGGAGAAAAAATGGTAAAATTATTTACAAGAGGATCCTTGGTCCTTTTCTTCATATGCTACAAGAAATATGGTTCCTCAATTGAGCTCCATCTTCACCCAAGATTAAAAAAACAACCAAAGTGGGGGAGTAGGATACACTCTCCACCCAACCAATAATCTAATGAGAAAGTGAAGCCTTCTTCCTCATTGGCCTCCAAGCCCCAACAATGAGACAATATGAAATATTTTTCAACCATTGGAAACAAACAAGGATTTCACGTTCATAGAAAAACCCACATTCACAAAATAAAATAACCACAAAAACATTCATTTTCACACACATAAATTTCCCAAAAATATTTTCTCTAAACTCAAGCAAAATAGAGAAAAGAACACGGGGATTTCAATTGTCCCTCCCAAGGGTTTGGGTGCCCACCTCAAAACTTCCAAAACTCAATCAAGCTGAAAAAACTCTTATGCCTCCCTACAAGGAAAAATAGCTCTTATGCCTCCCTCAATGAACAAAATAACAAGATAAACACAAGGTGGGGCACCCCAACCCAACTCCTTCCTAAATACCCAAAAGAAAATCTTATGCCTCCCAACAAAATTTACCCCCATTTAACTTTCTCATACACAACCTAAGGTCATTTTACCACCCAACAACACACATGTAATAAAGCATACCGTCAAAGTTCATAAGAAATAAAAGTAATAAAATAAACCAAAGGTGAAGATCCTACCTTGCCATTACAAGAATCCACTTCGTAAACAAGTTCCAAAACTCTCCAAGCCCAAGCAATCCAAAGCTATCTCAAACTCCAACAAGCACTCCTAAAAGCAAGAACCCTCTAAAATTGAGAGAACAAAAACAAAAAAAGTAACCCCCAAATCTTGACACAAATTGAAATAAATAGAAAAAGAGGGAGAGAGGTGATGTGGGTCCATGTAGGAATCCACATCATTTCTCCTCCATTCCACATCACCAAGGTCAAACCAAAACCCCAAATCATAATAAATTGGTGGTTGATGGAATAACAACCCTCTTACACACTCAACCCAAACACACACCCCTAAAGGACACAAATAAATACCCTTGCAAGAAAAGTACAATTAATTGCTCTTTTTCTCCATTAAAACACAAAATATGGCTTGAAATAAGCCCCTCACATCATAGGCATAGTGGTTGGGTGACTTTAAGAGGTGTGGGATAAGCTTAACTTGTCCCAAGAGTCTCCAAAATTGCCTAAAAGGTCAAAATCCGAATTTCAATTAAAAGGCTGAGTATATACTACTTGATTTTTTAAAAAATTCATTACAATCCAATACACATTAAGGCTACCATAACACATTTATTCCACCCCTTTTGTCACATCCTAATTAGCACTAGTTAAAATTTTTTAATTAACTTAAGAGGGGTGCTAAACAAAATAATAAAATGACTCCACATACTTACAAAAAACAATAACTCACAATTAAATAAAATCAACAAGACCAAGTCACAAAATTACCCAAGGTCACATTTGAGGTCACCCCTGGTGGGGACCTCCTAACATCACACTATAAAACATCAAACATACACACAAGTTGCCAAGGTGACCCATTGCCAATATTCCAAATTCCTTCACTTTTGGTCTCCTATCCCCCATTGGTTTATTGTGTTGCGAACACCTACAAAAATCAAGACAATACCTTTCTGGCCTCGTGTCCATATTAATGACATCGAAATAGTAAAACACATGCATATATATATATATATATATATATATATATATATCATCAATCATCATAACTAAACCATCCCTAAACAAGTAATTCACCACTGAACACAATTTTATTAATTTTAATTTTATCAATTTATCAACTACCAATAAGATCACAAATTTAACTAAGTCATCTAGCAATATATATATAATGTGTTAATACGGTAGAAGATCAAAGTCATCGAATTTTGATATATCCAAAACATGCATATAATCCATCCTGTAAATCATGTCATAAGTCTAAACATCCATAATTTCTATCAAATAACTAATCAAATATAATAATGTCCATCTGTCAATATCTAAAATGTGATAACAATATCCATAACTCTAATCCCTAATAAGCAGAATCGTAATAATATAAATGTTGAAGAGGAGTGTGCACTACATCCCCCTCCCCTTAGACTTGAATTCCTCCTTGAAATCATTGGAACAACTATGTGAATTGTGCTCTTAAAGGCATGGCATCCTCCCACATAGCTAATGTCTTATTGTATTGATCCCGCTGGATGTGGAATTGATCAATCTCTATGACTCAAAGGCCCAATGTACTATGCACTAAAATATAGATGAGATTCACCATCACTTGATCCTGATCCTACACATGCAATGAGGTCTAACCTAATACATGAGTAGAATATGCAATGTACCTCCTAAGTAAAAAAACAAGAAATACATCATGGATGCAAGACAAGCTGGGTGGCAAGGCTAGACGATAGGTGAAAGGACTAATACGATTCAAGATCTTAAAGGTACCCAAAAACCTAGGAGCAAGCTTAGAGCATTTTTTGTAATGGATAGGGCTCTTATGAGGTCTGACACAAAGGAACACCTTCGTGCCCACCTCAAAACTACAATCTGTCCTCTACTGATTTATATATTTCTTCTATTTTTCTTGAGCCTCTTGTAATCTCTATCAGATCATGATAACCTGTTGTTCCATATCATGTAGTAAAGCTGGCCCAAGAGAAACCTTGTCTTCTAATCTATCCTAACTCAGCAGTGTCCGGTAATCCCTTGTATATAGTTCCTAAAAAGGATCCATGCCAATCAAATTTTTAAAATTGTTATTGTAGGAAATTTCCACTAAATACAAGTACTCCTCCCACTTTGACTGATGGTCCATGACGTACATCCTAAGAATTTCCTCCAAGATATGGTTCACCCACTCTATTTGTCTATTTTTCTACGGGTGATAACTTTTACTGAAGTTTATCTTCATCCCAAGAGCATGCTGCATGGTGGTCTAAAATTGAGAGTGTAAAAGGGGTCACGGTCACAAATGATATTCCATGGAATCCCATGAAGTCTAAAAATCTCATCAAGATATACTTGTGCCAATGCACTAGTTGTGTAGGTGGTTTTTACAAGAAAAAAGTGAGCAACTTTCAGCAATCTATCCATTGTGACCATGATGGTGTCGTGGTGGCATTGTCAACACCAATTTGGCACTATGATAATTCTCCACAGGGAACTCCTTGTGCTATGATTATTTACTAATGTACAACCTCTAGTTTGGTGGATGTAATCTAGAAACACAACAATAAACATAACACAAGAATACCATAGATTATGATATGAAGGAATGATGAAAAATCTGAAATATAAGTGTAAATTATAATATCAACATGAAATTGTTACAATCTCACCCATGAGGTACTTCAAGTGTTATTAACTTCACTTGCCTTCCAATAATTACTATGGGAGAAACTTCACAATGGCTTCTTTAACACACCTTCTTAATGATGGCTTCCTTTACACACTCATACAATATTTCTCACTACTTCCTTCTATGCTCAATGAGGGGGGTGGCCTCTTTATTTATAGAAATTCATGCTTATCCACCCTATTTATAAAATAGGATGGCTAATCTCGTCCAACCAATCATATTCCATTCCTAAACTCTTGCCTTTACATGTAGGCTTATCTTCTAAGAGAAGATAAACCTTATCATCTCACATGGGTTACACCTTTTTAGACTTTTCCACAAATAAAATACACAAAATATTTATGGCATCACTCTTCGTCCTTATTACAAATATAATATTTCTAATTCCTAATCATGTAGACCCTACTTCTCTACTTACCCCAACTTTGACATTTTAACATTACCGGACCACTTACGACAAATATTTACTTTTTACCACACCATTCCTTTTGTACTTTGACTGTTACCGTACTCTACTTTATTGGCGGCACCATACTGACAGTGCCATTATCTTCTATCAGACACCACTACTAATCATACTTACCAACATCTTATTTCTAATACATACATAATAAAATAGAAATTATAGAGGAAAATTTTAATGTCGACATTTTCCCCCTTCCTATCTTCTACTCCGTCCTCAGAGTAGACTATTTTGGAGCTTGGAAAATATTTAACTTGTCATGGTTGACCCATTTCGTAATGGGAGTGCCATCCAATTCTTCCAGTTGATATGTACCATTTTCATGCATAGCTACTATTTTGTAGGGCCCCATCCATTTGGGAAGAAATTTTCTCTGCCTTCTTTTTTTGTATCTAGAATCATATACTAGAACCAAGTCATTCACATGAAATGGAGACCAACAGATCTTTTGATCAAAGTATTCCTTCTGCTTCATTTTCTTCTTATAGCTTGTATCCTTTGTATTTCCCTCATTTCCTCTAGCAAATGAAGATGCACCAACCTTTCTTTTACTGAATCACTTTCATCCATCCTTTCATTTTTCATAACTCTCACAGTGGGAATATCAAACTCAATAGGAAGAACTGGATCAATGCCATAAGCCAACTAAAATGGGGAGTATCCTATTGCTGACTTTGATGTTGCCCTATATGCCCACAATGCTGCATGAATCCTTTTATCCCACTTATGTACCTGACAAGGCTGCATCTTTTGCTAGAATTTGACATAACACAAAATTTGTTCATTCCACCTGTCCATTTTTTCTTGGCTTGTATGTTGTTGCCTTCCTGTGCTTAATAGAAAACTTGTTGACTAGGGCTTCTACCACCTCATTAATGAAGTGGCTTCCTTGATCTATTACAATTTCTAATGGGAAACCAAATCTGGTGACAATGTGCTCATATATGAACCTTGCCACTTCATCCATGGAAGTTGTTTTCAATGGCCTAGCTTCAACCCACTTGGTTAAATAATCTGTGGCAACTACAATATACTTATTTTGGCGTGGCATAGTTAGAAGTGGACCTACAATATCTATTCCCCACTTTTCAAAGGGACCAAGTGGAAGAATAAGGCATAATGGAGCTGATGAAGTCTTACGGTTACCATGTGTTTGACAAATATCACATGTCTTACAATAATTATAATAATCTCTAAAAAGAGTGGGCTAGTGATAACCTGCATCCAAGATCCTTCTTGCTGTAAGTTGTCCAGAGAAGTTTCCTCCACATGTACCATTGTGGAATTCTTCTATCAGCTCCTTCCCTTGATCACATCCAACTTCCCTCTTGTACTGTCCATCAGGTCCTATTCAGAATAATACTCCATACAACATAGAATATGGATGACTGGTTTGAGTAATCTTCCTCTTAGTATTTTCATTAGCACCATCAGGAAACTTTAATTCATTTAGATAATTCTAAATATCTATGTATATACTAGGGATTGTGTCAAGGGATAACAATGCTGCATCTGGGAAATCATCATCATCACAAGATGAACCTAAACCATCATAGGCTCGAGAGAGTGCATCTGCATTTACATGCTTCTTTCCTGGCCTATCTATGATATCAAATTCAAATTCTTGTAGAAAATTTATCCATCTTGCTATCCTCCCTGATGGGTTAGGCTTATTTACAATATATTTTAGAGCCTGATGATCTGTTACAACTATAAATTTCTGCCCTAGCAAGTAATTTCTAAACTTCTTTACAGCAAAAATGATAGCTAGAGCCTCTTTTTTAGTTACAGTATAATTTACCTCAGCACTGCTCATTTGTTTGCTCCCAAAGTAAACTGGATGATCATTCCCATTTTCATCCTTTTGGCTCAGAGTACTTCCTAGTGCTACATCTGAGGCATCACTATACACAATGAATGGCTTGCTCTAATATGGATTCTTTAAAATACGTGAAGACACCAAAGCTTCCTTCAGTTGTTCAAAAGCTTCGTGCGCCTTATTTCTTGGTTCATAAGTAACATCCTTCTTCAAGAACTGGGTTAGTGGCTGTGTAATCTTTGAGAAATTCTTGATGAACCTTCTATAGTAACCCACATGGCCTAAAAATGATCTCAACTTACTTCTATTCTTAGGAAATGGTAACTCTTTGATTTTTGAAACTTTATCAGGATCAGTACCAATACCATCTTTGGATACAACATGCCCTAACAAAACACCTTTAGAACATCCAAAGACACACTTTGTAGGGTTTAGTGAGGCTTGTGCTTCATCTAACCTTTGAAATGTTATCTCCATCTGGTGAAGGTGGTCCATCTTGCTCCCATAGATGTAAAAATCATCTAGAAATACTCTCATGAAGTTTCCAATGTAGGGTTAAGACACCCTATTCATCAAGCATTGGAACGTTGCCGAAGCATTACACAACCCAAAAGGCATAACTCTATAAGCAAACGTTCCCCAAGGAGTGGTGAACATGGTCTTTAGTTGATCTTTCTCTGCTATACAAACTTGGTTGTATCCGCTATATCCATCAGCAAAACTATAACACTCCTGGCCAAGCTACTTCGTCCAAGATCTGATATGAGAATGGAAGAGGGTAATGATCCTTCTTTGTTGCCTTATTGAGCTTCCTATAATCAACACAAATGCATAGTTTCCCATTCTTTTTTATTGAGATCACAATGGGAGAAACCCATTTTGAATTCTCCATAGCAAATATGAATCCTGCATCAAGCAACTTATCTATTTCTTCTTTTACAGTCTTGGAAAAATTAGGATTCATTCTATATGGCATTTGCTTTATGGGCTTAGCACCATCTACCAACTCAATAGAATGTTCTACCCAACTTACTTGATGGAGTTCCTTGTAATCAAAAGTGAATAGGTGTATGTACCTTCAAAAGAGCTGGAGGTAGGATTCCTTCTCACTCTCCATCACAGCATCACCAATCTTTATTTGTTGGAGACGATCAACAATTTCTTCTTCAGATAATCTTATGGGTTCATGAGTCAGTGTGACTGGAAGGATATCCATGACCGAAACATCAACCTCACTTTCTTCATCTTCTGTGTCCACTTCACTGGTACTAGAGTAATCAGAGGATGTCCAATCATCAGTTTCATCACTTGAATCCACAGGTTCTGCCTTATGATGCCGAGGGATCACGTTTATCTTCACCCTCTCTTTACCACATCCAAGTGTCATGAAGCCTTAGTTCCAGTAGTTTCTTGCATGAAATCTCCTTAGCCATGGCCTTCCCAACAACATTGGGTATGCAACAGTACCATTTTTCATCACCTGAAAGTCTACCACACATACAACACCCATAACAGATATTGCCACATTTGAAACAACACCTTCTGGTTTAGTTTTTCCCTTATTTAATCACCTTAACATAAGTGTTGAGGGGTGATCAATTTTTAAACCCAACATATTCATTACAGAATCGGTCATTACATTAACTGCAGCACCTCCATCAACTAAGACATCATGAATTGAAATACCATTACATAATACCTCAGCTTGTGGAGCATAGGGATCTGCCTCTGCCTCCAAAACATGTACCTCAACCTCCTTACTTCGTCAAGCATTGAGTCCACTTCGCAGCTCTTGCCTCTTCTCAGAAGACATAGCCAGAAGTTGACCATATGTAATATTTGTAGGCCTTTTGGACAGATCTTCTAAGATGGAGTATGGTCCTTGCCCATGTGAAATTAGAAAATCCTGCACACCCAACTTTCTTCTCCTATGTTTCTTACTAGTTTCTCCTTTCATCTTCTTAGGATCATTTCCATCTTGGTTATCTTTTTCTTTATTTCTTTTTGTTACAAACACATCTACTTCATTATTTATGCTCCTATCTACTACATCAAAAGAATTCACAGGTGCTTTTCCTTTATCATTATCTCTTGTACCAGATGTAGAAGCTCTATCTAGACAATTATACTTATAATGACCCTTTTTATGACAACCATAACATACAACTTCAATTATATTTCTTTTTGGACCTCTATCTCCTCCCTGAGAACTAAATTACTTTCCTTGAAGAAGATTAATAGTTAACTGACCCATCTTCTTGAGTAGATCTTCATACTCAGTAGATGTACTAGGGAAAATATTTGTGCTCACCGAGAGTGGTTGTGGATTCTGGACCAAAGGTGTTGGTGTAGGCTCTACCTTAGCAGTAATTTCTTTGGGCTCCTCTTCCATGCTTTCTTCTTGCCTTCTTGCAATCTCCTTTGCTTGTTCAATGGTAGCTGGGCGGTCATACTTCACTCGTTGTCTAATCTCTGGCTTCATCCCAAGAATGAAGTGCTTAGAGAGGAGACTATCCACACCATTCATCAACCCATCCTCTAATCCTTCCTTCAAGATCTGGGCATTGAGCTTCCTCCTTAGCTCTAGAACACGAGCATGATAGTTCCTTATCTTCTCCTTCTCTCCTTGGGATAGCTTTGTGATATCGATCATGAGATCTATATATTTATGTTGTTCACCAAATTCTTCAAGAAATCTTTCAGTTAATAAATCCCATGAGTTTTTCACATTATCACATAGTGTTTCAAACCACCTAAGGGCTGAACCATCGAAAAAGGTAGGAAAAAATTCAGTCCATTATTCTCTTCTTATGAGGCCATTACAAATGCAAGATTGTTTGGACTCTTGAATGAAAGAGGAAGCATCTTCATTAGATTGGGCTGAAAAAACAGGAATCTTCCCCATTTTTAAAAGTAACCACACTGAAATATCAACCCACAAGTACAATCAACAAGAATTATGTGCACAAACAATTGGAATCACTATAATAGAAAGTGACTTTACACCTTTCTACAGTAAAATAGGAATGACCATGATAAAACTTGACTTACTGCGGTAAAAACTGACTTTACTGTGGTAAACACTATTCACAGTAAAAAGTGAAGTTACTGTGGTAAATACTATTCACGTAAAAAGTAAAGTTACTGTGGTAAATACTATTCACGGTAAAAGTGACTTTACCATGGTAACTACTATACACAGTAAAAATAAGGTTACCCTCCAAATGATTTTTGACTAAGTGGGAATATCTCTCCATAAAATCCACCAACGAGGAATGGTCCCGACAACGGAACCAAAATGTCATCACCAATCCGGAACTATGATAATTCTCCACCGGGAACTCCTCGTGCTATGATTATTTACTAATGCACAACCTTTAGTTTGGTGGATGTAATCTGGAAACACAACAAACATAACACAAGAATACCATAGACTATGATACGAAGGAATGATGAAAATCTGAAATATAAGTGTAAATTATAATATCAACATGAAATTGTTACAATCTCACCCATGAGGTACTTCAAGTGTTACTGACTTCACTTTCCTTCCAACAATAACTATGGGAGAAACTTCATAATGGCTTCTTTAACACACCTTCTAAATGATGGCTTCCTTTACACACTTATACAATATTTCTCACTACTTCCTTCTATGCTAAATGAGGGGGGTGGCCTCTTTATTTATAGGAATTCAAGCTTATTCACCCTATCTCTAAGATAGGATAGGAAATCTCCTCTGGCCAATCATATTCCATGCCTAAACTCTTGCCTTTACATGTAGGCTTATCTTCTAAGATAAGATAAACCTTATCATCTCACATGGGTTCCACCATTTTAGACTTTTCCACAAATAAAATACACAAAATATTTATGACATCACTCTTTGTCCTTATTACAAATATAATATTTCTAATTCCTAATCATGTAGACCCTACTTCTCTACTTACCTCAACTTTGACATTTTAACATTACCGGACCACTTACAAAAAATATTTACTTTTTACCACAACATTCCTTTTGTACTTTGACTGTTACCGTACTCTACTTTATTGGTGGCATCGTACTGACGGTGCCGTTATCTTCTATCAAATGCCACTACTAATCATACTTAACAACATCCTATTCCTAATACATACATAATAAAATAGAAATTACAGAGGAAAATTTTAATGTCGACAGTATCTCGACATAGGTAGCCCTATGATGAAATCCATGGAAATGTTGTCCCATTTCCACTCTGGTATGACATGAGTATATAGAAGGCTAGTTGGATGCTGATTCTCGACATTCATCTTCTGGAACTCTAAAAAATGAGACATAAAACAAGCCATGTCTCTCCATAGCCCTTTCTAATGGTACAACTGTCTGAAAGTGGCGTGCATCTTCTTCACCCCTGGATGAGCTGAATAGGGTGCACGATGTTCCTTAACAAGGATATCCTGCCTCAAACCTCCATCCCTAGGGACATATATCCAACCTCTATGCCAAATAATACCATCTTCCTTTAAGGAAAATCCATCAAAATTTCCCTCAAAGGGTCTCTAAGACTCGAACTCCACTCTGGCTAAAAGATTAAAGTTGTCATGTGGAAGCTTTTTCTATAGCCATGACCAAATGCCTCTGATGACTCAAAGCATACATAACCACATTATCCTTCCCTTTCATATGCTCTATCTCCATGTCGTACTCACATAACAACTACATCCAACGCCACTGACGAGCGTTGAGATTGGGTTACGTGAATAGGTGATGAGAATGAATCTCCTGCCCAAAAGGAACTATCTCTATCAAACCAAAGCGTGCACAACTGATGAAAGTTAAAGATCATGAGTCAGATAATTGAGCTCATAATATTTTAGTTTACGAGACTCAAAAGATACCACTCAACCCTCTTGCATCAACACACCTCCTAATCCTGCCAAAGATGCATATGTGTAAATAAATAATTCACCCTATGGATCTAACAATGCAAGAATGGGTGATATAGTAAGGAATTCCTTCCGTGTCTTGAAGGCCTTCTCACATCTATCTAACCAAATGAGCTTCTTCCCTTTCCACTAAATGGAAGTGATGGGGTGCACAATCTGAGAGAAGTCCTGAAAAAACCTCTTGTAGTACCCTACTAAACCCATGAAACTACACACCTTGGTCACGCTAGTGGGTGCTTGTGTAGACACTAAAATTAGGTCACACTCCCCTTTGGTCCCTCGACAAATAAGCACCCTTTGTAACATTTACCTAGCCATGATCCCCTTCACCCCATTAATATTAATTTAATTACTTTAATTAAGTTAATGCATTATCCTCACTATATTTATTATTTGAATATTTTATTTAAATAATATCCACACATATAGTTCACCTAGACACCTCACCAAGCAAACTTAACCTAAGACCTATTCTTAGTAACTTGTCATCTGACTAAGACTTACCCAAACCCTAAAAATCAATGCCTACATTCCCTCTAACCACATTCCCACATGCTCACAAGAGGCTCCCAGTATAATTTGTAGGATAACAACATGAGATCCAAGGAAATCAGGAGGATCTCCCTAGTTTAGTAAACCTAGGAAATCCACCTTGACCGACGTCGGTTACCCCTTTTAACCCCTAAACTACCTTATTCTCAAGGTTAGAAAACTTTGGGAGAAAGTTGGTGAGAAAGAACACATCTCAGAGAGATAACACATATTCAGAGAGCCAATTCCAGCGAAAACTCACATCCGAGGAGGGAGATTGAACATCTTCTCCTGCGCAGCCATTCCAGCCATGATCTGATCTATCCAAGCAAAGAGAAGTGTACATACAGCCCATGCAGAAGCTTTTATTCAGTTGGTGATCACTTGCAACCTTTAAAACCATCATCAGCACCTCCATCCTTCAAACATAGACATTCAAGAATGAAATCCAAGTAAGTACAACATCATACTTTCCTAGTTATTTCATTTCATCATCATTTTATCATCCATTGTTTATCTTGCTCCCTATTGACCTTCTCCACATTTTCACCTCTGTATACCCATTGAAAACTCGCAAAATCCTACTCCAGTCACCCAATACCTCATCCTGACCAACCAAAGTCCTTTGTGTAATAAAAAAGGAGACCCCAACTTGTTCTATGAGATTTCCAGATCTGACAGTAACTGGCACTAGTTACACCTAACCGTCGTTGGTCACCCTGACCAACACTGGTCTCTGTGTTTTCCCACACAACCCTGAACAAAGACCTACCCACCTAATTTTATCTCACCTTATTTCACCTGTGATCTATCCGAGACCCTTTATCAGACCTGCAGAGACCCAGAACCAATCATCTGACCTTTGGATTCTATTCTAGCTTAGCCTGTTAGATTAGATCTATTTCTTATTGTGTTTTTAAGTGAGATACCTAAATCATTTTAAAATAACAATAGGATTTAATTTGTTTACAACATTGAAAATTTTAAAATAGTGGACTGACAGCCGTCTATGAAGTATCACACTTCCCAGATCTAGCATATTCTAGGTACTTCACTACCCATATTGTTTAATTCCTTCTGGTGGTCTTGTTTTCATTATAGGTAGTTCCTCCTAGCCAAAAGGAATCTCTCATGATCAGCTGTGGATTCGGAAGTCATACGTTCGCAAAAACCTATCTACCGACATTTTAATAGGTATTCCTCCTACGTCCGTTACCCTATTTGTTTCGTCAACACTTCAAAGAAACGATCTAAGAAAAAGGTGAAACTTTTTGGCACACCCGGTGGGACCCATCCGGGGTTCTTTTCATTTCATTCATTCCTAGGAAAAAAATTATGTGTTTTTTTCCCTTCTAAAAATCGTACACACTAATTTTATTCCCTAGTAATCCACCTCTCCTTTCTATTTGCTCTAAAGGAAACTTTTCTTTTGGTGTAACTAAAGGAATCATTTCTTCATTTTTTCTAGATTTTAGTGAAAGAGCATCCCTCTTCCTCTTCATCTCATTGTGTCATCTAGTTTCACATTTTTGATTTGGGTTTAAAAATAAGTGCATTCCATTCTGATTTATTGCATTAGCTCACATTAATTAAGGGCAACATATACGCTGGAAGTGATGACCAGCTGATGGTTGACAAACGAATCGTAGAAAAACACTTCTATCCTTTTCTCTTTCTCTGAGTCATACCAAACCACACAATAATTCAAAATACATACATTCTTAAAAACCATCCTACCTAGAAGAAACTATAGGTGATCAAACGATCACGACACAGTGGGCACCCAGCTCGTTGCTCTGTCGAGTCATACTTCAGAGCAAATCCCACCCGCACCATAACATACCTGAAACCTCAGCTTTTAGATCTCCTTCTTTATAGGAAGCCATCCTCACCAAAAACTCTATTTCATAATTCATGTGTCAGTCCTTAAATAACATAAGCTAAAAAAACATAATAGAAAAGGCACTCCTAGGATCACATTTTCTTAGTGTTTCTACTTGGCTTGTGTTTTGAGGTGAGAGATCACGTCCATCACTTTCTTGTTCATCCTTGCATGCTCCTCATCATAGCTAGTGTATTCTGACTTCACCTGAGTGTGCCTGGGCCATATCATCATGATTCCCATAATTCTGGGTCTGATTCTACATTAGATTTTAATTCACAACCACTTTCTTTCATCATTGTTTCAATTTCACAGTAACCGTCGTCGGTTATACCCAATCGACATTGGTTCCAAGTCCTTTTTCTAACCTACTGAAACAGACATTTTTACTTCACTTTGTTCCACTTTTCATAGTATTTGTCACTTTCATTATTCCCATTGACATTTTAAACATCCTCTGATTTGGCATACCTATCATATTTTACCTTCTGCCTCGCTGTTTGCTCACTGTCCATTTTCTACAGTGACCGGTAGCTGTTATCCCTAACCGGCGTCGATTTTCCCTAACTATCATTGGTTAGCCTATTTCACATTCCAGCCATAATTTGGTCCTTCATCCACTTTTTATCACCAAATTCACCTATTGCTGTTGTTCTCTTTATCATTTATAGAGAAGCAGCCCTACCTGATCAGTATTGGTTCACATGGTGCTAACCCAAAGACAAGCAAGTGCCCTTGTATTCCATGCTAATTGTCAACCACTCCCACCCAGTCCTTCACCACCTTCTATTTTATCACCAACCATGGATCCCATCCAACCTACTACTATCACTACCAGAGATGAGGAGTTTGCATGACTCCTTGACTAGAACCCTACCGTCTTGCTGTTTTACCTTTCCCACTCATCCACTTGAGACGCCTCGGGTCAGGTTATATATGACATGCCCGTATCTATCCCCCTGACTCTCACACCCACTTCGGCATTGGCCCCATCTGGCTCCATGCTGCCCACATCCACCTTACCTTTAGTCATTTTGCAGTTAGGTTCTATACCCACTATGATTGTTGCATTTATTACCTCTGTGGCACCCATTACATCCACTGTACCCTCAATGACTACCCTAAACACAACCTCATGTGCCCCTAATGTCTCATACATACTTGTAGCTACATTCCCACCTCTAGTGTCAGTGACCCCTACTCCATTTCAGAATGTGGTTTTTTGCATTCCACAATCATTAGCCCCTATTTTCACTAGGGTTACCACGACCCTTCCACCCCCATATACATGCTACTAATAACCTCTTGTTTCATCCATTATTCATTCTAGGTACGTACCCCCTATTTAATTGCCTTCTTCTCCACCACCCTACATGGAAGCCCCATACACTGGAGTGCCACCCTTGTTATATGCCCAAAACCAACCTCCTCATGCTACATGAGGCATCCAATCATCACAACCCACCAATGACCTAATTAAATTGATGTTGGACAAGATGCGGACATTGGAGGCATCAGTTTCTGGCTCCCGCAACAATCTCACCTATGACGAGATTTGCAACGAGCCTATTCACCCATCCATTTATATCCATTCATAGCCTGTGCATTGGGAAATGCCTAAATTCAATTGCTTCAATAGTAAAGAAGACCCCCAACAACATTTGTGGTCGTTCAAACATGGGTGTTATCTAATTGCTCATGATGATGTCTTGCTTTTGATAAGTTTTCCCATGTCCCTCACTGGACCTGCATTAGATTGGTATAGTGGGTTACCTAAACACCCTATATTCTCATTCAATCTGGTAGCCCAATCCTTCTTGGATCATTTCTCTATCAATATCATCAAGAAGGTTACCATGACAGATCTATATTCCACATGTTAGTATGAGGACAGATCCATCGTAGATTTTTTTGCTCACTGGCGCAGCCTGATCAATCAACTTACCTTCCAATTGCCAAAAAATGAACTCATCAAGCTCTTCACACGAGCTTGCACAAGACATATCTCCCCTACCTTGCAGGTCCAAACCTTCCAAACTTTCGATGAGGCATTCAATATAGCACGAAAGTTAGAGATTCGTGCCATCGAAGAGAATAAAATCCAATTTCGCAATAAGAATTCAACATTCAAGTCAAATGACACCTCTTCCTCTTCCAAACCACAAACTAATTATTCAAAAGCTAAGGGCACCGCTAACAAATTGGTACTCAAGGCCAACCCAGCTCATCCATTGAATCAGGCTACACCCTCATCTAATCTCTCACCTGTTTAGAATTTTCAATTCAGACGAGAGCAGGGAAAATATACCCCAATTGGGGAACCTTACTCATCTGTCTTATAAAAGCTTATCAAAGCTAGAGCCATTGACCTTCCACCTATAAAACCACATACTAGTTTTGTCCCTACTCGCTCCATGCCCACATGGTATAAAGAACATGATTTCTGTAACTATCATCGAGTAAAGGGTCATAGTGATGGAAAATGTATCACTTTCAAGAATATTGTCCAAGAAATGCTCAAGAAAGGTGAGTTAACTATGGATAATCCCAACACGACACCCAACCAAAATCTACAAATCTTCAAAAAACCATTTCCCAACCATTCCCCTTCATCCAATCAAACCAATGAGACATCAACTCATGATACCCATACCCGTGAGGTTCACACTATCTTTAACAAGGTACCTGTTGCCTCTCAATTACCTCACATCCCTTCCATAGAGGAGATCCTAGCCCGAAATCCTCCTTCCACATTGGAACCAACCTCCCTTGTTCCTTCACCAATAGAGGAACACCTTTCATCTCCTTCATCACCTACGGAGGGGTCTTCCAATAACATTAAGACCATCTCACCCTTGGCTTCTCCACTTAGAGAACCTTTACCAACAATACCTCCTCCACCCATAAAGGAGCATCCATTATCTCCTCCACCCGCAGAGGAGCACCCATTACCTCCTCCACCCATAGAGGATCACCTATCCATTCCTCCACTTATAGAGGAGCTCCCATCATCTCCTCCACCCATCATAGACCCAGTTGAGATAGCTTTGCCTTTTGGTGAGCATTCTCCATCAGCTACCCAAAATCCAATAGACCTACTTTCCACTCTCTTACCCATGGAAGCTAAATCTGGCCAATTCCTCATCTCTAAGATGCATTTTACAGGAATTCCCATTAGGTCCTCACCAACTCCACCCGCATATGTGTCATTCTCATGTTTGGCTGATCACTTAGATTATGTGGATAGGGCTTTACTATGGGGGTGCCTCTTACTCCCTATCTCAACACAGATGCAGAGATCCCTCGCAGATACATCCATTATCTACCCAAACACATTTTGACCCATCAAACCAAATAAAACCACTACTTTTGCAACCCCTTCCACGATACCTATTAGCAATCAAACCAAACCCTTACCCATAACCCGACCTACATCTAAACCCAAACCCATACCCACAACATTTGCCTCCACTAAACCTATTACCACTTTAGGGGTCACCCTGACCACCAGCCTGACTCATCCACCTATTAAACTGGATTTAGCTACATCCTCCAACGTCAAAACCACACCTACGCCGACACCCAAACTAAAGAAACAAACTCATCAACCTCATACCCCGATCGCACCAATCACGCTTACACTTTTCCCGTCTACCTTAAGACCTCAGCTACCCAACATGGTCAAGCACCTTGCACCCATGCATAAATCAATAACAAAACAACCCATTCCTTCCTCACAAACCTCTAACCTACCCAGGAACACAACACAACTTATACCCGCACCTGCAGTCTCTTTACCACCAATACCTCCAATACCTTCAGCTATTACTTCACTACCCACTACACTCTAGTCATTGTCCCTCACACCCCAAGTATGACCCACGTCATCTACCTTCACAGTACCCCCATTATCCCCGTGGGTAACTCACCCTCTTCCTCCATCTGCTTTTCCTTTCTAGACCTCATACACCCACATCACCTTTAACCAAGAAGGTGCAACCCAAAAAAAAAACCCCACTACCCCACAACAAGGTAGTCAAAACAACCCCACACCCTCCTACCCTTCCATCTACTGTACCCCTACCCAAATGAACCCGATCGATACCTTCAACCACACCAGTATTTAAACCCATAGCTCAACCCGTTCCTACTCTTCCAAAAATTGTTCCTCGATAATCAACCACACCTATACCCAAATCCACGTTCACTTCCCATTGTGATCCACTAGCAGGGTCTTATGCCAAAATTTTAACCAACCTCCTCGAGACTTCTGTTATCACATCACCGCAACTCTGACTTTACGACCCCCTCAAACCCAAGCCAAAAGGGTTTGATGATACTAAAATTTTTGGATACCATCGTGTGCCAAGGCATGATGTGGAGAATTGCAAGGCCTTGAAAACCATCCTTATTTAATTGTGCTCACTAGAAACCAACTTTGACGACGATGACCTTCTCAATGAGGATCCTACTTCACCAACACCCATCCCCTCACTACCCACTTAACAACCACAACCTCCACCCTCATAGCTCCTAGAGTCACACCCAAGATTTGAAATTAACATGGTTCGCATTAGAGAACTTGCCACGCCACCACCCAAATTTCATTGTGCCCAATTGACCTCACAGGGTTTTTCTCCTCTGGTAGGTTTTTTCCCATTGTGTTGTTATACCACTCACCCTACACCTTCTCCATTTTCCAACTTCCCTCAAATCAACATGATACATGTCACTACATGTATGCAGAAGGGCAAAGAAAAGGTAACTGACCCACTAACCAATCCTATACCCAACATACCATCTACACCCATACCTAAAATAACCATCTGCGGCCCCACGTACCCCATTTCTAATGGCATCACACATCGCACCATGCTCAAAAAATTACACCAATATCCTCTCAAAATGTCCTTATATGACCTCATCTAAACCTTGGAATCCCATTGTCAAGCCCTCATGGAGGTTCTTCAATCTATTGAGGTTTTACCCAATGAACCTACACCCGTAGCGTCCATTATCACACCCCATCTTGTAAACTCTATCACTAGATTACCACCTTCATCCTCACCTCACCCTGTTCACCAAGTGGCCTTCCTTCGCTTCTTAGAGGAGGAGATCGCGCAACACCAAAATGATGACCCAGACCCAACCCTCTTCATCTTTGTCCACATTGATGACATACGAGTACATCTTGTGATGATTGATGGAGGCACTAGCATTAACATCATTTCATCCCATGCATTTTCTTAAATGCGCATACCTGATAATTGCATGCATAAACATCCGGTCATGTTGCATTCATTCAATGATGCTATCACCTCTACAATAGGCACTGTCATCCTTTATGTTAGCGTAGGCCCCCGCATTGTTCCAGAATTTTTTTATGTTTTGGAGGGGGAATTCCAATATAACTTGTTACTTGGTAGACCCTGGATCCGTGTCATGGGTTGCGTTCCTTCCACTTTGCATCGTTGTGTAAAGTTTGAACATAAAGGACACACTTATACCATTCCAGCTGACCCATCACTTTTCAAAACATGCAACATGCTTTACCGACCCAATGATGTGCTCATACTTGTCAAGTTGTCTATCTCCGCAACCAATACCACTTCACCTTCACCTCCACCTACTAGTAAAACCACTACTTTCACCGCACATACCTCCTCCATTCCTACTGCTTCTATAACCTCCATGGCTGACCCATTAGCTTCCCAATCCATCAAATCCACCTCCGCATCAACCTCCAACACATTATCCATATTAGCTACCTACATATAAATGACTGATCCCTTAGAAGGTGTTTTTCAACACCTCACTCTGGGGGAGTACCGCTTATATAGTGTCAACACATTCCTTACTCTGCACGAGTATGGAAGCCTTCACCAACACCCTTGCTATGATCACCATATAGGAGAACACCTCCTTTATGGTCCTCCTCATCTTCGTACTAGTCTCACCTATGGGGGACTTGATACTGCCACTTACACACCTGAACCACCATCACAACCCTGCTGATTTTCCACTGACTTCCAATCACTTACCAATTGCCGTTTCACCCACACCTTCCTGCATTGTTGTGCATGGAAGGGTTTTGGTTTTTGATTTTACAAGCAAGGCCACCATATTGTTATTCCATGTACAACCCAGAAACATAATGACCGTAGTGGTATCGGCTTCCCTAAACCTCCTACCAAATAGGCCCGCATTGAACTCATTGAAGACCCTAGCCCTCCTCCACCTTCATCTTCATCACTACCTTCACTCGCTCCACCTTCATCATTGATAGTGAGAGTTATCCTATGTGTCCTCCTCTCATATTGGAGGGTCATCTCACATGGGTTAGGTTTAGGGTTAGGTTTAGCGTTTCATATGTGTCATGCACTAGGGTTACTCAACACCCTATATGTACCCCTTTTCTATTCATTTATGAGTATGGCAAGACACTCCGCTGTCTTTCCTCTATGCAAGCTTTGTTTCTGTTGAGCAAGTTCTTCCATTACTAATCATTTTTTCCTTGCTATCGCTAGAGCTTTCACGATTCCATTGGAGTGCAACTACTTCGTGGTGCCTCGTTTCCGATTCGATTCTTGCAAACTCTTTTCATGGTACCAGAGCTGAGATCGGGTAAACGTGCACTTGATTTGTTTTTTGTTGCTATTACTGTTACTTGGTTTTTTTATTTTACTCTGCATGCAAGTCTTTTGATCACTATTTTCTTGAAATTATCTTGCTAATATCTCTAACAAGCTTTCTCGGATAGTTTTTTGTGTTTTTTTTTCTTGTGCATGTGCAGGTTTTTTTCAAAATACCTTGAGAAATCAGGTTTTTTAAACTACTTTTTTTTGTTGGATGTATCAAAATCTAAAATAGAGATTCCTTTCATTTATTAAAATGGAAGTGAATTTTTTTTAAGATCTCTGGTTTTTATAGGATATTTGTCTATGCATGTTGTCTATGGATGTAGGATCTTTGAGTTCTTCAGTCGTGGTTACTCATCAATGAATTGCTGTCCCTCTGACCATTTTTAGACTATTTTCACGCACGGCCTGCACTTTTTTCATTCATTCCTAGATTTTTTTAACCTCAGCCACGTTTTTTTGCTTGAAAGGGCATTTCTTAACACATCTGCCACATTTTTTTGCTTGAAAGGGCGTTTTTAACACATCTGCCATATTTTTTTGCTTGAATGTTTTTAACACATCTGCCACGTTTTTATGCTTGAAGGAGTTGTCCATTCCTATGCGTGGACTGTAAGATCATTCCTAGGCATTTTTAAAACAACTCTGCCACATTTTTTTGTCTGAGCAAGGTAAAACGCGGCTATAAACACTTATGCATGACCTGTACACTCAAACTGGTGCGTAATATTTTAGTTGTCCCTTGGTATAGTCAGGATTGGTAATTTTTTTAATTACTTTCCTTTTTAAATCTCTCTAATCCTCAATTTTTTAGAAAAAATGGCCTGTGTTTTCTTTTTTTGAAAAGCTTTCTTTTTAAAACAAAAAATTAAGCTAACTCTTTTCATGCTTTTGGTATGCGTTTTAAATCAACATATCTTTATTTATTTAAAAGATACTTTCTAAAAGTTCCTTCAATCTTTATTTGTTTAAAAAAAAATCTTCATCTAAAATCCTTCTTTCCAAAATCTTCTGTTTTAGAAAATATTCAAAAAAAGTGCTTTTTTTAGTGATTTGCTTAATTAAAGCCTTTTTCAAAATTCATTAGATTTAATTACATTAGATCTAATTTAATTTCACATTATCTAAACACTATTTTTCCTTGGCATTATAATTTGGTCTTTTGGCTTGTTGTTTTTTTAACCTTCCGTCGAGTGCCAAAGACGAAGGGTGAGGTCCGGGATAGGCAGGTGGCTAATCCCCCCTCGCAATACAAATAAATCCTATCTCAAATTCCATGTCGTTTCCAACAAGCATAAATATAACACCCTTTTCATGTGTTTAGGGTGCTTTTCTAATCCGTTTGCAGGCTTACTGGCTTTTTACTCATCAATTGCGGGAATTAGTTTTTACTATAACTTTTGACTCGTTGCTCTGTTTTGAGCACTTATTTAGTCAAAGTTGCATGTTTTTTTGCACTCTAGATGATGGGATCATTAGCTTTGTAAATGCACTAATTTTATAAAGTGCCACATTCTGGGGGATGTCTTTGTATTGCTTTATTCAGCTCATTCTTTTGAGATTTGTTCTATTCCTTTTTTCGTGGACTTGTGAGCACATCCACCACAGTCTTACGAAAAAGGTATTCTTTTGTGCGATGTGAGATGATTTTTCTCACCACCAAGGTTGGATTTCACCTCCTTTCTATTTTTTGCTTGTGCATGTTTACAGTGTCCTTTTTTGTTGCGCTACATGAAACACTGTTGTGGTCTCCTCTCTTACGTGTTATTATGCTAATTGCAAGATGAGTTAACAAGTGTTTCAAACTGCATGCATGGACCCGATTGTAATCAACGCACTAACCTATAAAGTGCCAAAAGCAGGGGGTTGTTATTGTCCTAGGTGGTTGTGTTTCTTTTCTGCATTTCTTTCTCTCTCACTCTCACTATGGATGCACTTTCAATTCCTTTTCTTACGTGATTCAAATTTTTTGAATGGAGATTGAAAATAATAATGAAACTAAGGGGTAAAGGGTTATTCCGCATTACCATGGGAATTGAGACTAAACTAGATGACAAACCTGAAAAATCTAAGTGGTTAAATCGTAGTGATGAAGCATTAGGTCTTCTTTGCATCTCTGTTTCTCCTGACTTGCTCTTCCACATTGAGGCGTCTGAAACACCTACATCTACGTGGAAAACGTTGGATGCGAGGCTTCTTTGGGTGATACTTGGACAATGCCCTCCTTTGAATATTTTTCGTCCCAACTCATTCGAGAATAAGACAGACTCATTCAAATGGGGTCTCTCAAGTCCAAGTCACATGCCCTCTTAGAAATTACTAGCAAAGAAAAGAAGACTGAAAAGAAGAAATAAAATAAGGATCAGCCTAAAAAAGAAACCAAGATCAAACCTAAAAAAGACACAAACACTTCGACTTCTAAGCATAGAGCACAGAAAAGCAAGTATTTGTGTTCCTATTGCAAGAAGTCTGGTCACGACGAGCAACACTATTTTAAGAAATAGATTGATCACTTATCTCATTTACTTGAGAAAAATAAAATAAGTGTTCCTGAATCAATAAAACAAAGTGCTCCGAAGGTTGATTCTTCTGCTACAAAAGGTGCTAGAAATGATAAGAACAAAGGAAAGGACCTTGTAGCTAAAGTTACTCCTTCATCGACATGGATTATAGATTCCGGTGCCTCGCACCACATGGGTTCTTCACATGTTGAGTTTTCCAACATCGAACCTTGTGGAATGTCCCAAATCATGATGGGTAATGACACGACAATGTTAGTTTCTGGTAGTGGATCAGTAGAAATGGATGGGGGAACATTTAACCAAGTGTTGAGTGTTCCTAATCTCTCTACCAATCTCCTATCAGTTTACCAAATTACTCACCTTGGTGAAGGAATGCGAGTGGAATTTGGTCCTAATTTGGTGAACATTTGCGAGCTTAACATAGATACTACAGTGGCTGATGGAAAGGCAGATCACCGTTCACGATTGTACACCTTCTCCCACTTTACTTCTGATTCTATGCCCACTACCTTTATCACTCATGCAAATGAGGTTAGTAAGCTAGCATGAGCATTTTGGACATCTAAATTATCGCTACCTTGAACAATTGAGTCAAAATGAAATGGTCAATGGGTTTCCTCGCATCAAGTTTTCTAAGGGTCTTTGTGAGGGTTGTACCCTTGGAAAGCATCCTGAAAAGAACTTTGACAAAGGAAAATCCTAGAGAGCCACTCGTTCCTTGGATCTTGTTCACAATGATGTTTCTGGTCCATTTCCTTCTCCTTCGTTTACTAGAGCTCTTTATGTGCTAATATTCATTGATGACTATTTGTGATATACTTGGGTATATTTTCTTAAGCTTAAGTCTGAAGTCTTTGAACATTTTCAGGACTTTAAGGCTCTTGCTGAGAAACAGGCGGAACGGTCTATCAAGGTTCTTCGAATTGACAATGGAGGTGAATATGTAAATAATAGGTTCATGGATTTCTATACTTCTAAAGGGATCTCTCTGTAGCATACAGTTTCTTATAGCCCTTTGCAGAATGGAGTCATAGAAAGAAAGAACCGTACTCTGAAGGAGATGGCCACTTGTATGATTCACTCGAAGTCTCTTCCTCCGCAGTATTGGGCCGAAGCAGTGAATTGTGCAAATTACATTTGGAACCATGTTCCATCAAGGCAGTAAGAGGAATGGCACCCTTTGAATCTTGGTTCGGATGCAAGCCTGATGTTGAGCACTTTTGAGTCTTCAGATCCAAGGCTATGACTCGGATTCCCAAGAAGAAATGCAAGGCCTTGGAACCACAATCCTAACCTTGTATCTTTATAGGGTATCCTGATGGCATGAAAGGATATCGATTGATGAATTCTACTGTTTCGCTCGGAATGTTTCGGCTTCTGGGGATAGAGTTGCTTCTATCCTTTCATTCCTTTTAGAAACAGATAGGGTTAGGGCTAGGAGGGATACCTGTTAAATGTCAAGATGGTGTGCGCGTACCGTAGAGAAAGATCAGGTTGACTGCAAAGAACTCCTTTTTGTCTTGGAAGGACTACCTGCAAATAAGAACACAAGACCACCAGATTTTGATTAAACAATAAATGAGGAAACTGCCTTGGGCCCAGGAAATATAAAACTTCCTTTCGAAGGTGGTCAGTTTCCCTGCTAATATGAATTAACACAAAAGATTGTAAAGTATCAATTAAATTACTTCGTTGGAATGGATAGGGGAAAGGCTGATTTCTGGTTGTAGTCAGGGTAACCGATACCGGTCTCTGGTAACCGATGTCGGTAGGGTTTAGGATCTGTAGGTTGGTTGTTTTGTGGGGTGTTTGTGTTGTTTGGTAGCTGTGTTATTTGTAAGGCTGTAAATGGGTGATATTAGGAAATGAGGTGATGAGAGGTAGATGAATGATGGTTAGATGAAATGGCACGCTGGGTAGTGGATTCAGAAATTGATTTATGAGGACTGTGATTCAAAAGGCATAAGAAATGTTATAAAAAAAGACATGCAAGATGTGACTTACTGGTTTTGACGAAGATGCAAGTTGATCTCCTTTGCTGTAAACGCTTCTGGTTTCTTCACTTGTCTCTGCTCGGTCAAGTGAAGATCTAGACTCTGTTGATCGCTCCCAATGATTTCTCTTGATTCAAAATCCTTCCACCTTTGATTTTGGTTCGGGGAGCCCATTTACAGGGAGCCGATGGCAGTTACGTAACCGATGGCGGTCGAGTAGGAACCGGCATCGGTAAGGAAAAAGTAGGCTATTTTTAGTAAAATAGCCCACCTTCCCTGCTTTTCTCCCGAGAGATCAGTTGCGGGCTTGGTCAAATGACTAGAAGGTCGGTTTTGGGTGCGAGAAAGGGGTCATTAGTTATGGGTCTTAATTAGGTTAGTTTAGGGTTAGGGCTAGGTCATGATGAAGTGGCAAAATGAGGTGGTAGGTAAGGTGATGTGGATTTATCCATTACAAGGTAATTAATAAATAATTGTGTAAGGTTTAGGTGATGAGGTTATATTGCGAGATGAGATGCGGGTCACAAGGGGTCGTAAGACACAAATTTGGTGTCTACATTAGCCCCTTATTGTCGTGTAGCTTGTTTTGTAAAGCTGCACGGACAATAATATGAAGTGGTTTCCGTTGTTAAGGGTATAGGTAATCCCCCTCAAATCTATCACAGATTGAGAGAATGTGAAATTAGGGATAGGGTTGATAAAGGGTAAATGGTGTAGAGGGGATGGTAAGGTGGTGGGGTAGGTCCAAGGAAGCAGACGCATGTTGAAATGCAATCGTATGACTAGGGTACATGATTTGACGAGCAAACTAGCAGTGCATAGGCAAAGGTCGATAGTTTATCCAAACAAGGGTGATATAATCCTTGTATCCAAGGCATAGGAAGTAGCTCCAGGGTATATAACAGGTAAGGTACAGGAACGTTTAGGCATGTTCGGCAGTACCAAATGGTTGGTTTGGTTGAGATAAACGTCACGGTCTAGGTCTAGGCAAAGTTGGTCGACAGATCAAGTCAAGGACCCTAATCATGCTAAAACACAAACAGATGAGCTCGATTGAACAAAAAACTATAGGATGGGTGGATAAAAGTGTATGGTGTTGATTTTAGGTAAGGTACGGAGGTGGTACGGCCATGGGTCGGGCTAGGTTGTTGGATTGCGGCCTTGGCTCAGGCCGGGGGGGTAGGTTGAGGCTTTGGGTCGGGCCAAATGGTTAGGTTGAGGCCGTGGGTTGGGCCGAATAGGTAGGTTGAGGCCTTAGGTCGGGCCGGTTAGGTAGGTTGAGGCCTTGGGTTGGGCCGAATAGGTAGGTTGAGGCCTTGGGGCAGGCCGAATAGGTAGGTTGAGGCCTTGGGTCGGGCCGAATAGGTAGGTTGAGGCCTTAGGGCGGGCCGGTTAGGTAGGTTGAGGCCTTGGGGCGGGCCGAATAGGTAGGTTGAGGCCTTGGGGCGGGCCGAATAGGTAGGTTGAGGCCTTGGGGCGGGCCGAATATGTAGGTTGAGGCCTTGGGGTGGGCCGAATAGGTAGGTTGAGGCCTTAGGTCGGGCCGGTTAGGTAGGTTGCGGCCTTGGGTCGGGCCGAATAGGTAGGTTGAGGCCTTGGGTCGGGCCGAATAGGTAAACAAATGGTGTTCAACAAAGGTGGATATAGGCGATATGTGGTTAAAAAGGGGCAAATGGTAAATAAGGGCAAAAAATTGGGGGAAAGTTGGAAGAAAAACTGATGTCGATTCTACATGACCGATATCAGTTAAGGGACCGATACCGGTTCACTAGGGCAAAATGAAACCGATATCGGTTAAGGGCGAAAAACCTATAAAAAGAAAAATACAGCTTGTCATTGTCACGTGTGTTATTTGAAAACCAAATTGATTTGTCTGACATGGAGAGTTGAGATTAGAGGTTTTATTGAGTGAGGTGGAGCTATTTTGCTAGAGGAGTGAGTTGTTTGCGGGCCCGAGTGAGGAGGAGGCAGCAGTTGATTGGCTGAGGACCCAGTAGATCAGAATTGAAGCTATGGCACAGGCAGGAGGAGCAGGAGGGGCTGGACCAGCTGGACCACCACCACCCATCCCACCACGACGACGTGTCGTCGTTCGGGTAGGTTTGGAACTCTTTATTTTGTGCATTTGAATGGTATTAAGCTAAATTGGGGGTTTGGGTAGGAATTTACATGTTTTAAGAAATAATGAGTAAATGGACGTAATTTGAAAAACGAAGAGGATAGATGGGTAAAATAGGGCAAGGCGGCTGGGTGGGTAGGTTTTTAGGGTGTTTGGATGGGTAGATAAGTAGAAAAATGCAAAAATGTGGGTGGGGGGGCCGCGCGGGGGTTCGGCTCCGGTAAAATACAGCGACCGATGTCGGTTGCTAAACGACCAGCATCAGTCGCAAATTGTGTGGACAGGGTGCATTGGGATGGACCGGCGTCGGTCGTATATCGGCCGGCGTCGGGTTGGGTTTGTGTGGGTTTGTTTTGTTTTGGGGTTGGGTGGGTTTGGGTTTGGGTTGGGCTTGTTTTGTGTTGGTGTGTTTTGGGGTGTGGGTGGGGTTTGTTTTGGGTGGGGTGGGTTTGGTTTTGGGTTGGGCTTGTTTTGTGTTGGTGTGTTTTGGGGTGTGGGTGGGGTTTGTTTTGGGTGGGGTGGGTTTGGTTTTGGGTGGTTTGTTTTGGGTGCGGTGGGTTTGGTTTTGGGTTGGGTGGTTGAAGGTAGGTTGCTAGAGGGGGTTGGTATAGAGTTGGGGTGTGGTCGGGGGGATAAAAGGGGGTTTAAAGGGTAAAGTAGATGTTGTGATAAAGAGTAGGTCTAAGGATGTGGGTTAGTTTTGCAGGCATGTCAGCAGTTGACGATGCAGGATAGGATGCCCCCACTGTTGGTGCGGATGCGGCCACACGTATTTGCGGCTCATTGGGTGATCATGCATGAGGTGGGACTTGGCGGAGTCCAGCGATACAGAGCTATTGATAGAGATCACAGCCTGATGGTTGCCCTCATCGAGAGATGGGATCCGGCGACCAATGTGTTCCATCTCCCGGCTGGGGAGATGACTATCACATTGGAGGATGTGTATCGCATCCTTCGACTACCGATCGAGGGAGAGGCAGTGTTCCAGGTAGATTCGGAAACGGCGATGGACAGCATCCTGCAGGTTTTTGGAGATGCAGCCGCGCTACTTACCTATCACAGCGCGAGTATCAGGTATGGTGACATGTACCGTGCGCACCGACACGAGACACGACTGGCCATGCTAATGATGATTGGGATCACCTACTTCACCCTCCCGGACTCAGAGGGAGGCCGCTTTCCACGAGCATTGATGGGGGTGTTGCTTGAGATGGTGGAGGAGCATACTTGCTATGCGTGGGCACCAGTGTATCTGGTGCAGCTATACAGAGAGCTCTGGGGTTATCGCCGGATGCGGCGATTTGGTATTTGTTCGACTTTTTTACTTCACTGTTGGGCATATGAGCACATCATATGCATCAGACCAGTAGGGCTGCCCCAGCAGCCAGGGCCACAGGTTATATACAGATACGGATTTCAGAGGTGGTTGGGAGTCGTGGGCCAGCCACGAGAAGTTCTTGCAGGTCGGGACGTTACCTACTACAGGCATTTATTAGAGGGCCTGACAGTGGTAGATATTGTATGGAGACCTTACAGAGGTCATCACCCGCGCAGAGGAACCCGCTTACAGTTACGCTGGATCCAGTACACCTTCTGGATAGCAGGACGGAGGCCGGGAGAGTACGAGAGGATACCCCTAGAGAGGGTACGTAGGTAGATGGGGCTGCGACAGGATGAGCCACCTCCCTTCCCTCAGTACAGGAGGGATGATGTAGACGCCCCACTGCCTGCACCACAGCCCGTGGATCTAGATTGGGCTGTTGAGAGGCTGACAGATGATGGTGTAGATGATGCTGGGTGTACGGGGGCATTCATGGTTTGGTGGGCTAGTCAGAGAGCAGCTAGGATAGCACCGTCTGCACAGCCAGACTTGGCTGCAGTGATAGCAGAGCGAGATCAGCTCCGGGGCCAGGTGTAGCTATTACAGGGACAGTTGGCTGCTACACAGGCACAGATAGGTGTCCTATAGGGGCAGCTAGCCCAGATGCAGGTACAGGTACAGGCACAAGCACAGGCACAGATAGGTGTCCTACAGGGGCAGCTAGCCCAGACGCAGGTACAGGTACAGGCACAAGCACAGGCACAGGCACCACCACCAGTAGCGGCGTAGCCACAACCCCAGGCACAGGTACAGATACCACCGCCAGCAGCGGCACAGCCACAGTCACCACCAGCACAGGTACAGGGGGTACTGGCAGTAGGAGTCCGGGGACCAGCCCCAGTACCGATGGTGGCACGAGATAGATACATGGAGGCGAGAGCGAAGGCCCGGTACTATCAAGATGTCCTTGATAGCACCGGAGCTGAGTATCAGCCATATGCGGCACACCGAGCGGAGACCTCGCATAGTCAGAGATCGCAGGGAGGCGCAGCCACAGCCAGCGTGTCCGTTACAGGCAGGAGGCGAGAGGCGCCACAGGGACCAGTAGGGAGAGGTGCCGAGGGCGGTGGGGAGAGCTGAGGGATCCCTGCATTGTTTTTGTATATAGACATGGGCACCGGTCTGCGAACCGGTTGTGTTGATAGAGGCCTGCGTGCCTACATATTATTCATTGATTCATTTATTTTTTTGTATACCGGCCTGCGAGCCGAGTATATTTTTGATATGAGGGACCGGCCTGCGAGCCGAGTCGAGGTTATTGACCTTTATTGCGGCCTACGTGCCAGCTTTGTTGGATGATGAGATCACAGAGGCCCCGATGCAGGGCACATTGTATATTTGAAACTTGTATATATATATATATATATATATATATATATATATATATATATATATATATATAGATGATGTTTTGATCCACATGTTGTGTTCAAAATGTTTTTAAGTATTTTGTCGATGGTTTATGATATAGAATGTATGATGAGTTTAATTGACATGTTGATATATGGATGATGTGTTATATGATGAAATGTTACATGTTTTGGTGCTGGTTTTGGGACATTGTTATATATGTATCTGATGAGTTGGATCCAAATGATGTATAGATAGATAGTTTTTTGTTTTGTTTTGGTATCCTTAGTTGATGACTTGTTTGTTTTTGTAAAATAGATGATGTTAAGGAAATTGTAATGATATGTGTGGTGGATGGACAAATATGGATAATGGTGATGAGATGCAGGAAAAGAGGCGGGCGCGACAAAAATTAGGTAAAAAACGAAGAAAAGAACCATGTTTCAAAAAAGGCAGGTGTATAACCGATATCGGTTAGATAACCAACGGTGGTAGTTAGTAGACCGATATTGGTTACATGACTGATACCGGTTATTTAGGTATGAGCTTTTCTAAAAATAAAAAAGCTAGGGTGGCAACTTAAGTTCTAATTTTGAGAGCCATGCAAGAAGTTAAATACGTGAACGCGACGCTTTTTGACGACTGGGACAGGTATTTGAATTAGAGATTTGAGTGATAAGGAGAAAAGAGACATGGTAAGTGATTGTGATCTGAGATTCAGAAGACAGAAAGGCAAGTTTGAAAAAGGTGGTGATAATGGCAGGACGAGGAGAAACATCCAGCAGGAAGGGACAAGAGGGAAGACAAGGGCCACCTCAAGCTGCTGCAACCCAAGAGGTAAACATTTTGGTTGTGATTTGATTACTGCATGTTTTGTGAAGAAGATGGGGGAGAGTAGGTGGGTAGATATGAGAAAGAAAAGATGATAACAAGGGTTATAAATGAGGTGAGTGTTATGTGGTAGGTAATCGGGGGTTTTCAGGTATGTCTGTGTATACCGAGCGGAATAAACGATCAATGTTTTGTCGTAGGTGGTTGTTTTTAGGCAAGGTGCATATAATTGACAGTGATCGATACCGGTTAGGGATAACCAATAGCAGTTACTAAACCGATAGCGGTTACTTATAACCGGTACCGGTTACTGGAGGAACTTCCAGAATGTGAGAAGAAGAAAACTCGTGGTGATTTGATTTATTGAACAGTTATTGGTTTTTGTGACATATGCAGGCAGAGGCAGGGCTAAGGATGAATGATAGTGTACCAGCGCTGTTGTCATGAATCTGAGTGGATGTAACGCCAGCTGAATGGACATTGATAAATCATTTGGGGTTAAGTGGAATCCGCTATTATTCACGAATCACATGTAACCATGCTATGGTACAGGCGTTGATTGAGAGATGGAATACTGAGACAAATACCTTCTATTTACCAACAGGGGAGATGACAGTAACATTGGAAGATGTGTTCCGTATTTTGAGACTCCCTATTACAGGAGAACCAGTATATCAGGCATTACCTAGCGCGGCGCAGGGAGCGATAACAACAGTATTTGGTCCATTCGCATGAGATTTGACACAGCGAGGTTTATCATTTACGTATGGGATAATGTATGCAGCACATCCTAAGGAGATAAGGTTAGCAGTAATATTAATGATAGCGGTAGGGTATTATGCATTACTGAGGGTAGAAGGGGGAAGATTTCCAAAGGCATTGATGTGTGTTATCTGGGAGATGATAGAAAGGAACGTGACTTTTGCATGGGCACCTGCATATTTGGTGGAGTTATACAGGGGTTTATGGGCTTGTAGGTGAAATCACAGGACGACACTGGATTGTTCATACTTATTACACTGTTGGGGCCTATGAGAACATTGTTTTGTGTGTGACCAGTAGGACGATCCATCCAGTCAGGAGAAACTGGAGTATAGAGGTTGGGATTCAGACAATGGGTCCAGACAGAACAAGAGGTAAGATCTCAGGACATGACGGGTGACATTGAGTATTACAGGCAGGTATGGGAGGGGGGTGACGATTGCTGATATTTGTTGGTGGCCTTACGGGAACTATATGGTAACAGAAAATATAGCTGAGGAGTTGAGGGGTGTAGAGCGATTGAGGTGGATCGCAGGGCACAGGCCAGGTGAGTATGAGAGGATTCCTCTAGATCGCATGCGGCGACAATTGGGATTGGTGCAAGACATACCGCAGGCTTATAGACCATATATGAGGATTGACGCCGAGGCAGCATTCTCACCTCCCTGGCAAACACCTCCAGAAGGGCCAGAGGAAATAGCCGCTGATCACAGGGTAATGGATGTAGGGATGATAGAGGCCTATAGATTATGGTGGGTAGCGGAGCTGCGAGGTATACGTGATCTTCCTAACATAGTTGTGATTACAAAACAGAGAGATCGTCTATAGAGTTTAGTTCAGCAGCTCCAAATGTAGGTGAATGAGGCAAGAAGATTGTTAGTGGTTTCAGAGTCACGAGTAAAAGGACTAGAGATGAGAGATCTCCATGCGAGGGAGCGTATTCATATGTTACAGGAGAGATTGGCAGATCAGTGGGCGGTTACCAATAGCTGTGGTACCTTTGAGGATAGAGAGGCTTGGCAAAAGGCGTCGACGATCATGATCATCACCTGGGTTCGGGATAAATCGTGACAGTTTAAGTAAATGTTAGCAGAGGTATAAAAATAAATAAGATGTACCGACCTACGTGTCGATGATAGAGAAGATGTATTTGTTTAACATCTAAATAAAACTGAGATATGTATGTTGATTTGGGTTACGATAATAATAAGAATGTTTGTTGTTTTGATTTTCAATGTTTTGAAAAAAGGATAAAGAGGAATGTGATGAAATAGAAATACACAAAAATATTTATATTTACCACACATGATAGGTTATGGTAGGGGATGGTCGAGCTAACCTTGGGAGACCCCATGTCTCCTAAGTGCTACCTACATAGCCCCTTGCACAAAGCAAGGAGGGGCCTCAGACCGATGTAGTTCTCCCTTAGGACCAGGGAGGGGTGACTTCAGGAAATTTAGGTATGGTTAGGTGATTGGTTGGTTGGTAAAGGTATTGATAGTAATATTGGTAAGGTAAGGTTGTTGGTGTCGGTAATGAATTGGTGATGTTGTAAAAGGTATAAGGGAAGTGAAGGTTAGCCTACCCAAGTCGCGTAGGGAACCATGTCCTGATTAAGATCAAGACACAATCCTAGATGCAAGGCAAAAAAGGAAAGAGTGCTCCGTAGGTGAAAAGAGCTAAACAAACCACACAACGTAGAATGCAGCTTGAAGCCCTAGGTACCGGTGCATAGACGAGAAGTCAATAGGTGAAAAGAGTTGTATGATCACAATATATCGGGTGTACGTTACGTCCCTTGAGTTGAAACAAATGGTGAGGTGAGGTGGATGATATAGCTGAGGTACGGACGAACTTGTTACAAAGTGAGTGTTCTGACGAAAGAGAACCTACCCTAAATAGACAAGTCCATGACCCAAAAAGTTCTTTTGAATGAGGCTTTTATTTGACTGAATATAGACTGATCGATGCAGGAAGTCTACAAGGGATATTGATTGTACTATTCTTGAGGTCTTCACGAAGCTGATCAATGCGAGAAGCTTCTGATAAAGGCTAACTGTGTAAAGTTGTCCTTTGAGGGAGCAGTCTATTTATAGTAGCAGATATGATTTTAGTGCATAGCTGTCCTTCGGGGGAGTAGTCTATATAGAATAGCAACAATAATTTGGCATATAGCTGTCCTTCGAAGGAACAGTGTATATATAATTTAGATAGCTAGATGTTCTTTTGGCATGAAGCATCTAGTTTGGTAGGAAGTTTGACTCAAGAAAATCCCATAAGAAGGTGGTATTTTAATACTTTGAAGTCATGGACTAGACTAAAAAGGGGAAGGCATTGTTTGAGGGGAGGTGAGAATCAAACTATGTGAGCTTGATTTTTATTATGGAGATGTAGGAAAAAAAATGGTATGTAGCGGTAAATGAGCTCAAGGGATGAGTAGTAGGTAGATAAGAAGTGATATAACACTAAATTCAATAGTAGAATGGTCGAAGATGCAAGGCATTAAGGGGTTTAGGCTCAGGTTTACCATTAAGCAAAGCTAAACGATAAGTGCCTGATCCATAAGTGTGAGTGATTATATAAGGCCCAATCTAATTAGGAGCAAATTTTCCACGTTTTCTCTTTTCTAGTTTGGTTACATGTTGATTCTCTTTGAGGACAAGATCACCAACCTTAAAGGTATGCTCATGAAGTCGCTTATCATAAGCACACTTGATGCATTTTTGATAGATTTGAAGGTGATCAAGAGCTGTAAGACGACACTCGTCAAGAAGCTCCAATTGGGCTAACCGCTCTTGGCGGAAATCATTGTTGGTGAGAATATCTTAAAGAGATATTCTAAGGGAGGGTATTTGTATTTTGAGAGGCAAAACAGCCTTGGTACCTTATACCAAAGAAAAAGGTGTTGCATTAGTGGAGGTACGGATACTAGTACGATAAGTCCAAAGGGCAAAGGGGATGTGATCGTGCCAATTTCTTCCGGATTCATTGACAACTTTCATGAGGATTTTGGTTAGGGTTTTATTAGAAGATTTAGCCTGACCATTGGCCTGCAGATAGTAAGGTGATGAGAAACTAAGTTTGATACCAAAGTTGTCACAAAGGTTTTGTAACAACTTGTTTTTAAAATATTTTTCCATTATCTGTTATTAGGCGATGAGGAATACCAAAATGACAGATAATGTGATGGTTAATGAATTCGACAATTTTTTCCTTTTTAGATCGAAACGAGTGGAATGGCCTCCACCCATTTTGTGTAATATTCGGTGGCTGTGATTATCCATCGGTGACCTTGTGAAGAGGACGGGTGAATCTCACCAATAAGGTCTAAACCCCATTGTGAGAAAGGCCAAAGATCTCGTGTGACCTGCAGCAGATGGCTAGGAGTATGTTGAAGGTTATCATGTTGTTAACACATAACACAATGCTTAACATATTCGTAGGCAGTCGTTATTAAGAGTAGGCCAATAATAACCTAGGCAAAGGATTCGTTTAGCCATGGCAAGGCCACTAAAATGTCCACCACAAATCCCATCATGGACTTATTGGATGGTATAGGTGACCTCCGTGCCACTTAGACAGCGAAGGAGGATACCATCAAAGCCACGTTTATAGAGGAGTCCCACCATGACAACATAACGTGAAACACTTTTAAGAAAAGCACGTTTGCCAGTTACTAGTAAGGTCAGGTGGGAGAACAGAGATTGTAAGATAGTCGTGAAATTGGTGTGGTACCAGGTATCCTGCGAATTAGCAGCCACAATATTTATCGTACAAACTATCGGGGTTGAGTAGGATGGGGCAAAAAGTTGTTGGACCACGACGAATAATTTCAGAGTTAGTTGATGAAGACTGGAATTTGCGAGGCTAAGCAAGCCATAGTATCCGTAAATTTGTTAGTGGAGTGGGGAATGGTTTGGATAGAATAGTGAGTAAATAAGGCTAGAAGTGAGTCCACGTAGTATTTGTACTTTTGAAGTTCCTCATTTTTACATTAGTAGATGCCCATAACTTGATTGACTACCAATTGAGAGTCGCCAAAAATATTGATAGATTTGATACCTAAGTGCAGCGCAACCTGGAGACCCAGAACAAGTGCCTCGTATTTCGCTGTATTATTAGTGCAAGGGAAATCGAGTCAGAATGAAAGAGACATTGGATCGTCATCGAGAGGAATAAGAACAACGTCAGCTCCTCCACCGCGTTGGCATTTGGATCCATCGAAGAAGAGGGTCATTTGATACGACTCTTCCCCGAGTGAAAGAGTGGCGATGAGTTCGTCAGGGAAATGTAAAATTGGTGAATTGTTCCCCAGGTAAAGGGGCCTCCGCAAGTTGGTCTGCAATGAGTTTGTCCTTTGATTGACTTCTGTTTTATAAAATCAAGGTCGAGGTCGGCGAGGAGCATAAGCCATCGAGTGATGCGTTGGTTTAGATGTGGTTTTGCGTACATATAATGAATGGGGGTCCGTGTTGGTGATGACAAAAGTTTTGTGATTCAGGAGGTAATGTCGGAGTTTGGTGGTTACGAATGATAGGGCTAGGCACAATTTTTCTACATGTGTATACCTAGTCTCATAATCCACCAAAGTACAACTTATATAATAAATGGTTTGTTCTCAATTCTTCAGATTCACGATGTGCAAGCATGGCCCCTATAGCGTGGTCAATGGCGGAAAGGTAAAGGTAGAAAGGGCGGTTGCCTTAAGGTGGGATAAGCATGGGTGGCTGCAAGAGATAAGTTTTGAGAGCTTCAAAGGCTTGGTGGCACTCTTCACTCCATTGAAATTGAATTTCCTTTTTAAGGAGGTGATGGAAAGGTTGACATCGATCCGAGAGTTGGGAGATGAAACGTCGGATAGATTGTAAGCTTACCTTGTAAGCTACGCAATTGTTTGAGATTAGTAGGTTGGGGCATTTCTATGAATAGCTTTGACTTTAGATGGATCGACCTCAATGCCATGCAAAGAGATGATAAAACCAAGAAGCTTTCCTGAAAGAACACCAAAGACACATTTCTTTGGTTGAAGGCGAATAGATAACTATTGCAACAAGTGATCAAAAATAATGGTTAACACATCGAGATGTTCGCTACGATGTTTAGATTTTCCCAGAAGATCATCGACATAATCCTCTAGGATAGTGTACATAATGTCATGAAAAAATGTAAGTCATAGCTCGCTGATAGGTAGCACCAGCATTCTTAAGGCCAAACGGCATGACATGATAACAGAAAGTTCCCCAAGGGGTTATGAAGGCAAGTTATATGTTGATCAGCAGGGGCAACCAAAATTTGGTTATATCCTAAAAAGCCATCCATGAGAGAAAGCATTTCATGACCCGCAGTGAGATCAACAAGTTGATCAATGCTTGGGAGGGGGAAGTCATCCTTGGGGCAAGCAAGGTTAAGGTCCTCAGAAATCCATGCATATCTGAAGTCCCACCCATCACTTTAGTGACAGGCACGATGTTAGAAATCCATTGAGGATAGTCAATAGGCAAGAATGAAGGAAATAGAAAGGAGTTGTTGGAGCTCCTCTTTGACCAAGAGGGCAATGCGTGGATGCATTTTTCTCAATTTCTGTTTAATTAGCTTGGAATCGGGGTTTCAGTGTAATGTTATGGACAGCAATGGTCAGGATCAATTCCTGGCATGTCTGCATAGGACCAAGCAAAAGCTTGGTTGCGAGCACGGAGGAAAGGTAGTAAAGGTGGCTTGTTTTGATGCGTTAAGGGATTGTCCAATCTTCACAATGTGAGGATCCTCCTCTGTGTGGATGTTGATTTCTAATAGATAGTAGACTCGTTCAGCATGGTTTGGGTTTCAAGATGGTAAGGCTCGTTGAATATAAGAGTCATCCGCGCCAAGGTAAGTGAGGATGGAGTCATCATCCTAGCACTCAACAACGTTAATTGAAGGGGAGTCCTCTTTGATCATGTCTAGATATAGAAGGGGAATAGAAGAGGGGTGCTCGTTATCACGTTGATAAGTGAGGGGACCTAGGAAGATAGCATTTATGAAGAAAAAAAAGTTAGGAGGGATAGATTCAGGATCTATCGACTCTGTGGGAGACGAAGGCAAAATGGGTGATGATGGTTTGGTAGGGGTAACGTTGTCATCTTCTAGAAGACAACTGACGCGAGGTGTCTCGTCGATGTAAGTGTTTCCGGAAAATCCGAGACCACTACGATCATTATGTTTGCAGGTGGTGATGGGGATGAGTGTATGTCGGCCTTGTTCGTAAAGACCAAAACCAAAGCCTTTCCAAGCACAGCGAGTCAAGAAGGTGAGGGCGAAACGACGATTTGTCAAGTATTGAAAATCGGATTGGAAAGGAACCACACCAAGAGGAGGCTCAGGGGCAACGGAAGATGCGTCGACACCCCCATATGTTAGGTTAGTGCGGGTAGTGAGGTGGTCCGTAAGAGATTACTTCCCCCACACGACGGTCATAGGTAGGATGTGCATGTAACTGTCCGTACTCCTGTGGGGTATGGAAAGAACTAACGTTATATAGGCGATACTCCCCCAGCGTAAGGCGTTGAAAAACATTTACTAAGGGGTCCACGGTTGAGATGTTAGCTATGGGAAGGGAAGTGGTTTTTGCGACGGTAGTTTCATCAGTTGAAGGTGTAGGTGTGGTTGAGGTGGATGGTTGAGGCACAGTTGAAGAGGATGGTTGGGTTGAATGAATGGGTGTCTTGATTGGTACAAGCACATCGTTTGGGTGGTATAACATATTACAGGTTTTAAAGGGGGGAGGATAAGCTTTTACGGTGTAGGACTTCCCCTCGTACTCAAATTTTATGCATCTATGTAATGTTGAGGGAACGCATCCCATGGCCCGGATCCAAGGACGACCCAGCAATATATTATATTGGAACTCTCCCTCAAGGACATAGAAGAGTTCAGGTAAAGTACGTGGTCCTACCCAAATGTTGAGGATCATGGTGCCTAAGGTAGAGGTAATAGCGTCATTAAATGACCGCAACATGATGGGGTTGGCACACATGTAGCTAGAAGGGATATTCATTTGTTGGAAGGAGTTTTGAAGAGATGATGTTTAGGCTAGCGCCCGCATCAATCATAACATGACATACCCGAATGTTTCGGACGTAAGCGGAGATGAAAAGGGCAGGGTCAGGATCTTCTATACCAAAGTCGACAATTTCATCTTCAGAGAAATTGACTATAGCAGCTTGTGGTACAGAGACAGAAGTGGTTGGGGTGCAGTGGGTTGTTTGGTGAGAGAGGCAACATGATTGGGTGTTAGAATGGAGGCAACGGGCAGGGTTTCATTAGGTAAGACCTCGATCCCTTGAAGAATTTCAACGAGAGCTTATCGATGAGATTTAGAAGTCTGAATGAGATCATATAGTGTCATTTTTACAGGTGATTGGTGAAGCTATTTGATCATGGATCGATGGGTAGCTCCATTAGAGACGGGGTAAGCAGGTCCACGAATAACCACTTTGGGTGGTGGTGCAATCGGGATGCTGGACGGAGAAGGAGAGGTCGTAGGTGTGCTTTCTTTTGCTTTCTCATTGTTTTTCTACGCTCGAGTAGCAACACTAATCATATTAATTTCGTAGACCTGAGATGAGGAAGATGATTGGGATAAATCATGGTCTTTGAGAGGTGGGGCTGTAATGATGATAGATCTTGGTGAGGCGGGGACAGATGGTAGAGGAGAGGGAATGGAAGCTAAAGGTCTCTCCCTTCGTAAGTTGTCTTTCTTAACCTTTCTATCTGGGAGAGGTGACTGACGAAGGATGGTTTTTAAAGCTTTGCATCCCTTCACATCATGTCCTAGTGTGCGGTGATAAGCGCAGATTTTAGACTCATTGTAACCTATAGGGCGAGGTTTAGAAGGGTCATAAGGTCTGAGTGGGGGTAGAAAAATGGTCGCATTCTCCACCAACATAGCAAGGATTTTGGCGTAAGATCCTTTGAGTGGGTCAAAATCGGAGGAGGATGAGGGGCATTGGTTGTGCAGGTTTCGGTAATGTTTGGGCGTGGTTGGTTCGTACGAGTGGTGGTTTAGCCAAGGGGTGTTGACACGTGGTTTTCACCAAACATGGTTTCTTTGGCGCAGGAGCTACGTTCGGCTGGTTAGATGATGAGGCTACAGATGACGTGGTAGCGGGAAACAACCACGGAGAAATAGGGGAGTGACAGAAAATAAATCCTTTGATGATGGAGTTTGTCTAGGGTTGATTGGTGGACAGAATACGTGGGGTGATAATGTTGATATACCCTTAGATCTCTGTATAGGTGCAGAAGGCGTAGGTCGTTTTGAAAAAAACGTAGGAGATATGATATATTGATGCAAGGTGGAAGGATGAGGTCCCAATATGGAAGGTAGGTGTGACGATGATGGTTTCGATTGTGATAGAGGCATAGATTGAGCTTGTCTTCTAGGTGGCAGGGCGGCTTTATTCTTGGATAAATCTAGTCGCTTAGGCGGGTGTGTTAGACTGGGTATGGGTGAGGTCCCAAGTGTAGGGGAAGGTTTGGTTAGGTTAATAGAGGTGGATGGGATACTTGATATAGATACGGGGGGTGAGAATGAGGACATAGGCATTTTGAGTTTCTGTAAACACTTAGGATATATGGTAGAGGTGTCAGGATTGGTCATCTGCATTTGAGTAGAATAAGGGGTACTCAAACGTTCCCATAGGATTCGTCTATCTTCTGGAGAATGACAGTCTTCAGGTTTGAATTGTAAATTTGGTACGAAAGAAAGGTGGGTTGTGATTCCAGTCCACTGTGGGTGTGATACAGGGGGTAGATGAGGTACTGTATCAATAGATATTAAGAGGTCGACCAGTTGTTGAAAAGATTTAGGCGATGAAGGACTAATAGGCAGGAGGGCATGTTTGAGAGGGTTTGTCATGGTTAAAGAATTTGGTGATGTCGGTGCAAGAGATTTCTCGTCTAAGGATGTCAAAAGGAGTGGCGTACCCTCCTCTTGTGCAACAAGAGTGGTAGAAGGAGAAGTTTGGGAAATAGATAGATTAGATAACATCTGTTCGCAGTCTTGTAGGGATGTGGTATAAGAAGACTCATCGATGGGAAGAGAAGTCTGGGTAGTTAACTCCTTTATGGGGAAGTGAATGATTTCGCTTTGGCTTGATGGTGGTAAAGGAGGTTCGGGCTCCTGTGTTAGTGAAGAGGCTTGATTCAAAATTTTCTCGATAGAGGCTTTTGGCTGGGTATCGAAGACTGCATGGATCTCATGAACACTCTCCTCGGCTAAGATATCCTGGTTTACGTTGCTGTTGGAAGAGTGATTCGGGAATGGTTTGTTGAAGATTTTCAAATTTCGGTTGGTAGGGGCATTAGGATTATCGAGGGTTATATCCCCTGCGTCAACCATTTCCTGCACTATGTTTTTCAACATCTTGCAGTTTTCATGACTATGTCCTTTTACACAGTGAAAGTTACAGAAGTCATTTTCTTTGTACCAGGAAGGTATCGCGCGGGTGGAGTCAAACCCAGAGTGAGGTTTAACAGGAGGGAAAGTGATAGCTCCGGCTTTGAGCAATTTTTCCAAGATGACACCATAGGTTTCTCCTAAGGGAGTGTAATTGATGGGCTCAGCTTTATACTTATAGGTGGTTTTTGGTGGGGTATTAGATGGTGTTTGAGATTTAACCATCACCGCGTGGACAGCTCCTTTTGATTTAGAAGAAGTGGACGCGTGAGGAGTGGTGGTATTAGGTTTATTGGTAGAATCAGGAGTTCAAAAATTGGGGTTTTTGTTACGCAACCGCAATTTCTCTTCCTCTAAGGCTCGAATCTCTAGTTTTCGAGCCATAGTAAAGGCTTCATCGAATGTACCGAAAGTTTGAATTTGGAGGGTAGGGGAGATGTGCTTAGCGCAGGCCCGCGTAAACAGTTCGATAAGTTTGGTTTGAGGCAAGGCATACGTAAGTTGGTTGATAAGGCCCCGCCATCGTCCAACGAAATCTGCGATAGATTCATCTTCAAATTGTCGGATGGCATAGAGGTCGGTGATAGATACTTTCTTGGCAATGTTAATGGAGAAATGATCCAAGAAAGATTGGGCTAGTTGATTAAAAGAGAAGATTGAGTGCTGGGTTAAAGCACTGTACCACTCCAAGGCATGTCCTGATAAGGACATGGGAAAGGTGCGGAGTAACAAGGCATCATCATGGGCAATCAAATAACAAGCATGTCTAAATGATCGCAAGTGTTGTTGAGGATCCTCTTACTATTAAAACAAGTAAATTTTGGTAACTCCCATTGAGGAGGATATGAATGAAGGGGGATAGAAGGGTGAATGGGCTCCCGACAAACTTGCTCTTATGTCAAGGCGTTATGACTTCCTGAAACAGAAGCCTCCAGGTTTTGCATTTTGTCCATCATTTGTTTAATTAGATCAGTAGTTGGATGAGATGATGGTGTGGTTGTGGTAAACGGAGGCAAATTGGGCCAAGGACCACCGCTAGACCCTGGTGGGGTTAAGTGTTGATAAGGTGTGGAGGATGAATATGTTGAGGCAACCGAATAGGGATGTCCCATATAGGATGTTGAGGTCACTGGATACGTGTATGGGAATGAAAAGGTAGGTAGAGCTTGAGAAGGAAAGCTCGTGTGGATAGGTGGCAGAGAGCAAGTCATGAACGGAGCAATCTACAAGAGAGATGAGGTAGGGGCAGTCGGCGGTAATGATATGTGGGGTCCGAGGTTAACCAACAGAAAGCCAATCTGAGTCGTATGAACCTCTGAAGCCGTCAGATTGGGAGACATGGCTAGAGATGCAGGAAACAAGGCGGTATTATCAGGCAGAGTGGGAGCTAAATGAGCAGCTAACTAATAGGCATACCAACAAGGAGCTGACCATCAGGTGTACGGTCAGGGGTATGAGACAAATAGTATTGTACAGCGCTAGAATTTGCATCCAGAAACTTGGCAAAGTCCTTATCTCCCACAGGAATTTTAGGAACCTCGCTGGTATCCGTAGGATTCCCCACAGAATGTGAAGGGGGTGATTCAGGCAAATAAACAGAGCAAGCATGTGAAACCATGGCGGTGGCTTTCTTTCGAGTGATAACAACCATGGACAGGAGTTCACAGTAGGGTTTCAATCTGTCAGGAATAGAAACAAACTCAGACTAGTAAAATTGGTAGGTTGCTGGTTTGTCAGGAATTTGAAAAGACAGTAACCGATATCGGTCTAGTAACTGATGTCGGTTATACTAAAGCCAACGTCGGTTAGGTAACCGATGTCGGTGTAAGAAATCTGGGCTAACAGGATATAAAAAGGCTGCTAATTTGATTTTTAACAACGTTTAGTATACTTGTCCAATTATTGATCACAGAAGACAGAGTATGAGAAAGAAAACAGAACTAAAAACAAGCAAGATGCACATGCAAATCTAGAGATTAACCCTAGGGTTAATTTTAATTATCATGGGCTTATGCCTTTAGACGTAGAATAATGTCAGATTCCTAAACAAGAGACTTAGGGGAAATGTCAAGTTGTTTTGGCTTATAAGGTTACTGGGCATGCCAAAATGTTTCGCTCGGAATGTTTTGGCTTCTGGGGATAGAGTTTCTTCTATCCTTTCATTCCTTTTAGAAACAGATAGGGTTAGGGCTAGGAGGGATACCTGTTAAATGTTGAGATGGTGTGCGCGTACCGTAGAGAAAGATCAGGTTGACTGCGAAGAACTCCTTTTTTTCTTGGAAGGACTACCTGCAAATAAGAACACAAGACCACCAGATTTTGATTAAACAATAAATGAGGAAACTACCTTGGGCCTAGGAAATATAAAAACTTCCTTTCGAAGGTGGTCAGTTTCCCTGCTAATATGAATTAACACAAAAGACTGTAAAGTATCAATTAAATTACTTCGTTGGAATGGATAGGGGAAAGGCTGATTTCTGGTTGTAGTCAGGGTAACCGATACCGGTCTCTGGTAACCGATGTCGGTAGGGTTTAGGATCTATAGGTTGGTTGTTTTGTGGGGTGTTTGTGTTGTTTGGTAGCTGTGTTATTTGTAAGGCTGTAAATGGGTGATATTAGGAAATGAGGTGATGAGAGGTAGATGAATGATGGTTAGATGAAATGGCACGCTGGGTAGTGGATTCAGAAATTGATTTATGAGGACTGTGATTCAAAAGGCATAAGAAATGTTATAAAAAAAGACATGCAAGATGTGACTTACTGGTTTTTACGAAGATGCAAGTTGATCTCCTTTGCTGTAAACGCTTCTGGTTTCTTCACTTGTCTCTGCTCGGTCAAGTGAAGATCTGGACTCTATTGATTGCTCCCAATGATTTCTCTTGATTCAAAATCCTTCCACCTTTGATTTTGGTTCGAGGAGCCCATTTACAGGGAGCCGATGGCGGTTACGTAACCGACGGCGGTCGAGTAGGAACCGGCATCGGTAAGGAAAAAGTAGGCTATTTTTAGTAAAATAGCCCACCTTCCCATGCTTTTCCTCCCGAGAGATCAGTTGTCGGGCTTGGTCAAATGACTAGAAGGTCGGTTTTGGGTGCGAGAAAGGGGTCATTAGTTATGGGTGTAGGTGTGGACCAAGTTATGGGTCTTAATTAGGTTAGTTTAGGGTTAGGGCTAGGTCATGATGAAGTGGCAAAATGAGGTGGCAGGTAAGGTGATGTGGATTTATCCATTACAAGGTAATTAATAAATAATTGTGTAAGGTTTAGGTGATGAGGTTATATTGCGAGATGAGATGCGGGTCACAAGGGGTCGTGAGACACAAATTTGGTGTCTACATCTACTTCTCATGAACTATATATTGAGAGAAGTGTTAAGTTTTATGAGTCTTCTTCGACTTCTACTTCTCCACCTATTGAGGTTCTTCAGCTCGCTGATTCAAATTATGACTCATCAGATGATGATTCTATTGAGCATGCTCCTCTTTCAGATCCTCCCAACCATCAGAACTTTGAGTCTTCTAATTCTGATAGTAGTGATGATGAGGACTATGTCCCTTCTCACTCAAGTGAAGAATCTTCCGACTCTAAGCCTGATCCTCCTAGTCCCCTTTGGGCCAGGGAAAATTTACAAATTGTTGGAGATTCAATTGGAGATACTTCAGATATGAGACGTACTCACTCATATTTCATTGGACCCCACTCTTTCTTCACCTCTTCTTCTGATCCACAGTCTTTCTGGGAGGCTTTTGGTATTCCTGAGTGGGATTCTACCATGGATGAGGAGTATTCCTCTCTCATGAAGAATGATACTTGGGATCTCACCACTCTTCCGAAAGGAAGAAAAATTGTTCGGTGTAAGTGGGTGTTCCGAACAAAGTATGGAGTAGATGGAGATGTTGAAAAGTTTAAAGCATAATTAGTAGCTAAGGGTTTCTCCCAGATAGCTGGTGTTGATTATACAAAAACCTTTGCTCCGGTTGCGAAGATGACTTCTATTTGATTGACCCTAGCCATTTCCGCAGCAAACAGATGGAAAGTCCATCAAATGGATGTTAAGAGTTCCTTCCTTCATGGTGACCTAGAGGAAGAGATCTATATGGAACAAACTTCGAGTTATGTCCAAGAATCCTCCCTCATTTGTAAGTTAAAGAAGTCTCTTTATGGCCTTAAACAAGCCCCTCGAGCTTGGTATGCCAAGATGGACTCCTTCTTACTTATATAAGGGTTTACTAGGTGTCACTTTGATCCAAATGTTTATATTCTTACGGAAAGATGACTCCATACTAATTCTTGTTCTATATGTTGATGACTTGTTGATCACAGGAATCTCTTCCTCTATTATTGATTCTGTGAAGATCGCCTTTGCCAACAAGTTTTCCATGACTGACTTAGGTCTGCTTCATTAATTCCTTGGGATCTAGATTTCACAATCTGACTTGGGAATCTTGATTTCACAACCTAAGTATGCTCTTGATTTTCTAGTTCAGTTTCAGATGTCTGATTGAAGTCTTCTCCTACTCCTTTTCTTTTCGGGGTTAAGTTGGTTTCAGATTGCTCTACACCCTTGGTTGATGGTACTCTTTACTGACAGTTAGTGGGGAGCTTGATCTACTTGACTCACACTCGATTGGATTTATCATATGTTGTTGGGATATTTTCCAAATTCATGCAGGAGCCACATGAGCTGCATTGGAAAGTAGCTAAATGGATCCTTCATTATGTTCGTGCACTTATGTTGATGGCATTCACTAACATGGAGGGGTTGATATTGACTTGATTGGATTCACAGATTCTGATTGGGATGGTGACTTAGATCATCAGAAATATACTTTTGGCTATAGTTTCTCTCTTGGTTCGGGTCCTATTAGTTGGTCTAGCAAGAAGCAGAATGTAATTGTGATATCATATATAGAGGTAGAATACAGAGGAGCAGTTACTGTTGCCACAGAAGTTATTTGGCTACAGGGTATTTTGATAGAGTTTGGCATCCACTTTCAGCGGCCTACCATTATCTACTGTGATAACATGAGCACTATCTCTATTTGAAGAAATCCAGTTAAACATCAGCAGATGAAGCACATTGAGATCCATATGCACTTCATACGGGAGCTTATTCATGATGGTATCATCGACATTCAGTACATTCAGACAGCTGATCAGATTGCAGATTTATTCACCAAACCCTTCACTGAGATGAATTTTCTTCACTTATGTTCTCTTCTTGGGGTGATGTCTTCTGCAGCTGCCCATCTTCTTAGTGCTATGTAGTCCTTTTCTTCTTCTTCTTCTAGGAAGATCGTGTTTGTATATGGGCACCTTATCCAGCCTTTAGTTGTCAGGCCCCATTAACACATCTTTCTTAGTTTTTTAGGAGTGTCTTACTCTTTTGTCTGACTCATCACATCTGCTAACCCAGATTTGATGAAGGGGGGGTGTTAGTGTAAGTTATCCTATGTGTCCTCCTCTCATGTTGGGGGGTCATCTCACATGGGTTAGGTGTAGGATTTCATATGTGTCATGCACTAGGGTTACTCAGCACCCTATATGTACCCCTTTTTTATTCATTTATGAGGATGCCAAGACACTCCGCTGTCTTTCCTCTATGCAAGCTTTGTTTCTGTTAAGCAATTTCTTCTATTACTGATCATTTTTTCCTTGCTATCGCTGGATCTTTCAAGATTCCATTGGAGTGCAACTACTTCGTGGTGCCTCGTTTCTGATTCGATTCTCACAAACTCTTTTCAATCACCACCCTCACTGACAAAGTCGATGGATCCTGAATCTATCCCCCCTAACTTTTTTTTCATAAACACCATTTCCTTAGGGCCTTTGACTTATCAACACAAAGGCAAGGTCCCTTCCACTCTTCCATTCCTGTATCTTGAGATGATCAATGACAAAACACCTACAATTAACATCGTTCAATGTCAAGATGATGAATCCATACTCACCTACCTTGGTGTAGAAGACTCATATATTCATCGGTCGTTACCATCTAAGACGCAAACCATGTTGAATGAATCAACTATCAAGATCAACATTCATACTTAGGATGACCCACACATCCTAAAGATCGGACACTCTTTAGATGCTATTGAATAGTAAGCCATCACTTATTTTCTCTGAGATCATAATCATGCTTTTGCTTGGTCTTACGCAAACATGCCCGATATTGACCCCACCATAGTGGTCCACAATATCATAGCCATTCCTAATGCCAAACCTATTAAGAAAAAGCTGAGGAAAATGCACCTTCGTATTTCTCTTCTCGTCAAAGAAGAAATTCAATTCCTTCTTTCCATTTCCTTCATCTTACCCATTGATTATCCTCATTGGATTTCTAACATTGTCCCTGTTACTAAAGCAATAGGGGGACTCCGCATTTGCATGGACTTCCGTGACCCTCAACCTCACCTGCCCGAAAGATGACTTTCCCTTGCCTGGTATTGATCAACTGGTTGACCTCACCATTGGTCATGAGATGCTCTCACTCATGGATGGCTTCTCAGGTTATAACCAAATTTTTCTTGCCCCAAAATATCAGCACAAGACTACATTCATTACCCCTTGGGGAACCTTTTGCTATCGAGTCGTGCCTTTTGGCCTTAAAAACGCTGGTGCTACATATCAACATGCTATGACTTACATCTTCCATGATATCATGCATCACATATTGGAAGATTATGTGGATGATCTCTTGGCCAAATCTAAATGTCATGTTGAGCACCTCACCATTCTAGAAACCATCTTTACCTACCTCATTAAATATTGCATCCGCCTTCAGCCTAAAAAGTGTGTCTTCACGGTTCTCTCAGGAAAGATCCTGGGATTTATTGTTTCCCTCTGTGGTATAGAAGTTGACCCTACTAATGTCAAGGCCATTTTGGAAATGCCTCCACCCACTAACCTTACACAACTTCGTAGCCTACAAGGTAAATTGTAGTCCATTCTCTGTTTCATTTCACAATTATCTGATCGGTGTCAACCATTTCATCATCTGCTTAGGAAGGATGTCTCATTTAAATGGGATGATGACTGTCACAAAGCTTTTGAGGTCTTAAAATAATACCTTCTCTAACCACCCGTACTCATTTCACCTAAAGACGATCAACCTTTTTACCTATACATATCAACTACCGATCATTCCTTGGGATCCATGCTCGCTCATCGCGATGAACAACACTAGGAGTAGGTGGTTTATTACATAAGCCATACTCTTTCGGACTATGAAACCTGATATAACCATCCATAAAAGCTTTTCTTAGCCTTAGTTTTTGTTGCCATAAAACTCTACCATTGCTTACTCAACCACAAAACCTATGTTGTGACAAACACTGATCCCTTACACTTCATGTACGCCAAACCTTATCAAAATCAGTGCACCGCACGATGGCTTATGCTTTTAGCTGATCTTGACCTGGAATTTGTTCACCAAAATTCCATCAAGGGCCAAGCCATCGCCAACCAACTGGTTGACGCACTTATTTCTGGGGATCAACCCTCTAATTTTCAATTTCCTGATGAGTCAATTACTACTCTTTCCCTAGATGAACCCCCTTACCAAATGACACTATTCTTTGACGGTTCCAAGTGTCAGCATGGGGGTAGGGCCAATGCTATCCCCATTCCTCTGAATGGAGAACCCATGCCTTTGTCTTTCAAACTAGACTTTGAATGCACCAACAATATTGCCGAGTATGAAGCACTTGTACTAGGTCTCTAGGTCACATATGCCCTAGATGTCAAATCAATCCACATATTTGGTGATTCACAATTGGTCGTAAACCAATTCAATGGTATGTACCAATGTTGTAACAAGATACTTCAAAAGTATAATCATGTAGACATAATTTTGGCAACCTTTGATCGTTACACCCTTCAAACCATCCCACGTTCAATCAACAAATTTATAGAGACCATGTCCTGCTTAGCTTCCCAAATACCCACTTCCCCTGCCGATTCCAAAATATTTGTCACCGTACAATGCCTCCATTCACCTTCTTATTTACCTCACGATGTTTACTCAATTGGAAATGACACCCCTGACATGAGTGACCTTTGGTATAAAAAATACTCTGACTACCTTTCCCTCTCCATCTTACCTCTTGATCTCACCCGTAACGGACAACGCTCCTTCCTTAAAAAGGTATCTCATTTCATTATTCTAGGGGGAATCCTCTATAAACACAACTTTGATGGTATTCTCTTACAATGCCTCACAAGTTCTGAAATCCCTTATACCATTAAGGAGGTTCATGATGGCATATGTGGAGGTCACTTTAGTGGCCTTATTATTGCTAAGCGTATTCTTCATCTGGGCTATTACTAGCCAACCCTTAACCATGATTATTGTGACTATGTCAAACATTGTGTGAAATGCCAACAACATTCCAACCTTCATCATACACCCAGTCATGCCTTATAGGTCGCTCATGACCTTTGGCCCTTCTCTCAATGGGGTTTAGATCTTGTCAGAGAAATCAATCCTCATTCTTCTCATTGCCATCACTGGATCATAACTACTACTGAATACTACACAAAATGGGTGGAAGCCATACCACTCATCTCCATGAAATCTGAGAAGATATGTGAGTTCATTAACCATCACATCATTTTTTTCTTTGGTGTTCCTCATCACCTCATCATTGACAATGGAAAACAATTCAAAAACAAAAAATTGCAAAAAATTTACGACACCTTTGGCATTCAGCTTAGTTTCTCATCACCTTATTACCCAAAAACCAACAACCAAGCTGAATCCACCAAAAAAAACCTCAACAAAATTCTCATGAAAGTGGTTGACGATAATGGGAAGGATTGACATACACACATTCCTTTTTCCCTATGGGCAAACCACACTAGTATTCGCACTTCCACTGCAGCTACACCCTTTTCACTGGTCTATGGTACAAAGGCTGTTCTGCCACTCAAAGTCCAGATTCCCTCGCTCTACATTTCTCTCCATGGCATGCTTACTGATGATGACTTTCGTCAGGACCGCTTAGCACAACTAGAATTATTAGACGAATGTCATCTTAGCATTCTAGATCACCTTCAAGTTTACCAACAACGTATCAAATGTGCTTATGAAAAACATGTTTATGAATGAACCTTCCAAGTCGGTGACGTTGTCTTGAAAGAAAATCAACACGTAACCAAAGCAGAAAAAAGTAAACAGTGAAAATTTTCTCCTAATTGGCTGGAATCATACATCGTAACTGATACCTATAGATCAAGTTCCTATCATTTATCCTCGCTTGATGGTAAACCCGAACCTGAGCCCCTTAACGCATTGCATCTTCAACCATTATATTGTTGAATCGATGTCCTATCTCACCCTTTGTCTCTTTACAGGCTTGTCCCTTGAGCACTATCCACTCCATACACCTCCCTAATGATTAAACAAGAATCATGTTAGTACCCGTCACTTGTTATCTTCTCTTCAATATGTGTACCACGGAATTGCACATAGCATGATTCTCATGGATATTTTTCATCTACCTTTAGGTGAGATCCCATGGTCGTTCCACCTTTCCTTTTGAACAAGAGTCCTATCCTCCACCTTGGTCTTGTCCATGATTTCAAAGACCTCACATGGGACTAAAATCCTTGAGTCAAACTTCTAATAAAAAGATGACTCCCTCAAAAGGACATTTTCCTCTCCATAAAATTGCTACTATAAATAGACTACTCCCTCAAAGGATAGCTATGTGAAGCTCAAAAAAAAAAAACACGAGAGAAAGTGAAGCTTCCCACATCGATCAGCTTCACAAAGATCTCAAGGAGTACCATATTATTTATCCCATATAGACTTCCCGCATTGATCAGTCTATCACAAAAAAAAAATTTAGTCATGGACTTGCCCATTGTGACCTTGGACCTCTTGCCCAAAATCCCTGTCACTCAAAACATATACAATTAATTACCTTTCACCCACCTTACCATTTCCGCTCTCATTTCCTCAATTGCCTCAAGGGACATCTTGGAATTTCAACATTTGGTGATCCTGTGACTACCTTCATCATAGAACATTTAATCGTCCAATGCCTTTTGGGTCTTATGTTCATCACCCCCTCCAAGGTATGATCTACTTGGTATGATCCTACCCAATCAGGTGGCTTTATTGCCCCCCTCTTATCTTTTAACCATCTTTGTTTATGTTTTGATTACCTTATATAGGAGTTGGTACTCAATGCTTACCTTTGAGGTAGTCCTCCCCTCTTGCCATAATCCTCACTATCTTTGGCACGTAGGCTGGTATGTGATCAAAAATACAACTATATTCGGCACGCAGGCCGGTATATATATCAACAATAATCACTCGTATACATCAAAAATCAGGTGGCCACATATTAGACATCTCACCAGATGTCCTCCATATTTGTGTCACCTACACCCTTGGCCTCTTGTGTCCCTACTAGCACATAACCTAGCTCTAGTTGTTGTGTGCTGGTGGCCTCTCCCTGATCAGGCCTCCGAGCTCACTGACCTCATGTGCTCTCTACACTATGTGTGTGGGATCTCATCCTCTCACTAGATGCCTACAGTGCCCTGTACTCTCCGCAAGAGAGGATGTCTATCCTGTCTGCCATGAGCTACTCCTGATAATATTTCACCTCAACTAGGGCATCCCGTACCCTGGATTTAGGCACGGTCTATGGTGCTCCCATAGGTCTCAGTCCCTGCACCTACCTTGCGCCAACCTGTGAACTAGGACCAGCTTGTTGTGCCTGTGGTGGTTCCCCCTACCCTTGTGCCTGTATTTGGGCCTATAAGGCCCAAATCTGTGCCTTGGCTATGGCCAACTGGCCCTATAAACTTGCCACCTTAGCCAGTAAGGCTGCCACTTGACTATATCTATCTCCATCTCCTCCATCACCTCCACCCTCTCCCTCCGCCATCTGGGCCTACAGACTAGCCACCTGTACTCCTAGCTCTGCTACCTCTACCTCTGACCCCTCTAGTTGTGTCTAAATTATACCTATCTACATTGTAACGGTAGCTAAGTCAGGCTACCTCGGTCTAGGTGGTATGGCTCGTAACTGAGCTGCCCACCACTACCTATACCTATCTGTGCATCCGGCGTCATTAATCCACTGATCCACTGGCTGCTTTTCCTCTCCTATAGGCACTGTAGGTTGTGGTAGAGGTAGAGGCCTCTCTATGTCATCTCTCTGATACTGTGGGAAGGATGAAGGAATATCCTGTACAAGCCCAAACTACCGTTAGACCCTGTCTACCGAGATCATTTCATCCTTCCTGGCACGACGACCCTGTATCCACCTCTCTAGTTGGAGCTCAGCTAGCTCCTCATGCATGTTCCTATATGAGGGGAATCCCACATATGGCCTCTAGATAATTTCCACTCCAAAAAATCCCTCCAACAACTGCCAAAAATGGGCCACATCATATGTCAGCTTATCTGACCTCCGCTCTCCTACAACTGACACCCATCTCCTGTATCCCAACCACACACATCTCATGGGAAATACATCTACTTGGGGCATACCTATAGGTCGAACACATACTATATGCTCATAGGCTCAATAATGTTGTATAAATGTACAACACAGGCCCATATGCCCACAACTCTCTCTATAGTTGCACCAAGAATGCTGGTGCCCAGGTGAAGCATGTCTCATGCACCATCATATCATGGAGCACCCATATCAGTGATTGGGGAAATCATCCACCCTCTGCATCAGGCAATGCATAGTAGTACATTACCTACATCAATAAAACCACTAGCCTCATATCATCCGGGTAGGCTAGGTACATCTCGCTATAAAATCTCATCTCTGCCGCCCCCTCACCAAAAACTATCCCGATCAGCTCCTCTGAGGCCTTGGAGGAGATAGAGTACACCTGGGCCCCCAATATGGGTAACCACAATATCCAGAACATGTCCTCTAGGGTGATAGTCATCTCACTCGTCGGAAGGTGGAACATGTTGGTCATGGACTCCCATCTATTGATGAGCACGGACATTAAACTGGGTTGCCAAACAACATGTTGGCAGTGCCAAATACCACTCAATCCCACTACCTCCATGTGCTGTAGCTCCAAAGGGGTTGCTAAGTAGTGCAATGTCACCAGTAGCGGCAGAACCCTATCCCGCATATGTAACTACGATCTCCCCTGCATCCAATCCAAACACAACATTAATCTACATTTACCTTGACCATATTCACCAATTATCATTACCCTCCACCCTATTTTTACTTTACCCATCTCAACTACCTGGCCCACATTCCTCTTGGACCCTTGTGCCTAAAATCTCGACTGGTGCTGGTTCATCCTAACCGAATTTGGTCACCCTTAAATGGGCATCGGTTACTTGTTTGGTGACCGATACTGGTTCCTCTTTACCAACCATCGTTACCATGTAACTGACATCAGTCACCTATTTAGTGATAGATCCTGGTTCTTATCAACTCATGTCGGCCAAACTTGACCAACGCTGATCATTGTCATAGAAAAATCCACAACTTCCTAAACCCTCTTTTTTATAACCCTCCTCCCTGCCCCTTTTACCCCACCTATAATGACCTAAACTCCCCTTAGACCCTTACTAACCCCACCTATACAATTTTCTAACCTCCCCCCCTCTTTTTGGCCCATTATTCCCACCATACCCAATTTAACTTTTACCCACCCACAACATACAAAAAGCCCACAAAACCCTACAAATGACAACTATCACAACCTCTACTCTATCTAATTAACACTATAGAGTTAGGTGCTTACCTCATGTTCTACCGCCGTATAAGTGGCACATTTGGCCACTATGCTGAAGGTCCACTTGATCCCTCTCCAGCCTCTACAATCCCCAAATATCTACCCGCAACCTTCAACCAATCAAATCTCTTGTCCTGATCCCATGAACCCGCTACTCACCAACCTAACCCTTGTCAAATCACATTGTCAGCTCACCATCCCATCTTATCTGAAAACTTTTCCCTCTTTTCTCTCTTTTTTGCCATTTTTTCCCTTCACAAATAACAAATGAATAATAACAACGTGGATTTCTTATTTTTATACAAAACCCGACCTAACCAACATCGGCTCCCATAGACTGGCATCGGTCTCATGTCCTACCTCACCATCGTCAGTTTTCCTATACCAAAGTCGGTTATCGATGACTGCCATCGGTCAACCTAACCTACACATTGCCCCTACTTTTCCATTTTACCCCACCCTTTACCTTCCTCCTTTACCCAACCCATTCCCTTACCTTTCCTAACCTCATCACTTCCTACCTCCATTTTTCCTCCTTTGAGGACTTCTTATTCTTTTACCCCTACCTTGGCCTTACCCATGCCGCGACCTAGATATTTGGACCTAGACCATCGTTAGTGACCTTTGACCTCATCTATTCACCATACCTTATGGCACTGTTACATGTGTTGATTGACCTAATGACCTTACCTAGCCTATTATTGCAACCATTTATCCTGACCCTACCTTTGATGTACCGGAACATACCTAAAACGTTCCTACACCTAACCTATGTTGTGTTTCCTAATCATATCCTATACTTTGGATACTGGATTCACTTCAACCTTGTTTGGATAAACCTATCAACCTTAGATGATGTAGAGTTTGTCTGCTCTTCAAATCGGTAGCATGTTGCAGTTTATACGTGTACTTGTGTTTCACTGTTGCTACCTGTGACTTTGACCCATTACCTAGATTTCCCTTTCACCCTTTTTCCCTGTACCCACTTGCCTTTTCCTCACCATTTTCCTTTTATCAAACCACTCACTTCTTCAGCCTGTTGCCTCGTCAGTTCCTGGTTTGAGGGTGATCACCTTCACCCACACATGGGGCAACAACATCTTATTTTTGTTAGCATCACTTACCAATACAAGCTATGCAAACAAAGGGGAAAAATGTAGACACTAAAATTAGGTCACACTCCCCTTTGGTCCCTCAACAAATAAGCACCCTTTGTTACATTTACCTAGTCATGACCCCCTTCACCCCATTAGTATAAATTTAATTACTTTAATTAAATTAATGCATTATCCTCACTATATTTATTATTTGAATATTTTATTTAAATAATATCCACACATATAGTTCACCTAGACACCTCACCAAGCCAACTCAACCTAAGACCTATTCTTAGCAACTTGTGATAACTAACTAAGAATTACCCAAACCCTAAAAATCAACACCTACATTCCCTCTAACCACATTCCCGCATGCTCATAAGAGGCTCCTAGTCTAATCTGCGGGATAATGACATGAGATCCAAGGAAATCAAGAGAATCTCCCTAGTTTAGTAAACCTAGGAAATCCTACCTTGACCGATGTCGGTTACCCCTAACCATCGCCGATTAAGCCGGACCACCGTCGGTTACCCCTTTTAACCCATAAACTACCTTATTCTCAAGGTTGGAAAACTTTGGGAGAAATTTGGTGTGCAAGAACACATCTCAGAGAGATAACACATCTTCAGAGAGCCAATTCCAGTGAAAACTCACATCTGGGGAGGGAGATTGAGCATCTTCTCCCATGTAGCCATCCCAACCACAATCTGATCTATCTAAGCAAAGAGGAGTGTACATGCAGCCCATGCAGAATATTTTCTTCAGTTGGTGATCACTTGTAACCTTCTAACCCATTATCAGCACCTCCATCCCTCACACATAGACATTCAGGAATGAAATCCAAGTAAGTACAACATCATACTTTCCTGGTTATTTCATTTCATTATCATTTTATCATCCATTGTTTATCTTGCTACCTATTGACCTTCTCGACATTTTCACCTCCATATACCCATTGAAACCTTGCAAAATCCTACTACATTCACCCAATACCTCGTCCCGACCAACCAAACTCCTTTGTGCAATCACAAAGGAGACCCCTACTTATTCTGTGACATTTCCAGATCTGATAGTAATCGGCACCGGTTACACCTAACCACCATCGGTCACCCCTAACCAACACCGGTCTCTATGTTTTCCCACACAACCCTAAACAAAGACCTACCCACCTAATTTTATCTCACCCTCTTTCACCTGTGATCTATCTGAGACCCTTTATTAGACCTGCAGGGACTTAAAACCAATCATTTAACCTTTGGATTCTATTCTAGCTTAGCCTGTTAGATTAGATCTATTTCTTATTGTGTTTTTAAGTGAGATACCTAAATAATTTTATAATAACAATAGGATTTAATTTGTTTACAACATTGAATTTCTTAAAACAATGGACTGACAGCCCTCTAGGAAGTATCACACTTCTCGGATCTAGCATACTCTAGGTAGTTCACTGCCCATATTGTTTAATTCCTTTTGGTGGTTTTATTTTCATTACAGGTAGTTCCTCCTAGCCAAAAGGAAGCTCTCATGATCAGCTATGGATTTGGAAGTCATACGTGTGCAACAACCCATTAACCGACATTTGAACAGGTATTCCTCCTACGCCTGTTACCCTATCTGTTTCGTCAACACTTCAAAGAAACGAACTAAGAAAAATGTGAAACAGCTAGCCAATCCATAATGGCTCTAATATTGGAAGGATCGATGAAGATACATTCCCCAGAAATGATGTGACCCAAATACCACACCTTTGAATCAAAGAATTCACACTTCTCCAAGTTCTCGTAAAGCTGCTACTCAAGAAGACACTGAAGAACCTTATGAAGGTGTTCATCGTACTCCTCACATGTATGAGAGAATATCAAAATTTCATAATAGAATATAAGCATGAAGCGACCATAAAACATCCAACACACCTTGTTCATCAAGCTCATGAACACTGCAGGGGAATTCGTCAGACCAAAAGGCACAACTGTGAACTCATAGTGCCCATATCTCATGCAGAAAGCTGTCTTGTGGACATATGCCTCTGCAATTCTCAGGCGATTGTATCCAAACTCAAGATATATCTTGGAAAAAAATGTTGCCCCCTTCATCTGATCAAATAAACCATTGATGCAAGGAATGCGGTAACGATTCTTGATCGTTACTTTGTTTAGCTGCAAATAGTCCACACACAACCACAAGAATCCATCCTTCTTCTTCACAAAAATCATTGACGCAACCCAAGGGGATACACTAGGATGGATTAGGCCTTTCTCAAGAAGGCCGTCTAGCTGCAACTTGAGCTCACAAAGCTCAGGCATGGTCATCCTATATGTAGCGCGTGAGATAGGTTCTGCTCCTGGAACTAAGGCAATGTGAAAGTCTATCTCACGTGGGGGAGGCATCCCTAGAAGCTCACAGGGAAAAAAATTAGAAAAATCTTATAAAATGGGATGATCATCAAGTGAGGGTCCACTAGCACCATCCTTTGACCTATCACTAACTAGAATAGCATACAACTGACGCGCACGTCGCACATACCGCTTAAGTTACATAACATAAACAATGTGGATAGAGATGGGTCTCCTAACTCCGGTTATCACTCACTCCACTCCCAAATCATCTGTACATGATATAATCTTATGGTAATAATCAACTCTATCTCTATGTGAAGATAACCAATCCATATCAAAGATAACTCCATACAAACCCAAAGGAAGGATACGAAGATCCAAGGTAGTGGTGAAGGGGCCGAGGTCCATTATGCACTCCTTAACTAGAGAATTTATAGAGATTTTTTATTGAGAAGTCATCTTAACATCCTAACTAAGGCCTTGTCTAACTACAATCAACCTACAATGCTCTACTAAAGATGGTGTAATAAAGGAATCAGATGAACCAAAATCAAACAGAATAGAGGTTGGAATACCACTAATGTTATCTATAGTCTCAATCACCGTGCCCTGGTGCTCAGCCTAGCGGTTCTTGACTGTTGCATAGAAGTGATAGCTATGTCTCATGTTGTCTATTGTAGGATATGATATCTGTTCCTTACCCTTGTTATTAGGGTTCATTGGACACTCTCTCCAATGATGTCCAAAAACACCACATCCATATCAACTACCTAGTCCTCTCCAATGAGACGCGGCATAAAAAGTACTCGAGTGGCCTATGTAGTTGATCCTGATGATCCTGATATGGGTTGGTGTAGCTATTGCTGATGAGGTCCTGTTGACTGAGCTCTCAGTTCTCCCCGTTTCCTAATGGGACCCCTAGGGGAGTCCCCATACTCCATCCTCTCTGAGTATTAAATCTATGCGGAGGCCTAAATGGTAGATGAGTCTGATTCTGCTGAGGTGGCCTCATTGAAGACTATGTAGAACCCTGTCCACCATGAGGAGGAGGAGCTGGACCCCTCAACCTACTACCCTTTAGCTGCTAAATATGACTCTACACTCTATCCCTGGCTAGCTGAGTCTTCCCCCTAGTCTCCTATGTAATGTAGGCCTTCTCTACAGCCTCAACTAAGGTGTGTGGACAATTAATAAGTACAAAACCTCCCAAATCAAAGTTCAAGCCCCTGATGAACCTATGAATCTTGACCTACTCATCCTGCATGTAGTCAACATACTGAAGTAAGTCAAGAAATTAACTCTTGTACTCTACTACTGTCATGGATGCCTAATGTAGGTCATGGAACTCATCTTTCTCTACTGAATAAATATCTTGGATATGTATCTGCTTCTGAACCAATCCTCAAATAGCTCCCAAGTAAATGCATTTGAATGTATGTGAAGCTTCTACTCCTTATTCCTCCACCATATTCCTATTCCATCCCTTAGAAGATGAATCACAACACAATCATTCTTGTTGCTAGTACAAGGGCAAAGCTTGAAGCACCCGCTCTAGCTCACTAACCAAGCCTCCTCCTGAAAACCTATTGTATTGCCAAAATAGAGAGATGGATGCAACTTTAGGATCTCCCTGATATGATCTATAACTGACGACTGTTTTCCCCTAGGTCTATGTACATGCTCCTCTCTAGGCCTAGGGCTCCTACATATGTATCTGAATCCTAGAACCCGATCTCCATGCTCTCTCTGAGGTGAATCGACTCTGAATGACTCCACATGGGAGTTATCTTCCCTATGCTTTATGTTATGCCTTGAAGGGTGTTAAGCCTTGTGTGATGGCTCCCTATCAAGCTAGCTAGGATGTGCCCCTACTACGCAACCTCGTATAGCTTCATTGACATCCTACAATGTCTGTAATATCTGAGGTAGTATAGTGAAAATTTCCTACTCTGGAAGTGGCAAGTGTAGGTCCACGTGAAAGGACCCCTCGTCTAGTCCACACCTCTTGCACATACCAAGGCAAGAGTTAGTTCATCATTCTATGTTTTTGTTTCAGTTTTCTAAGTTTAATACATTTAATAATATATCAAGCACTGTTGTGTGTTCTAGGTTTAGATTTGTGCAAGGTTTGATGTTCATGTTTCATGTTTTCAAGTGTTCCCAAGGGTCCAAGCATTGAACCCAAGACTTTTATACCAAGTGTAACGCCCAAAAATCTACCCGTATGAAACCCAAGCAACCAAAGGTTATATTAGAAAAATTATGGATTAATTTTTTTTTTAAAAACCCATTTGGAACATTAGGTTAATACTCAGTTAACACCTTATTGTTTTAATTTACATTTAATTAAGATTATTAATTTCTAGATGGGGTCCACAATCCCCTCGGTTTCCTTCTTATTGAATTTAATAGCATTTCTCAATACCATTTAATAATTTAATAATTTTAGGGAAATGTTGGGACTTTCCTCTCCTTGAATTTAATAAGATTTAATTAAATCTTGATTATACACACCCAAATTAATTTCAAAAGTTTTGTGGTCTAGTTATTTAAATAATTAAGTTTTATTCCACCAATACAAGGGGTCAAGGCTTTTATTTTAAATTTTTTCTCCAATTAAACCTTTGGTTTAGAAAGGTAACATAACCCCCTACACCACTTGAGTGGCCCCATTTAGGACTTATGGATTTTATTTTTAAAAATAATCCCACCCACTTCTCACCTACTTTTTTAAGGTATGAATCTCATCCATTAGATGGGTTCATTTGGAGCCCTTGGATTTAGGGATCCAATTAACCCTAAACATGCTTATGAAAAGTTCTTTTCTCATTTCTTTCCGACTTATTGGTTTTTTTTTATTTTTGAAGATTTGGAGGAGAAAGGAAGTGCAAGCCATAGAGGAAGCTCAAGCTCGTGGACGAATAAACATTCTTCTATTTTTTCAATGTTCCATTTACACCATCTTCTAGGATTTGTATGTATTTTATTATTTGTTATATTATTCTTTATTTGTATATGCCCCATTGGGCATTTGTGCATTTTTACCATTTTAAAGAAATGATTGGAATGGTGTATATACACCCAATATATAAGGATATATATACATATATATACATACACACACACACACATATATATATCTCCTTATATATTGGGTGTATATACACCATTCCAATCATTTCTTTCAAATGGGGAAAATGCACATATGTATATATATATGTGTATGTATATATACATATACATACATACATACATATGGTACATATACATATACATAAATACATATACATACACACACACACACACACACACACACACACACACACACACACACACACACACACACACATATAATTGAATAGCTCAAGAACCAGCCACTAGTTTTAGTTACATAGTCTGCCAAAGACATCCAAGGCCGAATGCTCCCATAAGTCTCCACGACCGCAAAAATATAGTGCGCAAGTTATTGGTTTGGTGATTGATTTGTTTTAGTGGGGTGAGAGGGGGGTCTCTGACCCCAACCCCCACCCCATATACTATGGGGTTGGGATAGGGGGTGGGGTTGGCGAGCTCCCCCCCACCATTCTCCCATAATTAAATCATAGTGGCCGGCTTTGGCCAAGCCTCAACATTTACACACACACACACACACACACACACACACACACACACACACACACACACACACACACACACACACACACACACACACACACACACACACACACACACACACACACACACACACACACACACACACACACACACACACACACACACACACACACACACACACAGAGAGAGAGAGAGAGATTAGCATTAAATAAATATGTATGCCAATTCCTTAATATTTTAATTTGGTTATTAATATCAAAATGTTTATTATTAAAATTCGTGTTATAAAACATATATACTATTATTAAAATCATTATTATAAAAGATATAAAGTATCTATATATTTATATATAATATACATTTATATTATATATAAATACTTATATTATATATATATATATATATATATATATATATATAATGTAGTTATTTCCCAACATAACTATTTGGTTCAAAACTTAAAAAATAACTTCATTTCTATGTTTGGATATAAAATTTTGGCAAAATGAGTTTAAATAGTTATATAGGTGAAAATTTACATTTAGTCATTATCTACGTTATAGCAAGATGGTTTAGAGATTTATTTAGGATCATTAATTTGGGTATCTAAGTTTGAACAAGATGATTTTGAAATTTCTACATATTCATTCAAATGCAACTTTGAGAAAACCTCTAAAATTCATTGTTCCTTGTAATACAACTAATAAGAGATTTCATCCATGATCCAAGGCACTACAAAACTATTTCCTTCATTCCTATATTTTAAAATGAGAATAACAAAATTTAAACACTTTCAAGATACTTTTTATTTAGCAAGTAGATTAAGTACTTTCCTCATTCTATCTCAACCATTTCACTAATTAGAAGTACAAGCAAGTAAACATTTAATTTCAGTTTTGAAAGAAATACAATATCCATTTGGCTATAACCTCCTATCCTTCTTTTCATATTTTCCAATATTACAACAATGGTCTTAAGAAAATGTAAAACTTTATCTTAAAGTTGGTTATCTTTTTTTTATACAATGATCTCCTCTTTCCAACAAGCAAGTGATCAAATTTCAAGCTTTTACTTTCATTTACAAATAGAACTAACATCACACTTTTGATAAACAAATCAACTAAGATCTTTACTTTAAAAATACAAGTTTACAAGCCCTCCATACCCTATGGAGACAACATGGTAAAATTATTTACAAGAAGATCCTTGGTCCTTTTCTCCAAATGCTAGAAGAGGATCCTTGGTCCTTTGGTCCTTTTCACCTCTATTCATGATTTCAATAATTTTATTTTTATCAATTTATACACTTGCAATAAGTTCACGAATTTAACTAAGTCATCTAACAACACACGCGCGCGCGCGCACACACACACACACACACACACACACACACACAGATGCACACATATGCACACACACATCAAATGTGTTAGTACAATAGAAGCTCAAAATTGTCAATTTTTGATATATCCAAAACATGCATATAATCCATCCTATAAATCATGTCATAAGTCTAAACATACATACTATCTATCAAATAACTAATCAAATATAACAATGTTCACTTGTAAATATCTAAAATGTGATAGCAATGTCGATAACTCTAATCCCTAATAAGCAAAATCATAATAATATAAATGTCAAAGAGGAGTGGGCACCACATTTAGGAATTCATAAAACACTCTGAGGAAATGATTTTTTTGTGGTAGATATATTCTCTAAAATTGAACATTTTATTTCTTGGAGGACAACTAATGATGTTTCTATGCTTACAATTTTTTTTCCAGAAGTGGTTAGGTTGTATGGAGTTCTAAGATTCATCCCTTCAGATAAGGATAATTTTTTTTTATTCAATTTTGGAGGACTCTGTGGAGGAAACTAAGGACATAAATTCAGTTCAGTAGTGCATATCATCCCCAAATTGATGGACAAACAGATGTAGTAAATAGGATCCTAAGAAATCTTATACAATGTATAGTTAGAGAAAAACTTAAATAATGGGATTTAAATTTACTACTGGATGAGTTTTCTTATAATAACATTGTAAATAGGTCAACTGCGAAGAACATTTTATAGATTTTCTAAGGTAGGAACCCCAAGGGATTTCTAGATTTGGTTGTGGTTTATGGTAAAGATAAAATGAGTGATGATGTAGAAGAATTTTTAAAACACGTGTTACAATTGTATGAAGAAGTGAGGGAGAATTTGAAAGATAGTAATGCAAAATGTAAAGCAATTGTAGATGGAAGTAGGAGAGTAAATTCATTTAAAGAATGATATATGGTGATGGTTCATCTCAAAAAGGAGAATAGTCTCAAGAAAATTAGTGATAATGCCTACAATATGGAGCTACCTAAAAAATTTGTTATTTCACAAGTTTTTAAATGTTTCTAACTTGTAAAATTTTCCAATTCATGATGAAAATGTCAATGAGGAAAAATAATTCAACTGGGAGTAGAATATACCAGTGAAGAAAAGGATAGGGTAAGGCGTATCTTACAAGAATGTCACTACTAGGCATGTGAGATAAAAAAATTATTTGGTCAAATGGGAAGGTTTGCGGACAAAATAAAATATGCTAGGTGGGAGTTGAAAAAAATTGACGATGAAAAATTTAATGAATTCCATCAACTGAATTTGTAGGGGAAGAATTATTTTCAACCAGGGGAGAATGATGCGGGAGCATAATTTCCGGAGACCATATATTTTGATATGGCTATTGGATTGCCTTGAAATTATCAAGGGTGTTAGATCTTGATTAGTAATATGCCATTACAAGCTATTTTGCAAAGGTTGGGTCCCATTCCAGCATAATTTCCTACCAAAATTCCTTCATCTAGGGGTCTAAAATTGGATCTAAACCTTTTTTGGTTTTTTCTAGAAATTTTAATATATTTATCTTTTCTTTATAGAATAAGTCAATATTTGGTGCAAAAAATCATTTATGAAGGTGTATTTACTGCACAAAATTTGGGGTTGATCTGAGGTGTTTTAATAGTATGTATTTTTAGTTTAGGGTTTCATGGCATTTTAGAGTTTTTAGAGATATAATGGACACTAAAAAGAAGATTGCACAGTTGTAAAGTATTAGTGTTGATTTCAGAATGATAAAAATATATTTCTAAAATTTGGTAGTTTTTTTTTCAAAAGTGTGTGTGTGTGTGTGTGTGTGTGTGTGTGTGTGTGTGTGTGTGTGTGTGTGTGTGTGTGTGTGTGTGTGTGTGTGTGTGTTTGATGAATTTCAATGTCTTATAACTGGATCTACATAAAATTCACTCTTTAATTCATTTCATTAAACATGAGTCACATTTAAATATAATCTCTCAATATTTTCCTATGTTTGAGTGAAAACCTTATGGATATTAATTCTTAATCTATATTCCACTAAACAAGGTCTACAATTAATTTATTTCCATGTCGTGGAAATTATGAAATAAATGTATTTGATTTCTATGGGCATATCATGTATTGAAAGGTGCATCATAATTAGTTTACAAGTCTTCGATTAGTGATTATAATATGTTAAATGTTTATTATATAAGTGTCTTATATCTAATTTTCATTATTATTTAAAATATTATTTACATTTATGTTTGTTTTTCAAATAAGGATTTTCCAATTTCCTTTTGTTTCAGTAATAATATCTTAACAAATTAATGTTTTTCGTTTTTTTAAAAGTTAGTTACATCGTTGTTCACATATATAATGATCATGATCTTAGCCAAATATTTCGATTTATGTTGTCTTCAAAAAATGATTTCATCACTTTGTTTATGATTTACCCATATTGCATTGTGTTGATATTTTCACTGAAAATAACTATTAATAGTAGTATTTATATTTTTGGTAACTTTTTGAATTTATACTTTTATCTTGTGAAATTTAGATGACTTGGTTTAAATAAGATTAAATACCTATACAATGAATTTTTTTTATTCTTTTTCTATAACGAAAAAGGTTAAGATGTAAATGTGTAAATTAAATATATATAAATTGATATAATTAAATGTAATATTAATTAGGATTTGAATTAAAGGTACACATTACATCTAGGTAAAATTATGAAAAAATAGAAATTTAATAAATAGAAAATAATTCACTTAAGAAAATTAAGGCCTTATTGAATTAATTTTTTTTATCAGACAGGGTAAAAAGAAGGGATTATGGCTCTCGGAGGCCTTTCAAAGAAATAGATGCATTATAAGAGACACAAAGGAGAATAAATATGCAATGTTAAAAATCCACACAATGACCTATACCAGTAGTCAAAAAAAGAAAAAGAAAAACAACACCAACCATGGAGAAAGAAAAAAAAGCAAAAGGACCGATCAAGAAAGCTTGACACACGTCCAAGATCTAACACATTTCACTAGAATCCACTCGAGAGTGGCTACAAGTTGCAGAGAATTTTTTGTGGTGGACCTCCATCCAGCCCACATCGGCAATATCAAGAGTAGAAGAATCTGAAGGATAAGTTGTATTTGTTCCTTGGATAACTTCCAACTCACCATTAATTAAATCCACCTCCCTCCTCTTGTTCAGTGACCTATATTACACTAGCAATCACACGCGGGGTGTGTGATGAAAACACCGAAAGAGCAGTTGGATGCAAGAAAAGTAGAAAGTGTGAGCAAAACAATGTAGACCAACTAAGTTGAATGAATTAGATATAAGAAACAGAAAAATGAGGCATAAGTTGTTATTGAAACAAAAATCAAGAGATATATACATGCAAGAGTGATAGCAAGACAAAATGGGAATGCACCCCCACGAGAGGTGGAAGGAGCTAAGAAGAAGGATTTACGGGGAGAGCCAAAGAAGATGGAAGGGAGCAAAGGCGACATTCCTCTTGGAGCCTAGACTACAGAAGGGGAGTGGAGGACATGCGAGAGTAACGGGAGAAAGAGAAAGCTAGAGAAATACAAAGGGAACAGAGAGACATAACCCTTGAGATAGTAGTGAATGTAAGGCCTTGTCTTTCAATACTGCCAATGTCCACTGTAGCACATTGTAGTGTAAGCCCTTGAGATTTGTGGATAGAAAAAGCCCAAGCCATTTTGAGCGGTAGTTGTCTGCGGCCTCCTCTAGAAATTGGAGGAATAGGAACATGCAAGGGGTTGTTTGAATCCTAAAGAGGTCCTGTGTAACGATCAAATTTGATGATAACAAACAGAGGTAGGTTCGGAGGGCCAGAGGATATTCCACAGATTATGTCGATGATAGAACCAATAGCACTGTTGACGAAACCCTTCTCAACCCACAAGCTTGCGGAAAGCATTAATTTTAATTGATGCAGAGAAGAACCTTGGGCTTCAATTGATCATCCTCAGTATCGCCTGATGTAGAACGTCTTGTCTTTTCAGCAATAGATCTGGCTATAGGACAGTTAAGGGACTTCAACATAAAAAGGTTGTGGGAGTCCATAAGGTCATTCTGAGAAAAAAGATGAGGGAATTCTTTAAACTCAATCCTTTCTTGTGTGGATAGGGAGGAATCAGATCTTGACATAAGAGCTTCCCAGTCTTGGATTAGAGGGATGGTGTTATGAATGTTAAGCAGCAATTCCTGGAATGATGTCTGTGCAGGTTCAGAGCCTTATTTCCTGAAGATTGAATGAAGGGAGACTGATATGTTGAATTTGCACCAGAGGGTAGCTCCGTAAGACTTTCTTGCATAAATTGGAATGTCCATAACTAGAGGAAGTTGACCAAGGTATCTGACAAGGATCATAGATCTACCTCCGAATGTTGAGTCTTTGAAGTGCAGGAAAGCCTCCCTAAGACGGAAGTCAATTCTGGAAAGAATCTTTGGACCGACAAAACTCATTTCATCGATTAAAATATATTTTATGTGTTTGAGTGAGTCTTGAAGAGACGATAAAGCTTGGCCCTCTAAGGGTTTGAGCTCTTTAATGTGAATCCGGAGGCTTGAGTGTATCGTAGAAGTAGAAATGTTGAATGCAGAAACTCCTGTTGGGGTGAGCAAAAGGAGAGGGGAAAGGCCTTCACTGGAGGAAGAGGCAAATTAAGACTTTAAAATGTTGACGAGGAATGATTTACCTGTACCTGCAGTGCCTTGTCTAATAATTCTCAGTGGAGGAAGGCTGGATCTATGCGTGAAGTGTTGATTAATTATGTTGAAAGCTTGTTGTTGTTCTGGAGATAACCCAGAAGTTGGAGGGTCAAACTTGTCCACGAAGGAAGATGAAAGATGATTCACCTTAGTATATTCGATGAAAGTGGCACCAAGAGATTGCAGAGAAAATGGAATATGATGTGCACTCCAATTATGAAGGGTGTCAAATTCATGAAGTCCAAGCATTTGCAAGTTATCAAGGAATGAAGTGCTACTGGGGTGGAGTCGAGCCAAATGTTTCCAATCGTACAATTGGTCAACTGGAAGGGGGAGCTTGACCTCGGACTCAGTGTCACTGCTGGAGGTGTGGGGCGCATTAGATTCACGTTGAGAAATATGCCAAGGCCGATAATTGTGTCTGAACAAGCTCCAATTAGAAATGGTTTGTTGAGGTGTTGAACCAATATCATTAGAAATGTTACGGAAAGGTTTGTATAGAAGGAGCTCAGACCAACAAAAAATTTCAAAAGAGGGGGAGTCCTTAGATGGAATGCATTGAAATTTGGGGAACACCTGAACAATAGTTGGTTGGGTATGACTTTTCCACCTATCGTGCTTGCGGTATTTGCTGTAACTCCAATCGCGTGTAACTTCAATGAGTGGAAGGCTTTCCATGTATGAAGGTCAGACCCTGTATGCATCTAAAAGCAGGGATGTTTCTGCATCTTCACACTCTACTTCAGCTAATTTCCTTATGATTTTTCTGCCTACATTTAGCATCACAAAAATGTGACTGCACATTACAAGTGAAAATTTGAGGAGCATGTGGCATGTTTCTTGTGCGCTAATGTCATGTTCAACTACACTCTTAGTTAACAATTTTTTTATGGCTAAATGTGCAGGAAGATCAGGATCTAAACCTGTCAACAATCTAGAAAGCATATGGTGGTATGTTTCTGATCTTTGTTCTGCTTTGGAAGCATACTTAGTAATGCATTTAAGGACAACATGGTGAGATAGAACAAGTTGACAATCTATATTGGCTCTCCATATGGATAACATTGCTGGATTGTGTGTTTTCAATCTATCATCATTCCTTGAAGGGAGGTATTTAACTGAAGCACTTTCATCAACAAACAATAAAGAAGTAGCTCTATTCTCCCAAGGTGCGTTGTATCGACACTGGAGCCGGTCACCTTTTTTTTGAAGGCAAGTATTCTCAGAGCACTTCGTGTGGCGCTGAACATGATTTATTAGCTCCTCCAAATCCTGTAATGGTGAAACTGCAAGAATCTGTGAAAAATCTAAAAGGCAAGGATCATCTTGAAGATTCCTATGAAAAAATTCTGAGCGAACGGAAGCAGGGTGCATATTCCATGCAGATATGTAGATATCAAAGTATTGTTGCACTCTATTGACAGATAGATTATTTGACTAGTTGATGCGATCAACATTCAGAGCATCCTCAAGCCATAGAAAACCATGAACATGAGCTGAACCTCTATGTTGCCATTCATACCTGTGGTAAAAGAAGGTAAATCGTTTTGTAATCAAGTAAGTGAAAAGCATAAAGCATTGAAGAATTTTACTTGTACCAGTAGTCTTTGGCACGAAGATGTTTCTATAACACTTCCTCATAGAATATGGTGAATCTTTGATGTAAGTAGCGACACGATGAGGGTGGTTCACAATGTTCATGGTCCTCTAGTGTTGTGCTACACGGGCCTCAATAGGAGACAAACCTGGCATGATGCTATGTAGGTCTGGCCATTTTGTGTCAGCTGCACTTAGAGTGAATAAGAGTGTAGGTGCACCCAATTTATTAATCATTTCAGAGACTTCCCCTCTTCTCTTTGACCAAAATGTTCATGTCTTGTGCAAGCTGGTTGCAAATCTCATTAAACTTTGTGGAAGTAAATCATTAGAGAAATCATGCAGGCATTTTCATAGTTGTCCTATATTAGGGGGGATACCATGTTCTATGTTCAACCTCATGAATACTGCAGCTATAGATTGGCTCCTATGTCTCATAATAAGGTTAAGCAAGAAGTACCAGAACCTGGGGTGTGACCCAAAATGATCATCATGGTACCACATTAGGTGGAGGGCATATTCATGCATTTGAACATCCTTCATGTGTGGTTGTTTAACAAATGTTGCACCAGTTGGAAACAAACATGGAAAATCCATTGAGAAAAGGCCCTCTGTGGTGTATTCATTAATTGGAGTGTTTCCAAATTCAGGCCAAGGTAGGTTGAAGGGCGCAAGCTGACCACTTGAAAGTAGGTATCAAACAATCAACTCCTCTTCCATGCATGTGTTTGTGTCTGAAGGAGCAAATGAGGATGTATCCTCAGGAAACTCTTCAGGGTTGGAAGGAGGGTTGCTATTATTGTGCGGTTCAAAGAAGTGAGAGGCTGGAAGGTCAATAGGAACAGAGTTAAGGGAGGAGGATATGTTTGTTGGTTCCTATGGAAGAGAGGAAAGAGCCTCAGTATCAATAAGAACATCTTTATAGTAGGGGTCATGGAGAATTTTATATTGAAGCGCTTCCCAAACACGGGACCTACTTACATAGATGTCATATTTCATTTGTTGTTTTCCAGTTTTTTATACCAACAAGAGATCCAAATCTCCTAGCCGACGAGGAAGATATTTGGCAATGGAAGAAATATTTTGTGGGAAACTTATTATGTGCCCTGAATATTTGTATTGTCCCCCACGCACTTGTGTGACTTGCAAAATAGGATTAACGCGAGAAATCAACATTTCTTCGACCTGGGTTAAAGATTTGAGAATGGAAGGTTGCGGGCCAGGATCCATATTGTTCCAAGATGAGAAGCGATGTCCACTTCTTTCGGACTTGCACCTAGTGCACATGTGTTTCCCTTCATGGAAGCTAGTATTTATGCCTCGGTAGTTCTCAAGACAAATTGAGCAGGTGTGAATGTTCGATAAAAGATCCAGTCTTCGGCAGAATCTACGCTGGGCATCCATCCAAGAAAGGGACACATGGAAAGTTCTGTGTAGTGGAATGGGGGGGGTGGCATCTTGGGCGGGACTTCTATGATGAGTTTGGTAGGAAGGCGATGGTAGTGCCAAAGAATACGAAATAGGTAGTTCGGTGAGAGAAGGAGAAGCGAATGTGTCTAGTTTCGGGTGACGACCTGAATGAAATGTGAAGGGTGAAATATTGGAAGGAGCAAAGTATCGGGCTGAAGAAGATGGAGGGTTCTCTAGGAATGGAGAGGGTTACAAATCGATGTTGCGGGTATGATGAAGGAAAGGTCCGACACAAGTGGTGTCATTAATGCCAAGAGGGGAAGGAGATTTTTCTGGTGCGGAAGGGAAAGTAGCAGGGGAAGACATGGAAGGGGGAACACAACAGTTTGGAAAGCGGAAGAATTTGTCGGCATTTGTCGGAGCTAGCGATAGCGTTCGCAACGGGAAGCATTGATTTCTTTTTTGTGCAAGGCATAAATAACTCTTCTTATTTCTTGTTGTTTTGGGGTAAGCATTGAGCATAAAACAATGACCTGCATAGACCGCATACAAAATCATGGCATAAGAGAAGATTCGAAGAGTAATAAATTATGTATGTGAATAAGGGGAAATGAATGTAAAAACATTTAGTAGATGTTTATCTTGCTCTAAATGTTTTATATTTGTGTAGCTAAAGGAAAAAGAGCAAAAGGAAAATAATTTGTTTTGCATATATTTTTAAGGAAGTAAAGGAAGAAATACAAGTGTCTGTACAGAGTTATTGATTAGGAAAAAGCATAGAGATATGTGTTAATTTATTTTTTTACATAGGTATTAAGAAGGAAGAAGGTAGAAATAAGTAAGAAGTTTGTGTGAAACATAGGTAAACATTCAAGAAATGAATAAAGAGTGGCATAATGTAAGCATAAACTATTTATATATATACGTATTGGACCATACATTTGTATCAACTACAAAAAAGGTGTCTTTGCGATAAATACGTGCATGCAAAGCAATATTTACAAACATTAAATGGAAAACTATTATAGTTATAGTCCATTGGAACATGCAGAGAAAAGCATAGTAGAAATGTATTTGTGGACAAAACCGTATTACACAGGAAATATGAACAAAGAACGAAGAAATAGAAATATAGGAAAGTGTTATGGTGGAAAGGAAGGGCAAAGTCAAGAAACAACTTTGGAATCCTCCAATTTAACGGAATCAAGTACAACACATTTCAGCTGTGTATTTCCACGGAAAGTTTCTTTTTTCACAGAGAGTGAATTTGTAGTCATGGCCAATTATCTGGTTTGCAATTTCTGTTGTAGCCTCGTCGTCTATGCACAATAGTTGGAGATCTGTTGCTGTGACACCCATGATTGCTTCAGTAGCTGTGTCAAATGTTGTAACTGATTGTAGCTCTCCTAAGCCATCTTGCAAGTCTATACGGAGAGCATACCTATAGTCACACTGATGCACATGAGAGTTACAACTTACACAAAACCACGAGCCATTGTTTGTCGGTTTCACTTTCTTTCGGCATTGTTTCTCACCAATTGCAAGGGGGCAAGCCATGTAGTAGAAGTTATCCATTGCGATGTTTGTAATTGTAGCTGTAAGCGTAGCCCATTCATTGTTGACTGTATTGCCCATGTGAAGTATTTCTGCAATTGTTGCCACTGGTTTTAAGCTTTGCGGAGGACCTAGAAATTTGTTCGTTACAGAGGGAGTATAAACAGTGTAATTTTCAGAGGCAACCCAATCTTGCAGCATTTTCGATTCAAGAATCTGAGGATTGACAAACCATTTTGTGCTAGAGACAGTGTCTATGGAAGTACCATTGAAACTCGAAATGCAAGCCACTTTTAAAGCCAACACTGGGAGTTGAGGAATAGAAAGGAGCTCCTCAAGTTCTTGGGCAAGATCCTGTAAATGTTGGCCCCATAAAGTTACAGTAACACTAAATCCTGACATGTCCTTCAGTTGCAAGCTTCTCCGTATAGTTTCACTGGAATCCTGCCTGTGAATAGTGGAGCAAGGAGAGATTGCTAAAACAATGTCAATAACATCAATGAAGGAACCAACAGGTTTTGTAGGGATATCTTTGATTTCTATGAGGTGAAAGTTATGCAAAGGAATTATGGCGTTATTAACAAGCAGTGGAGAGATAGTGGAAGAAGCTTGCAGGAATATCTCAAATTCACTGTTAAGGTGGTTATAACCTGGTTTTGCATTCCCTATCCTTCCATTTGCGATGGTGTATAACTTTCCAGCCTCAATTTCTTCAAAAAACTTCGCCGCAATTTCGTTGAAGCATGTAACACGTATTTCCCCACCTTCATCATCCACAAAGTCAAAGGTGAAATATGAGCCGGTGCCATTTGCATTTGCATATTCCTTGAGCGATGTTTTCCCAAGGGCACGCCCTTCAATAGACCACGTACACAAGGTTGTATTCAGGGCACTGATTTTTAGAGGCAACCTTGAATTGGTAGGGAGGAAAACTTTCTTTTGTGGAGGTGTTTGCGGAACCAAAATTTTGTCATCTCCATGATTTGAATCAGTAGTTGATTGCTTTCCGCAAATGACATGGGTGGGAACAAGAGTGGGAGCACCAATTTTAGGATGTGTTTTTGTCACAACTTCCATCTCGGAGACAAGAACAGTCTTGCAAAGAAAAAAAAAGAAAAGGGAAAAAATTTAGTGAATATAAAAGAAATGAAAACGGAGCATCCATGTACAAAGGAAAATGGATGCTTACAATTCATGTTTTAGCATTCTGCAAAGGGTTTTGTGCAGTCGGACAATGCTTCCATCTTTTAGACGACCATTTGCAACCTGGCCTGTAAACTTTGAGGGCAAAAGAGCTTTTTGAAAGTGCACACCATCGGAGAGATGCACGCAATGTTGGAGTTCAGAGTTCAACGCAGATCGAAGGGGACAAATGTTGAGAAGTTGGACTATTGGTTTGGTATCTATACAACCCTCAATCAAAATAGAGATTCCACCATATGTCAAAGGTGTAGTCATGATCAAGATTGTTCCCAACACACAATGCGATTCTGCACAATGAGCTAAGTCGCATTACAATATTTCTAAACCTTTTGGAAAGAAAAGTTAATAAAACCGTAAATGTTTACATCGAGGACTGGAAAAGAGAATAGACATCATCAGGCTGTGTGTGACGAGAACAAGTACATACGAGATCAAAAGGTATACAAAGATAAATATTGATATAAACAATATAACACCCTTTTTGGCAAAAAAAATTGTAATCTGTGGGACATACTGGGACATACTGAAAAAGTATTTTTTTACTGGCATAATTCTATTTTGTTTTAGGGTTTAGGGTTTAGGGTTTAGGGTTAACAAACACATGAAAAAGTTAAGTATACTCCTATGAAATGAAAAAAACCCATAGTAACTAAATACTAAATAACACAATTATTTAAATACAAATATTTATCCCATAAAACAATCAATTAACTAGTTAAGCAACAAATTATGCAAATAATTAACTATAAATATAATACATATAGCAAGGAGTTAAAGCCGGATAACATTATGATTACGAAATTTTATGTGAAAGTATTGATTATTAAACATTATATTATATTTCCAAAATGCTATCTTGAATATAATTATGTATTAGCCTGTGAAAGATTATAAATGTCGCATCAAATTCTATTTCAATAAAAACAGGACATTAGAGTATGTGGCTAATTATCCATAAATTCAAAAACAATGTACGTTGCAGGATAAAACCCACAACCTATGGTGGCTCCCAGGCACCCGAAAATCTAAATCAATTACGTGCAAAGCAAGGGATAAGAATGACTTGATAGCAAAAAACCAAGAATTTTTTATTTCTCCTGAGATTCTTTATTTCTGATAGTGTTTACCTTGTTGAGAGCATTTATTTATGAAGAAGAATACTCATCTGGTTTGGGGCGTGATAAGTTGAAGCTTTTTTTTTGTGCCCGAATAAGACAATTTTTTGCCTGAACATGCTGATCTGAGGTGACATATGTTCCAAAACTTAGGTTCTTACTAAAGAAATTACATCCTTAAGAATAACTCCTTTTTAATATTATTACTCAAAATTATATTTACAAATTTGATATTATAATCAAATAAAGCTTAAAAATTATATTTACACATTTGATATTATTATCAAATAAACCTTAAATTAGGATTATATGCCAATTTTATAATGTATTGAAACTTTTATCAATGTGAAACACTTATATACACATTTAATTTTGGAATTTATTTTAGTTGAATAGACACTATATAAAATGGTTGTAGACTCTCATATTAATGTGTAGTATTATATATATAATTAGTTTATTGTTATTTGATAATATAAATTTTAATTCAAACTACACGTGGTTTCTGATCTATTAAAGGACTCAGAGACCAGAATTATTTCTCTTCCACTTTTTGATGTGGACAAATGTGGGAGAATTTTGGTTTTATTGCTGCGTTTTGGTGATTCATGCATAATTTGCTAAATGCTTATGGTAACATGGAAATTTTAAGCAATACAATACATGTATTAGGGTAATATTCGAGGGAAAATTGATAATCATGTTAGTAGCATATGGGTGAGTATTCTGTCCATTTTAGTAGCTTATGATTACTATATTATGTATAATGTACCCACACCCTGATTTAGAATGGCATTCTTGTACCCATGGTCACATACCCTGCGTCTTTAGGGGACTATGGATCCTATATACCATAAAAAGAATTAGTTAATGCTTTTACATGTTATGTAAACTAGTAAATCAAAATTTCTGAAAATTTGTGTGAAAAAATTGTCAACCAGCAAAAAAATAGCCCTGAAAAATACGATTGATTGAACCTCCACCCTCAGGAAGGGTTCTCCTACTGACTTGTATCTGAAAATCTATTATAAACGGGCTTATAAGGTCCATAGAGATTCTTGTTAGGTAGTGTAAATCTGGACATAAACTGTAAGAGCTTGGTTGGTCATTTACTTTGACTTACCTTAGACGAATTTTTGGTGTAGAATGTAATTCAGTATGAAGTTCAACCATTTTCAATAACAAATTTAAGGCACATTCAACCTTTAAGGCAGTTCTAGCATTTTTCTTTTCCTTTTTCTTATAGGAGAGTAATCCGGAGTCTAGAATATACAGATTAACAATAGAAAAATGTGGAAGGATACCTAATGCACATGAACTGTTTGAAAGAATGCCTGAAAATGATGTGGTATCAGGGACTGCCTAATGGTTTGTTAGATGTAGTTGCAAGTGCTCTAGTCGACACCTATAAAAAATGTGGAAGCAAACCTAATGCACATGAACGGTTTGAAACAGTTCCTGAAAAAGATGTCGTATCAGGGATTGCCATGATTGCAGTATATGTACCAGATGGATTTTGCAGGGATGCTCTCACTCTTTGACGTACTAAAACAGTTCATGTGCCTTGTCTATGCTTCCACATTTTGCATACATGTCTACCAGGAAGTTGCAACTACATCAGTCAAAATTCCTCTATCCATTATGCTTTCATGGATGTCCACACCCTATTCCAAAGCTCCCATTTTGGCATAGGCAGGGAGGATGCTGACAAAGGTTGTGGAATTTGGCTTTACATCTACCAATTGCAATTGCATGAATGTTTCTAGGTAATTACAACACATTTTTAACAAATCCATTTTAGGCATATCTTACAATCATGACTGTCCACGATACTACATTTTTTTGAGGCATTATGTCGAACAGTTCAGGATAACCATGTCTTCTGTATGTTGGAATAATTGTATCACCTGTGAGCAATGAAAGAGTGGACTGTCTTTCCTTGTGAAACCATGCTCATGAAAATATAGGTCTGCAATAATTTAAGATATGTAATATTCAGGGGGGTTGCATCTAGAAAAGAATCAGATTGCTTACTTAGTTGAGAATTTAAAATACAAACAGAGATATTTGCAAATGGTCTCATATGAACCGACTTATCTTCTGTAGAAACAAAAATTGAGAAATGCATGTATCCAAGTGTTGATAGCAAAGACAAACATGAGTCTGTCAAAACAAATAAACTAACAATAAAATATACGGCGGGCAATGAAGGGAAAAGGAAGGACCAATGAAAAGCAAAGGAAATAAAAAATGTGGGCAACATACATTATAGGTTGTGGGAACATGCAATCTGACTCTAGAGAAATAATGGCATGCCAATTTAATCCACCAGTAATAGTTCACTGCCCCACCGCTTTGTAACTAATACGAATAGCCGAAAACAACAGTACACTGCCAAAGGCAGGTGCACACAACGTCTCTTAAGATTACATATTTTAAATTATTGCAGACTTGTATTTTCATGAGAACGGTTTTCATAAATAACATATTTAAATGTATGTCTAGTGTAGAATTTTGATAGATGTACGTAAAGAGTTTGACCAAGTGAAACGACGAGACAGTTTCTCATGGAATACAATTATTGCAGCATACAAAATACATGGTTATTGTCACAAGGATCTCACACTATTTCACCATATGCAAGAAACAAGTCTTCAACCCAATCAGCGAGCTAAAAATGTCACTTACTTAAAGGTCTCGGTATAAGGAAAAACATGAGCAAAAGAACAAGTAGTCCAATCCTATGTTATGAAATTAAGGAGAATGGAAAGCAAATAAAAGAAAATTCAAGCCCTATATAAACATCAAAACAAAACAGTGAAATGCCAACCCTTCACAGAACATTAACCCTGCACATTTGATTGATAGATCATAAATAATAATAATTTAGAAACATGCACTCTTTACTAACATACATTTCATAAAAAATCTTGTCATCTTGGTCAAGATAATGCTCTGTTCCTACTGTACGAAATGAAGGAGAACATAGAGTCTTTGTATTTAAAATTTAAAAATGTATAAACCTTCTACAAAAATAAAACCAGCACTTCCTGTCAAACATTTTGATCATAAAACTTTCAATATCTCCTGCTAATGACAGTCTTAAGAAATCACATTATTTACAGTGCCCAAAAAATTGGCACTTATAGCACATAACATCCTAGCTACAGTTATAAGAGAAGCATATGAAGTTATTAAGATATAGCCACAAGATGGATAATATGACGATAGGAAAGCTAGTTAAATGCAAAACAAAAGAAACTATGAAATGTATCTTTCAAAAGGTTTTTTCACATTAAAAAGATTGACAAAGTGGCAATTGTACAATGAAACAAGTCTCAAACTTAAGGAAGTAAGAGCTATCAAAAACATAAGACAATGTTTTTTCGATCGAACAACTGAAAGAGCACATTGTAGATGTTTGCATCATATAACTACCTAAATTAATTTTATGTATAAAAGTTTAATGGAGCATGCCAGTACTAGTTTTCATTTTTTCTTGGCATTTCCCTTTTTTCCCTTCTTGACATTAGCAAGTTTTTTTGCCCGATGTGGTTTTTTCCCTCCAGCATGTATTGCCTCTGCAGTTATTCCCATCTTTTTCAGTTTGTGATCAGGTTCGTATTATACAACATCTTCAGGATGATCATATGCAAGGCCAAATCCCCTCGAGTTGGGGCCCGCCGTACGGAACTTGGAAAGGTAAAGAGGGCAGGAAGGATGCAGGCGGAGACGTTCTCTAACCAATTCAGCGATCACAGGTTTTGCCGGTTTCGGTTGCCTACAATGGAGCACATTGACCAAAAACTTTTTTCGGTTGAAAGCATCTTCCCGTTCCAAGTGCGGAGTAGTAATTGTCACACCATGTGGAGGAAGAACCATTGTATTCCAAGTCTTCATTGCTGCAATTTCACAAGCAACCCAAAGCAATAGAAATGTAAAAAAGCAATTCTATAGAAGTTATGCAAGCCTCGATAAGTTCCATGCCGGAAATGGAAGCCAAACACATTGTTTTTTTGTTGCGGAGCACCAACAAGGAATCAAAGACAAATATTGGTGTGTCGTTTGTTTTGGCAGGCAGCTTTAAAAGCCTTGCCAAAGGATAGTCTAACACCCAATAATGGGCATTCTGATGAAGCATCCAAGGGGCAATAACCCCTCAGCACACACTGAATCCTACCATTGTCGAAGGCGCTTGCCCCTTCATGCCGCGGTTGAAGATCGAAAGCAAAGAAATAGTGTTTTCATGCAACACATACAACAGTAAGATGTTTTAAGATAGACAAATTAACCCACATAATTAAGTATTTATGAAAATGTAGAAGGGAAAAAATGCAAAAAACAACACATAATCAATAACCAATTTTATAAACAATATGGTAGGGAATTTTCCATGAGATAAAGAAAAAAAAATTTTCAGAAAAACCTTAAAGTTCATGAACACAACAACTAGATAAAGGCAAGTGAGACACTTCAACAAAGAAGAATATCATATTCTATGAGCAATCTTAAAGTTCATGAACATCACAATTATATCTTTGCATTAAATAGTCAACAATGTGCATTGAATGGAATTGTGGAGTTCTATAAATTGAAAGGAAATAACTTTACATGAGACTACATAAAGAAAGTAATGCAAAACAACAAGATCAGATCTGCACAAGACAATGTTTATTTCTTAGATGGTTTATTCTGCTAACACTTAAAGATATAATTTGGATAAATTAGTACTAATAGATGAGCATGTACTAATAAATGTCATAGTACTTATAATTGTGATTGAAAGTCATAGTAATAAAATAAAATAAAATAGGACCAATAAATGTGTGACTTGTACCTAATACTAGTGTGCAAGGGTCAATCACATAATGACACATGGTATGCACGACTATTAGTCACCCATGGCCTATTAGCGTGCCTGATTTTTATAGTAATTTAATTCATAATGTTTTTCCCTACAATTAAGTGCACCTAAAAAAAAGGTAGCATAAATAAATAATATGCTACATAATGGTGTAAAAATGAGTATTATGCATTTATTTTGGAAAATCAGTGTTTCCATATTTCAGACCTAGTTTTTGTTTCCATTTCCATTTCCAAGCAACTTTAGAAATAGAAAACAGTCAATTTGACAAATGACACAAACAATTGCCAATAGACATTTTGAAAACCATGTATGCTATATAAAATGGGGCAGTATGAAGCCACTGATTTACTACCTGAAATGTGAAATGAATAAGCAAACAAAGCCTTGTGACAACTAACTATCCCATAACATGGCGGCAACAACAATAAAACCAATTTTGAATCACTATCATCCCATAGAAATCTAGATATAAAAAGACACCAATCATTATAACAAGGACTGAATAAAATATGCACCATGTTGGGTATCTCTAATCTTTATCTATTTGCAACGAAACAAAAATGAAGTAGGAGTCATTGAGGCAACTCTAGCAATAGGAAAAGTAGTTTTAAGTTCATGGAAATATACCTATAAATGCAAATAGCTGAATCCAACATTTATAGCATACAAGCCAAAAAAAGAGCTAGTTTGTAGGAAGCCCATCCTCTGAAATTGCTTATGTTGACAACTATTGGACGAAACAAATCAATACAACTTTTGGTCCCATAGATCTACTTGGTCTCATGGACTTAATTAAAATCTTTCAATTCAATTCAATTAAAACCCTTATGGCAGGCTACATATTCAATAAAATGGCAGCAGCAAGAATAAAACCAATTTTAAGAACTATCCTGTAGCAAAGAAATAATAATCAAGCAAGTAACACTAAACAATAATGAAGCAAGAACCAGTAAGACACCTCTAGCTATAGAACACCAAGTTTGAAATTCATGGACATGTGCGTATAAATACAAACATAAAACTAGTTTGTCGGTAAATTCATCTTGTGAAATTTCTTACGTGAACAAGTAATGGCCAAGAGAAATTGCCACACTCATATTTATGCAAAGAGTTGAAGGGAAAGAGTAGCAGACGGGAATTAAGTGTGCAATCATGGATTTTATTGCCTACAGTAGTTATACAATGTAGTATTACAAAGTCCTTGAATGGAATGAGCTCGAGTGACAAATGATCAGGCCTTATATAATGGAAACCCGAGTTCAAATCCCCACAAAGATGTTATAATATGTTAAAAATTTCGGAGTTTTACAGGTTATTAAATCTAGTAGACTACCACATCCAATTCTAGGTAAGGCCTACCCAATGAACAAAGCCAGATGGAAATAGGCGGCAAATTTGTAAGGATAGATACCCCTCAGTAACAAAACAAAAATATGTAGGTGCTACTTTATGACCTTTACTGGTAAGTGATATCACACAATGAAATCCATACATGCTTTGAAAGGTGGAAAGCATGAAATCAGAAAGTTATGCTGATTTATACGAATGTAATCTGTACAAATGGAAGGATGCTGACAAAGAATGCCTTCATGAAATGTAGATTCTAATGTACATCATAAAAGACAAAAAGGGTATTCAAAAATATAGACAATAAAACTTAAATTCAAACAGAAAGATCACGAAGAGAGGAATAAAATTGTACGATGGCAAATGCAAGAAATGATACCATACTTCAGATTTCCATAGTTCAAAATTATTAGTTAGACTGGAGAGAGAATTTGGGCGAGAGGTTTTTCATCATAGGACCAAGATTAACAAAAACCTCTGCCAAAATTTCAATCAAAACATTTTAAAATTTTGGTTATTTTTTATGCCCTGTTTTTTCTTTTTCCCTCGAAGTGGGCGAGGAAGGAGTCTATGGTATTTCAATCCTGAAAGGAAAAAAATCAATGCTAAGGTGAGAGTTTGGAATTCAGTACTAATCAGCTGGCAAGAATTGATTTTTAACTGTTAACTCCTACCCAGCTTCATGGTATAATTCCTTCTTCCTCTTAATCCCACAAATTTTCAAGCCTGGTTTACTTGAAAACTCACCTAGTGCTACTGGTCTGAAGCAATCCCATACATTTTCAAGCTCAAATTTTACATCAAAACTCACATAGCCTTACTGCTCTGAAGCTACAAGGTGATTGGGATATGAAGACAACTTTTGTTTTTGAACAATATTAAAATTCAAAAATGTTACAATAGGAGGACGACCAGAGAAACAAACCACAAAATAGAAACCCTAAATAAATAACAAGCCACAAAACAGAAAAACTAAAAAAGTAACAGAAATACACCATTAAAACAACCAAAACAAAATAAAAATAAAGAGAGAAAGATTTACAACAGCACTGGAAGGTGGTGGAAGATCATCATCCTTATAGAGGATGAATCCCCCCATAGACGGCTCCTCAGACAAAATTTGAAAGTAACTACATGTAAAACTATAACATATGTATTTTATAGAGCTAAGTTACTGGCAGAGAGAGCATTTTCGATTATTTTTTCAAGATAAAGAGATCTGGGATCAACCACAGGGACTAACCTTGATGCAAACCGCTTTACCTCGTCCACACATGTCCTCACATCCGTGAGAGTAGCATGTTATAAACTATTTACACTACCCTTTTCTCTGCCAATCGGCTTCCTCAGAACTGATAATGAGGTTTGAAGATTGACCTTTCAGCTACACCAATCAATGCCCACTATAAAATGCAAAACCCTTCCCGGAGCCGTAAGCAAGGCGTTTTTTATTTTTTCTTGGTCTGAACCGTACTGTCTTCTAGGGAGGTAGCCATTCTTCCCCTTTCTTGCTGACGCTAAAGACATGTCCGCCTCCCCTCACGAATCCCGCAACTGTACTCCATTTCTGGCTCCAAGTATGCCCCCCTCCTTCGAGCATGACGCAGGGGTTCTCTGTTTTCCATGCATTCCATCACTTCTCTGTCTGGAAGATTTACCAATTTCTATCCACAAAATCGACGGCTCCCATGCATCCGTCCATCGTCGACCGCTCCATCCTGGCCCTCGCAGTCTCCTTCGGTGTCAGCAGGTCGGAGGCTTCCCCACATAGTTCACGCCTTTCGGCGTAATAAGTAACTTTGTGAATATTCCTCAATGACTGAACATTAAATGAATTCCTTGCTGACTCATCATTAATGGGATCCCCCAACAGCTTAGAGATAATTTGAAATAGATCCTTCCACTCATCCAACCGGTCTACCCGGTGACCACAACTGGCTGCACCCTACACCACCTCTGACCTACCAGCTCCCCATGTTTGAGGCTCACTACTGCTCACCCCTGTAAGAGATAAGATGATACAGTCAGGAATAAAATCACTATCCAGCACCCGATGTCCATCAACAAAAAATCATAGACATCTCCAAAACCCTTCACACATAATATTCTCCAGTTGTTTCTCATTTTGCTTCAAGATAGGGGTCTCATCCTCCTGTTTCACCAATTCCTCTTCATCCTCTGTCGATTCCTCCTAATCATCATCCCCTTGTAGATATGACACTCTCACTTGCGGCTCCTCTAGCCCACAACAATCCTTCATATCATATCTTGTTATTGTACATTTGTTACAGAAGATCCTGGAGCTTTCAACTTCAATATATTATTCCCATTTTCCATTAGGAGATTGTAGGAAAATTATTTTCGGTAATTTGAATCCCACATGATTATTGATACAAATCTTGGCATATACTAATATAGACTAGTTTTTGGTTGTAGGATCAACCGCAATGAGTAGGCCCATTGATCTGACAATCCCCAAGAAGACCTCAGGTTTCAATAATTATAGCAGTAGACTTGGAATCATGATCCAAACTAAGAGGGTTTAGAAATAACATTCATGAAGCATTCCCAATTCCCATTGACGGAAAGTGAAGGTAGTGTTACCAAAAAACCAAGGTCCTTCACGTAAAACCCTCTACATATCCAACTTAGAGTGAAAGAAAAAAAGAAAGCCTTCACCATTAAGAGCTCGGAATTCAATCTTACAACAGTATTTCCAGCTACCCCATTCTCACATTGAGTCAATATTCGGTCAAATCCTAAAAAACCTACCAAAAATGGAAAATATGAATTTTTGTTGGCCTTATTTAATTAATCAAGATGCAATATATATAATTGATATTATAAAAACATATTTGATGCTTTAAACATGTTGACTAAATAGAAATGGATTTATTTTTTTGATAGATGTTGAAAGGAGGGTTTTGGTAGGGTCCCTTCTATGTTACATCATCAAATATACTATCCATAATAATTTTAAGGAATAAATAGTACAACAACTAGACTAGTCTAGGAGAGGCCTAAAACCATAATAAAAACCAAAAGAAAACATGGACTAACTCAAAAAGAAACCTAAATCAATAAGAGGCGAGATGCCTAGAATTTCATACTAGAACCATGACTCCTAGTCACTGTGGGATGACAAAAAGCACATGGCATTAAATAAAAAAAAAATTGTATAGAGATTAAGAAATAGATAAAATTTATTTTAGTGAAAGTTTATTGTTTTAAACATTTTGATATTTAAAAAAAAGGAGATTAAGTAGGAATATAGATTAATTCATATTTCATTTTGTTTAAATATTAATGAAAAAATAATTGAGACAAAAAAATTAAGTTGACAAATTTGAAGTGAACGAGTTAGATCTAATTTTTAACATACTATATACTCATCGGGGAGCATTTTGAGAAATATTTCCATCTCATTTTAAAGTTTTAGAAGTGTCTTGTTTGGTATTATGATCTATTATTTTTGAATGGTATTGCTCCCTAAGAAGAAATCCTAGCACATCACAAATTGAATGTTATATATATTATATATACAAAATTTCAAAAATAACTTAACAAGGGACCCCTAATGTCTAATCCAGGGTATTGTATACACATTTTTAATAATGTATTGAATATATGTATATAAGTAGCATTGTGATCATGTGGCATGTTCATGTTTAATACTTAGAACATAGTTTAATTATACATCAACCTAGAAGCGAAGAAGAGGAGAAAGTTAATTGATGGACAACATTCATCGTGACCTTCTAAGCTCTTCAAAAGGAAGCCCCATGAATTTTTATAGAAGATTGAACTAGAATGGGAATATGAAATCCCTCGGCTGAATGTAACACATTCGTTGGTGGAAAGGGCTTATGGTAGGCTCAAGTTCTCTTTAATGGGTTGTTTTGGAGGGATTTGACCAAAAATTGACCAAGTAAGAAGCTGGATTAAGAGGAAATTAGGAATACTGTGGTTCTATGGGAGAACTACACTTTCCATTGTAAGAATGAATCTAGGCTCAAAAAATCACATTCCATTGTTGTGTCCTATCTTTGTTTTCCCCTAGAATTTTGGGAAGTGGATGTGTTGCCAGTAATAACCAAGTCCTTTAAAGATCTAATAGCTATAGACCTGAATATTGTTGCTAGATCTTGTTTCATTGTAGCAAGAATGTGTCTTAATAGTTCTAAAGTCTCTCCTCCTCCTGAGGCTATAGATTTGGTGTCTCGAGATGGGACTTGGAAGCAATTTTATTTTTGATGATTCACTAGTATTTTGTGGAAAATGCTGGAGAGTGAGCAATGGATCTTATGGCTATAAAGGGAAATACCTATCCTTTAGAAGAGAAACAATACACAATAAAATGAGATAAAGTCACCTATCCAAATATAACCGATAGTTGAATCATCCTCATAGTCAGGGGAGACACCATAGGAAACATTTGAAGAGATTTTGGTGGATCTAATCCTTGAGGCAGGAAGGTCGGTTTTAGATTGGCCAAAGCAGAGAAAATATTACTTGTTAGTCCCCACTTTCCACACTATTGATGTGGATGCTTTTTAAAATTTTGAAAAAGTGGGAGGAATTTTAATGGGAAGTTGTCAGAAAGAATGGATATGAAGGTGCTACTATCCACGCCACATTCAATGGGAGCAGTTCAAACCATCACAAAAGGAGAGGATAATAGTGGTGGTTGCATGGGGCAATGCTCCCCATTAATGAATCACAACCAGAGACAAGAAAAATCAGATGAGGAGATTGTTGAACAACAAACATTTAAAGGTGTTGCAACAAATGATTATAAAAATCATAAATATGATGTGGTTTTGGTGGAACGAATAATTAATGACCTCATCTCCATGGAACTGCATTTAGGAGTAATGGAGATGGTAGTGACATGCATGGTAAAAACATTAATATAACTTCAATGAGTTCTAAATATTTGGGAAAGATAAATGCTAGAAAAGAGAGGGAAGAAGGATGGACTAAGGTTAAGAATAAAACACAACGTATAATCTATCACCCCATGTGAGAGACTCATAGTTGTAATGTTAAATCCTAGGCGTCTCTCTCTCGAGTTATATTTTGCATCTAGTTCAGGCTTCCTGGTTTTATTCTGATTTGTGATAGTTCCTGGATTAGATGATTCAGTTGCTTTGTTTAAGCTTTAGCTTTTATCCTTGTAATCCTCATTTGTATATCTGGATAATATATCCTTAGTTGTAATAGGGAAGTGAACCTCGCAAAAACCTCTTTTTACCAATTATCAAAAAAAAATTATACATCAAGCTATGTTCTTATTTTGAAAATAAAGATTAAATTTTCACTAAAGCTTCTTTCTTTTTAAGGTTGAATTGATAATATGAAAAATAGGAGTCAATCAAACATTCAAATATCCTTTGAGTATCCCAATTAAAAATCGTATGTCAAAAAACTTCAGTGAGACGAATTGTTTTGTAGAAAATAGTTTCTAATTCAAATTTTCCATCATAAACATCAAAATATTAGTAATCTTGAGATAAAGGAGGATAATATGAAAGTATTCAATGTTAATGATTATCTTATATTTTTGTTTTCTCATTTTATACTAGGTAATTCATACTACATAGGATTCGGACTAATGTATGACAATGTTGAACATACAATACAGTTTGAACATAGGAAAATGTCAATCTCAAGTGACATTACCGTTCCACATCTTAGATCAAATAAGATATTTCCAAATAGAGAAAAAAATATTTATGCTACAAATAAATTCTTTCGTGGAAAGAAGGATGTACAAATAGACATTTCCATTAGGTGGTCATCACGTTATAATAGACAAAGATTTTTTTTAATCAATTAAACTTTTTATTTTAGTTTAAATATCAAATAATTTTTTTTCATTAACTTCAAAATATTTAAAATGAAATATAAATATTAAATTTATTTTTTTGGGTTAGTTTTATATGTCTTTTTGTTTCCTTTAGTTCACATATAAAATCATTTTATTTCATTTATACTTCAAAATATACTTTTGTATTATTTCAAATATTATAAGATATTATTTCATTTAGTTAACATATAAAACTCAATTGTATCATTTACTTCATAATATTATTTCCTTTTAAATTGACATTGAATCATTTGGATTTTTTTACTTCTTTAGTTCAAATATTTAGGGAAAACAACAGAAGTACACAAGTAGGGAAACCATAACAAGTTGACTATTTTGTCTAACAGTCTAAAATGGTAGAATATATTTTTTTTTTTGGTCATAGTAGAGATTTTGAAAATGAGACAAAATATAATGAAAATAGAAACAAATAAAATAAGCTGGAAAACGAAAAATATTATAGGTCTTTAATATAAACTTAAAGAAACTCATGTCAAACTCAAAAAGATCTTCAAAATATTCAAGAAAAAGAAGAGTTTCAAGATAAAGATGTTGAAGAAAATAATCATTAAATAATAGATGAAGTCAAATGAAATAATAAATAATTAGAACTGGATAAAGATGATGATATTTCTTATGGAGAGAAATAACAAGAATTTAATTTAAATAAAAGATTACAAACTCAAATACTGTTGAGTATATATATATAATTTTATTGATAGTGTTGAATATGTTAGGAATTCTTATGTTAGTGTTCACTGTGATTAATATTTTATCGTAATAATTAGTACAAGTTAGTTTGTTAGTAGAATATATTGTTATAATATATTATCATAATAACAATATATTCTGTGGTTAGTTTGTTACACCTGTATTATTATAAATGGGTCTATTGTTACCTATTTTATAGGAGGTTATTCTGCCTACCTCCATGGCTATATAATAACCATCGTATATGTTGAATAATTTAGAAATATAATATTATTGTGTGTTGATTCTGTTCAACTATATCATCTGGCATCAGAGTGATCTACTCTAACCTTGTAATGGAGCAGTAGGAAGAAAGAGGCGAAGTCTCCAACATGTATTTTTCCCCCGAATTTATGATTTTTTAAGTAGTTAAGCTTTTAATAAGTCTGCTTACAACACAATATTTCATTGTTAAAGGATTTTGTGTAGTACCCACTTCCCTTCGACACCTTTTGTTATTGATATCGATACTATTGACTACACTTATGGACATTATTGTAGCTTTTTGATTTAGCATGATATTAGATGTTAGAGATACTAGACGGTTGTTGTCTTCGATTCATATATGATGCATGTCGATCATTAGAGACATTTTATATTGATGTTGATATGTTGTGGACATGACTATATATATTTATGACATGCCATATCTTTTGCCACATTGCGTAGGCCTTGATAATTAAATGAATGTTGTGATCATTTTGACATGGATAAAATTTAGAATAGAGATGAATGTAAGAAATTTTAGATGATGATTTGTTTCATATATAGATGATTGTATATTTAAATTTCCTATTTATTTTGGATGTTTTGATACAGACGCGAGGCCGAAGGAGGTATTTATTTTTTTGCAAGTATATATATATATATATATTCACAACAATCATTGGGGGGATTAGAGACCAACCACATCAAAATTCTAAATGAATTCAACAAGGGTCATCATGGCAACATGTAATTGTGTGTGTGTTAGATTTATAGTTAGGGGGAAATTATGACCAAGGGGTCATATGTTGCCTTTTATTAGTTCCTTTATTTGATGTTAGTATGTGGTTCTTTTAGTGATGTAATTTACTTTTTTTATTTATTTAGATTTTGATGTATGTTTTTCCCCTTTATCTTAATGGGTCTAAGTGTCTTAATTAGAGTGAAATTAATCTATTCCTAAAATAATTAAAGATGTGACCAAAAGAAGTTCATTTATTAGACTAGATTTGCCCTTGGATTTTGTGTTGTGTGTTGAATTCTTGGGATCTTGAGTGTTGTACACTCTACCCTTCTTGGAAACTCGAATTTGGCCTTAAGGGCCAATTTTGAAGGCTTGTGGGAGAAGTTAAACTTGTACCACACCTCTTAAATTGATATACCAACCCTACCTATGGGTTGGGGGGTCAAAATTAGACCCCATTAGGTGTTTTGGGAAGATAAAAATGTGAAATGTTTATTGCACTTTCTTTCTAGTAATTAATTTTGTCCTTAGTGGGGTGTTGTGGGCTTGGTTTGTGTGTGTAAGTAACTTGTAATTCGTCTCACCCACCAATTTATGATGCATTGGGGTTGAGGTTTGACTTGTGAGGTGGAGTTGTGGATGTGTGATGTGGCATCCCACATGGAGCCACCTCATCCTCCTCTCCCCCTTTTCTATTTATTGTAGTTCTTTTGCTTGTTTGGGGGTTACTTCAACATTTTGTGCTCTTGCATTTTTTGAAGAGTTAGAGGATTTTTGGGAGTCCTTGTGGATTGTTGGAGCTTGTGGATGCTTTCTTGGTTTTTAGGAGCTTGGAGATTTAACCTTAGAACAAGCTCTACTATGGAAAGGTAGGAGCTTTACCTTTGCTTATGTTATGCTTTCTTTTGTGTTTATGTGCTTGTGTTGAGTATTTTTTTCTTTGGAATGCTTGTTGGGTGTGGGTAGATTGCCTAAGTTTGGAGTAGGAGGAGACTAAGGGGAGATTTCATGTAGGGAGACATAAGAGTTTACTTTCTTGTTTAGAGGGAGTTTGGGTTGGGTGCCCCACCTTGGATAAGGAATGATTGCATTTTTACTTATTTCTTTTATGAGGGAGGCATAAGAGATTGAGGGAGGCATAATAGTTTAGGGAGGTATAAGAGAATGTGGGAGGTATAAGGGGTACTTGAGGGATACATAAGAGTATGTAGGGGATTTGAGATATGCATTGGAGGCTTTAAGGTGGGTACCCATTCCCATTAGGAGGCATAAGTGGTCTCCCCATATGTCTTTCTCCTTTGGCTTTAATTTTAAACCTTGTTATTTGTTGTTTTGTTGTTCTTATTTCTTGTGTTGTAGTTGATTTGAATGTGGTTGGAATGGTTGTGAAACTATTTGTTAGTGTTGTGGAAGCTTGTTGTTGCCATGTGTTGGAATCATATCCCATTGTAATGTGGTTGGGGCTCGAGGGCCAATGAGGAGGATGAATTATCCTCTTCATTGGATATCTTGGTTGGTTGGAGAGCATTGCTTCTCCCCCCATTTTTTTGTGGATTAAACAAATCTTGGAGTAGCTCTCTTGTCGGAGTTGTGAAGTTTGAATTTTTGTTGGAGACCTTGTGAACCTTTCATTTGAGAAGAATTTATTATATTTTGACTTAGGGTGGAGGAACTTGTATTATTGTATTCTATTTTGCTTACATTCTTGTATTATTTCCCACCTTGAGTGGAATACTTTGTAATAATCTTGTGGAGAAAATTTTCATTCCAATATTTGTATATTGAAAAAGGGAAAGAAAGTGTTGTGTTGAGTTAGTTGTGAAATGGAAATCTTTTGTAAAAGTTTCACTGAAAGTTGTATTGTGAAAAGGATAGCTTACCGTCATTGTGAAAGTTGTAATGTTGGGAATGAGAAAGAAGGACATATAGAAGTTGCAAGAAGTGGAAAAATGTATACATAGTTTAAAGTCGAATAAAAATAAAATTTTCTATAGTGATTTTGAATGTAAATGTGTTGAAGTGAAAATGTGAACAAGCAACAAGCTTGGAGTATAATGTTGTATTGATATGTTGCTTTTTGTAGCAAGAAAATAGCAATGTTAGAATTAGATTTAGATCCTTTTTTCTCTTAGAATTTGAATGAAGACTAGTTGAACAAATGAAAATAATATTGTATGAAGTTGTGATTTTATTGGAATAGATAATGCCTTAAAATGAGTAGTTTTAACTAAGAAATGAACAATTAGAATGAAACCCCAAAAATGGAAAATGCATGACCATGAAACAAGGCTCAAAATGTATATTTAACCATCTTAGTAACTTTTAGTTTTTGAGAAAAACTCGGATGATAGTTTTTTTTTTAGAAATAGGACCACTTCACTATGCAGAGTGGTGGTCTTGTAACCGTTGCTCAGGAAAAGGCGGCAGTCTAAAACCACCGCTTAGTAGGACAGTGGTTCATGGTTTTTTACCCAGGTAGGGCAGTGGTCCCAGGACCTCTAGCCTACTCTGGGTGGTGGTTATGTCACTTATGACAGAACTTCTTGTATCCATGCCTGTGCAAAATGTTTAATTGGTATACACTAAATTTTAAGTTGTAAATTTAACTAATAAACTACCAACAAACAAACAATGAGTAAATCTCATAGATTTGAGAAATAAAATCTACAAATGGTAGTTTAAAAATAATATTTTTCATTTATAACAATGGGGGTAGGGTTTGTCCCAAAATTGAAACCTAAAAACACAAATAACTTGAAATAAAACTAGATTGGTAAAGGAAATCCTTCCAAATCCTTGAAGGAAGTAAACTACCACAATAAACTATAATATAAACCATCTAAGATTGATATCCTTATAGAATTCCTCCATATTTTCCCCTCTCTTACTCCCATGGCTTCCTCCTCTCCAACCTACAATTTTATTTTTCACAAAAGAAAATAGGTCAAATGAGGAGACTTGGTAAAGAAAGAGAATAAATAAAAAATTATAGGGATCTTTAGGGTAAATTGGAACCCTAAGATCTTGTGGTCAAAATTGATTTGATCTAAAGGGGGAGGATCAACCCTAATTTTATTAGGTGAAAATGATTTTTATAAATGGGGAATGGGGAAATTTACTTTCCTTAGGGTGCTAAGATATTTTTAGTTCTTAGTGTTTTAAAACCTAAATAATATGTGTAAATGGGGAATGGGGAAATTTACTTTCCTTAGGGTGCTAAGATATTGTTAGTTCTTAGTGTTTCACCTGATTCTAGATATTTTCTTCAAATGTTTGATGAAACAAATAAGGGTAAAGGGCTAGGAGGAATACCTGTTAAGATGTTGGTCATAGGTTGTTGGGTGCATATAGCTTCTTGATCCATAACTAATCATGAGAGATTCCTTTTTGCTTGGAGGAATTACCTAAAATGGAAAACGATACAACTAAATGAAAGTTAAATAGTATATGCAGTGGACTACCTAGCATATACTAGATCCGGGAAGTGTGATACTTCCTAGATGGTTGTCAATCCACTATTTAAAACAAATTAATGCTAACAATAAAGGAAATCCTACTATAGTTAAAATGATTTAGGTATATCATTCGTCTATAATAAGAAAATTTATTCACAACAGGCTAAGCTATGATTGAATTGGAAGGTCAGGGTCTCTGTCAGAGTGCAAGTATTGATTAGGGTCAGGTTCTAGGTGGTGTTGGGTGTTGGGTGAGGGTTTTAAACTCTATTCTTTGCCAGAGAGTACAAACACAGAGACCGATGTCAGTTTGGTATGACTGATGTCGTTTTAGGTTAACTAGAGATGGTTGTGGGTAACCGGTGTCGGTATGGTCGGGGTATAGGAAACTCAGTAAAAGTTTGGTGGGGTGACAAATCTGAGGCTAGGTGAAAATAGAAGGGAAATGAAAAAGTTTGTATGGGTCTCAGGTATGCATATGATTGATTAAAATATGGATATGGGCAGTTCAAGGATGTGGATAGAAATGTTAATCAAGTTTGCATGGAGGTAAAAAAACGGTGGAATTAAACTGGAGTAGAAACTAATGACATAAGTAAAAGAATCAACCAAATGATAAATGGACAGGTGCTGGTTGACAAAACACTTAATGTTTGTAGGAGCTTGATGTTTAGTTGATAATGGTGGGTGATCAAATGGAAGGGACTTAGTGTGGTGCTAGTGCTTCCTTGGATGCTCTCGTGAAGGTAAAATGGATCTATAGTTGCTTCAGGTGCTGGCTATGGATACTTTGATGCATGTATTGATGTTAGTTCTACTTGCATGCAGCTTTGGTTTCATATCTCTTTCTCAAAAGATGTCACGAACTCTCAAAAATGTGCCACCACTCAGAAATGTGTCAACCCCAAAATAATGTTGTTTTTGGGGTTAAATGGTAACCGATGATGGTTCCAGGTTTATCGGTGGTGGTTTAGGGTAACCGACGTCAGTTAGGGTGGGATTTTCTAGGTTTACTAAATTGGGAAGATCCCCTTGATTTTCTTGGATCTTGCCCATTTTTCTCCATGGAATAAAATGGAAGCTTTCTTCTCATGGGTAGGAATGTGGTTAGAGGGAATATAGGCTTTGATTTTGATGGTTTAGATCTTAGTTAGTTATGGCAACATACTAAGAATAGGTCTTAGGGTGAGGTGGCTAGATGAGGTGTCTAGGTGAGGTGGATGTGTAGGTATTATCTCAATTAGGATATTAAAATAATAAATATTGTGGGATAATGAATTAATTTAATTAATTTTAGCGTGGGATGAAAGGGGTCATGGTTAGGTGAATGTGTTCGGGGTAATTACTTGACGAGGGATTAAGGGAAGTGTTACCCAATTTTGGTGTCTACACTTAGCAAGCCTTAGGAAGTCAATGGAAAGGACTCTAAGTTAATAGGATAATAAATTTAAATAAATTAACATAAGGTTAACCTTATTAGGATTGAACATTAACTAAAGAGAAGAAAACATTTAACTAAGTAAATTAATCTATGGTACCTTCCTAATGAATAATTAATTAATGAAATTTAGATATAAATTTGAAAATATGTTACCCTTTTATCTAGACCTGGTTCTTCAATCGTAAAGTTGAGTTTAGTGGTGTAATTTAATTGTTGTACCCTAGGGGATTAACATCCTTGTAACATCTTCTATCCTTTACCTTTATCTTGTAACACAAACAAATTTAGTCACAATTTTTGTGAAAAGTGTTAGGTGTTAGCATGTTCCTAGAACTTCATTTTTGCGGGCGTTACATTTGGTATTAGAGCCATAGTTTCAAAGCTTGGACCCTTGGGCACACTAGATAACATGAGACATGAATTTTTAACCTAGTACAAAATTGTTCTTTTAAATCTAGAAAACCACATTAGCTGATATTTGTATAATTTTAAAAAACTTAGAGAACTGAAACAAAACCAAAATGATGAACTAACACTCGCCTTGGTCTGTGTAGGAGGCATAGACCAGATGAGGGCTATTTTCACATAGACCTAGGTATACCACCGCCAGATCAGGCTGTAGCGGCCATTATTCCTTAGATTTTACAGACGCTTCAGGATGTCAATGCCACTATACGCGGAGGGTCCCTAGGAGGATGAACTGCTAGATAAGATATGGAGCCATTAGTTGAGGCTCGAGAATATCCTTAACACAGTGAGGAGCATGGGGTATATAACTTCCACGTGGAGTCAGCTAGGGCAGAGTCTCCATAGAGAGGGCATGGAGACAGGATTTCAGGACATAGGGATAGATCTCAGAGCCCTAAACAGAGGGAGGAGTATGCATAGAGACCTAGGGCTCGTCATTTATTAGCTCCAGACCGTATCAAGGAGATCCTGAAGCTACAGCCATCTCACTATTCTGGTGATACAAAAGGTGTTCAGGCAGAGGCCTGGTTAGTGAGCTTGACTAGATGCTTCAAGCTCTACCCTTGTACTAGCAACATGAAATCTCATGTTGTGATGCATATTATGAGGGATGAAGTAGGAGTTTGGCGGAGTACTGAGGAGTAGAAGCTCCATGTTGATGTTGGGGTTAAACCATATAACAGTGTTGCAAAGATGTATAATCAAAGGAATCATACAAGCAATGAATGTAGATATAACTAGAAAATAAAATAAACAAGAGAAAGATTACACCAGATTTAACGTGGTTCACCTAGTGTGGGCTACGTCCACCAAGAAATGACCAATATTATTATTCAATGCTTTACAATGGAAATAAAATGAAGATATACTCTCTTCTAACACCTCTCAGGATGTTCAATAATTTTTCCTCACTCATCTACTCTTTCTTGCTCACCAAGGAAACTTACATGCAAAAAAATTGCTATGTATCTTATTTTCTTCTTACTCACCCTCATACAATGCATACATGCATATATATCTATTTTGGGTAACTTAACTATTCCTTTATAATCAATAAATCATATTTAAAATAATTGCTTTATTCTAATTTTCATCAAAAAATAAAATTTGCGTTGCACAGGTAACCGTCGATGGTTACTGCCTGACCGGCGACGGTCACTTCCTGACATGGACTGACTGATGCTGGTTACACCCTGATCAACGTTGGTTACTGTCATAACTAGTAACATGTAAAAACAAGTTTATTGTGAAGCAATTAAGTTCCATACTCAACAATCTCCCACTTGGAGATCAATTGCTACACTACGGTGCATCACCATTCTTGGTTCCTTTTCCTTGGTCTGTTTCTTCGTCTTCAAGTCTTAAAATTGAAGACCAACAGAAGTGGAGTGAAGCTCCATCTTCTCCCTTACAAATGTCTTCGTTAGGATATCTGCAGGGTTCTCATCCATATGGATTTTCTCTAAATTTAGTTGTCCATCTGACAAAACCTACCGTATGAAGTGATACCTCAAATGAATATGTTTCGTTCTTGAATGAAATGTTGAGTTCTTTTCCAGATGAATCATGCTCTGACTATCATTGTATAATATGCAATCCTCTTTCTCCTTACCTAACTCTTCCATGAACTTGCTCATCCATATCATCTCCTTGCTAGCTTTTGTAGCTGCAACATACTCTGCCTCTGTATTAGACAAAGCCATAACCTTCTGCAATCTCAAAATGTAGCTAGTTGATGTTCCACCTATAGTGAAAATATATCCGGTGGTGCTCCTCCTGCCATCCAAATCTCTAGCCATATCTGAATCAACATAGTCACGTAAAGAAGTATCTGAACCTCCATAGCATAACTCCATGCCGGATGTCCCTCTCAAATACCTAAGAATCCATTGGACTGCTTTCCAATGTTCTTTACCTGGATTAGCCATAAACTTGCTCACAACTCCCATTGCCTGTGCAATGTCTGGTCTAGTACAAACCATGACATACATAATACTTCCTACTACTGAAGCATAGGGAACATGTGCCATGTACTCAACCTCCTCGTGTGATGAAGGAAACTGATCTTTACTCAATTTTAAGTGTCCAACCATATGTGTACCAACAAGTTTTGATCTTTGCATATTAAACCTTTCCAACACCTTATTGATATAAGCCTCCTAAGACAAATACAACTTTTTTTTTGTCTCGGTGAATTTGCATGCCAAGGATTTTCTTTACAGCTCCTAAATCCTTCATTGCAAATGTGTGAGCTAACCTTTCTTTAATTTTACCAATGTCCTTCATACTGGATCCTGTAATCAACATATCATCCACATACAGTAAAAAAATAACATAGCTCCCATTTTCAAGCTTCTTAAAATAAACACAATGGTCAGATTCACATCTCATATAGCCATGCTCATGCATAAAACTATCAAATGTCAAATGCCATTGCCTTGGAGATTTCTTGAGCCTATATGGGATCTTTTTCAATTTGCACACAAGTTTATCCTTACCCTTGACTTCATAACCAAATGGCTACTGCATATAAATCTCTTCATCCAAATCACCATGAAGGAAAGTCATCTTCACATCTAGTTTCTCTAAATGCAAATCTTCTACTGCAACTAATCTAAATACATTACAAATAGAAGTCATCTTAACAACAGGAGGAAATATTTCACCAAATTCAATACCTAATTTCTGTGCAAATCCATTTACTAAAACCCTTTCCTTGTATCTCTTTTGTCCACCCTCTTCTTCCTTGATCCTATAAACCAACTTGTTCTACAATTTTCTCTTATCTACTGGGAACTTAACCAAATCCCAAGTCTGGTTCTGTTCCAAGGAGTCCATCTCCTCATCCATGCCATGCTCCCACCGGATGTGGGTTTTATCTGGCATTGCTTCTTCAAAGCTCTCTGGTTCACCATTATCAGTCAATAATAAATAAAATAAATAAGGTGTAAATATTTATGAAGGTTTACTTACCCTTTGTGACCTTCTCACAGGAGTTTGGGGTATCAGAGGCTCAATTTGGACCTCCTAGACATTTGAATTAAAATCTGATAGTGAACGATGTTGGTCACCTCTAACCAATGTTGGTTCTGCTAACCGCCGGTTTGGATCTTCTATAACCGATACCGGTTCTGTTGATTGATGGCGGTCATGGGTAAACTGACACCGGTTACTGTGTAACCATAGGTAATTATTTTAAATCTAAGAGTTCATTTTAATTCATAAACTCCTTAACCGGTTCATCCTTAGGTACCAAAATTTGATCCTTATACATTCTCTTTTCATTCCATTCAACATCATGACTCCTAATAATTTTAGAATTCTCTAAATCACAAAAATGGAAACTAAAATCACCAGATCTATAACCAATGAAAGTTCATCTCTCAGATTTTACATCCAATTTTTTCCTATTTTCCTTATCAACATGCACAAAAGCTTCTAAACCAAAAAATTTAAGAAAAGAAAGATCTACCTCTTTTCTGGTCCAAGCTTCCTTTGGTATTCCTCCATCTAGTGAACTTGAAGGCCCATGGTTAATCAAATAAACTGTTGTATCAATTGCTTCCACCAAAAATTATAAGGGTAGTTAAAAATGTATTTTCATACTTCTAGCACGTTCCATGATTGTATTGTTCATTCTTTCTACAACACCATTCTCCGGTGGTGTTCTTAGAACCATTCTTTCTCTATTTATCCCATTCAATGAACAATAATCATTGAAATCCTTGCTACATTATTCACCACCATTATCAAACCTAAGGCACTTTAACTTAGAATTTGATTAATTCTCAACAAGTGATTTCCATCTTTTAAAAGTCTCAAAAATATCATATTTATGTTTAATACAATAAACCCATACCTTTCTTGTAGCGTATCATCAATGAAGTAACATAATACTGGGATCCTCCATGAGAAGCTACCTGAGCTGGTCCCCACACATCTGAGTGTACAAGCTCTAATTTCTACTCTTTCTTAGTTGCCCCAAATTTGAGAAATCTCACTATTCTCTTGCTTTCCAAATATAAAATGCTCACAAAAATCAAGATATAAATCTTTCAAATATGATAACTTATACTTAGCCTTTAAGATATGCATTCCTTTTTGCTATGTACCTTGGGATATGATAATATAATATATATGGGTTGATGGAGATGCTGACATGTGGCACACATCCCTAGTTATATGTATGGGTTCACATGGGATATAATATTATAATGTATATGGGTTGATGGAGATGCCGACATGTGGCACACATCCCCTTAGTTAGTTATATGGGCTCACATAGGAATTAATTATATTGGGTAATGGGTCGGCCTACATTGGGATTAGGTGTTACCCATCCTATTTAAAGGATGTGAGTATCATTATGAGGGAATGTATGTATGATTTGAGTCTTCTACTTGGTAGAGGTATATTGGAGGTGCCCCCTCGAAGTGGATTCCCATCTTGGGATTTGGAGTTACTCCTTCCTTATGGAGCATTGTATGGTGTTTCCCTACATTAAGGGTATTATTCTACATATATTGATATTAGGGCATCTTGGACCCCATATATCTTATGTTTTATTATTTTCTACAATTTATTGATTTATTACATGCAAGGTTCATATCAAGTGGTATCAGAGCATCGATTTCGGTAAAAACAATTGCGTTCAAACCCTAATTTTAGTGATTCAGCTATATTTTGGAAAATACTATGAATTGTTTCTCAATTTTTGTACCACAGTTGTAGAAGGGTTTCATAAAGCTACAATCTAAATTTTAGAAATTTTTGAGGTGTTTTGTGGAAGTTATTACATTTTTAGGGTTTTGCCTAAATTTGCTTCATGGGCTGTATTTTTTGGAATTAATTTTCTAATTTTCTTCCAGAATTTTGAATTCCTTTCATAAATATATGGTAAAAATTTCATAATTTTTGGATCTATTTTTAAGAATATATTGAGAGTTTTAGGGATTTACATAAAACCGGCCTACATGTTGCAATTTTTTGCCTTTCTTTGATTATTTTACATATTCGGAAATCTATCAAAATTTTAGTAGGGGTTACTTCTTTGCGGTTTCAGATTTGAGGCTGAATGATTGACGAAATCATCAGTTCAAATATTGGTCAAAGGAGTAAGTTTGTAAAACCCTAATTTTTATGCATCATGGATATACCAATTTTCTATGGTAATGGGGAAATTGATGCAAAAAAATGGTGGATACAATTTAAACAAATGTATTTTAAAGAATTTTTAGTATGGGTTAGTTTTTATCTTCATCTTGGTTGGAAAGCGCAACATTGGTATTGTTATTTGGATATAGATCTATTAGATTGGGATTGGGAGGAAATGGAGGATATTTTCTTAGCTAGATGGGAAACAAAAAAGAAACACAATTTTGTTAAAGAATAAGAAGTAGCATTAGAAGAAGAAGAAGAACATATAGAACAAGAAGAAGAAAATGTTGATGATGAAGCTACTACACAGGATAGTACATCTCCAAGGAAGGAAGCTTCAATATTTTAGTTTGAAGGGTGTATTCAAAGAAAAAAGGTAATTGTTTCCATAAACCCTAGCAGCAAATATAACTTCATCAATATGGATGTAGCTCAAAATCTACATGTGCAAAAAAAGCATATTAAGGAAGCTCAAGTGGATGGTAAGCATATTCAAGTTTTTGAAGATTTAAAGCTCTCTATGGATAAATATGTTTTACATTCAGATTTTTATGCTTTAGATATGGATGGTATGGATATTGTTCTCAGATATCCTTGGTTAGAGACATTGGGAACAATTAATCTTAATGTGCAAAAGAAATTCATGAAATTATGGTACAAGAGAAAGAAAATTACATTGCAAGATATCACACTTAGCAAGGAAAAAAATAATGTAAAATTGGATCATGAAGATGAATTTGAAGATGGTGAAAAAGGGAATAAGGATGAATCAGAAGGAGAGGATGAAGAACATGATGAAAAAGTAAAAAATAATTTATCTACTCAAGAGAAAAAATAAATAACAACACAAGGTGGAAGAGGAAAAGAAAGTGGAGGAAAAGGTTGATAAGGTTGAGCATACTAAGGTTACACCATATAGACACCCACATCATCATGAGAGGAAAAAATCATGGAGACATGTTAGGACACACAAGGGCAACAATCTATATGGATATACAGGGAATCGACAGGAGTAATAATTTTGGCTATACATGGAATCAATGGAACAATAATTATATGACATGGAATCACATGAATAATAATTATGGATATGCATGGATGCCAAGGAGGAACACATATGGACCAGGATGGAATAAGATGAGCACAATGGAATATGGAATCATGTTTGGAGCAACATCACCCACTAGGATTTCATATGGGTGGTTAGATGATCGAGCATGGTGAAAAGTGTGCAATAATTTAAAGCACACTCATTATATGGCTTCTTCTTATGTTTTGGGGACAAAACATGTCAAAGAGGGAGGCAATGCTATGTACCTTGGGATATGATAATATAATATATATGGGTTGATGGAGATGCCGAGATGTGCCACACATCCCCTTAGCTATATGTATGTGTTCACATGGGATATAATATTATAATGTTTATGGGTTGATGGAGCTGTCGACATGTGGCACACATCCCCTTAGTTAGTTATATGGGCTCACATAGGAATTAATTATATTGGGTGATGGGTCGACCTACATTGAGATTAGGTGTTACCCATCATATTTAAAGGATGTGAGTATCATTATGAGGGGAGGTATGTATGAGTTGATTCTTCTACTTGGAAGAGGTATATTGGAGGTGTCCCCCTCGAAGTGGATTCCCATCTTAGGAGATTAAGGAGTTACATCTTCCTCAAGGAGCATTGTATGGTGTTGCCCTACCTTAAGGGTATTATTCTACATATTTGGGCATCTTGGCCCACCCATATCTCTTGTGTTGTGTTATCTTCTGCAATTCATTGATTTATTATATGCAAGGTTCATATCACTTTTTGACTCATATGAACTGACCAATTATGCCACATACATGCATCTGAATCTGAAGTAGATAATGCAGAAAAGGATTTAGTAATACAGGTAGATAAATATAATGTTCCTACCTTCTTACCTCTTACCACAACAAAATCATGCTTGGTGACTTTCCACGAGTCTCCTGTAAAAGTAACCATGTAACCAGATTCACCTAGTTGCCATGTAGAAATAAGATTCCTCCTGAGGCTTGGCACATGCCTCCCATCTTTCAATACCCATGTATTTTCATTTTGCAATTTTAGATGAATTTCTCCTTTACCAGTAATACTACAAGGTTCATCATCACCAAAATAAACATGCCCAAAATTTCCTTGGACATAATTTATGAAATAAACCTTATTAGGGGTTGCATGGAAAGAAGCTCCTGAATCTAAATCCCATGATTCGATTGTATTATCTAAATAAAGGATAAGAGAATCTTGCATTACCTCTGATGAACCAATATTTTCTTCTTTACCTTTGTTGGGGTTTTGGTTCTCTTTATCCTTTGACCAACAATATTTCTTTGCATGTCCTATCTTTCCACATTTCCAACAAGTAATTCCCTTACTTCTGGATTTAGATCTGTTATCCATTGACTTTGATTTCCCATTACTCTTACTCTTGGATCTCTCCTTCTGCTTGCCCCTTCTTTCTACATTCAAAGCATTTCTAGATGATGATTCCTCTGTACTCTTCCTATGAATTTCTTCATTCAAGATTATACTAACCACATCATCAAAATTCAAAATATTATTAGCAGATGTTGTGTTACTAACAACCATTAAAAAGTTATCCCAAGTATCAGGAAAAGAACAAAAGAATAAAAGTACTCTTACTTCATCATCAAATGGTATTGCAACTGATTTTAATTGATTTACAATAGATCAAAAATCATTCAAATGACTAGATGTAGATCTACCTGCATGCATGTTTGAACTAAATAGTTTCTTCATCAAATAAAATTTATTTGAAGCATTAGGTTTTTCATATAAATTAGCAAGATATTTCATTAACTCTACGATATAAGCTACTTCGGTAATATTGGAAGCCACAGATGCTACCTGGATCAGTCTTATAGATCCCAAAGTGTTTCTGTCAAGAATGTTCCATTCTTCATCAGTCATCTTTGTAGGTCTAGAATTCTCATCCAACTATAAATATAAATCGCTTTGATATAGATAATCCTCAATATGCATCTTCCATAATTGATAATTTCGGTCGTTAAACTTATCTACCTTGTATTTGTTTTCTTATGTGATTGCTATAGCTCCCACTCAATCAGAAAACCCTCTGTGAGTAAATCCTATCAACACACAAAACCTCCAAACAAATATCTAATACAACTTGTTGGGGTTAAACCATATAACAGTGCTACACAGATCTATAATTAGAGCAATCATACAAGCAAGGAATGTGGAAATAACCAGAAAATAAAATAAACAAGAGAAAGATTACACCAGCTTTAATGTGGTTCACCCAGTGTGGGCTACATCCACCAAGAAATGGCCAATATTATTATTCAGTGCTTTACAAAGGAAATACAATGAAGATATATTGTCTTCCAACACCTTTCATAATGTTCAATACTTTTTTCTCACTTAGCTATTCTTTCTTGCTCACCAAGGAAACTTACATGCAAAACAATTGTTATATGTCTTCTTTTATTCTTACTTACCCTCATACAATGCATAGATGCATATATATATATATATATATATATATATATATATATATATATATATATTATATATCGGGTAACTTAACTATGCCTTTACAATCAATAAATCATATTTAAAATAATTGATTTATTCTAATTTTCATCAAAAAATAAAAGTTGTGTCGCACAGGTTACCATCGACGGTTACTGCCTAACCGGTGATGTTCACTTCTTGACCTGGACTGACTGATGCCAGTTACACCTTGATTGACATCGGTTACTGTCAGAACTAGTAACATGTAAAAGTAAGTTTATTGTGAAGCAATTACGCTCCATACTCAACAGTTGACTCAGAGATAGCTACCTGGGAGATTTTTGAGGAATGTTTTAGAAGCAGGTATTTGCCTATAAGGTTTATTCAGTAGTGGATAGATGAGTTTCACGACCTCCGTCAAGCATCCATGACTGTAGCCAGGTATGTGAGTCAATTTCTAGACCTACTCCAATATGTCAACTATATGCAGGATGAGCAAGTACAGATTCATAGGTTCATCCGGGGCCTGAATTTGGATTTGGGTGGTGCGGTGTGCATTCACTTCCCACAAACATTAGTAGATACTATGGAGAAGTCCTATACTGCAGAGGGGACACGTGGGAAGACACAGCATGTTAGGGATAGAGTTAGGAGCTGCATCCATCATATGCAGGATAGAAGGTCGAGGGGGTCAGCTCCTCCTCCTTGTGGTGGACAGGGTTCAATGCATCCTCCTTTAGGCCACCTCAGTAGCCACCTTAGCAACAATAGCAGACCCACCCACCTGATAGACCTCGTTAGAGATTTGACGCATAGAGGGGGTGGAGTATGGGGCCTCCTCCTAGGAGTACCATCAGAACAAAGGGTGTATAAATATCTCATTCAGTAGGAGATCATCAACAGAGACCTTAGTAGTCCATAGCCGGGTCATCGAGATCCACAACATAGACATCTAGAGTACTCACTGGAGCTACATCCCACTAGAGAGGACTGAGAAGCTATTATGGTTACGGCATCACTGAATATCATTAGAGAGAGTGCCTAAAGAACCCTAGTAACAAGGTTAAGATGTAGATATCAGAGCCTATTGTTGGAGATATGGGATAGAGCCATTGGATATATGGTGCGGTCAAGAACCACCAAGTTCAGCACCAGAGCACCGTGATAGAGATGACATGTATTATTGGTCATGTTTCTACCTCTATATTGTTTGATTCTTGTTCCTCTAATAATTTTATTACATCATCCTTAGTATACAGTTATAGGCTGGTGACAGTTAGGTAGGGTCGTAGTTGAAATGTTGAGATTGCTTTGGGAGCCAAAATTTCTATAGACTCCTTAGTTAAGGAGTGTGTGGTGGATTTAGGACCCTTCACCACTACCTAGGATCTTCAAATCCTTTCATTGGGTTCCTATGGTGTCATCTATGGAATGGACTGTTACCACAAGACTATTTCTTGCACGTATGATCTAGGAGTGGAGTTAGTGATAGCAGGGGTTAGGAGACCCATTTCTATTCACACCATCTCCGCTATGCAATTTAAGCCTTTATCATGTGTGTGATGAGGTTGTCAGATGTATGTTGTTATGGTTAGTGACAGATCTGAGAATGATTCTAGTGGACCATCCCATATTGAGAGAGTTTTCTAATGTTTTTTCAGGGCAGCTACATGGGTTACCTCCCCCATGTGAGATAGATTTTCACATAGATCTGGTTCTGGGCGTAGAGCCTATCTCACGAGCACCTTATCATATGACTACCCTTGAGCTCTGTGATCTCAAGTTGCAGCCTGAGGGCCTTATGGAGAAAGGCCTAATCCATCCTAGTGTATCCCCTTGGGGTGCACCAGTGATTTTTACAGTTGTGTATTGATTACCGTTAGCTGAACAAAGTAACGATAAAAAATCATTACCCCCTTCTGTGCATTGATGACTTGTTTGATCATATGAAGGGGGACACAATTTTCTCCAAGATAGATATTAAGTCAAGGTATCATCAGTTGAGGATCATAGAGGTAGATATTCATAATACCACCTTCCGTACGAGATATGGCCACTACGAGTTCACAGTGATACCTTTTGGTCTGACAAATGCCCCCGCAGTGTTCATGAGCTTGATGAATGGGGTATTTAGGAATTTTCTAGATCACTTCATGTTCATCTTCCTTGACAACATTCTGATTTACTCACGCACGCATGAGGAGCACAAGGAGCACCTTCATTAGGTTTTTCAGTGTCTTCATGAGCAACATCTTTACAGAAAGCTAGAGAAGTGTGCATTCTTTCAGATAGAGGTGTAGTGTTTGGGCCACATCATTTTTGGGGAAGGTATTGCAGTCAATCCTTCCACGATTCGAGCTATCATGGATTGGATGGCACCCACCAGTGTGACTGAGGTGCACAACTTCATGGGTTTAGTAGGATATTAGAGGAGATTTATGCAGGACTTTTCTCATATTGCGCACCCCATCACTTCCCTTTAACGGAAAGAGAAGATTTTTTTTTGGTCTGATAGATGTGAGCAAGCCTTCAGGAAACTAAAGGAATGCCTCATGACAACACCTATTCTTGCAGTGCCAGATCCTCAGGGTGAGTTTTACGTTTGCACAGACGCTTCTTTAGTAGGACTTGGAGGTGTGTTAATGTAGGAGGGTAGAGTAGTTGTGTTTGAGTCTCCAAACTCAATGATTTTGAGATCAATTATCTGACTCATGATCTTGAGCTTGCAGTAGTTTTTCAAACCTTAGTGTGTTAGAGACATTTCCTTCTTGGCTAGAAATTTATACTCAGGACTGATCACTTGAGTCTTTTCCACCTCTTCACACAACGCAATCTCAACGCTCGTCAGTGACATTGGATGGATTTGCTTTGTGATTATGACATGGAGGTATAACATGTGAAGGGGAAGGAGAATGTGGTTGCAGACGCCCTGAGTAGATGGAGATATGTGGCTATGGCTACTTCAATAGTTATAGATTTGTGGAGTAGGATTTTCTAGCAGCTTCCTCATTATAACTTCTACCTTACAGCCAGAGTAAAGATTGAGTCTTAGAGACCCCTTGAGGGGAGATTTAAAGGATTTTCATTAGAGGCAGATGTTCTTCTAAGGAACAGAGGTTGAATATATGTTCCTTTAGATGGAGACTTGAGACAAGACATTTTGACAGAGGTTCACCATGCACCTTATTTAGACCATCCTGGGGTGAAGAATATGCATGCCACTTTGAGACAGTTTTACAATTGGAGAGGACTTCAGAGATACGTGGCTCAATTTGTGTCATGTTGTTTAGAGTGTCAAAGGGTGAAGTTTGAGCATCAGGATCCAGCTGGTGTTCTCTTTCCTCATGCTATATAGGAGTAGAAATGGGACACCATTTCCATGGACATCATTGGGGGTTACCGACGTTGAGACACCACCATGACGCCATCATGGTCATTGTGGATAAATTGACGAAAGTGGCTCATTTTTCTCCATGAAGACCACCTATAAAGCTAGTGTAGTGACACAGGTATATCTTGATGAGATTGTCAAATTACACAAGATTCCACATAACATCATTTACGGTTGTGATCATTTGTACAATTTCCATTTTTTGACCACCATACATCATGTCCTGAGGATGAGGATAAAATTCAGCACAACATATCACAATGAGATAGATGCATAGACCGAGTGGGTGAATCAGATCATGGAGGACATGCTAAGGATGCACGTTATGGAATAATAGTAAAGATGGGAGGAGTATTTGTAATTTTTGGAGTTTGCTTAAACTAATGTCATGATATTATCCTAGGTGATTTAGGAAATTCCATTCATTCCCCCTAGGTGATTTTAAGGAGTTTATTGAATATGTTATCTTTTGGCAGTATAGTGAAGGGCTATCGTTGGCCTTCTTGGGATTGAACCAACCCCCTAGAGCAGAGAAGAAGGGCCAAATTCAACACAGAGGTGAATGGAAGACCTTATAACTTCATGGAAATAATTTTGGAAGGCTTTGGAAAGTTCTGAAAGACTTGGAGCAGTCTGAGTGAAAACAGGGTTCATAAGCCTAGGTAGTACACAGGCCTAAAACAGTTGTTGAGCTTCAAACGAATATTTCGGGAGCTTCGGATGGAGTTGGAAGTAAAAAAAAATCTTCAAAAAGAGGATTCCAATAACTACATTATGGTGAAATAATATTTTCACAACACCTTGGAGCATATGATTGGAAGACATTTTTTCTCAGGTACAAGTGGAGTCCCAAATCAAAAATATAATTTTTCAGGGATCATATGATTGAATCAAGACATGAGACCCACATCATTGGATTAAAAATTCCATTTCCAGTAAGAATCATATAAATTTTCACCAAGAAATTATACCAGAAGTTCAAGTTACCCTCTCAAAGGCAGTTCAGGACTTAGTCATTTTTTCGAGAGGACACGTGTTAGCACCAAGACCATGGCGGGATTTCATGTCCCTCACATCCCTAAGGTTAGGTACATCACCCCTTGGAAAATTTTCCCAGCCCTAATTTGACCCTTGGGACCCTCATATGACCTCCAAACCTGGCAGTTCAGCCCTCGAGTGCTTATTTGGAGCATGCATTCCCTACCGTCGGATTGGTCGCCATGTGTCAGCTCCAGGACCACTGTGGAATTTTATGTACCTTATGCACCTAAGGTGGGGGACATCATACCTTGAAAAATTCACCCATCCCCTATGGGGAGTCATTTTGACATCTACATGATCGTCGTTCAGTCCCCAAATGGAGTTTTGGAGCATCCATTCCTTGTCGTTGGATTGGGCGCAAAGTGTCACCTCTAGGACCACCGTGGAAACTGATGTACCTTATGTGCCTAAGGTGGGGAACATCAAACATGTAAAAATGTGCCCATCCCCTAGAAGGAGTCTTTTGGACACCCACATGACCTCCTTTCAGCTCCCAGTGCTTCAAATCAACTTTTTCCTCCTTCATTCCCTACTGTTTGATCTAGTGCCACGTGTCACCGTCTTGCTCATTCTAGAAATTGATGTCCATCATGTCCCTCAAGTTAGGGACATAAAGCATAGAAAAATGTGCCCAAGCCCTACCTGCGCACATCTTTTTGAAAAATTTCCAAGTGCTGCTTTTCCCGCTTCTAACTTCTAAAAGTTTTATTTGCACTCCTTTCCTCCATTCTTCCTCTGCAACATTCTACCATCACTCTACCATTGCAAATGATCAGACCAGATCAAAAAAGGAACTGAAATACCTTTCCCATGGTGATGCACAAGTCTCAAAAGGATTCCTCATCAAGCTAAGGAGAAACGAAGAACAACAAAATCCCCATAGCTAAAAAAATGGAAATCTAAACAAAGCTTGCAAACCGGTGCACGAATCAATGAACCATTTATTAATGTTAATTCCTCTATCCAAGACCATCAGAAAGACACCTTCAAACTCCCCACTTGTGTGACAGAGAAGCCACAATGAAGAAATCTCATTTCCAGCTCAACGAAGAAAGAAGTAAGATTTCCCGTCAAACTAGTTGCCGGATTGAAGTAAGATCACATGTGAAGCACCAGAAGACAAAACCCACATCAAAAATATAAATTTCATTGTAAATGGAGGAGAAAAACAGACCTGTAATTTTTAGGTCCATTAATGGCTTCCGTACCTAGAAGCACTCCTAGGTCCAAAAATTAAAACTTTAAAATCTCCTGGATTATTAAGCATGCGGGCCTGAAATTTCACAGGGATGATATTTGGAAAAAACCCATATCAAGAAACATCATTCCACATCAATCTAAATCCCAGAGGCCAACTTTCTAAAAATAGTAGGTCTACTACATAGGAACTAGTATTTCGGGAAAGTCATTAACAGAAGAACCTGTGAAGGAGATGAAGATATCAGAGGTGCACTACAGCTGAGAATCCACTAGAATAGAAAATTTTGGAACTTACTAAAAATAGTAAGTGGGCCCTCGAGCACTTGCTAAAAATAGAAATTTGATCCAAAGGAGTGAGGAACGCAAGGAGAAAGGGGAATCAAGGTCACAACACTCAACAAAGGATCGAGAGAGTTGCCTTTTTCACACTTACTAAAAATAGTAAGTTACACTCAAAGAGAAGTTTTGGCACAATGGGATGTACAAGGATAATCATTCAGGGGGACATCATTGTTCGGCAACATCCTAGTCATTTTTCATAGGGTATTCAAGATCCACCTTATTTCATTCAACTTAGCGAGCGTTTGTGAGATAATTTGGAGGAATATCATAGTGTGCAAGGAGTTCAAAGATTCAGAGTTTCACTGCATTTGGAACTTTCCATCAACAAGGATCAACAGACTTCATCAGGAATGACATCTCCTCTTCTTCTTCTCCCCCCTTTCTCTATCCTTTCCCCCCCAACTTTCTCTCACTTTCCAATATTCTAATTTTGCGTTGGGGTTTGCACTTTTAATATGACTTAAGAGACTTTAGAAACATAATGTAAATTAAGTCGCCTTGCTATTATAAAAGGGACTTAAATATTTGAAGTGGAATATGAACAGTCTTAAGTCATATTAAGGTATTCAAAAGGTCATGAGGAAGATGAAGAGTCATATTTTATTCTATAAATTGTAAAGCCATTCCCATTTCAAAGGGTTGACGATTGATCTTGTAGACTTAAGAGTGCATTCTACCTTGAGAGAAAGCAAAGGAGATAGCCATTTTATTCTACTCTCTTCCCCTCTCAAATTTCTTCCATTCCTACACTATGTACAACTTTTGTTTAAGCATCAATACAAGAAGGAGTTTCTAGCTTTCTTTGACCAATGGATTTGATGACACTTTGTTCTCATCAAATTCTATTTGGTCTTGTTGTCATTTACAGGGTTGTTTCTTCTCATAAATGCATGTGATGAAGTTTCTAACTAGTGTGTGTGCAAGAATCTGATTTTCTACCTGCAGAAATACTTCTCCTACCTCCATTCTCACTCCCTTTCCCACTTCTAGACAAATTCATCTCTTGCAGTTATATGCAACCATTTGCAGCAGGGTCAGTGGAGTGCCCCTCTTGGATCCTTGGTTGAAAGGCCACCACAGAAATTCACCTTTTCATCCGCATGCACATATAGTAGCTGCACTGGTTAAGTAGAGGGACTTAGATTCCCAGTGCATTGGTAAGAAATCCACAAGTTTTTCCACCCGAAAATTTTTCTCTCCAACAGTTTTTAGCACCCACCATGGGGTATATTTAGTAGCATCTGCACCCAAAATATGACCACAAGGTCCCAAAAATTCAAAAAAAAATCAAATATTGAAAAAATCATAAAAGAGAGTTCAGGAAATTCCATTTCCAAAAGATACACTGCTGATTTCTGCATGTGAATTTTCACATTCCACAGTGGCCTTTCGTATTCCAAATGCAAAAGCTTCCAAAAGCTGGCTGAAGGAAGATACACTTGGTTGAGAAGGTCGAGAGGTGTTGCTGATTTCAATTTTGAAGCTTCACAAAATCTGCAAGAATGAATTAGAGATAATCCATATTTCTTCTCTCAAGACTCCTCTTCATTTGGCTCTTCAAGAAGTTCACCTGGTAATCTTATCCAAAATCCTTCAAATTCTACAATTTTTCAACAACCATTGAACATAAACTTCCCGGAAGAAGAAGAATTTTAAGAAGAATTCGTAGAAGCAAGAGCTGAAGCAGAAGAAGAAGAAACAATGGCGGATGAAGAAGAAATACCTCAACCCATTGTTCCATGGGGAAGGAATACAGGCCCGCTTTCTCTTGAACCCCCTCTTTACAATCTACCAATAGGTTCCCGCAAGAACTTTCCAAAGTTCAAAGGTGACAACACACAACATCCACAAGAACACATCGCTACTTTCATAACATCATGTGGAATTCTTGGTGTCCAACATGAAGACGCTGCTATAAGATTGTTCGTGGAGTCCCTCCAAGAAAAATTAGTAGTATGGTTTTACCTCCTGCCTTCCCAGTCCATCATGGGTTGGAATGACATCAAGGATGCATTCAAAGAGAGCTTTAAATCAATTGAAGATTGTCAAGATATCTTGGTGCAGTTGGCTCAAATAAATAAAGGAGAAAATGAAACCATGAGAGACTTCATGGCTCGTTTTGAATGGTTGTTGCGCAGGATACCTGAAGAGGATTCACCATCTGAAAAAAATATCAAAAGATTCTTCATAAACGCTCAATCACTGGAGGTAGGATTTCTCCTATGAAGAGTTCAACCAAGGAACATTATTGAAGCACAAAGGAGGGCCATTGAATTAGATGACGATCTCATCCTCTCTAGAAAGATCAAGAATCCATCAAAGGGAAAGGCCCAACATCCTGAAGATGAGAGAACTAATCCATCACTGCAAAAGTTGGTGAATGAGATGGCCTCTTTGAAGAGGGAATTATTTGAACGAGTTTCTTTTCAGAGAAGCAATAGAAATCAGATTGTAGGAGCACCCCAAAGACTTACCTTGGAGGCCCCACCCATGAATGTAAATTACAGATTTCAAGAAAGTGAAGAAGAGCTTAAACAAGAAGGTGGTGATTTCTAAGAAAGTGATGAGTTTGAGAACGATACGTAAATCAGGTTTTGTGAGTATTCTGGAGGTTATGAAAAGATGAAGAAGATGTATCAAGTTTCTCATGCGCGGTATTCACTCATTCTTAGTTTGAGAAAAGAGCATCTCCCTCCACTACTGCAAAAGAAAAGAAGGTTGATGATCCTCCTATGGTGACTCCGAAAAATAAAATAATCAGTCGAGGATACCCACTTCCATCTTCCTTGAAGTCTGCATTGTTGGAGCCTAATCCTGCAACAAGTAAGAAGATGCCTGCAATCCCAAGTAAGATTTCTAATGTCTCTTCCAAGTCTAAATATAAATCTGCTCCTAAAAAATCTAATACCTTAAAAGCTCCTAGTGTGTCTTTTAAAATACCCTCCATTCCTCAAACATCAAATCCTGCTCCTAAACCTATCCAGACTCCAAAATCAGTCCCTTCACCCCCCTTGTCCACATCTGCTCCCTTTGACTTCATAGAATATGCAAACAAAGCCAAAGTGTAGATTATCGAAACCAAATATTTGTGGACTCACCCTGAATAATTCAAAAGGTTCATCCGATACATCAGGAGTGGTAGTCTAACACCCAATGTTGTAACTTCTAGTTTCAAAGGCATACTACAAAAATCACCTACACCTCCCTCATAGAACATGCTTTCTTTGAGTACATCAAAGACTGATAAAGTTGAACCTTTCTACGTCTCCCTTCTTGTTGGAGAATACGTACTAAACAATTGCATAATAGATTCTGGGGCCTCAGACAACGTGATGCCTTTGAAGGTCACCAAGGCTCTTAAAATTACAATGACTCCACCTAGTGGCTCTTGTTACTCTTTGGAATCAAAAAAGGTCTCACTTGTAGGGAAGGTTAAAGATGCACAGGTGGCTCTCGCTAAATTTCCAGACAAGAAAGTTTTTGTGATGATTTTCGTAGTAGATGTCCCAGCCTTGTTCAGAATGTTGCTAAGTATAAATTTCTGCCGAGAGTTAGGAGGGAAAATTCAGATGAATTGGTCTTTTGCAACCATACCAGTGAAGCGAGACATGGAGAAATTGATTCCCGAGAAGAAAATGAGGTACACTGTGCAAAAATACAGAAGCCCAGAAGCTAACATTTTGTACCAAAATACCAAGTGGATGAATCACTTGGTGACAACTGAGGAGGAAGAAGATATTCCCACCTTGATAGGTCTAGACATGCCTTCTCGGAGATATTTGGACTTTGAATAAGCATTGAGGAGATTTGAGTTACAAGAGGGCAGCCTCGAATCGCCAAATGATGCAAACCGCGAGGAAGAGGAAATGGTTCTCAGTGATTTTCAAGAAGAAAAATCAGCCTATACACTTTTCCAAGATGAGGAGTTATTCTCATTCCCATTTGGGGATGAAGATGATCTCTGTCAAGCCATCTATGGAGAGACAAAATCAGCTTGTGATGAGCTCGTGAAAGGTTTGAAAGAAATGTCTATACAAGGATTGCTAAGAGCTGCGGAAGAAACAAAGGACCCTGAGATCAGTCTGGAACTTTTAATGTAAGCCATGAATATGGAAGATAAACATGAAGCTGATTTGGAAGCCTTAACTAATGTGAAGGTCAACCATATTGAGATAAGGCAAGATGAGAAATATGATGTCCCTCTTAAGCCAATGGTTAGTGGATACAATGATGAAATTGAAGTATTTTCTTTCCCATTTGAAGATAAAGACTCTTTCTATGATGAAGAAATTGAAGCAAGGAGTTTGAAGACCTATAAAGATGAATATCCTTTTGATGAAGGATCAGTAGAGTGCAGTGATTCTCGAGATGATGAGGTAATCCCTCTAGATAGTTTCTTTGAGTTGCAAGATAAAGATCCTTCAAAGGCATATAAAGAGGGACTACAGGAAATGATGAAGAATTACTCCATGCAAGAAATATTGGATGTAGTAGAAGTGGTGGAAGACCCTGAGCTGATTCTTGATCTCTTCACTCATGCCATGGGCATACAAGACAAGTATGAGGCCGCATCCAATCTTTCAGTCAGTACTCAAGCACCTCACAGTGAAGTAAAGGAAACGAATAAGTATGAGGTTTCTCATGGAAGAGATGTCAATGAGCATAGACCCGGGAAAGAAATTAACTCAGAAGGTTCAAGGAATTGGAACAAAATTCAGCATTGGGGAAGTGATGAGATGCTCGATAGAGAATCAGCTATATGGATAAACATTAAAGGAAACTGGCACGATGAAACAAATTTCAAAGAGCATGAAGATAATGGAGTTTCCAAGAAAGGAATTGAGCATCAAGAAGATCACATGGAATCACTCCTACAAAGTACACAGACAATTGTGAAAGCACCTGGCTTTCATAAGAAGCTAAGGAGGGGAGGATACTTTCTAGAACCCGTCAACGACTTCACAGAACATCATCATTCAGTGTTGCCTCTTCAGGGGTAACTTTTTTGAAATAAAAAGTACTTCAGGGAAAGTGGGTTTTCCCTCACCTTGTACCATAGGTGATTGATAGGTGTTTTTCCCTTTCCGTTGTGTGTGTTTCCCTTCCTATTGTGTGTCATGTGTTTCCTTTTGATCGTTTTGTGTGTGTGTGTTTCCTTCTTCTAATATCTCCTTCTGGAAGTTGTACATGACTCTGCAAGGCCCAATGGATAAGGTACTAGTCAAAAAATTATATGGTCTAAAATGGAGATTCTACATTCCCATGTCATGTCTTCACTTCACCCAGTCAATGCCATGTCCCCAAGCTAGAGCCAGTTGTTGTTCTGTAAATGTACAATGAGTAAATTGGAAGTTTCCAAGCACGAAAACTATACCCCTATGCCGAAATTTTCATGTTTTATCATTCCTAAGAAACCCTAGATCTGTTCAGTTAGTCCAAATGAATTTCCAACCAATTTCATGATATTATCCTAGGTGATTTAGGAAATTCCATTCATTCCCCCTAGGTGATTTTAGAAGTTCATTGAAAATGTTATCTTTTGGCAGTATAGTTAAGGGCTATCATTGGCCTTCCTGGGATTGGACCAACCCCCTGGAGCAGAGAAGAAGGGCCAAATTCAACTTGGAGGTGAATGGAAGACCTTATAACATCATGGAAATGATTTTAAAAGGATTTGGGAAGTTCTGAAATACTTGGAGCAGTCTGAGTGAAAACAGGGTTCACAAGCCTAGTACACAAGCCTAAAATAGTTGTTGAGCTTCAAACAAAGATTTCGGGAGCTCCGGATGGAGTTGGAAGTAAAACAAAACATATTTGGAAAGAGGATTCCAAGACCTACATAATGGTGAAATAATAATTTTCTCAACACCTTGGCGCATATGATTGGAAGACAAGTTTTCTCAGGTACAAGTGGAGTCCCAGATCAAAAATCTGATTTTTCAGGGATCATATGATCAAATCAAGACATGAGACCCACATCATTGGATTAAAATTTCCATTTCTAGTAAGCATAATATAAATTTTATCCAAGAAATTCCATCGGAATCTCAAGTTATTTACATTCCAAGTTACCCTCTCAAAGGCAGTTCAGGACTTAGTCATTTTTTCGAGAGGACACGTGTCAGCACCAGGAGCCTAGTGGGATTTCATGTCCCCCACGTCCCTGAGGGAAAGTACATCACCCCTTGGAAAATGTTCCCAGCCCTCATGTGACCCTTGGGACCCTCATATGACCTCCAGACCTGGCAGTTCAGCCCTCAAGTGCTTATTTGGAGCATGCATTCCCTACCGTCAGATCGGTAGCCACGTGTTAGCTCCAAGACCACTGTGGAATTTGATGTACCTTATGCACCTGAGGTGGGGGACATCAGAACTTGAAAAATGCACCCAACCCCTATGGGGTGTCATTTGGACATCCACATGACCCTCGTTCAGCCCCCAAGTGCAGTTTTGGAGCATCCATTCCTTGCCGTTGGATTGGGTGCCACGTGTCACCTCCAGGACCATTGTGGAAACTGATGTACCTTATGTGCCTAAGGTGGGGGACATCATACATGGAAAAATGTGCCCATCCCCTAGGAGGAGTCTTTTGGACACCCACGTGACCTCCTTTCAGCTCCCAGTGCTTCAAATCAACTTTTTCCTCCTTCATTCTCTGTCGTTGGATCTAGTGCCACGTGTCACTGTCTTGCTCATTGTGGAAATTGATGTCCATCACATCCATGAGGTCAGGGACATCAAGAATGGAAAAATGTGCCAAATCCCTACCTGTGCACATCTTTTTGAAAAATTTTCAAGTGCTGCTTTTCCTGCTTCTAACTTCTAACAGTTTTATTTGCAGTCCTTTCCTCCATTCTTCCTCTGCAACATTCTACCATCACTCCGCCATTGCAAATTCTCAGACCAGATCAAAAAAGGAACTGAAATACCTTTCCCATGGTGATGCATAGGTCTCAAAAGGAATCCTCATCAAGCTAAGGAGAAACGAATAACAACAAAGAAGAGAACAACAAAATCCGCATACCTAAAAAAATGGAAATCTAAACAAAGCTTGCAAACCAGTGCACAAATCAATGAACCATTTATTTCTATTCATTCCTCTATCCAATAAAATCAGAAATAAACCTTCAAACTCCCCTCTCATGTGATAGAGCAGCCACAACGAAGAAATCTCATTTCCAGCTCAACGAAGAAAGAAGTAAGATTTCCTGTCAAACTAGTTTCCGAATTGAAGTAAGATCACACATGAAGCACCAGAAGACAAAACCCACATCAAAAATATAAATTTCATTGTAAATTGAGGAGAAAACCAGACCTACATTTTTTAGGTCCATTAATGGATACCGTACCCAGAAGCACTGCCAGGTCTAAAAATTAAAACTTTAAAATCTCCTAGATTATTAAGCAGGCGGGCCCAAAATTTCAAAGGGATGATATTTGGAAAAAAACCATATCAAAAAAATTCATTCCACATCAATTCGACTCCCAGAGGAAAACTTTCTAAAATAAGTAGGTCTACTACATAGGAACTGGTATTTCAGGAAAGTCATTAACAGAAGAACCTGCGAAGGAGATGAAGATATCAGAGGTGCACTACAGTTGAGAATCCACTAGAATAGAAAATTTTGGAACTTACTAAAAATAGTAAGTGGGCCCTCGAGCACTTGCTAAAAATAGAAATTTGATCCAAAGGAGTGAGGAATGTAGGGAGAAAGGGGAATCAAGGTAACAACACTCAACAAAGGATTGAGAGAGTTGCCTTTTTCACACTTACTAAAAATAGTAAGTTACACTCAAAGAGAAGTTTTGGCACAATGGGATGTACAAGGATAATCATTCAGGGGGACATCATTGTTCAAGAGCATTCTAGTCATTTTTCATAGGGCATTCAAGATCCACCTTAGTTCATTCAACTTAGCGAGTGTTCATGAGATAATTTCGAGGAATTTCACAGTGTGCAAGGAGTTCGAAGATTCAAAGTTTCACTGTATTTGGAGCTTTCCATTAATGAGGATCAACGGACTTCATCAATAATGACATCTCCTCTCCTTCTTCTCCCCCCTTTCTCTCTCTTCTTCCCCCAAATTTCTCTCACTTTCCAATATTCTAATTTCACGTTGGGGTTTGCACTTTTAATATGACTTAAGAGACTTTATAAACATAATGTAAATTACGTCGCCTTGCTATTATAAAAGGGACTTAAATATTTAAAGTGGAATATGAACATTCTTAAGTCATATTAAGGTATTCGAAAGGTCATGAGGAAGATGAAGAGTCATATTCTATTCTATAAATTATAAAGCCATTCCCATTTCAAAGGGTTGGTGATTGATCTTGTAGACTCAAGAGTGCATTCTACCTTGAGAGAAAGCAAAGGAGATAGCCATTTTCTTCTACTCTCTTCCCCTCTCAAATTTCTTCCATTCCTACACTATGTACAACTTTTGTTCAAGCATCGATATAAGAAGAAGGAGTTTCTATCTTTCTTTTACCAAGGGATTTCATGACACTTTGTTCTCATCAAATTCTATTTGGTCTTGTTGTCATTTACAGGGTTGTTTCTTCTCATAAATGCATGTGATGAAGTTTCTAACTAGTGTGTGTGTAGGAATCTAATTTTCTACCTTCAGCATTAGTTCTCCTACCTCCATTCTCACTCCTTTTCCCACTTCCAGAAAAATTCATCTCTTGTAGGTATATGCAAGCATTTGTTGTAGCGTCGAGGGAGTGCCCCTGTTGGATCCCTGGTCAAAAGGCCACCACAGAAATTCACCTTTTCATGTGCATGCACATACGACAGCTGCACCAGTTAAGTAGAGGGACTTAGATTCCCAGAGCGTTGGCAAGAATTCCACAAGTTTGTCCACCTGAAAATTTTTCTTGCCAACACTAGGCATGGCTACTTTTCAGGAACTTTATGGCACAAAGTGCAGGACACCTCTTAGTTGGGATAGGTTAGAGGATAGGGTTTCTCTTTGGCCAACCTTATTGCAAGACATGGAGCAGCATGTTCTTTTGATCAGGTAGAGATTACAGGAGGTGCAAGACAGGAAGAAGAAGTATGTGGAGTAGAATAGGACATATCATAGTTATGAGGTGGGCATGAAGGTATTTCTTCATGTCAAACCACATAAGAGCCCTATCCATTACAGAAAAGGTTCTAAGATTGCTCCTAGGTTTGTGGGTCCCTTTGAGATCTTGGAGTGCATCGGTCCCTTGTCCTATCGTCTAACATTGTAACCTAGCTTGTCTCGCATCCATGATGTGTTTCACGTTTCTATGTTTAGGAGATATATTTCAGATCCTTCTCACACATTAGATTTTATCATAATTGTAGATGCAGGATCAGGGGCAAGTGATGGTGGAGCCCATCCATAATATAGAGTGTAGGACTCTAGGCCTTCAAGGCAGAGAGATTGACTAGGTTTGGGTCCAGTGGGATAGGAATGATGAGATTTCTGCTACATGGGAGGATGTTACTTTACTATGAGTTCATTTTCCACCCCTTTTTTAGTGACTTCCAGGAGGAAGTCGAGTCTAAGGGGAGGGGGATCTATTGCCCACTTCCCTTCGACACCTCCTGTTATTGATTTCGATACTATTGACTACACTTATGGAAATTATTGTAGATTTTTGATTTAGCATGATATTAGATGTTAGAGATACTAGATGGTTATTGTTTTCGATTCATATATGATGCATGTGGATCATCAGATACATTTTATATTGATGTTGATATGTTGTGGACATGACTATATATATTTCTGACATGCGATATCTTTCGCCACACTGCGTAGGCCTTGATAATTAAATGAATGTTGTGATCATTTTGACATGGATAAAATGTAGAATAGAGATGAATGTGAGAAATTTTAGATGATTTATTTTGGATGTTTTGATACAGCCGTGAGGCTAAAGGAGGTATTTTGTGTTTTACAGGTGTGTGTGTATATATATATATATTCACAACAAACATCAGGGGGATTGGAGACCAACCACATTGGAATTCGAGATGAATTCAACAAGGGTCACCATGGAAACATGTAATTGTGTGTGTGTTAGATTTATGGTTAGGGGGAAATTGTGACCAAGAGGTCATATGTTGCCTTTTATTAGTTCCTTTATTTGATGTTAGTATGTGGTTCTTTTAGTGATGTAATTTACTTGTTTTATTTATTTATATTTTGATGTATGTTTTTCCCCTTTAATTTAATGGGTCTAATTGTCTTAATTAGAGTTAAATTAATATATTACTAAACTAATTAAATATGTGACAAAAGGAAGTTCATTTATTAGACTAGATTTTCCCTTGGATTATTTGTTGTGTGTTGAATGCTTGGGATCTTGAGTGTTGTACACTTTAACCTTCTTGGAAACTCGAATTTAGCCTTAAGGGCCAATTTTGAAGGCTTGTGGAACAAGTTAAACTTGTCCCACACCTCTTACAGTGCTATACCAATGCTACCTATGGGTTGGGGGCTCAAAATTAGACCCCATTAGGTGTTTTAGGAAGATAAAAATGTGAAATGTTTATTACACTTTCTTTCAAGTAATTAATTTTGTCCTTAGGGGGGTGTGGACTTGGTTTGTGTGTGTAAGTAACTTGTCATTCCTATCACCCAATAATTTATGGTGCATTTGGGTTGAGGTTTTACTTGTGAGGTGGATTTGAGGATGAGTGATGTGGCATCATACATGGAGCCACCTCATTCTCCTCTCTCCCTTTTCTATTTATTGTAGTTCTTTTTCTTGTTTGGGGTTACTTCATTTTGTGCTTTTGCATTTTTGGAGAGTTAGAGGATTTTTGGGAGTGCTTGAGGATTGTTTGAGCTTGTATATGCTTGCTTCATTTTGAGGATCTTGGAGATTTACTCTTGGAACAAGCTCTACTATGGAAAGGTAGGAGATTTACCTTTTCTTATGTTATGCTTTATTTTGTGTTGAGTATTGTTGTCATTGGAATCCTTGTTGGGTGTGGGTAGATTGTGTAAGTTTGGAGTAGGAGGAGACTATGGGGAGATTTAATGTAGGGAGGTGTAAGAGTTTACTTTATTGTTTAAAGGGAGTTTGGGTTGGGTGCCCCACCTTGGATAAGGAATGCTTACGTTTCTTACTTGTTTCTTTTATGAGGGATGCATAAGAGTTTGAGGGAGGCATAAGAGTTGAGGGAGGAATAAGAGTATGTGGTAGGTATAAGGGGTACTTGAGGGAGACATGAGAGTATTTTGGGGATTTGAGATATGCATTGGAGGATTTAAGGTGGGCACCCATTCCCATTGGGAGGCATAAGTGGCCTCCCCATACGTCTTGCTCCTTTGGATTTCATTTTAAGCCTTATTATTTGTTGTTTTGTTGTTCTTATTTCTTATGTTGTAGTTGATTTGAATGTGGTTGGAATGGTTGTGAAACAATTTGTTAGTGTTGTGGAAGCTTTTTGTTGTAATGTGGTTGGGGCTCGAGGGCCAATGAGGAGGATGGTTTCTCCTCTTCATTGGATATCTTGGTTGGGTGAAGAGTGTTGCCTTTCCCCCCATTTTTTTGTGGATCAAATAAATCTTGGAGGAGCTCTCTTGTTGGAATTATGAAGTTTGAAGTTTTTTTGGAGACCTTGTGAACCTTCCCTTTTAGAAGAATTTATTATATTCTTACTTAGGTGGAGGAACTTGTATTATTGTATTTTCTTTTTCTTATATTCTTGTATTATTTCCCACCTTGAGTGGAAGAATTTGTAATAATCTTGTGGAGAAAAGTTGCATTCCAATATTTGTATATTGAAAAAGGGAAAGAAAGCGTTGTGTTGAGTTAGTTGTGAAATGGAAATCTTTTGTAAAAGTTTCATTGAAAGTTGTATTGTCGAAAGGAAATATTACCTTCATTGTGAAATTTGTAATGTTGTAAATGAGAAAGAAGGAAATATAGAAGTTGTAAGAAGTTGATAAATGTATACACAGTAAACTCGAATGTAAAGCAAAGTTGCTATAGTGATTTTGAATGTAAATGTGTTGAAGTGAAAATGTGAACAAGAAACAATTTTGGAGTATAATGTGGTATTGATATGTTGCTTTTTGTAGCAACAAAATATGAATGCTATAATTAGATTTAGATCCTTTTTTCTCTTAAAAGTTGTAAGAAGTGGAAAAATGTATACATAGTAAACTTGAATGTAAAACAAAGTTGCTATAGTGATGTTGAATGTAAATGTGTTGAAGTGAAAATGTGAACAAGCAACAAGTTTGGAGTGTAATGTGGTATTGATATGTTGCTTTTTGTAGCAAGAAAATATCAATGCTAGAATTAGATTTAGATCCTTTTTGCTCTTAGAATTTGAAAGATGACTAGTTGAAAAAATGAAAATAATCTTGTATGAAGTTTTGCTTTTATTGGAATAGATAATGCCTTAAAATGAGTAGTTTTAATTAAGAAATGAACAATTGGAATGAAACCCCAAAATTGGAAACTGTATTACCATAAAACTAGGCTCAGAATGTATATTTAACCATCTTAGTAACTTTTAGTTTTTGAGGAAACCCCAGATGATAGGTTATGTTTTTCAGAAATAGGATTTCTGCCTTGTGTAGAGCGGTGGTCTCGTAACCACCGCTCAGGAAAAGACGGCGGTCTCAGAACCACCGCTTAGTAGGGTAGAAGTTCATGGTTTGCCACCCAAGTATGGCAGTAGTCCCAGGACCTCTAACTTGCTCTGGGCAGCAGTTCTGTCACTTACGACAGAACTTCTTAGATCCACATCTGTGTAAAATTTTTAACTAGTGTACACTAAATTTTAAGTTGTAAATTTAACTAATAAACTACCAGTAAGAAAACAATGAGTAAATCCCATGGATTTGAGCAATAAAACCTACATATGGTAATTTAAAAACAATCTTTTTCATTTATAACAATGGGGGTAGGGTTGAAACCCAAATACACAAATAAATTGAAATAAAACCAGATTGGTAAAGAAAATCCATCCAATCCTTGAAGGAAGTAAACTACCACAATAAACTATAATGTAAACCATCTAAGATTTATCTCCTTGTATAAATCCTCCATTTTTTCCCCTCTCTTGCTCCCATGGCTTCCTCCTCTCCAACCTACAATTTTTTTTCACAAAAGGAAATAGATCGAATGAGGAGACTTGGTAAAGAAAGAGGATAAATAAAAATTCATAGGGATGTTTATGGTTAGTTGGAACCATAGGATCTTTTGGTAAAAATTGATTTGATCTAAGGGTGGAGGATTAACCCTACTTTTATTAGGTGAGAATGATTTTTATAAATGTTGTTTTAAAACCTCAATAATATGTGTAAATGGGGAATGGGGCCATTTAATTTCCTTAGGGTGCTAAGCTATTGTTAGTTCTTAGCATGCCTTATTAAGTCAATGGAAAGGACTCTAAGTTAATAGGATAATAAATTTAAATAAATTAACATAAGATTAACCTTATTAGGATTGAACATTAACTAAAGAGAAGAAAACATTTAACTAAGTAAATTAATTATGGTACCTTCCTAATGAATAATTGATTAATGGACTTTAGAGATAAATTTGAAAATATGTTAACCTTTTATCTTGACTTGGTTCTTCAATCGTAAAGTTGATTTTAGTGGTATAAGTTAATTGTTGTACCCTAGGGGATTAACATCCTTGTAACCTCTTCTATCCTTTACCTTTATCTTGTAACACAAAATAATTAGTCACAATTTTCGAGAAAAGTGTTAGGTGTTAACGTGTTCATAGAACATCATTTTTATGGGTGTTAAATTTTGAGAGTTGTTAATGTAATGTGCCAAGCTATATATATACCACTCATTTGAAGGATGAGATAAAGGTGCAAAGAAAGTCCCTGTATGATTTGATCCAAGAAAGAGACGAAGACGTCGAACTTATTAAGAAAAGATTCCTATTGGATCTCAGAAATTTTTGCTCGTGTTTGGAATAAGATTAAACTGCATTGGTTTCAAGCACTCATTTCCATCTGTATATTTATCTTGGTTGAGTGATGAATTAAGGCTCCCTTTGGGTGGATCTAACCATATCATATCAAATAATTCCATTTTTGACTTCAAAAATAGGTCGTACCAGATAGTCATCCTCCTCACAATGAATACGACATGTGGATTGGCCAGTTTCTTGTCTCGGTTGATTCATCCATACACCTGCATTTACATGTGTCTTTTATTCCACATTGACATGTGGAATGCAACACAAAAGTGAAAGAGATCTTCTTATCTATGATATTCGGGCCTTTTGCAAGCATACAATTGGAAACTATTCATTGTGCATTAGAATGGTCACTTCAATTACGATGCAAGTAAAAAGATCAACGAAGGATTTGGAAATCTTGTTTACATTGATCTGAGTTGGAATTCTATGCCTCTACATTCTTTTCCACTGAGATGATTTCACCTTCAAAAGCTATTTTATTCTCACCCACAACTATAATTGTTGTCGCTAGCTGAGTCTAAATGTATTTACGTTAAAAGTTTATATTGTTAAAAGTTCATTTTTTTAATTTTTAAGTTTGTTTAATATCCTATGTTTCTTTAAGGGGTCAATATGTTATTCAAAAGTTTGACAAGTCACCTAATTATTTAAAGAGTCTATAAGTATTTTTAGGTTTGTTAAATCCATGTAAATGTGTTATTAAATTCAATAGTGAATTGGATTTTATGTTTAGGTTTAGGAACTTATTATTCTAAAGTCAAAGAGTCATATTTTATAGTTGTGTCATTATATTAAAATTTTTCAAAGTGTATGTTGTGTCAAGAGTCTAATTTTTTTTTTAAGTGTATACCAAATTAGTGTCTTTGTAAATGTCTAATTTTTTTTTTAAAAAAAACAAGTGCCTTACGGAGACATTTTCAGTTGAAACCGACGTCCGAGTAATAATTGATCACTTTGATAAAATTCGGCTAACTTAACAACACATAATTTGGAGGACGGAGGGATAGGAGGTTAGAGGTCGATCAATTCCCTCTCGTCAATATCCAACAATGGGGCCACATGAAGGTTTGGTGACATTTTTCAGAGTGTATTTTCTTTTAGTTTTTTTCACTTTGCTTCATATTTCAGTTTTTCTTGTTTGGTTTGTAGAATAAGTGGAAATTTCACATTACGGGGGGGGGAATTACATAAGTGTTCAATTTCATATTTTATTTTTCAATTTGTAATGTGTGAGCACAATTTCTGTGCAATCCCCTATGGAAGAATATGATAAGGGCCGAAGTATGCACTGGCACATCACGTTATGGTTGTAGGTAAACCATTTGAAAACCTTGACCCCTTTTTGGTTTATGGTCAACCATTGGAAAACCACCTTATTCTTGGTTTTTGGTTAACCGATGGGAAACCAAATTTGAGTTTGTGATAATCAAGAGGAAAATCACATGATCACGAAATCAGGTGTAGTGTAGCATGGATGTTTTCCCCGTGTTTTCACTAAGGGGGGGAATGTTAGGATTTTCTATGTTAGTGCTCACGGTAATTAATGTTTTAGTGTAGTAATTAGTAAGTTAATTTGTTAGTAGAATATATTGTTAGAATAACAATATATTCCATGGTTGGTTACACCCGTATTATTATAAACAAATCTATTGTTACCTGTTTTGTAGGAGGTTGTTCTTCCTACCACTATGGCTATATAATAGGCATTGTTTCTCATTGAATAATACAAAAATATAATATTGGTGTGTGTTAAGTTTGTTCAACTCTGTCAGAATAGAGTATATTATTATCCATAAACATAATCAAGTACCATTCATAGAAGATATATAATTTGATTATAAAGATAATTATATGATTGGTAGAGCTCAATTCGTAGAAAGACATTTTTGACAAAGAGATATGGCCAATGTTTCTATTTTTTATGAGTTGATTCAAAAAATACTAATAACCTAAAATATACCACGGTATAAATTTATGGAATATACTTGGAACAATTCATATTCTCTCTCATAGAAAATATACTTTTGCATCACATATATCTATCTTGACAACTTTAATGGATCCATAAACATTACAAAAGCAATATGTCACAGTAATATAGAATACTCTTAGTGAAGCTAGAAGAATTATTTTAAGGTATGTGAAATGTAAGGTTCAAATGGACAAAAAAATGGAACAAAATTAGAAATTCTCCTAGGATCCTCAACAGAAAAATAGTCTAAAGGTATAAAATATGAGTTAGAAAGAGGTCTAAACATAATTCCTAATGCATGAATATTGTATATAATGACCAAGGAAATGATATTAATTTAAGGAGAGGAGCACAATAGTATCATTGTATCATACAAATACATTACACTACTTCTTTAATAAAAAATATAAACATATTATACACACACACCCACACGTGAGTATTCACGTGCGTGCTTACACACACACACACAGCGTGTGTGTGCGCACATCCATGTATATGTCTATATATATATATGTATGTATGTATGTATGTATATATGTATATATATGTATGTGTGTGTATATATGTATATATACACATACATATGTATATGAATATAAATATATACATATATATATATATACATATATATATATATATATACATACATATGTATACACATACATATATACATACATACATATATGTATACATATACATATATATATATATATACATATATATACACACACACATATATATACATATGTATATATACATATATATATATATATATATATATATATATATATATATATATATATATATATATATATATATATATATATATATATATATATACGTGTGTGTGTGTGTGTGTGTGTGTGTGTGTGTGTGTGTGTGTGTGTGTGTGTGTGTGTGAAATAGTAAATTGTAGAACTATAAATTTACATTGCAAGTTTAGAAATCATTTTACATCTTCTACCACATAATTTGCATCAATAGGGAAATTTCTAGTAGTGCATTTTTCATATATTAAAAATAAAAAATATCCATAATGTATTTTACACTTTTATGAAAATTTATACTATAAAATGATTTACAAATACAAAAAGGATTTAAAATAAAGAAAAAATATAGATTTTTTTTCAAGGAAGTATAAGATCATTAACTAGTTTTTTTTTTTTTGTATCGTAATTTATATTTCTCCATCCTAAGTATAAGAATCATAATATATTCCCAAAATAGAGTAAAAATTTGATAAAAAACTAGGGTAAATTTTTAGCTACCCCTTCTGAAAAAACCCGTACAAACTATTTTGTAAATATTCAAAAACCACTTCACTTTTCACAATGATTCAAATTACAACCAAAGAGAAAACGAAAATACCACCTGCAAAATCAAATTTCCACTTCCCATTAGAAAAAGAACATCTCGATTCCTACTCCTAACCTATACCGAATACCAATCCGTCGGACCATCTATTACTAAAAATCCTCATAAAAGGAAATCCAAACAAATTGCCCCCGTAATTGAACTACATAAATTCATATATATGAACCTTGTCTTCCCAATCTATAATAATATATTAAATCCCAATTCTTTTCAAAATGGATTAAAGCCACAAGTTTTACGAGGCTGTTGTATATGCCTCATTTTCAAATGGATGAAAAACCATTAACTACCTGTTGACCAATTAAAATAATTTATTGCATACTTTTAACATTGAAATCCCTTCCCACACACTATCCTTTAGAATGTCCCCTGAAGACATTGAACATGTGATATGAATACCGCACAAATATGTGGATCAGGTGTCATAAAAATGGTCATGATAATAGATGACGACATCAAGCATTGAAGTCTCACTATGAATTGTCTATTGATGAAACTACTGGAAATATGTTTCATAATCATATTTTAACATTTTTTTATTATGCATTTTGATTTGTTATTTTATTAAATATTTACCAAATATTTGTTTCCTTACATTTACATCTCCCCAAATATTTAAGTCATCCTTTTGTGCATGTTATGGTGCAATTTTCCACACTAGAATTCATTTGTAGGGCCAATAGATAGAAATTCCAAAATGGGCCTTCGTTTATATTGTTGAAACCCGTAGCAAAAAAATTATGATTTGTGCATCTTCTTCTCCTCTAGGACAAGAAGTGACTTGAGTTACACACTTTTGAATGAAACTACTTATATTAGATTGATAAATTTTATTCTTTCCTTATATTATAAATATCTTACAATTTACATAACACCCTTTCTCCAAATACACTCTACATAAATTTCACATCTATGTCCATAAAAATTCAATAGTAGGAGATGATTCCAAAATTTATGATTATTTGTCTAATAATAATTCTCATTCAATTTTATAATACTTTAAAGTTTATATTAAATATTAATATTATGTTTAATTATAATAGGCTATATCTTTGGTAGTTTCTTCTCAAGAGCAAGATTCTATAAGAGGATGTTTCCCACCAGGGTCTGAAAATTTACATAGTTTTGCGGAGGATCCCAAGCAAGCAACACCACCGTTAAGAGCTTCTCCAGTAAAATAAATGAGGATTTCCTTAAAACCCCTTCTAATTCACAAAATGACAATGCCATTTCTCGCATGCATTTACATATGTCTATTTTTAATGTAAATTTAATTTGATTAAAAATATAAGTTGTTTATAAAACTTTACTACAAATACCTCTAGCAACACAGGATTGTATCCCTGTGGTGGTCTAACTAGGAAAATGTATGAATTCGATGAAACACAATATCAAGAAAACTCTTCATCCCCTCAAGGTATGTTTCCCATTTAAGTTGTAATATTAGTTACTTTTATCTTGTTATATTTATTGAAATAAAAAAATGATAATTTTTAAATTTTAATGGTTAATTAATATTTGATGACAACTACCCATCCCATTCACTTCGTTATACCCCTCAACCATAACAAAAAGCTCCATATGTATCTCAGTTACAAATTACACATACAAATAATTTTTATTATAGAAGATGATATATAATTTTAAATTACTTCATTTTTATTATTTTTTTCATTTCAACTTTCTCATATGATCTATAATAAAAATGTATCCTTTACCTCTGATACAGCCTAGAATTTACCAGATAACACCCTAGACGCGCTGACACATCACTCATCATGGACTGAGTGCTCACCCGAAGCGCGCAAAGGTACCAGGTCCCTCTTTATGGTTGAGTAGCAGGATGTTAGCGCGATGAAGGAATAAACATGTAGATCTACAACTAATCCATTATTCTACAATGCATACCATATTCAGAATTATGAAAGAACAAGTTTAAACAATAATTATGATTGAATCAAGAACGTGCACTACTTGATTACACATAGGAATGAAACTTAGATTCAGCCATTAACTTCCATCTATTAAAAACATAGAATCTCTTTACAATAATGGAATTCTATACTAATGCGCACATGGATCAGATATAGTAATCGAGTCGTATATCTCTATATATGTCACTATCTGTCTCTATCTATCTCTATATCTATCTATATCTATATCCTACTATGTGATTCACATCATATATATAGGGTGGAGACTTTCCCTTCACTAGTCCTCTATTCCAAAAATAGGCCGCATGCTATTAATAGCCACATGCCGTTTACAGGCATAACCACACATGTAAGTGTGCTATCTATAGATGCTACACCCGACTTGTGGCTTACCATATCATTTTAATATATCATTTATAATTTCTCATGCTTAATAGGTCGGCCTTGGTGATGGCCATAGCATATGAATAGTATATATAGGGCATTGTAGGTAGTATTTCATTATCATTTGATAATTTGAGTCTTATTATATGGTTTGGAGGTTGCCCCCTCGAAGTGGCGAAGCTATTCTAATTGCAGATTGAGATCATTATTATGAAATATTGTGTTATTTGGTGTTCTATTGTTTCTCATAATCTAAAATATACAAGTAATATCATTACCAGTGGTATCAGAGTTGCGATCTGGGCCAAAATTAGGGAAAAACCCATAATTTTTTGTTTTCACCATATATTGCAAATCAGAGCGAATTGGTGGGAGATATTTTTACCAGAGTTGTGAAACATTTCAAGTTTCACATCATGGTGGGGCCTTCCACAAGAGAAAAAAAATCTGGTTACTCTGGGTAAAACCCAAGATAAATATGGGGTAGTGATTGAAGATATGGAGTTAGAAGTGGTAAATATAGATTCCTCAGCACTAGGGTTTACCTCAGTTGATTATAAGCTGAGACAAATTGAGTATGAGCTATAAAATGTACAATCTAAGATGGCCTCTAAAGGATACATAGACCAAATTGATCATCGGTTGTATGATATCATGCAACATGTAAAGGGTAAACAATATGGCCCAAATCTAGCCCATATCAACCAAGGAGGATCTTCAGTTCAAAATCATGGACAAAATATCCATGTTGGATCACTTTTCCAGCCCAATCAATATCCAACTTATTCGCAACCATGGAACATGATTCCAAAAGTGGATATGTGCAAATTTTATGGTAAGGATCCCATGAATTTGATAAATCAAATGGAGACCTTCTTTGAGTTACATCAAGCATCATCACAAAAAAAGGTGAAATTGGCATCCCTGTATCTTGAACCAGACCAATTCATTTGGTATCGATGGTTATGTGTGAGAGGCAAAAGAATGGTCTCGGTGTCATTTGGATAGTTTTTACCAAGGATTTGAAATTGCACTATAGTTCCAGTGTTTCAAAGAACTACTTTAGTTAATTAGCAAAGTTACAGAAAACAATATCAGTCAAAGATTATGTGCATCAATTCCAAAACCTATCCTTAAGGGTGGAGAATATTATAGAAGAGAAAATGAATGACATGTTTCTTGGGGGTCTTAAGGACCACATCGAGCATGAGGTATGTATGTTTAATCCACTCAAGATTTTTATTTTATTATCATGGCACGTAGAACAAAGGAAAAATTTATTTTTAGTAGGAGGTTGCCTTTCATTAACACCAGAAACTGTAGTATCTCTTCCCCTTCATTTTCTAGGCCAATTAGAATGACTCCTCAAAAAATGGAAGAAAAGAGAGAAAAAGGATTATGTTTTAACTGTAATAGAAAATATGGACGAGGACACAAATGTGTTGAGAAGAAGTTGTTCTGTATTAACGGAGGTAATGAGGATGATGAGGAAGCTGAAATTATAGGAGAGGATGAGGAACCAGTAGAAGATGAAGTAGAGGATCACCAACCTACAATTTCTTATCATGCATTTTCAGGTATTAGTACTCCTCAAATACTCAAGGTTATTGGCTATCTCAAACAACAAAAGGTGACAGTGTTGATTGAATCAGGGAGTACTCATAACTTCATAAATAGTAAGTTAGCTACCCGCCTCAATTGTTTTGTTTACCCAACTCCAGAAATGTAAGTTATGATTGTGGATGGTGGGACAGTCAAGTGCAGAGGAAAGTGCCATAGTATCAAGATTTCCATGAGAGACTACATATTAGATTCACCTATGTTTGTTATTTCTATGGGAGGGGTAGATATTGTTTTGGGTGTCCAATGGATCACAACCTTAGGTACTATAGAGATGAATTTCCAAGAATTGTTCGTGCAATTTCATTCAGATGGAAGGAAAATAAAATTGAATGGGATGGTAGCTAAGTATCCATAGATTATTATATCTCATTAGATGTAGAAGGCTTCTTAGAAAAGGAGTAGATGGATTTATAGAAAATTTATTTTCCATAGAAGTACAAAATACAGAGTCTTCAATGCCACCCGATCTTCAGAAGATTGTTGATGCTCACTCATCTATTTTTTATGCAATTCAAAAGGGACTACCACTAGTTAGGGATCATGAATATGCCATTCAGTTGATTCCAGGGATCCAACCACCTTACATCTGACCATACAGATACTCATATTCCTAAAAAAGTGAGATCAAGAAAATGGTTCAGGAAATGCTAAAGGAAGATATCATCAGGCATAGCCAGAGTGCATATTCTTCACTAGTGGTCATGGTACATAAGAAGGATGAAACATGGAAGATGTGTCCAGATTACCAAGAACTCAACAATTACACCATAAAAGATAAGTTTCCTATTCCAGTAATTGATGATTTACTTGATGAATTTCATGGTGCTATTTATTTCACAAAATTATATCTTTATTCAGGGTACCATCAAATTAGAATAAAAGAGGAAGATGTTCATAAAAAAGCTTTCAGGACTCATGAGGTCCATTATGAGTTATTGGTAATGCCTTTTGGTCTTACAAATTCACCCTCAACCTTTCAAAGCTTGATGAACACTATTTTTAGGCCAGTATAAAGGAAATTTGGATTAGCTTTCTTTGATGACATATTGATTTACAGTAAGACATTTGAAGAACACTTACAACATGTAAATAAAGTGTTGGAAGTTTTGGAGAAACATACTCTCCATGTAAAGCCATCCAAATGTTATTTTGGTGTACAAGAGGTAGAGTACTTGGGTCACATTGTATCCCATGAAGGTGTAAAAGTTGATCCTCAAAAGATCAAAGCTATTGTGCAATGGCCAAGGCCCAAAAATCTCAAATCCATTCATGGGTTCCTAGGACTAACATGGTACTACAGAAGATTTGTGTGGGGATATGGTAGAATATAAATCCCACTCATTTCATTGCTAAAGAAGGATGCCTTCCATTAGACAGACGTAGGCACTAAATCCTTTGAGCAACTGAAGGAAGCCATGTACAACACCCTAAATTTCGCTACTCCCAACTTCTCAAAAACCTTCATTGTTGAATGTGATGCTTCAAGACCAGGATTGGGAGTAGTTCTAATGTAGGAAGGAATACCAATTGCATTTGATAGTCACTAATTAAAAGGAAAATTGTAGACACCAAATTTGTGTCTTACGACCCCTTGTGACCCGCATCTCATCTCGCAATATAACCTCATCACCTAAACCTTACACAATTATTTATTAATTACCTTGTAATTGATAAATCCACATCACCTTACCTACCACCCTCATTTTTCCACTTCATCATGACCTAGCCCTAACCCTAAACTAACCTAATTAAGACCCATAACTTGGTCCACACCTACACCCATAACTAATGACCCCTTTCTCACACCCAAAACCGACCTTCTAGTCATTTGACCAAGCCTACAACTGATTTCTCGGGAGAAAAGCAAGGAAGGTGGGATATTTTACTAAAAATAGCCTACTTTTTCCTTACCGATGTCGGTTCCTACTCGACCGTCGTCGGTTACGTAACCGCCATCGGTTCCCTGTAAATGGCCCCCCCAAACCAAAAACAAGGATAAAAATTTCATTTTTTGGATCAAGGTGGAAGGATTTTTGAATCAACAGAGATCATTGGGAGCGAGGAACAGAGTCCAGATCTTCACTTGACCGAGCAAAGACAAGTGGAGATACCATAAGTGTTTACAGCAAAGGAGATTAGCTTGCATCTTCATCAAAACCAGTAAGTCACATCTTGCATGTCCCCTGTTATAACATTTCTTATGCTTCTTGAATCACAGTCCTCATAAATCCATTACTGGACCCACTACCTAGTAATCTATTACATCTAACTATCATTCATCTACCTCTCATCACCTTATTACGTAATATCACCCATATACAGCCTTACAAATAACACAGCTACCAAACAACACAAACACCCCACAAAAACAACCAAGATACAGATCCTAAACCCTACCGACATCTGTTACCAGCAACCGGTATCGGTTACCCAGACTACAAACCAGAAATCAGCCTTTCCCCTATTTGTTCCAAACGAAGTAATTTGATTGATATTTTACAGTCTTTTGTGTTAATTCATATTAGCAGGGAAACTGACCACCTTCGAAAGGAAGTTTTATATTTCCTGGGCCCAAGGCAGTTTCCTCATTTATTGTCTAATCAAAATCTTGTGGTCTTATGTTCTTATTTGCAGGTAGTCCTTCCAAGACAAAAAGGAGTTCTTCGCAGTCAGCCTGATCTTCCTCTATGGTACGCGCACACCATCTCGACATTCCACAGGTATTCCTCCTAGCCCTAACCCTTATCTATTTCTAAAAGGAATGAAAGGATAGAAGCAACTCTATTCCCAGAAGTCAAAACATTCCGAGCGAAACATTTTGGCATGCCCGGTGGGACCCATTTTTGGGTTTCTTTCTTTCTTGCTTGCTTTCATATAGGAAACATACTTGTTGTTTTACTCTTCTAAAGATATTCACAAGGCTTTATATAATTTCGGTAAAAGAACTTGCTTTGTTTTTACATCTTGCATTAGTGTAAGTCATCTCTTTTTCTTCATCGAATATCATTTTTGATTTGGGTTTAAAACACGTGCATTGGCATCCTTGCTTGCTGTTTTCAATTCTAGTGAACATAGATTAAGTAACAGGTCGTACACGTGGGGGTGATATCCACTGTATTGACAAGAAATTAATCTTACATTCACTGCACAACACATACCGAATCACTTCACAATTAACACAACAGCTCAAACATCCCCCCCTTTTTCCACGGTATTCCTCCGCCCGATTGAGGTAACCTTATGAGCCAAAAAAAACTTGACATTTCCCGTAAGTATTTTGTTTAGAATTCTGACATCATTCTATGTCTAAAGGCATAAGCCCACAATAATTAAAACTAACCCTAGGGTTAATCTCTGGATTCGCATATACATCTTGCTTGTTTTTAGTTCTGTTTTCTTTCTCATACTCTGTCTTCTGTGATCAATAATTGCACAAGTAGACTAAACGTTGTTAAAAATCAAATTAGCATCCTTTTATATCTTGTTAACCCAGACTTCTTGCACCGACTTCGGTTACCTGACCAACGTCGGCTATAGTATAACCGACATCGGTTACTAGATCGATATCGGTTACTGTCTTCTACAACCCCTGACAAACCAGCAACCTGCCAATTTCACCATTCTAAGGCTGTTTCTATTCCGGATAGATTGAAACCTTACTGTGTGCTTTTGTCCATGGTTGTTATCACTCGAAAGCAAGCTACCGCTATGGTTTCACATGCTTGCTCTATTTCTTTACCTGAATCACCCCCTTCACATTCTGTGGGGAATCCTATGGATACCAGCGAGGTTCCTAAAATTCCTGTGGGAGATAAGGACTTTGCCAAATTTCTGGATGCTAATCCTAGTGCTGTACAATACTATTTGTCTCATGCCCCTGACCATACACTTGATGGTCAGCTCCTTGTTGGCATGCCTATTAGTATAGCTGCTCATTTAGCGCCCACTCCACCTGATAACACCACCTTACTTTCTGCATCTTTAGCCCCGTCTCCCAATCCGACAGCTTCAGAGGTTCATACGACACAGATTGGATTTCCTTTGGTTAATCTTGGACCCCACATATCATTACCGTCGACTTCTCCCTACCTCATCTCTCTTACAGACGGCTCCGTTCTTGACTTGCTCGCTGCCTCCTATCCACACGAGCTTTCCTTCTCAAGCTCCGCCCACCTTTTCATTCCCATACACGTATCCAGTAACCTCAACATCTTATATGGGACATCCCTATTCGGTCACCTCAACATATTCATCCTCCATACCTTATCAACACTTAACCCCACCATTGTCCAGCAGAGGCCCTTGGCCCAATTTGCCTCCATTTACCACAATCGCACCATCATCTCATCCAACCATGGATTTCATTAAACAAATGATGGACAAAATGCAAAATCTAGAGGCTTCTGTTTTGGGAAGTCGTAGTGCCTTGACATATGAGCAAGTTTGTCGGGAGCCTATTCACCCTTCTGTCCCCCTTCACTCATATCCTCCTCAATGGGAATTGCCGAAATTTACTCATTTTAATAGTAAAGAGGATCCTCAACAACACTTGCGATCATTTAGACATGCTTGTTATTTGATTGCCCATGATGATGCCTTGTTACTCCACACATTTCCCATGTCCTTATCAGGACCCACCTTGGAGTGGTACAGTGCTTTAGCCCAGCACTCAGTCTTCTCTTTTAACCAACTAGCCTAGTCTTTCTTTGATCACTTCTCCATTAACATAGCTAAGAAAGTATCTATCACCGACCTCTATGCCATCCGACAACTTCGAAGACAAATCTATCGTAGATTTCGTTGGACGATGGCGTGGCCTTATCAACCAACTTACATATGCGTTGCCTCAGGCTGAACTTATCGAACTTTTTATGCGGGCATGTGCTAAGCACATTTCTCCTACTCTTCAAATTCAAACTTTCCGCACATTTAATGAAGCCTTTACCATGGCTCGGAAATTAGAAATTCGAGCCTTAGAAGAAGAGAAATTGCGGTTGTGCAACAAAAACTCCAATTTTCGAACTCTGGACTCTACTAATAAAACAAACACTACCACTCCTCACGCGTCCACTTCTTCTAAATCAAAAGGAGTTGTCCACGTGGTGATGGTTAAATCTCAAACACTGTCTAATACCCCACTAAAAACCACCTATAAGTATAAAGCAGAGCCCATCAATTACACTCCCTTGGGAGAAACCTATGGTGTCATCTTGGAAAAATTGCTCAAGGCCGGAGCTATCACCTTGCCTCCTGTTAAACCTCACTCCGGGTTTGACTCCACTTGCGCTATACCTTCCTGGTACAAAGAAAATGACTTCTGTAACTTTCACCGTGTAAAAGGACATAGTCATGAAAACTGCAAGATGTTGAAAAACATGGTGCAGGAAATGGTTGACGCAGGGGATATAACCCTCGATAATCCTAAAGCCCCTGCCAACCGAAATTTGAAAATCTTCAACAGACCATTCCCGAATCACTCTCCCAACAGTAACACAAACCAGGATATATTAGCCGAGGAGAGTGTTCATGAGATCCATGCAGTCTTCGATACCCATCCAAAAGCCTCTATCGAGAAAATTTTGAATCAAGCCTCTTCACTAACACAGGAGCCCAAACCTCCTTTACCACCGAATCAAGCCAAAGTGAAATCATTCCTTTACCCATAAAAGAGTTAATTTCCCAGACTTCTCTTCCCATTGATGAGTCTTCTTATACCACATCCCTACAAGACTGCGAACGAATGTTATCTAATCTATCTATTTCCCAGACTTCCCTTTCTACCACTCTGGCTATACAAGAGGAAGGTACGCCACTCCTTTTGACATCCTTAGATGAGAAATCTCTTGCACCGACATCACCAAATTCTTTAACCATGACAGATCCTCTTGAACATGCCCTCTTACCTATTAGTTCTCCATCGCCTAAAGCTTTTCAAAGATCGATCGACCTCTTAACCTCTATTGATACAGTGCCTCATTTACCCCCTGTATCCCACCCGCAGTGGATTGGAATCACAACCCACCTTTCTTCCATACAAAATTTACAATTCAAACCTGAAGACTGTCATTCTCCAGAAGATAGAAAAATCCTATGGGAACGTTTGAGTACCCCTTATTCTACTCAACTGAAGATGACCGATCCCGACACCTCTACCATATATCCTAAGTGTTTACAGAAACTCAAAATGCCTATGTCCTCATTCTCACCCCCCGTATCTATATCAAGTATCCCATCCACCTCTATTAACCTAACCAAACCTTCCCCTAAACTTGGGACCTCACCCATACCCAGTCTAACACACCCGCCTAAGCGACTAGATTTATCCAAGAATAAAGCCGCCCCGCCACCTAGAAGACAAGCTCAATCCGTGCCTCTATCACAATCAAGACCATCATCATCACACCTACCTTCCATATTGGGACCTCATCCTTCCACCTTGCATCAATATATCATACCTCCTGCGTTTTCTTCAAAACGACCTATGCCTTCTGCACCTATACAGAGATCTAAGGGTATATCAACATTATCACCCCACGTATCCTGTCCACCCATTAAACCTAAACAAACTCCATCATCAAAGGATTTATTTTCTGTCACTTCCCTTACTCCGTGGTTGTTTCCCGCTACCCACGTCATCTGTAGCCTCATCATCTAACCAGCCGAACGTAGCTCCTGCGCCAAAGAAACCACGTTTAGTGAAAACCACGTGTCGACACCCCTTGGCTAAACCACCACCCATATGAACCAACCACGCCCAAACATTACCGAAACCCCGCACAACCAATACCCTCATCCTCCTCCGATTTTGACCCACTCAAAGGATATTACACCAAAATCCTTGCTATGTTGGTGGAGAATGCGACCATTTCTCTACCCCCACTTAGACCTTATGATCCATCTAAACCTCGGCCTATAGGTTACGATGAGTCTAAAATCTGCGCTTATCACCGCACACCAAGACACGATGTGGAGGGATGCAAAGCTTTAAAAACCATCCTTCGTCAGTCACCTCTCCCAGATAGAAAGGTTAAGAAAGACAACTTACGAAAGGAGAGACCTTTAGCTTCAATTCCCTCTCCTATACCATCTGTCCCCGCCTCACCAAGATCCATCATTATTACCACCCCACCTCTTGAGGACCATGATTTATCCCAAACCTCTTCCTCATCTCAGGTTTATGAGATTAATATGATTAGTGTTGCTACTCGAGCACAGAAAAATAATGAGAAATCGAAAGAAAGCACACCTACATCCTCTCCTTCTCCGTCCAACACCCCGATTGCACCACCACCCAAAGTGGTTATTCGTGGACCCACTTACCCCGTCTCTAATGGAGCTGCACATCGAGCCATGATCAAACAGCTTCACGAATCACCCGTAAAAATGACGCTATATGATCTCATTCAGACTTCTGAATCTCATCGATAAGCTCTCGTTGAAATTCTTCAAGGGATCGAGGTCTTACCTAATGAAACCCTGCCTGTTGCCTCCATTCTAACACCAAATCACGTTGCCTCTCTCACCAAACAACCCACTGCCCCAACCACTTCTGCCTCTGTACCACAAGCTGCTGTAGTCAGTTTCTCTGAAGATGAAATTGTCAACTTTGGTACAGAAGACCCTGACCTTGCCCTTTTCATCTCCGCTTACATCCGAGACATTCGGGTACGTCGTGTTATGATTGACGGGGGCGCTAGCCTAAACATCATCTCTTCAAAAGCCTTCCAATAAATGAATATCCCTTCTAGCTACATGTGTGCCAACTCCATCATGTTGCAGTCATTTAATGACGCTATTACCTCTACCTTAGGCACCGTGATCTTCAACATTCGGGTAGGACCACGTACTTTACCCGAACTCTTCTATGTCCTTGACGGAGAGTTCCAATATAATATATTGCTTGGTCGTCCTTGGATCTGGGCCATGGGATGCGTTCCCTTGACATTACATAGATGCATAAAATTTGAGTACGAGGGGAAGTCCTCCCCCCTTTAAAACCTGCAATATGTTATACCATCCAAACGATGTGCTTGTGCCAATCAAGACACCCGTTCATTCAACCCAACCATCCTCTTCAACTGTGCCTCAACCATCCACCTCAACTGCATCTACGCCTTCAACCGATGAAACCACCATTGCAAATAACCACTTCCCTTCCCCGCGGACTAACATCTCAATCACTGACCCCTTAGTAGATGTTTTTCAATGCCTTACGCTGGGGGAGTATCGCCTATATAACGTTAGTTCTTTCCATACTCCACACAGGAGTACGGACAGTTACATGCACATCCTACCTATGACCGTCGTGTGGGGGAAGTAATCCCTTACGGACCACCTCATTGCCACACCAACCTCACGTATGGGGGTGTTGACGCATCCTCCGTTACCCCTGAACCCCCTCTTGGTGTGGTGCCCTTCCAATCCGATTTCCAATACTTGAAAAATCTTCATTTCGCCCTTACCTTCCTGACTCGCTGTGCTTGGAAGGGTTTCGGTTTTGGTCTTTATGAACAAGGCCGATATACACTCATTCCCGTGACTACACGCAAACACAATGATCGCAGTGGTCTCGGTTTTCCTAAAACACTGACACAGGAGGAACCTCGTGTCAGTTGTCTTCTAGAAGACAACGACGTCACCCCTACCGAACCATCATCACCCATTTTGCCTTCGTCACCCATAGAGTCAATAGATTCCGAATATATCCCTCCAAACTTTTTTTTTCATAAATGCTATCTTCCTAGGTCCTCTCAATTATCAACGTGATAATGAGGACCCCTCTTCTATCCCCCTTCTGTATCTAGACATGATCGAAGAGGATTCGCCTTCGATTAATGTTGTTGAGTGCCAGGATGACGACTCCATCCTCACTTACTTTGGCGCGGATGACTCTTATGTTCAACGCGCCTTACCATCTGAAACCCAAACCATGCTGAACGAGTCTACTATAGAAATTAACATCCACACGGAGGAGGATCCTCACATTGTGAAGATTGGATAATCCCTTAATGCATCAGAACAAGTCTCTTTTACTACCTTTCTCCGTGCTCGCAACCAAGCTTTCGCTTGGTCCTACGCTGACATGCCAGGACTTGACCCTACCATTGCCGTCCATAACATCACTCTAAACCCTGATTCCAAGCCAATTAAACAGAAATTGAGAAAAATGCATCCACGCATTGCCCTCTTGGTCAAAGAGGAGCTCCAACGACTCCTTTCTGTTTCCTTCATTCTGCCTATTGACTATCCTCAATGGATTTCTAACATCATACCTGTCACTAAAGCGACGGGGGGACTTCGGATATGCACGGATTTCTGGGATCTTAACCTCGCTTGCCCTAAGGATGACTTCCCCCTACCTAGTATTGACCAACTTGTTGATCTCACTGCAGGCCATGAGATGCTCTCTCTCATGGATGGCTTTTCAGGATACAACCAAATTTTGGTTGTCCCTGCCGATCAACACAAAAACTGCCTTCATAACTCCTTGGGGAACCTTCTGTTACCGTGTAATGCCATTTGGCCTTAAGAATGCTGGTGCGACCTATCAGCGGGCTATGACCTACATTTTTCATGACATTATGCACACTATCCTTGAAGATTACGTCGACGATCTTCTTGGCAAGTCTAAACATCGCAGTGAACATCTCGATGTTTTAACCATTATTTTTGATCGCCTGTTACAATATTTTGTTCGTCTTCAACCAAAAAAATGTGTCTTTGGTGTCCTTTCGGGAAAACTTCTTGGCTTTATCGTCTCTTTGCGTGGCATTGAGGTCGACCCATCTAAAGTCAAAGCTATCCTAGAAATGCCCCCACCTACCAATCTCAAACAATTGCGTAGTTTACAAGGTAAGCTCCAATCTATCCGACATTTCATCTCCCAACTCTTGGATCGATGTCAACCTTTTCATCACCTTCTTAAAAAGGACATTGATTTTCAATGGAGTGAAGAGTGCCACCAAGCCTTTAAAGCTCTCAAAACTTATCTCTTACAGCCACCTGTGCTTATCCCACCTCAAGACGACCGCCCTTTCTACTTTTACCTTTCCGCCACTGACCATGCTGTAGGGGCCATGCTTGCACATCGCGACTCTGAAAATAGAGAACAAGCCGTTTATTATATAAGTCGTAATTTGGTGGACTATGAGACTAGGTATACACATGTAGAAAGGTTGTGCCTAGCCCTATCATTCGTGGCTACCAAACTCTGACACTACCTTCTGAATCACAAAACTTTCATCATCACCAACACGGACCCCATCCATTACATGTATGCCAAACCTCATCTAAACCAACGCATCGCCCGATGGCTCATGCTCCTCACCGACCTCGACCTTGAGTTTGTCCACCAGAAATCAATCAAAGGACAAACCATCGCAAACCAACTTGCAGAAGTCCCTTTACCTGGGGAACAATTTACCAATTTTACATTCCCCGACGAACTCATTGCCACTCTTTCACTCTAGGAGGAGTCGTATTCAATGACTCTCTTCTTTGATGGATCCAAATGCCAATGTGGTGGAGGAGCTGGCGTTTTTCTTATTCCTCTCGACACCGAGCCTATGCCTCTTTCATTCCGACTCGATTTCCCTTGCACTAATAATACAGCGGAATACGAGGCCCTTGTTCTGGGTCTCCAGGTTGCGCTGCACTTAGGTATCAAATCTATCAATATTTTTGGCGACTCTCAATTGGTATTCAATCAAGTTATGGGCATCTACGAATGCAAAAATGAGGAACTTCAAAAATACAAACACTACGTGGATTCACTTCTAGCCTTATTCACTCACTATTCTATCCAAACCATTCCCCGCTCCACTAACAAATTTGCGGATACTATGGCTTGCTTAGCCTCGCAAATTCCAGCCTCATCAACTGACTCTGACATTTTCGTCTTGGTCCAACAACTCTTTGCCCCATCTTATTCAGCCCCAGTTGTTTGTACGATAAATACTGTGTCTGCTAACTCGCAGGATACTTGGTATCACCAATTCCATGACTACCTTACAACCTCTATTCTCCCTTCTGACCTTACTAGTACTGGTAAACGCACTTTTCTTAAATGTGTTTCTCATTATGTAGTTATGGGGGGACTCCTTTATAAACGTGGCTTTGATGGCAAACTCCTTCGATGTCTCACCGGCGCGGAGGTCACCCATACCATCCAACAGGTCCATGACGGTATTTGTGGTGGACATTTTAGCGGCCTTGCCGTGGCCAAACGAATCCTTCGCCTTGGTTATTATTGGCCTACTCTCAATAACGACTGCTACGAATATGTTAAGCGTTGTGTTATGTGTTAGCAACATGCCAACCTTCAACATACTCCTAGCCACCCGCTCCAGGTCGCTCGAGATCTTTGGCCCTTCTCACAATGGGGTTTAGACCTTATTGGTGAGATTCATCCGTCCTCTTCGCAACGTCACCGATGGATTATCACAGCAACCAAATATTACACAAAATGGGTGGAGGCTATTCCACTCATTTCAACTAAAAAAGAAAAAATTGTAGAGTTCATTAACCACCACATTATCTATCGTTTTGGTGTTCCTCATCGCCTGATTACAGATAATGGCAAATCTTTCAAAAATAAGTTGTTGCAAGACCTTTGTGACAACTTTGTTATCAAACTCAGCTTCTCATCACCGTACTATCCACAAGCAAATGGACAAGCCGAATCCTCTAATAAAACCCTAACCAAAATCCTCATGAAAGTTGTCAATGAGTCCGGATGAAATTGGCACGATCACATCCCCTTTGCCCTTTGGGCTTATCGTACTAGCATCCGTACCTCTACTAATACCACACATTTTTCTTTGGTATATGGTACCGAGGCTGTCTTACCTCTCGAAATACAAATACCCTCCCTCAGAATATCCCTTCAGGATATTCTCACCAACGATGATTTCCGCCAAGAGCGGTTAGCCCAATTGGAGCTTCTTGACGAACGTCGTCTATAGCTCTCGATCACCTTCAAATCTATCAAAAACGCATCAAGCGTGCTTATGATAAGCGACTTCATGAGCGTACCTTTAAGGTTGGTGATCTTGTCCTCAAAGAGAATCAACATGTAACCAAACTAGAAAAGAGAAAACGTGGAAAATTTGCTCCCAATTGGATTGGGCCTTATATAATCACTCACACTTATGGATCAGGCACTTATCGTTTAGCTTCGCTTAATGGTAAACCTGAGCCTGAGCCCCTTAATGCCTTGCATCTTTGACCATTATACTGTTGAATTTAGTGTTACATCACTTCTTATATGCCTACTGCTCATCCCTTGAGATCATTTACTGCTATATACACTTTGTTTCCTACATCTCCAAATAAAAATCAAGCTCACATAGTTTGATTCTCACCTCACCTTAGCAATGCCTTCCTTTTTTAGTCTAGTCCATGACTTCAAAGTATTAAAATAAACCGTATTCTTATGGGATTTTCTTGAGTCAAACTTCCTACCACACTAGATGCTTCACGCCAAAAGAACATCTAGTCATCTAAATTAAATATAGAATGCTCCCTCGAAGGACAGCTCTATGCCGAACTATTACTGCTATTATAAATAGACTGCTCCCCTGAAGGACAGCTATGCATTAAAATCATATCTGCTATTATAAATAGACTGCTCCCTTGAAGGATAGCTATACACAGTCAGCCTTTATCAGAAGCTTCTCGCATTGATTAGCTTCGTGAAGACCTCAAGAATAAAACAATCAAAATCCCTTGTAGACTTCCCGCATCGATCAGTCTATATTCAGCAAAATAAAAGCCACATTCAAAAGAACTTTTGAGTCATGGACTTGTCTATTTGGGGTAGGTTCTCTTTCGTCCGAACACTCACTTTGTAATAAGTTTTCCATACCTCAACTATACCATTCACCTCACCTCACCATTTGTTTCAACTCAAGGGACGTGAGGTACACCCGATATATTGTGATCATACAACTCTTTTCACCTATTGACTTCTCATCTATGCACCGGTACCTAGGGCTTCACGTTCATTCTATGTTGTGTGGTTCGTTTTGCTCTTTTCACCTACGGAGCAATCTTTCCTTTTTGCCTCGTATCTAGGATTGTGTGTTGATCTTAAGCAGGACATGGTTCCCTACCACTTGGGTAGGCTAACTTTCGCTTCTCTTATACCTATTACAAACCTCACCAATTCGTTACCAACACCATCAACCTTACCTTACCAATATTACTATCAATACCTTTACCAACCAACCAATCACCTAACCATACCTAAATTACCCGAATTCACCTCTCCCTGGTCCTAAGGGAGAACTACATCGGTCTGAGGCCCCTCCTTGCTTTGTGCAATGGGCTATGTAGGTAGCACTTCGGAGACATGGGGTCTCCCAAGGTTAGCTCGACCATCCCTACCATAACCTATCATGTGTGGTAAATATAAATATTTTTGTGTATTTCTATTTAATCACATTCCTCTTTATCCTTTTTCAAAACACCGAATGTCAAAATGAAAACATTCTTATTATTATCGTAACTCAAATCAACATACATATTCAGTTTTATTTAGATGTTAAACAAATACATCTTCTCCTATCATCGACACGTAGGTCGGCATCCTTATTAATTCTTATACCTTGCTAACATTTATTTAGACCCTTACGCCTCATCCTGAACTAGGTGAGGATCGTGATCATCGACCCCTCTCGCCAGGCCTCTCTGTCCTCAAAGGTACCAAGACTATTGGTACCGCCCACTGATCTACCAACCTCTCCTGTAACATATGAATACACCCTCTCGCATGGAGGACTCCAGCCCTAGTCTCTCCGCTGTGACTCCGCAACCGCTAACAATCCTCTTTCTCATTCACCTGCGTTTGGAGCTGCTAAACCAAATGCTTGCAGACGATCCCTCTCTGTTGTAATCACCGCTATGTCAGGACGATCACGTACACCTTGCAGCTCTGCTACCCACCATAATCTATAGGCCTCTGTCGTTCCTGCGTCCATTACCCTGCGATCGACTGCTACTTCTTCAGGACCTTCTGGAGGTGTTAGCTAGGGAGGTGAGAATGCTGCCTCTGCGTCGATCCTCATATATGGTCTATAAGCCTACGGTATGTCCTGCACAAATCCAAATTGTCGCCGCACGTGATCTATAGGAATCCTCTCATATTCACCTGGCCTGTGCCCCGCGATCCACCTCAATCACTCTACACCCCTCAACTCCTCAGCTATGTTCTCTGTTACCATATAGTTCCCGTAAGGCCTCCAACAGATATCCGCAACCGTCATCCTCTCCCATACCTGCCTGTAATACTCAACGTCACCCATTATGGCTTGAGATCTTGCCTCTTGTTCTGTTTGGACCCATCGTCTGAATCCCAACCTCTGTACTCTGGTCTCTCCTACCTAGATGGGTCGGCCTATTGGTCGCACACAAACAATGTGCTCATAGGCCCAACAGTGTAATAAGTATGAACAATCCAGTGTCGTTCTGTGATTTCACCTACAAGCCCATAAACCCCTGTATAGCTCCGCCAAATATGCAGGTGCCCATGCAAACGTCACGTTCCTTTCTATCATCTCCCAAATAACACACATCAATGCCTTTAGAAATCTTCCCCCTTCCACCCTCGATAACGCATAATACCCTACCGCTATCATTAATATCACTGCTAACCTTGTCTCCTCAGGGTGTGCTGCATACATTACCCCATATATGAATGTCAAACCTTGCTGTGTCAGATCTCGTGCGTATGGACCAAATACTGCTGTTATTACTCCCTACGCCGCACTAGGTAATGCCTGATATACTGGTTCTCCTGTAATAGGGAGCCTCAAAATACGGAACACATCTTCCAATGTTACTGTCATCTCCCCTATTGGCAGATAGAAGGTATTTTTCTCAGGATTCCATCTCTCAATCAACACCTGTAACATAGCATGGTTACGTGCGATTTGTGAATAATAGCGGATTCCACTTAACCCCAAACGATTTATCAATGTCCATTCAGCTGGTGTTACATCCGCTCGGATTCGTGACAACAACACTGGTACACTATCATTCATCCTCAACCCTGCCTCTGCCTACATACATCAAAATAACAAACAACCATTCAATCTATCAAATCCCCACGGGTTTTTCCTCACATTCTGGAAATTCCTACAGCAACCGGTATTGTTTATAGTCAACCGGTACCGGTTCAGTAACCGATACCGGTTGTCCCTAACCGATATCGGTCACTGTCACCTTCATATAGCCTACCTAAACACACTGCCTACGAAAATAATTTGAGCATTTATTCCTTTCTATACATACAAACATACCTGAAACCCCTGATTACCTACCCTGTAACACTTACCTCACCTATAACCCTTGCTATCATGTTTCTTTTTCATATCTACCCACTTAATCTCCTATTCCTAACACATGCAAAATCAAATCCAACCAAAAACGTTTACCTCTTGGGTTGCAGCAGCTTGCGGTGGCACTTGTCTTCCCTCTTGGCCCTGCCTGCTGGATGCTTCTCCTCATTCTGCCATGATCACCACTCTTTTCAAATTCACCTTTCTACTTTCTGAATCTCTTTTCTTATCACTCAAATATCTCATACAATTACCTGTCTCAGTTGTCAAAAAGTGTCGCATTCGCGTATTTAACCTCTTGCATGGCTCTAAAAATAGAACTTTAAGTTGCCACCCGAGCCGTTCTATTTTTTAGAAAAGCCTCATACCTAAGTAACCGGGTATCCAATTATATAACCGCTATCGGTCCTATCAGCTACCGTCATCGGTTCCCTAACCGATATCGGTTACACACCTGTGCTTTTTAAACATGGTTCTTTTTCTTCTTCATTTTCTACCTAATTTTTTAATCACGCCCGCCTCTTTTTCCTGCAATCACAACACCATTATCCATATTTGTCCATCCACCACACATAACATTATAATTTCATTAACATCGTCTATTTTTACAAAAACAAACAAACCATCAACTAAGGGATTAAAAAAACTATCAATCTATACATCATTTGGATCCAACTCATCAGATACATATATAAGCAATGTTACAAACCAGCCCACAACATGGCAACATTTCATCATCTAAACATGTCATCCATATATAACGTGCAAAAACAAAAACTCAACATCATCCATATATCAACATGTCAACTAAACTCATCCTACATTCTATATCACAAACACATTGACGAAATACTTAAAAAACATTTCATCAACACTGCATATGGATCAAAACATCATCTCTATATATATATACAAGTTTCAAATGTACAATGTGCCCTGCATCGGGGCCTCTGTGATCTCAGAATACAACAACAAAGCTGGAACGCAGGCCGCAATAAATATCAATCACCTCGACTTGGCTCGCAGGCTGGTCCCTCATATCAAAAATATACTCAGCTCGCAGGCCGGTATCAACTGTACAACCCGTACTCGGTTCACAGACCGGTGCCCATGTCCATATACAAAAACTATGTGGGGATCCCTCAGCTCTCCCCACCACCCTCAGCACCTCTCCCTACTGGTCCCTGTGGTGCCTCTTGCCTCCTACTTGTAACAGACATGTCGGCTGTGGGTGCACCTCCCTGCGATCTCTGACTATGCGAGGTCTCCGCTCGGTGTGTCGCATATGGCTGATACTCAGCTCCGGTACTATCAAGGACATCCTGATAGTACCGGGCCTCCACTCTCACCTCCATATATCTATCCCATGCCACCGTTGGTACTGGGGTTGGTCCCTGGAATCCTACTGCCAGTACCCCCTGTGCCTTTGCTGGTGGTGCCTGTGGCTGTGCCACTGCTGGTGGTGGTATCTGTACCTATGCCTGTGCCTGTACCTGTACCTGCACCTAGGCTAGCTGCCCCTGTAGGACACCTATCTGTGCCTGTGCAGCAGCCAACTGTCCCGGTAATAGCTGCACTGGCCCCGAAGCTGATCTCACTCTGCTATCACTGCAGCCAAGTCTGGCTGTGCCGAGGGCTTACTATCCTAGCTGCTCCTCCTGACCAGCCCACCAAACCATGAATGCCCCCGTACCAACCCAGCATCATCTACACCATCACCTGCTAGCCTCTCAGTAACCCAATCTGGGTCCAATGGCTATGGTGCAGGCAGTGGGGCCGGCTACATCATCCTCCTGTACTGAGGGAAGGGGAGGTGACTCGTCCTGTCGCAGCCCCATCTGCCTACGTACCCTCTCTAGGGGTATCCTCTTGTACTCTCCGCCTCCGTCCTGCTATCCAGAATGTGTACTGGATCAGGCACAACTGTAAGCGGGCTCCTCTGCGAGGGTGATGACCTCTGTAAGGTCTCCATACAATGTCTACCGCTGTCAGACCCTCTAATAAATGTCTATAATACGCCACATCCTGACCTGCAAAAATTGCTCGTGGCTGGCCCACGACCCCCAACCATTTCTGAAAGCCATATCTATATATGACCTATGGCCCTGGCTGCTGGGGTAACCCTACTGGCCTGATGCATATGATGTGCTCATATGCCCAACAGTGAAGTAAAAAGGTAGAGCAAATCCCAAATCGCCTCATCCGGCGATAGCCCCATAGCTCCCTGTATAACTACACCAGGTATACTGGTGCCCCAAGTGTAAACAGGTGTGCTCCTCCACCATCTCAAGCAGCACCCCCATCAATGCACATGGAAAGCGGCCTCCCTCTGAGTCCGGGAGGGCGAAGCAGGTGATCCCGATCATCATCAGCACGGCAAGCCGTGTCTCATGTCGGTGCGCACGGTACATGTCACCATACCCAATACTCGCGCTATGATAGGTAAGTAGCGCGGCTGTATCTCCAAAAACCTACAGGGATGCTGTCCATCGCCGCTCTCCGAATCTACCTGGAAACACTTGCCTTCTCCCTCGATCGGTAGTCGAAGGATGCGATACACATCCTCCAATGTGATAGTCATCTCCCCAGTCGGGAGATGGAACACATTGGTCGCTGGATCCCATCTCTCGATGAGGGCAACCATCAGGCTGTGATCTCTATCAATAGCTTGCTTATCGTCGGCTGGACTCTGCCGAGGTCCCACCTCGCACATGATAGCCCAGTGTGCCGCGGATACGTGTGGCCTACATCCGCACCAACAGTGGGGGCACCTATCCCGCATCGTCAACTGCTGACGGTGCCTGCAAAACCAACCCACAACCTTAGACCTACTCTTTATCACAATTCATCTACTTTACCCTCTATACCCCCTTCTTAATCCCCCGACCACACACCGACTCTCTAACCCCCCACCTCTAGTCACGTACCTTTTCCACTATCTCCCTCCCAGACCCAACCCCAAACCCATACCAACCCAACTCCAACCCATACATCCCCCTCCAAACCCATACCCGCCCAACCCAAAACCCAACCCACACAAACCCCCAACCACCCACACAAACCAAAGCAAAACAACCAAACACACAAAAACAATAAAACTCCAACCGACGCTAGCTGATACCGACCCGCGCGGTCATCAATCCCCACTCACCTAAACCACCCCTGAGCCGTTTAACTTTGTGCGACACTGTGATGAAAAAACCAAACAAATTTCGTCTTAGCGACCAGAAACATCTGTCACTACTGTCTTTCCGGAGCACGAACCCCCGCCGCATTAACGCCCCCCCACCTACATTTTTTCCTTTTCTCCCTACATACGCACCACCAAACCTCACCCTAAAAATCTACCCACCTAGCCCGCCTTAGCTTATTTTACCTATCTACTATACCCTCTCCCTTTTCAAATCATTTCCATTTTCCTCATTTATTCCTCCTAAAAAATGTACATTCCTAACCCAACCCCAAATCTAGCTTAATACCAGTCCAAATGCCCAATTAAAGAGTTTCGCAACCTACCACTTACGACGACACTTCCTCGGTGGGATGGGTGTGGTGGTCCACAGCTGGGTCCGCCCCTCGTCCTGCTCCTCCCTGCCTGTTGCCATAGGTCAACTTTGCTTTGCTTGGTCCCTACCCAACAATGTTGCCTGCTACTCACTCAGGCGCCCACCAATCAACGCACTCCTCCACTCACCGATGCACCTCCCAACAAATGCACCATCGATCCAAATCCACCTCAGACAACTAATTGGTTTCCCGAAATGCAAAAGTACAATACCGCTTCGTAGTTTTTCTTTTTATGGTTTTTCACATATAACCCGAGACCGGTCAAAATCGCGCCCTAAGAACCGTGTCGGTTATCTAACCAGTACCGGTCATGATTAACCGATATCAGTGTTATCCCAACATTTTGCCCTTATTTACTATGTTCCCTTTTCCACCACCATCGCCTATAGCCACCTGTGATGCAAACATTTCACATTGTTGGGCCCGACCCAAGGCCTCGCCCTAACCATGTGGTCCGACCCAAGGCCTCACCCTACCATTGCCCGACCCAAGGCTCACCCTAACCATTTGCCCAACCTCCAACCCTCCGCCTAACCCATTGGCCCGACCCAAGGCCTCGCCCTAACCATGTGCCCACCCAGAAGGCTCGCCCTAACCACTTTGGCCTGACCCAAGGCCTCGCCCTAACCATTTGGCCTGACCCAATGCCTCCGCCCTAACCATTGCGACCGACCAAGGCCTCTCGCCCTAAAAAAATTTGGCCCGACCCAGGCCTTGCCCTAACCATGCCCGACCAAGCCTCGCCCTACCAACGGCCCGACCCAGGCCTCGCCCTAACCTTCGTGGCCCGACCCAAGGCTACAACAACCAACCACCTGCCCGACCCACGGCCTTACCACTTCAATACTTTAACCCAAATCAACACCATAACACTTTTATCCACCCATCCTGTAGTTTTTGTCAATCGAGCTCACACTATCGTGTTTTAGCATGATTAGGGTTCTTGACTTATCTTCGACCACCTTTGCCGCAGACCTAGACCGTGACATTTATCTCAACCAAACCAACCATTTGGTGCTCTGCCGAACATGCCTAACGTTCCTGTACCTTACCTTTTTATATACCTGGAGTCTACTTCCGATGGCTTGGATACCAGGATTATACCACCCTTGTTTTGGATACACATCGACCTTTGTTGCCTCTACAAACTGCTGGTTTCTCGTCAAATCAGTTCCCCTAGTCGTATTAATGGGCATTTCACCTGGCTGCTTTCCTTGGACCATACCCACCAATCTACCGATCCTCTCTTACAACCATTTACCCACCATTTTATCAACCCTATCCCTGATTTCCCTTCACTCAATTGTGATAGATTTGAGGGGGATTACCTATACCTTAACAGGAAACCACTTCATATTATTGTCTGCGCAGCTTTATACAAAACAAGCTACCGATAGAAGGGGCTAATGTAGACAAACCACAACTTTGTGTCTTATGACCCCTTGTGACCCGCATCTCATCTCGCACATACCATCCTCACCTAAACCTTACACAATATTTATTAATTACCTTGTAATTGATAAATCCACATCACCTTCCTACACCTCATTTTGCCACTTCATCATGACCTAACCCTCACCCTCACTAATTTAAAAATTAAAGACCCTCAACTCGTCCACACCTACCCCAGAACTAATGACCCCTTTCTCGCACCCAAAACCTACCTTCTAGTCATTTGACCAAGCCCGCAACTGATCTCTCGGGAGAAAAGCAGGGAAGGTGGGCTATTTTACTAAAAATAGCCTACTTTTTCCTTACCGATGCCGGTTCCTACTCGACCGCCGTCGGTTACGTAACCACCATCGGCTCCCTGTAAATGGGCTCCTCGAACCAAAATCAAAGGTGGAAGGATTTTTGAATCAACAGAGATCATTGGGAGCAAGGAACAGAGTCCAGATCTTCACTTGACCGAGCAGAGACGAGTGGAGATACCAGAAGTGTTTATAGCAAAGGAGATCAGCTTGCATCTTCGTCAAAACCAATAAGTCACATCTTGCATGTCCTCTATTATAAAATTTCTTATGCTTTTTGAATCACAGTCCTCATAAATCCCTTTCTGGACCCACTACCCAGCAATATATTACATCTAACTATCATTCATCTACCTCTCATCACCTTATTACATAATATCACCCATATACAGCCTTACAAATAACACAGCTACCAAACAACACAAACACCCCACAAAAACAACCAACCTACAGATCCTAAACCCTACCGACATCGGTTACCAGAAACTGGTATCGGTTACCCAGACTACAAACTAGAAATCAGCCTTTCCCCTATCTGTTCCAAATGAAGTAATTTGATTGATATTTTACAGTCTTTTGTGTTAATTCATATTAGCAGGGAAACTGACCACCTTCGAAAGGAAGTTTTATATTTCCTGGGCCCAAGGCAGTTTCCTCATTTATTGTCTAATCAAAATCTTGTGGTCTTGTGTTCTTATTTGCAGGTAGTCCTTCCAAGACAAAAAGGAGTTCTTCACAGTCAGCCTAATCTTCCTCTACAGTACGCGAACACCATCTCGACATTCCACAGGTATTCCTCCTAGCCCTAACCCTTATCTGTTTCTAAAAGGAATGAAAGGATAGAAGCAACTCTATTCCCAGAAGTCGAAACATTCCGAGCGAAACAAAAATATCTTCTCAAACCTTTCTACGATAAAGAAATGATGGCTATTCTTCATGCAGTCAAACAATGAAGGCCCTATCTCATGGGTAGACACTTCAAGGTAAAACCTGATCATGATAGTCTCAAATAATTTTTGGAGCAAAGGTTATCATATGAGGAACAAAAAAAGTGGGTAACAAAAATGTTGGGTTATGATTTTAAAATCATATACCAAAAGGGTAAAGAAAATGTAGTAGCTGATGCATTTTCTAGAAGGGATACATCTGCCGATGCGTTACTATGTGGAATGTCCATGTTGATGTCTGATTGGGTGGATGAAGTAAGATTGAAATGGGATCAAGACAAGGATACACAATATCTAATACAAAATATCAAGCAAGGATCTATGACATCTAACAAATTTTATTGGAAAGGTAATGCCCTATGGTACAAGGACAAGTTATAATTGAGTAAATATTCTGAGTTGAAGCGTAAGATTCTTGTAGAGCTACATGCCTCACCTGTTGGAGGAAACTTTGGGTTTTTGAAGACATATCATAGAATAAAAAGATAATTCATTTGGTAAGGACTCAAGGGGGATGTACAAAAGTTTGTATCATAATTTTTAGTGTGCCAATAGAAAAAAGGGGAAACAATTAAGACATCAGGTCTGTTGTAATCCTTACTAATTCCTAGCCAGAGATGGGAGGAGGTCTCCATGGATTTCAGCACCGGATTTCCTTGTTTAGAGGGTAAGAATGTTATTTTTGTGATTCATGGATAGGGTCACAAAATATGCCCATTTTTGTGCCCTATCACATCAATTTGTAGCCAGTACAATTGCATCTATTTTTTGGAGACAGGTCAAAGGCTACATGGAACCCCAAAGATAATTGTAAGTGATCGTGATCCTATTTTGACAAGTAATTTTTGGATGGAATTATTTTCATGCTTGGGTACTCAGGTAGCTCACAGTTCATCTTATCATCCTCAAATTGATGGGAAAATAGAAGTGTTCAATAAATTCTTAGAGGGGCATCTACGTTGTTTTGTATCAGATAAGCAGGAAAGGTGATTAAATGGCCACCACTTGAAGAATGGTGGTATAACACATCTTTTCATACCTCTTCTCAAATGACCCAAATTTTAGCATTATATGGTTACCATCCACCTTCTATCATTTCCTCCTTGAGGGTGCACACTAAGGTCAGAGATGTTGAGGAACACATTCAACATCAACAACAGGTTTTGGCTAGTTTGAAGGAGAATTTAGCATTAGCACAAAACAGGATAAAACAACAAATAGATCAACACCATAGTGAAAGACATTTTGAAATTGGTGATTGGGTTTTTTTACATCTCCAGTCTTACAAAAAAATGTCCCTAAAGCAACAGAAAAAGGACAACAAACTTGCTCCTAAATATTATGGCCCATATTAGGTTCTACAAAAAATTGGCAGTGTTGCTTATAAACTAGAGTTGCCTTCATCTTCACACATACACTCAGTGTTCCATGTTTCATGCCTGAAGAAAGTTATTGGACAGAAATTTGAAGCCCAGACAGAGTTACCAAAACTTGACAAGGAAGGAAGAATCACTTTGGAGCCAGATAAATTCTGCAAACACATACTAAGAGGTTAAGAACTAGAGACATTAAGGAATATTTGATCAAGTGGAAGAATCCTAGCATAGAAGATGCAACCTCAGAGGATGAATGTTTTTTGTAGCAACATACAGGATTATTCAATGTTGAGGACATCATTGGTTTGAAGGGGAAGGGCATGCTACACCCTTAACCTATTAATTGTATTAGGATATGAGTAGCTGACTTGTGGCTTACCATATCATTTTATTATATCATTTATACTTTCTCATGCTTAATAGGTCGGCCTTGGTGATGGCCATAACATATGAATAGTATATATAGAGGGTTGTAGGTAGTATTTCATTATCATTTGAGAATTTGAGTCTTATTATATGGTTTGGAGGTTTCCCCCTCGAAGTGGCGAAGCTATTCTAATTACATATTGAGATCGTTATTCTGAAATATTATGTTATTTGGTGTTCTATTGTTTCTCATAATCTAAATTATACAAGTAATTTCATTATAATAGACCTCTTACAATTAAATGAAGTGACAAAGCTATTCTTAGCTCATCTCCATGGAAATCACTTCGATCCGATCCTCTAAAGATAGAAAATGCATGGCGCGCACGTCTCTACATCGTTCGTGTGTTCTGCATGCCATCTTCTAAAAATATATCTTCATGCCCAAAATCAGCTAAGTCTTGAATACTGAACTTGCCCTTCGCGTGTGTTTTCTGCCTATCCATTCACACCCTTAAACCTAGCCTACTTTCCCATGCGTTAATTTTGTGTGAGTTCTGTCAAGTGTTCTCTGATCAACATTACCCCACACTAAGAGGATTGTCACCCCGCCAATGGGTATCTCCAAAAACTGAAGTAAAGAATATTGAATGAAAGGAATAAGAAATAATGTAGATAAATAAAGAATGTTTTAAGAGGCAGCATCCTCTATATCACTTTGATGGAGCAACTTTGGATACTCCTCTTTTATTCCGGCCTCCAAGGTCTCCCATTCAGCGAGTGCTTGTTTTGCTTTCTCTGGAATATCCACAGTAATGGATTCCAACTCATCACTTGTAATCTCTCCTTTTTCATTCTGCAAAACCAAGACAACGCTGGACATTAATGTCATTATTCCTTCTAGAAGATCTATCTTTTGGGCAATGAGCTTCCCAAGCTCTTCCAGATGAGTCTTATGCGACTCTTGTGCTACTGTCAGGGCCTCACACTTTTGCTTAACCATCGACAACCTCTCTACATGGCCCAATGTTTTTACATTCATTGCTCTTTGGAACTCAATGATATCTTCTAGTGTCTTTATATTGATAAGTTCCTCTGGTGATGTGCAGATGTTAAAATCCTGATATACTTTTCTTTAGTACTTCTTATAGCGCTTGTAGTATCCCTTCACAGGATGTAATATTTTGCATCACTAAAGCTTTCTCTCTTTTTGCCTCTTGCTCTAAATTCCTTCACGCTGACATGCGTAGAGGTTCATCTTCAAGCACTAGGTCCACTAATGGACCTACATAGTGTATTATTGAAGGAAATGTTTGTGGTACCTTTGGCTCCAAGTGTGGCCTAGCCCTTATAACATTATCTCCAATCTCCTATGTGATGCTGATAAATACATCATTTGTCTTCTGCACTAAGTCCCTTCTTGTGTTATGTGTGTTATCTCTACATCCTTTACCTTTAGGCCCTCGTGCAATGCTCTTATTGTTACAACTTTATCCATATTTCTTCTCACAAATTCAATAGAAAATTTCACCAATGCGTTACTGACCTGCTCATCTGACATGATAGTATGCTTTACCGTCATATGTCTAGCTTATGGTGCCTTCTTCAGCCATCTCGAGATGCATGAATATTCACATATATCAAATTCAGGCTCATCCATATGGGTGTGCATTGACCATGATAGTTTCTTTCGAGTGCTCACAGTCACCATATCCACATCCATTAGCTCCCAGCCAAATAAATCCTTCTGTGCTATCATGCTCTGATAGTGGGCACAGACAATTTTTCCTACATCCTCTACATACCCTATAGCTGGTGGAATGTGCTCTCCACTCATTCATCTAGACCATTGCTGCTTAGGCACGTTAGCTTCCAAATTTGGGACCTGTATCTCCATGTTCTGAACCACCTTTGCAGCTTTCTCCTATGGTCCCTTCTCATATGGTCCTCTCCCATTTTATTCTTCACCCCATTCTTATATGTTCTCTAGAAGTGTAGGAGAATTAGGCATGCTTTCCTATGAACTTCCACCTCCTCAATTAACTTCAGTTTCCTCCTTCTGTGTAGAGATCCTGGGTGATCTACACACCATGGTAGGAGTAGTACCTTGGGTCCTTGTTCTCCTAAACACCCTCTTAAATCTGTACTCTCCTTGGACTATATTGAAGTCCTCATCATCCCCCTCTTGTGGATGAGGTGGTATAGTAGCACACTCAACTTCACCCTTATTTTTAGGATGTCTCCTACTTCTATGATCTAAAAAACCACTATCTTCATGCTTCTCTTCCTCATCCTCCACTTCAATTGGCTCTATGGGCTTAGGCACTAGGATATTCTCCATTGCATGCTTTCCCTTTGGAGGTGCTAGAAGTGCAAACTCACCTTCCACATACTTTTTATTCTCCATCTTTGGCTTTAGTTGGAGATATACCAGTGTTGCTCCAATATCTTCCACCACCAAATTTATTGGTTTAATTCTCAAAACATCATAAATGAGTCTTTCAATATATGCACCCCGCCCTGGATACACATATTTCTTCCTTAGTGTGTGGTAGTCACGATCTACCTTATCCGTGTTGAACATCAGTCACCGCACATCTGTAAACCTGTGTACTAATGCCTAGAAGTACCTCGTTGTGAATGCATATGGAAACTTTCACCAAGGAATCCATGCTCCATCTTTCATGGCAAACTGCACTATATGGAAATGTTGGTATACAAAAAACTGAACTACCTTTCCAACCACCGAAGGCAAGTCCTTAGGGATACGCCACTCTTCCTCAAAAGCCACACGAAGCCTATCATACAACTTCTCGGCCCATTGCTTAACCTGCTATGTCATGGATCCCTCACACAAGTACTTCTTGAAGCATTCTTCAGGTTATTTTTGTTCCATCGGATACTCCCATACCTTCTCCTTAGGTCCATTAGGTACTCCAATCTCGATGACCACTAGTGATAACAGAAGTACTCCAAAGCTGATCTTTCCTCCTACTCATGATTCTTCAACGATTTTCTCTGTGATATACCAAGAAATGTGGTAGAATACTCCTTCAGACATATTTTTGGCAATGTGTAACCACATGGTGTTCACTTATGACCACCTTTCCTGGTCATTGAGATTTGAAACAAAATGGGCGGCCGTTTGTACAACTGGATACTTCTATAGTTTGTCAATGTCCATACCGTACAGATCCTTTGTGTATCTCAAATCCTTTCTAGTCTCCAATATTGTGGTTTTATCTGTTATATCATCTTGTAAATCATCTCCGATGCCTTTCAACCCCGTCACCATGGAGATGAGCGCAGCTGAAATTCTGACTCCGTGCCCTGTAAAGTAGAAAAAAATCTTCGTACACTCTGCTCATAAGCCAATAATATAATGGCTCATACTTCCTGAAATAAGGGAGCTCATAAAGTTGGTAAAACCCTATTCTCTGCAAGAGCTTCTCACCAGCATCATCATACACCGAAATATCTTTCGATGTGTGTTTATTTATCTTCGTGTTCAACAATGTGTCAAGATCCTTCTTGTTCTCAATGGTACGGTGATTTTACTCACTCACTTTTCTTTTCCTTATGTGAGAATCCCACTCTTGGCTAACGATAACCCCCTATGGATATTGCATCTTAGAAAAATTGCTTTCTGGAGCCATTTCTTCTTCTTCTTCTACCACCTTCTTCTTTCCCTTCACTCCTGCTATAAATGCTTTCTTAGGTACCATTTTTATGTTGCAATCATCTATAGATCCTTGCCGCTCAAATTATGTAATGTATGAAGCAAACCCTAGTTCGATTTAGCATGCCCTAGGTTAAATTATGTGCCCCTAACTTGTCTCCATCACGTTGCTTTGCTCAAACCCTTACCACTAGGGAAACAAGCTTCTTCTATACATAGATCTCTTCGTCACGATTGGTTACACACCCCTCGCACCTTAAAACAATCAGTCATCACTTCGCACTTGGCTTCTTTCAAATACTCTTAATTAGGATGGTAAAAATGAATTCACATCCCATGCTTATATAGATTTTAAAATTTTAATGCATTTATTGATCCTTCACCTACCAAATATTCTCTCATTCATTTACAAAATTTGTTAGTTCCGCGTGGTGCATCTTCATGCCCCAGATATAACATTCTAGCACGCCTCCCTATCCTCTGGTTAGAGACTTCTCTTCAGTGTGTGCCCTTGCACCCAAGTACCTCATCACTATACCTTCTCTTGGTAGTTATCATGGCTTCCACTTACCTTGCGTTATATTGTTCCTTCTTTCATCTCCATCCTTGGTCACTTTTGAGAAACAATCTTCTTTTGACATAAAACACACCCATAACAGCATATTCCTTTCACCTTTCAATTCCCACTATCTTGTACCTGGGTATAAACAACCACCCCACACTAAAATTATGTCCAGTTCTCTGTGCATAAACATTCTTCACATAGTAGGTAGCTTCATGTGCGCAAGCGCGCTTATTACACAAGAAAAACAACTAAATTGACAAAGCATAACTACAATGAAGGAAATACGTTAAGGAAATATAGAATTGAAAACCTATTCTAGATGGAAATACTACCTTATTACAAACACCAAGAAGACTTATTTATAGTAGGGATTTAGCCTAAGTTCCCGTTGAAGTAACTAGGTAGTCGTGTTCCATCAAGTGTTTCTAACTAGAAAGCACCTGATTCAAGTATGTGAGTGATGACATATAGCCCCAAAAAATGTACTTTAAGCTTTCCTGGATGGCACAAGAACTTGGATTCATAAAGAAGTACCATGTGTCCAACCTCTAACTTCTTATCCCTTATGTTTCTATTATGCCATGCTTTCTAATTGGCCTTTTCCTGCTTCTGACTCCATCATGCTATGGCTTGTTGCTCATCTAGTTGAATCATCTTATCAATACACTTTGCTAAAGCCTACTCATCATCTAGACCTCCAACGTGTGCAATACACAAAGAAGGTAACATAAATTCTATAGGGAGAATGACCTCTGCACCAAACACCAACTAAAATGGTGTGGCTTTGTTCAATGTCTTATAAGTTGTTCTATATTCCCAAAGAACAACTAACACTTTATCATCCCAATCCTTTCTTCCAACACCACAATTTTTTTTCAAAGTTTAGCTCAAAATCTTGTTGAAAGCCTCAGCAGTTCTATTTTCCCAAGGATGATAGGGTGTAATATTATGATGTGCAACCATAAACTCATCTAATAGGATCCTGATTGTCTCTTTCAAAAAGTGTGTACCTCTATCACTTTTCAAGCTTAAAGGACAATCATATCTTGTAAGAACATTCTCCCATAAAAAAATAGCTAATGTAGCCACTGTATAGTCCTTCGTAGGTGCTGCTTCTACCCACCGTGTGAGATAATATATGCAAGTAATGATATAACATGATCCAGTCCTGCACGTGACTAGCGAAATAGGTCCTACAAACTCAATGGCCCATTTCTCAAATGGTTCTGCACTAATAATAGGTTTCAGTGGCATTTCATCTTTTTGCCCTAGTTTTCCTAGGCACTAACAATGGTCACATGCCTTGCAATATCCCTTGCAATATTTATACAATGTCTTCCACCATAATCTAGCAAGTAGGATCTTTTGAGCAGTCACATCACCTACATAGTGGCCACCTACAATACCACCATGTGCATCCTCCAGTATATCCTTGCGCTCATGCTCTAATACACAATGGCATAATACTTCATCTCTTCCTAGCTTGTAGAAGTCACCACTGATTAACATAAATGGTGTCGCACATATAACAAGATGTTTCTTTTCTAATTCCTTCATTCCTTCTGGTGCTATACCGGTTTGTAGAAAGACAATAATGTCTTCTAATTTTGAGGGAACACATTATAACCTATATAACTGTGTATCTGACATTGTTTCTTCAATTGTCTATGATTTTTCTCCTGAGTGAATTCTAGACAAGTGGTCTGGTCCAGGGTTACTTTTCCCTAGATTCACCACAACTGTGAAGTCAAATTCTTGAAATAGGAGTACTCATCTACATATGCGCCCTTACAAGACCGGTTTATTCACCAAATACTTTAATACCATGTGATCTATATAAAATACAAATGGTGTAGCTAGAAAATACTATCAGAACTTTTGCAATGCATAGATCATTGACAAAGACTCATGCTCTATAGTTGTATAATTCCTTTCAGCAGGATTCAACTCGTGACTAGCGAAACAAATTTTATGATCGACAATATCCTCTCAAGGTTGAGCTAATATTACACCAATGGCCATGCTATAGGTTTCCACATGCACATGAAATAGTTTATCCCATGAGGAAAAATGCAGAATGGGTATGACAGTAAGTTTCTCTTATAATATCTCAAATGCATGCTACTGCGGTTCTCCCCAATAAAATGTACCTTTTCCTTTCAGTAACTCCTTCAGAGGTGCAACAATTTTGGCATACCCTTTGATGAACTTCCGATACTATCATGTATGACCCAAAAAATTGGTGAACATCACTTTGGCTGGTAGGCACTTCTAGGCCTTGAATAACCACAACGTTAGCTGGATCAACCAACAACCCTTCCTTGCAAATTATATGTCCTAACAATATTCCAAAAGGTGTAGCAAATATGCACTTCTTGATGTTTAAAGAGATACTCAATTTTTTGCATCATTTAAACATTAAGCACAGATTGTCACAATGATATTTCACAAGAACATATATTGTCCAATCATCTAGATAAACCTGCGAAAAGTTGTGAATAAAATCTTTGAATTCCTGAATAACTATTCACGAGAATACTATAGGAACTTTTTTTAATCCAAAAGGAATTAGAGTATAGGCAAAGATGCCCCATTTAGTAGTAAATGTAGTCTTTTCTTGATCCTCCTAAGCAATCTAGACCTGATGATACCCGAAAAACCCATCCATGAAGGAATATATTTCGCACCCTGCAACTCCCTCTAGTATTTTCTTTGTAAATGGCATAGGCAATGTGTCTATTACACATGAAAAATTTATCTCCCTGTAGTCCACACATATTCTTATTTGTTCATCCCTATTGATACTGATCACCATTGGACTAACCCATTCTGACTCATCGAGGGGCTTGATAATTATATATTTCAACATTTTATCAATTTCTTATTTTACCTTCTTATAGAAATTAGGATTAATTCTATAAGGTATCTTTCTCACTAGGAGTGCCCCATCCTTAAGCTTTATCTTCATTTCCCCAAGTGATTCATGCACGTCTTTAAGTTCATGATACCCTCGAGGGATTAAGTCATGATATTCCCTGATTATATCAATGATCTTTCCCACCTCCAAGTCTGACCACTAGTCTCCAATTATGACCTCCTTAGGCTTAGCCTCCAATCCTATATTGGCATTCTTTGTCTTCATTGGTTCATGGTATGCACATGTATCCTTATCTGAACTATCCAAGACATTGCGTGCCCCTTGAAAATGGTCAATATCCAAATTTTCAACTTTCTCATCATCCACGATGTACACCATCTTACATTTTTCTTTCTCTAGAAAAGAACAATCAAGAAATATGGAGTCTTCTCTATCTTCCTCAAAATGCGTGCTTTATTCTGTCTCGCCCATTGATTCCTGTATAAGTTCCTCAGCCTTTGCACTATCTCCCATGGGTAATTTCTTGACAAATTTTAATGCCTCTTCTATTGGAGTTTGGGAAGAAAAATATTCAAAGGTCTGGATCATTCTTGTAGTCAAATTCTATAAATTCCTAGTCTCTTGATGTAGTTATGCATATACATACCAGTTGCATGCACATCCTTGTAGAGTAGAATACAATCTATGCACCCAGAGTGAAGGTGGTAATGCTTCTTATCCCATTGTCTAGACTTTCTCACACTGCTAAATGTGATGCTGAGTAGGTTGATCACCATTATAAGTGAAAATCTACATAGGTGCATTTCTTCTTACAAACCTAGTAAATAGGGTAATTCTTATCTCCTTCCACTTTGTAAGATTATCTCTATGAATGACCCACCATTGTGTTGTTGTCCCTCACAAGACATATGCTAACATGTATCTTCTCCTGGCCTAGTCTATGCACTGTGCCTCTATGGATTTCAAAAATATAGGAAGATCTTCTGCTCCTGTATACCAAGGTACTGCATTTCCTATCCATCGAACAGAATGAAATCCATTCTTGCGTACAACCATGTTTTTCACCTCACGTTGTACTAGTTCATACGTACCATGAGCCTAATTGTCACAAGTAATACTCATAGTATCACTAATAGAGTGAGAATCCTCCCACTATCAGATGCCTTCATTTTCTGGATCATTGACCTCTGGATCCTGAAAAGTGCGTACATAGATTCTATTTAAGTCCTCCTCACTTAGAGGCTCAACATATGGTATAGACTTCCCATCTGTCAAAGGTATTACAACACTTTCCTCCTTGTTCTCAAAGATGATATACCCATTATTGAATCTCAAGTCAGCATTATTCACATAACACCAAGGGTGTCCAAGTAAGGCTAGAAAATTGTCTTCTTCTGCAAGTGTTATACCTCAAAATCCCTAGTGAACTTGGCCCCTTGTATTTTTATAGATGCATCCTTCAAAACCCCTATAGGAGTTGCCTTAGTTTGGTTTGCCATAGACGACACATTAGATGATGGCTATAATGGGGGTATCCCCATCTGTACCCATGCATCTAATGTAAGCACATTTACTTCCGCACCTATATCTATCAAAATATTTCTCAACAACCATCCATCCATAAAAACATTCAGAGTAATTTCCTTGTCATAGTCAATGCTATTAGGGGGAAGATTTGCTTGTAGGATCTGTCATCTAGTCTCAATACTTGCATGCAGAGTGTTCCCTTTTAACCAACTTCCTAATAGTGGGATGATGTTCTCCTGGTGTAACATTTTGCACACTTCTCTCAAATCATCAATATCAGTTTGGAATGTCTTTTATGTTTTCTTCTACTCCTTTTAGTATTGTATCTCACCCTGAAGATTCCTTAGCACTTCCATGGTATCCTGGTAAACTTCCTTCTAATGAGCAGGATCTAGTTCCCTGGCATGCAAAATATCCTCCTTGGTGATCCTAGGCTTTTGGTATGATGCCTCTCTTGTGCCTACCGCTTCAGCACGTGTGGTAATCTTTACAGTTAAATCCTCAGGTCCTTGTTCTATCTTGGGAATCCACTAATTTTCCTTCACGTGTTGGATCCTAACCATCCCTGCGCCTTTGTTTTCCTACTTATGATGTTTACTGGGATGCTCATACAAGTCCAAACACTCCTCGTAGCTATGATTCTTTCCACATAATGAACAAGTAACATTCTGGGGGCATTCACGTCTATAGTGAACAGGGGATCCGCATGTATAACACATTCCTCAAGGAAACTCATCTCTTCCTCCACCTGTAGCTGGAATAGGGCCTGTAGATGTACTCCCTTGTGCTCCAATAGTAGTACTATACTTAACCACTACAGTCTGTGAGGTAGTTCCACTTCAAGAGGTGAACCCAACATTCAACATGCTTACATTCTGTGTGGATGATGCACCTGAAAACACACCTTTGAATAACATTGAAGTTGTTAGTTCTACCATTGATATACTTTCTCTCTTACTTCCCAAACTTTCTTGTTGATTACTTTTCGTACTATATACTGGAAAAAAAATCTCAAGGGATAGGTCACCAGGAGGATTAAGATGCACACCTGCAGCCCAGGTAGTCTCTGTTGGTGCACTTCCATGTGAGGCCAAGGGGGGATCTCTATCGTGATTTCCAAGATGGGGGATTTCTGATGCTCTAACTCCACGTATTCTACATGAGCTTCAAATCCTTCATGATCCATCTCTCTCCTCAATGCCATAATTTCTACAATGGTACGATGCTTTGTCATCACCAATCCGGCACTATGATAATTCTTCACCAGGAACTCCTCGTGCTATGATTATTTACTAATACACAGCCTTTAGTTTGGTGGATGTAATCTGGAAACAAAACAACAACATAACACAAGAATACCATCGACTATGATAAGACAGAATGATGACAAATATGAAATATCAAAATAAATTATAATATTAACATGAAACTGTTACAATCTCACCCATGGGGTACTTGAAGTGTTATTGACTTCACTTTCCTTTCATCAAGACTACGGGAGAAAATTTACAATTACACCTCTTAATGGCTTCTTCAACACACCTTTAAACGGATGGCTTCCTTCGTACACTTCCTACAATATTTCTCACTACTTCCTTCTATGCTAAATGAGGGGGGTGGCCTCTCTATTTATAGAACTTTCAGGCTTATCCATCCTATCTCTAAGATAGGATAAGAAATCCACTCTGAAGAATCATATTCCATACCTTAACTTTTATCTGTACATGTAAGCTTATCTGTCTAAGATAAGATAAACCTTATCATTCTACACGGGTTCCACATTTTTAGACTTTTTACAAATAAAATACACAAAATATTTATGACCTCACTCCTTGTCCTTATTACCAATATAATATTTCTAATTCTTAATCACGTAGACCCTACTTCTCTAATTACCCAAACTTTGACATTTTAACATTACCTGACCACTTACGACAAATATTTATTTTTTACAACATTCCTATTGTACCTTGACCGTTACCGTATTCCACATTATTGGCGGCACCATACTGACGGCACTGTTATCTTCTATCAGATGCTACTACTAATTATACTTAACAACATCATATTCCTAATACATACATTAATGAAATAGAAATTACAGACGAAAATTTTAGTGTCGACATCTTCCCCCTTCCTAGCTTCTACTCCGTCCTCGGAGTAGACTATTCTGGTGCTTAGAAAATCTTCAACTTTTCTTGGTTGACCCATTTCGTAATGGGAGTGCCATCCAATTCCTCTAGTCGATGCATACCATTTTCATGCACAGCTGCTATTTTGTAGGGCCCCATCCAATTTGGAAGAAATTTTCTCTGTCTTCTTTTTTTGTATCTGGAATCATATACTAGAACCAAGTCATTCACATGAAATGGAGACCACCGAATCTTTCGATCAAAGTATTCCTTCTGCTTCATTTTCTTTTTATGGCTTGTATCCTTTTCTATTTCTCTCATTTCCTCCAGAAAATTAAGATGTACCAACCTTTCTTTTACTGAATCACTTTCATCCATCCTTTCATTTTTCATAACTCTCACAGTGGGAATATCAAACTCAATAGGAAGAATTGGATCAATGCCATAGGCCAACTGAAATGTGGAGTATCCTGTTGCTGACTTTGATGTTGCCCTATATGCCCATAATGTTGCATGAATCCTTTTATCCCATTTATGTACCTGTAAGGCTACATCTTTTGCTAGAATTTGACACAACACAAAAAAATTTCATTCCACCTGTCCATTTGTGCTTGGCTTGTATGTTGTTGCCTTCCTGTGCTTAATAGAAAACTTATTAACTAGGGCTTCTATCACCTCATTAATGAAGTGGCTTCCTTGATCTGTTACAATTTCTAATGGGGAACCAAATCTGGTGATAATGCGTTCATACATGAACCTTACCACTTCATCCATGGAAGCTGTTTTCAATGGCCTAGCTTCAACCCACTTGGTTAAATAATCTGTGGCAACTACAATATACTTATTTTGGCGTGATGTAGTTAGAAGTGGACCTACAATGTCTATTCCCCACTTTTCAAAGGGAGCAAGGGGAAGAATAGGACATAATGGAGCTGATGAAGTCTTACGGTTACCATGTGTTTGACAAATATCACATGTCTTACAATAATTATAACAATCTTTAAAAAGAGTGGGCTAGTGATAACCTGCATCCAAGAGCCTTCTTACTGTAAGTTGTCCAGAGAAGTTCCCTCCACATGTACCATTGTGGAATTCTTCTAGCAGTTCCTTCCCTTGATCACGTCCAACTGCCCTCTTGTACTGTCCATCAAGTCCTATTCGAAATAATACTCCATGCAGAATAGAATATGGATGACTGGCTTGAGTAATCTTTCTCTTAGTCTTTGCATTAGCACCATTAGGAAACTTGAATTCATTCAGATAATTCCAAATATCTATGTATTCACTATGGATTGTGTCAAGGGATAACAATGCTGCATCGGGGAAATCATCATCATCACAAGATGATACTAAACCATCATAGGCTCGAGAGAGTGCATCTGCATTGACATGCTTCTTTCCTAGCCTATCTATAATATCAAATTCAAACTCTTGTAGAAAAATTATCCATCTTGCTATCCTCCCTGATGGGTTAGGCTTATTTACAATATATTTTAGAGCTTGATGATCTGTTACAACTAGAAAATTTTGCCCTAGAAAGTAATTTCTAAACTTCTTTACAGCAAAAATGATAGCCAGAGCCTCTTTTTCAGCTATAGTATAATTTACCTCAGCACTGCTCATTTGTCTGCTCCCAAAGTAAATTAGATGTTCATTCCCATTTTAATCCTTTTGGCTCAAAGTAGTTCCTAGTGCTGCATCTGAGGCATCAATGTACACAATGAATGGCTTGCTCCAATCTGGATTCTTCAAAATAGGTGAAGACACCAGGGCTTCCTTCAGTTGTCCAAAAGCTTCATGCGCCTTATTTCCTGGTTCATAAGTAACATCCTTCTTCAAGAACTGGGTTAGTGGCTGTGCAATCTTTGAGAAATTCTTGATGAACCTTCTATAATAACCCACATGGCCTAAAAATGATCTCAACTTACTTCTATTCATAGGAAATGGTAAATCTTTGATTTTTGAAACTTTATCAGGATCAGTACCAATACCATCTCTGGATAGAACATGCCTTAACAAAACACCTTTAGAACATCCAAAGACACACTTTGTAGGTTTAGTGAGGCTTGTGCTTCTTCTAACCTTTGAAATGTTGTCTCCATTTGGTGCAGGTGGTCCAATTTGCTCCCATAGATGCAAAAATCATCCAGAAATACTCTGATGAAGGTCCCAATGTAGGGTTCAAACACCCTATTCATCAAACGTTGGAATGTTGCTGGAGTATTACACAACCCAAAAGGCATAACTCTATAAGCAAACTTTCCCCAAGGAGTGGTGAACGTGGTCTTCAGCTAATATTTCTCTACTATACGAACTTGGTTGTAGCCGCTATATCCATCAGAAAAACTATAGCACTCCTGGCCAGCTACTTCGTCTAAGATCTGATCTAAAAATGGAAGAGGGTAATGATCCTTCTTTGTTGCCTTATTGAGCTTCCTATAATCAACACAAATGCGTAGCATCCCATTCTTTTTTATTGAGATCACAATGGGAGAAACCCATTCTGAATTCTCCACAGCAAATATGAATCCTACATCAAGCAACCTATCTATTTCTTATTTTATAGTCTTGGAAAAATTAGGATTCATTCTATATGGCATTTGCTTTATGGGCTTAGCACCATTTACCAGCTCAATACAATTTTCTACCCAACTTACTTGATGGATTTCCTTGTAATCAAAAGTGAATAGGTGTATGTACCTTCGAAAGAGCTGGAGGTAGGATTCCTTCTCACTCTCCATCACAGCATCACCAATATTTATTTGTTGGAGACGATCATCAACTTCTTCTTCAGATAATTTTATGGGGTCATGAGTTGGTGTGCCTGGAAGGATATCCATGACTGAAACATCCACCTCACTTTCTTCATCTTCAATGTCCACTTCAATGGTACTAGAGTAATCAGAGGATGTCCAATCATCAGTTTCATCACTTGAATCCACAGATTCTGCCTTATGATGTTGAGGGATCACGTTTATCTTCACCCTCTCTCTACGACATCCAAGTGTCATGAAACCTTCATTCTATTAGTTTCTTGCATGAACTCTCCTTAGCCATGGTCTTCCCAGCAGCATTGGGTATGCAACAGTACCATTTTTCATCACCTAATATTCTACCACACATACAACACCCATAACAGATATTTCCACATTTGAAATTACACCTTCTGGTTTAGTTTTTCCCTTATTTAATGACCTTAACATAAGTGTTGAAGGGCGATCAATTTTTAAACCCAACATATTCATTACAGAATCGGTCATTACATTAACTGTAGCACCTCCATCAACTAAGACATCATGAATTGAAATACCATTACATAATACCTCAGCTTGTGGAGTATAGGGATCTACCTCTGCCTCTAAAACAGGGACCTCAACCTCCTTCCTTCTTCGAGCATTGAGTCCACCTCGCAACTCCCCGCCTCTTCTCAAAAGACATAGCCAAGAGTTGACCATATGTAATATTTACAGGCCTTTTGGATAAATCTTCCAAGATGGAGTATGGTCCTTGCCCCTGTGAAATCAAAAAATCCTGCACACCCAACTTTCTTCTCCTATGTTTCTTACTAGTTTCTTATTTCATCTTCTTAGGATCATTTCCATCTTGATTATCTTTTTCTTTCTTTCTTTTTGTTACAAACACATCTGCTTCATTATTTTTTCTCTTATCTACTACATCAAAAGAATTCACAGGTGTTTTTCCTTTATCATTATCTCCTTTACCAGATGTAGAAGCTCTATTTGGACAATTATACTTATAATGACCCTTTTTATAACAACCATAACAAACAAGTGCAAAAATATTTCTTTTTGGACCTCTATCTCCTCCTTGAGAACTAAATTCTTTTCCTTGAAGAAGATTAATAGTTAACTGACCCATCTTTTTGAGCAGATCTTCATACTTAGTAGATGTACTAGTAGAAATATTTGTGCTCACCGAGAGTGGTTGTGGATTCTGGACCAAAGGCACTGGTGTAGGCTTTACTTTAGCCACAATTTCTTTGGTCTCCTCTTCCATGCTTTCTTCTTGCCTTCTTGCAATCTCCTTTGCATGTTCAATGGTAGCTGGGCGGTCATACTTCACTCGTTGTTTGATATCTGGCTTCATCCTAAGAATGAAGTGCTTACAAAAGAGATTATCCACGCCATTCATCAACCCATCCGCTAATCCTTCCTTCCGGATCTGGGCATTGAGCTTCCTCCTTAGCTCTAGAACACGAGCATGATAATCCCTTATCTTCTCCTTCTCTCCTTCGGATAGCTTTGTGATCTCTATCATGAGATCTGCATATTTCTATTGTTCACCAAATTATTCAAGAAAACTTTCAGTTAATAAATCCCATGAATTTTTGTCATTATCACCTAGTGTTTCAAACCACCTAAGTGCTGAACCATCCAAAAAGGTAGGAAACAATTCAGTCCATAGTTCCCTTCTTATAAGGCCATTACAAATACAAGATCGTTTAAACTCTTGAATGAAAGAAGATGAATCTTCATTAGATTGAGCTGAAAAAATAGGAATCTTTCCCATTTTCAAAAGTAACCACCGTAAAATACCAACCCACAAGTACAACCAACAAGACTTATGTGCACAAATAATTGGAATCACTATACTAGAAAGTGACTTTACAACTTTCTATAGTAAAATAGAAATGACCATGGTAAACTATGGTAAAACTTGACTTACTACAGTAAATACTGACTTTACTGGGGTAAACACTATTCACGATAAAAAATGAAGTTACTGTGGTAAATACTATTCACGGTAAAAAGTGAAGTTATTGCGGTAAATACTGTTCACGGTAAAAAGTGACTTTCAGTAAATACTATTCCAGCAGAAATGACTTTACCATGGTAACTACTATTCATGGCAAAAATGACTTTACCATGGTAACTACTATGCACAGTAATAACAAGGTTACCCTCCAATTGATTTTTGACTAAGTGGGAATATCTCTCCAGAAAATCCACCAACGAGGAATGGCCCCGGCAACGGAACCAAAATGTCAACACCAATCCGGCACTATGATAATTCTTCACCGGGAACTCCTCGTGCTATGATTATTTACTAATGCACAGCCTTTAGCTTGGTGGATGCAATCTGGAAACAAAACAACAACATAACACAAGAATACCATCAACTATGATAAGACGGAATGATGAAAAATCTGAAATATCAAAATAAATTATAATATTAACATGAAACTGTTACAATCTCACCCATGGGGTACTTCAAGTGTTATTGAATTCACTTACCTTTACACCTAGACTATGGGAGAAACTTTACAATTACACCTCTTAATGGCTTCTTCAATACACCTTTAAATTGATGGCCTCCTTCACACACTTCCTACAATATTTCTCACTACTTCCTTCTATTCTAAATGAGGGGGGTGGCCTCACTATTTAGAGAACTTCCAGGCTTATCCATCTTATCTCTAAGATAGGATAAGAAATCCACTCTGACGAACCATATTCCATACCTTAATTCTCATCTGCACATGTAAGCTTATCTGTCTAAGATAAGATAAACCTTATCATTTTACATGGGTTCCACATTTTTAGACTTTTTACAAATAAAATACACAAAATATTTATGACCTCACTCCTTGTCCTTATTACCAATATAATATTTCTAATTCCTAGTCACATAGACCCTACTTCTCTACTTACCCATACTTTGACATTTTAACATTACCCGGGCCACTTACGACAAATATTTACTTTTTACAACATTCCTATTATACCTTGACTGTTACTGTATTCCACATTATTGGTGGCACTGTACTAACAGTGCGCCATTATCTTCTATCAGACGCTATAACTAATTATACTTAATAACATCATATTCCTAATACATACATTAATGAAATAGAAATTATGGAGGAAAATTTTAGTGTCGACAGCTTCTCTATCTCCCTCTCATGCACCTCATTATACTTAAGACACCTTTCCTCTCTCTACCTTTCTACTGCTAGGTCTACCATCTTTCACCAAACCCGTTCCTGCCCTCGTACGTGGTGAGGTTTAGTTAGCAATCGGTTTACTCTCCATGTTCAATTTTACCATCAAGATCTTGATCACCAGTGGAATGCCTTGCAGATATGTTCCTCTAGGATACTACAAAAACTTGAATTCAGCTACCTTTAGGCAAGAATACGTCGAAATTGAATATTCCATAATATAACTATTTAAAACACCATGAAACCACGTATCCACAATGCGATTCCAGATCAGATCAACATCATAAAGGGCCTAAAATTCTTCATGTGTCCAGACAAGTGTGCGATACCTCCAATTCCACTTAGATGCATACAAAATTAGCCACTCATATAATTATACTAGAAAGATGGTGAAAAATATCTCATATAAGCTATCATGTAGATTATGTTCTACCCAAGTGTGTCAGTTAAACTTAGATCCAGTGCCGGACCGATGTGCATATTCTTCCTCCAGATCATGTATCCACTCCTTAATACTTGCTAGAGTTATCCAGTACGTCTTCATCGTGAACCATCCTGAAAACAAATGAAAAGAGGTCTCAGCAACAAAACTAATGATGTAGCCTAGAATTTACTAGATAACACCCTAGACACGCTGACACATCACTCATCCTGGACTTAGCACTCACCTGAACTGCGCAAAGGTACCAAGTACCTCTTTCGAGTTGAGTAGCAGGATGCTAGCGTGATGAAGGAATAAACATGTAGATCCATAACTAATTCATTATTCTACAATGCATACCATATTAAGAATTATGAAAGAAATTTTTTTTAAAAAATTATGATTGAATCAAGAACATGCACTACTTGATTACACATAGGAATGACACTTAGATTTAGCCAATAACTTCCATCTATTAAAAACATAGAATCTCCTTACAATAATGGAATTCTATACTAATGTGTGCATGGATCAAATACAATAATTCAGTCTTATATCTCTCTATTTGTCTCTATCTCTCTCTATATCTATCTATATCTATATCCTACTATGTGATTCACATCATAGATATAGGGTGGGGACTTTCCCTTCACCGCTCCTCTATTCCAAAAATAGGTGGCATGCTATTAATAGCCACGTGTCGTTTATAGGTATAGCCACACATGCAAGTGTGCTATCTATAGACCTATTACAGTTAACTGAATTGACAAACCTATTCTTAGCTCATCTCCCTACAAAATGCTTCGATACGATCCTCTAAACATAGAAATTGCATGGGCGCGCACGTCTCTACATCATTGGGGTGTTCCACACGCCATCTTCTAAAAATAGATCTCCATGCTAAAAATTGGATAAGTATTCAATGTTGAACTTTCCCTCCACGTGCATGTTCTTCCTGTCCATTCTCTCCCTTAAACCTAGCCTGCTTTCCCACGTGGACATTTTGTGTTAGTTCTGTCAAGTGTTCTATGATCAACAGCTTCAAAATCCATTTTCTAGTTTGATAAAAACAATGCTACCACCACCACCATCTCTACAGGATGTGAGGATAACGGGAATCAGGAAACATATTTCGTTTTATATTACAACTACAAGCAAGGGTACCCTTAATTTTTCTTCTCATTTTCCAATTATTTCATTGGGAAATGTTCATAGTGCACGATGTACTTTTGTATTAAATGAAATTTATTTGGATGAGGAATATATTGGGTTTGAAAGTGGGGTGGAGGCCCACAAAAATTTCAATCCACAAGATATAATTCATGGGTTAAGGAATCTTTCTCTAGTAAGACAAGATTCATCAAACATTCCTTCTCTAAAAGAAACCACCTTAATAGATGATGAAAAAATAATATTTTCACTTGAAATTATTTTAGCTGACATTTTTTTAGCCATTGGTAATGATATGGTAGAAAAGGATATTGAAAAATTAAAATTATTGGAGTTTAGGGCTAAATTTTTTATAAAAGAAATAAATTCCCGATTTCACAACCACTCATGGAGACATTTATTGTATTCTTTATTTCAAAACGAAATAGTGAATATTGATATTTTGATGATACAAGTTGTATATGACACTGTTTCCATTTCTAATGCTCACAATGATAATGTATTAGTTGTAATGTTGAACATATATAAATAGAAGCACAAGCCTACCGCAATATGTGATCAAGAGAAAAAAAGCGTCGTACTTATTGCAAATGCAAAGAGGGAAAATGCTTTGGTATGTTTTAATAAATATTCAATTACAAAATATTACATTTTTAAATTTTATTAATTATTTTTTATTTTTAAATGTAGTCAAAGTATCTGAATTTGAATAATGAGGCAATAATGCTTGATGTTCATTTAAAAAGTGCAAACAAAAGTTTAATTACAACTGTTGATTTGAAGAATAATATTGTTACTTTAAATAAGCATAATAATATGTTAAGAAAGAGCATAAAGGATAATTGTATGGATCTTGAAATATTGTTAAAAAAGAAAACATAAGAGGATCTAATGTTAATGCCATCTAGTGATGCAGTAAATCTTGAATGTGAAATAATTTCTCAATTATCAATGTAGCTACAAAAGATCGTGTTCAGGATAGAGTATTAAAGAAAGGTTGTGGTATAGAAGAGATAGTACCACAAAAAAATACTCATCTTCTTAAGGATGAAGCTGCAATATTAAACTCTTAAAGTTATCTTTTGTAATTATGACTTTGGAACCATATTTTTAAAAAATTGGTCATAAAAGAGTTTTTGTATTTAGATATTAAATAAATATATTGTTCCTTTATTTTCATCTTCTTTATTATATAAAAATATTTAGAGTTACAATTTATGTTGTGTGTTATATTCGTTATTCAATTTATGTTATGCGTAAGTTCTCTAAATAAAATAATATTGTGATTAGAAATATTTAATTATGTTTGATTATAAAATATTTTCAATTTTAAACACTGTTTCTGAAGTTGGATTTATTTTTTAGCACAATAATATGCTAAGATGTCATTTTGAATTTAAATTAGGGAAAAACCAATAAATTTAACATTTTTTTATTAAAAAAAAAAAACAAAAAGTGTGGAAAATATTACTCAATAAAGAACAACACTATATAATAACTAAGAAGTTATATAACTATAATGTGATATAAAGTTTGACTTCTAGAAATACTATGTTCATACATCTTTAGTCAAAATTAAGTAGCTCAAACAATTATTGACTATTTATCTCTTCAAAACTCAAACTTCTATATGATCTTTGGTTGTTATATTAATCCGAATTGTCAATGTTTATGTCTTCTTTATTAGATGATGAATTAGTATTACAAAACACATGTTATCACCGAATCAAAACACCCTTATGTTTACACAAGTACATATACTTGAGCTCACGGTGTGATCGAATAACATGGGTAATATCTCCAAGTTGTGGGACTTGCTACTTGAGATAGACCTCCAGAGAAAGTTGGTTCTTACTTCTAAACTACTTGCCACAATCTACTCTAATACAGGAAAAACTAATTTAACCTAATCTAACTTTCCAAGGGACCAAGGAGAGAGAATGCATAGAAAATGAAATCCTACACTACAGCGGCGATACACCAAAAAAGGAGGGGTGTGAGAGTAGTCTTCCAATGTGTGAGATACAAAAGAAAAGTGCACACTAGAAGGGGTGATAACAGTTCTCCACAATCTAGCTAGCAAAATGCATTCACAAAAATATTTCATACATGCACAATAATAATGAATCCTTGCAAGAGCATAAAAAATAAACACAATATTCTTGTAATGAAGGTTGAAGGGGCAAGAAGAGTGCAAGAAAACACATCAGGGGAAGATGCATCCACAAACTTGTATTTTATTGCTTCATGATATGCACAGTTCAATCTATTACAAGATAAGGGCCTGGATCACCATGCAAGGAGTCCACTACAAGTGCATGTAGCACATTGGCTTCACAAAGAAATTTTGACAGAGATTAGCTACAAAAGAACTACCTCCTCTTACAATGAGCCCAACACTCCAATTTATAGAAAAATGAGAAGAGGGAGAGAAGGGGAAAATGGAAATTCTGAAATTTGTCCTTCATCCACTTGCAAGACACATTAAATTGAGTGAAATATTTGTATGTTACTTGCAAAAGGCTCTCCATACTGTCCCAGGTGTTGCAACAGAGAAAGAATGATGACCATACCTCTTAATTGCATTCCCAACTACCAAATAAAACACTGTCATGAATCCAGACACGTTTTATGAAAAATATCTATTGATTTCTCATCAAATCCCAAATTTCTTGATTTTTATGAATTGGTCTCAGAAACATGATTCCAACAGTATCAATCTTGTGTGATTTCCTTGAGAAATGCAAAAGTTATGGCCTTCTGAGTGCGAGAAGCTATTTTGGGTTTACCAGGCGTTTTCTGTCATTTGACGGGGATGAGCATTAATTAACTGGAGCCAAACACGTTTCTTAAATGTTTATATATCTACCCTCATTATGTTTATAACTAGAGCATTAATTAACTAGAGGCCCACATTTCTTATGGATCCGAACATTATTTGTCATGCTCATTCCAGAAAGTTCAATTTTATGAAAAATCAGAGCTCTGAGTCAAATGTTATGGCTGTTTGAAGTTCAAGAGGTCAAACTTTGACTTTTCTCTTCATTGTGGCTATTTTTGAAAAATTGGGTCCGCGTGTCCCATATACCCAGACACAAATCTCCGCATCGGCTGATTCGGGCTTCTTTGTCCCCGCGCATCCGCTGTTGACCGGGCCATGAGGGCCGTTGACTTCTGCATCAGCCGCATCCTATTTAGCTTGGCTCCTTGTGCAGAAATTTCACCTTTGCACATCCCACATGCACTTTTGTCCCAACTTTCCTGGATAAAAATCTCGGCACCACTTGCAATAGACTGACTTGTGGCAAAATTGGTCGATCGCATCTCGCGCGTCTCGACGTCCCAACTATCCCGTGGACTGCCTAGGACAAAAATGTCTGATTACCAATTTCTTTGTATTTTGGCCACAAAATTGGTATGAGGAACCTAGGTATGATCCGCACTGGTATGAATTATAGCCTCAAGACCCGTAGCCTCTAGACCCGCAATGCATTAAAACAAGCCTACGACTTCAATTTTGTGATTTTTTTTTTCTAACTTATTGGATTTTTTCCTTGGATGGAAAAGTTAGAGAGGAACCAAAGGGACCCCAAAAACATGATTTTGGGCCTTAAATCAATTCTACTTTCTCGGGACTGAAGAGTTTGATGCATGTTATCAAAATTACCTTGAGGGGTGAATTTTGGATAACAGCACCCTCCTGTAGGAAAGATGATTCAAAACTACCATTGATATTTCATAAGGAAATGTTTCCACAACATAACATGAAATATATAATCTCAAGCAAGTCTCAATCTTTTTATCGAGTATGTTTTGATATTTTGATTTTTAAAATATTAATATGTGAAATAGCCTTTTCTCTTCCACTAATCCTAACATCATTTCTTGACATATTTCATATAATCATCAATATTCACTTATCCTTTCATGTATGATCCTACTATGATACAAAATTTTCTACAACCTTGTACTTACCCCATCATCTGTTGGTTCACTTAATGATTCATATTGTTCAACCATTGTGATTCCTAAATCTGTTGATTGAGAAGAAACTAATTCCTTTTTAAGAATAACTTTAATTTTAACTCTTTTACATTCTAAATTTGTTTTTTCAAAATGATTAATGAGAGTACCCTTGTTTTTTATATAAATAACTTATAAGTTTCTTACCAGTTGTAGGATTCCAAAATATATGATTGACCACTCCCATTGTCTCTAGAATCTCATTCCATTTAATGTGTTCTCAAATATCAATAGATAAGCATTGATATTTTTATTTTATTTTATCTTTGTTTGAGATATAAGACAATTGTATAAATTATGTGTTACATGTACTTCTTCAATGTCCAAATATCCATTCTTTTTTGAAAATTGTGCATCTAAATATCATTCCCATTCACAAGGAAAAAATATGACCATTAATATTGGATTTAAAATATATTTTAGGATCTTTAAATTAGGTAATGTTTTCCAACTATTGAATACATATCCTTGAAAACATTCATCATAGTTGTATAACACATATAGTGTTTGACATACATGTTTTATCAACCTCATGAAGTCGACTATATAGATGGATCTTTCTTGAACATCTTTTATTAAGCAATTGATCTCTCATTCATCATGGGTAGATAGTATCTCAGTCATAAAGAAATTGATAGTAGATGCCACCTCACATATATAGAAAGTAAGTTCAAGAGACACATATTCTACAACTGAAAATGAGTTATATTGATAATAATTAAAGATGATTTTAATGGATAACATCCACCATAAGTTATAATGAAACATGTAATTGTAATAAGAAACTACATATTAAACATACATAAAACTTAAAATAACTACATAATAGCAATTCGTAAGCTATATAGCTACAGATAGTTTGACTAGTGTATGTGTGGACATTACCTTAAGTATTTTCTTAGGTAATCAAAAACCAAGGTTTCTAGTGCATTATACCAGATATCCAATAGTGCAGGAAACATAATAGAAATATGTAACATGTGGCTAGTATAAAGAGGCTAACTCATCTCCCTAATTAAGGGTCTAGAGTTACAACATAATCTATTAATTCTAGACAACATACTATGTATCCCCCTAAAGACAATACTAATAAAAAGGGCCATAAAATAAAAACCCTAAACAAAGAAAGGAAGACATAAATTCTATAAAACTTGATGTGTATAATTCCATTACTACATGTAATAATTCCCATAAATGTTAAAATATAAGAAGAATAATGACAATTTTTACTATATATGAACAAGAGAAACCTTAACATTAAGTTATTTAATGAAAAAGTGTGAGGAAAAATTCAAAAGAAAGTCATCTAATATTATTTTATGTCAATGTGCAACATGGTGCAATGAATATATATATATATATATATATATATATATATATTTAAAAAATATCTTATAGCTTCACTTTGATTGCAATACATGTTTATGGGGTAAGGCGATAGATAATGTGAATAACATCCTAATACAAGGCCTACAAATCATATGTAGTTAGGATGTGCAGAAATGGGATATGGAGCTTGTTTGAGAACTTGTTTCTCAAATGTGGAAATAATTATTAGTACCATAAAATTTACTAATTATCTCCTAGTCTAAATTATTTTTGACTTTTTACTTAAGATTGTATAAGAAAAATACAAGGTTCTGTATACAACAAAACAATATTTTGATCGTATGGTTGGTAAAAATCAAGTTGACACCCATTACAACAATGGACCAACAAATGTGCGAAAGATAAATTAGGCCATAAGAAGAGACAAACACTGAAAAGAAAGTACCAATAAGGAATGTATGACTCAATAAAAGGAATAATAGTTCCTGTACTTATATGCATTGTAAATAATAAGAAAAGGAGGTCAAACTAATGATAGTGTGTTGATGGAAGTTTAAGTATGTTGAAGGTGAAGTTTAATCTTGAAAATTATCATACACAATGTGATTGAGAGGAAGATAACCAAATCAAATATGAATAGATTTTTCATGCTAAACAGCTCATATGTTTTCAAGGCTTGTTGGTTAGTAGGCAAAAATAATGGATGGTTTACTAGTTATCCTGACAAATACATGCTATGGATAGGGTATTCATGAAAAAAGGTTGGTTAAATTTTACAAGAGCTTATGACACAAAATAAAAGGAAGCATGGATCAAGATTTATTTGGAAATGTATTCTCGAAATGAGTTGTATAAAAAAAAGATCGAGCACAAGAGAGAGATTAGTAAGATTGAATATGAAAAAATGTCTTAAGACAAAGAAACTGAGCTAATAATTTGATAAAATTTCAAAGTGATGTAGTTGTATGACTAAGCATATTTAATAGATAAAATTTTTTCATATCTATTTGATTATATGGAATTAGTGATCGAAACAGATGAATGTAATGGTACATATTTCAACCTAGCTTGAAATATATGCAAAAAAGAACATAAAAGAAAGATAAGATCTTCCTAATGAATCCTTGTATATTGGAGTCAACGGTGAATATTGTAACTATACATATTTCAACCTAGCTTGAAATCTATGCAAAGAGGAACATAAAAGAAAGATAATATCTTCCTAATGAATCCTTGTACATTGGAGTCAGTGGATAAAGCTAGTGATAGGGATACTACATCTAACATTGGAAGAAGGAAGAAACTGAACATGCCCAAATTAATGAGAATTAATATGGGGTGATAATCAATGCAGTGACGAGGGGGAACATCTCAAACTGAGTATAGTAAAAGTTTCAAGACAAGTTGAGGTGACATCTATTGGTAAAATTAGGATGAAACTAACTAAAAATAGAGAAATAGATCAATAACACAACCCAAAGAAAACACAAATATATTTATATTAATTTAAGAAAATATTTAATACAATAATTTCTAGAGTTGCTGCTCTGATTTCTTAGTGCTGCAAGTTCACTCTGATTCTTACTATTCACTGGTATTCATACATAGTTTGTTCTTATAATATATTTTTGTGTATTCACCACCTCTCTATCTTTATTTTGTTCTCTAGCTCTCTATTTTTCATTTTTTCTATTTGTTTCTTCTGTGTTTCTCTATTTTATTCTTGTTATTTTCTTTTGTATTCTCTTTTATTTTTCTATTCTATGCTGCTGAATATAAGTATGCACATAAATCCAAAATAAAAAATTTCATTAAATTTTATTCCCTCTAAAGAAGATTTAAAAAGATGGGCATGTAGAAAATCTCAATAGTCTTATACATCAAACAACATAAAAAAAAAAATATAACAATAAAATAACTATCAAACAATAGATTAAACATCAAAGCATCACTATTGTGCCTTCTCCATTAATTGAATTATTCATACTCAGAGCTTCAGCTCATTACATTCAAGTTGTGCATGCAATTGTGTGCTTTCAATGCACCATCCATACTAAACAATTACAAATTTTGTTATTAAATAGATACACAGAGCTTTCAACAAATAACTACAATCTAAAATAAGCACATGCTTGCATGCTTTAAAAAAAATTATTTTTGTTTTATATGCATTAAATCTATTCCTAAAAATAAAACTCTAACTAAAGATAAACTTAGACTTAACTAAACATGCTACAAGAGAAATTACCATGCATTACACATGCATATTTCCAACACTCCCCCTTAATTTCAAACCTGTAGCTTTCACTATTCTGGAGCTACATTTCCTTTTTTAGATCTTCCATGAACAAGATCACAAACTCCTAAACAATCTCTCAAATATTAAAAAAATTCCTTTGTTAAAGCCTTTGTAAAAATGTCGCAAACTGATCTTCAGATCTACAAAATTCAAGACAAATTTCTTTGTTGTTTTCCAGCTCCCTGATGAAATGATACCTTGTATCAATATGCTTACTACTCTTATGAAAAACATGATTTTTGGACAACGCTATGGCTGAGTTGTTGTCACAAAAAATACGCATAGCATCCTATTGTTTCTTCTGTAAATCTATCAACACTCTTCTCATCCAAACAACTTGACATGTTCCTCTTGTTGTTGCTACATACTTTGCTTTTGGTGAAGATAACGTGAAAATGGGATGCTTCTTTTATGCCCATCAAATCACTCATGTTCCAAAATGAAAAGTATAGAGGGATGAACATTTCCTTCATGACCTTCAATCTCATAACCTTCTAGTTGATTCACATAAAATTCCTCAAGAAATCCATTCAAGAATGCTGATTTTACATCCATATAATAAACAGGCCTTTTTTTGAGTTGCAATTGCTAAAACCATTCTTACCATATCCAAACGTGCTACTGATGTAAATGTTTCATTATAATCAACTCCATATTCCTACGTAAAACCTCTTGCTACCTACCTTGCTTTATGTTTTGATACTTTTCCACGAGCGTTGTACTTTGTCTTGTAGACCCATTCGACTCCTATCACATCCTTTCCTTTTGAAAGATCCATCAGATCCCATGTTTGATTCATCTCTATGGCATCGATCTCACCATCCATGTATTTTTCTGAATCTTTATTTTTCATAGCCTCTTCAAAATATACTGGATCTATAGCTTTAGAAAACAATGCAAAAAATGAAAATGAGTTAGTTGTATCAACATTATAAGTCTCACTAAGACTCCGTGTTTTCCATTGCACAGGACTATTCGATGAAGGACTACTTTTTGGTGATGGATTTGTTTTTGTTATTCTCTGTGGTGTTTCTTGCATGGCTTAAGATGGATGAAATCTTGGAGACCTTGGAACTATGGATAGAGGTGTAGTATGTGCTATGACTTGTGGTTCATGTCCAAGATTTGTAGATGCAATACATAGCTTCTCTAAAGTTTCATCTACTTACAATTTTCTCTATACTTCCATCCCATGATTCATTATAAATAAACTAAATATTCATGTTGATCACAATCTTCCTAGTGACCAGATTGTACAACTTGTACACTTTTGTTTTCTATGAATACCCAACAAAAATACACTTTTCTCCTTTGTTGTCTAACTTCTTTGTTAGCTCATCAAGTACATGTGAAGACGCTATAAAATCAAAAAAATTGAAATGTGAAACATTTTGTTTCCTGTTAGTTGCTTGTTAAGGAATCATGTTCGTAACAAATTTTATTGGACATTTGTTTAGAATGTACACAAATTTTCTATTGCTTATACCCAATAGTCATTTGGAAGGAGATTTACCTACAACATACTTCTTACCATTTCCATAATGGTTTTATTCTTTCTCTCTCCCACACCATTATGTTGTGGTGTATACATGGTAGTAACATTCTTGTGTATACCATGATATTTGCAAAAACTTATAAATTAATTAGTTAAGAAATGAAATGAACATGTGCCCTAACCCTCTCTTGTTGCACGTGTATTATTATTTATGTCAATTATTCTATATTTAGGTGGATGCCATGTTAGTGATTTATCGTTGATTTAACACTCTTATGGTTTTGCAGTGTGCAAGTAAGATGGAAAAATGACATGGTTGTGATTGATTATATACTATTGTAATTCATGTATGTTAATGGAAATTTTTTTATATATATTGTTATGTTACATTAAAGAATTATTATTGAAATTTGGAATTATGAATGAGATGCTAGATTTATGGGTGCTTTGGGAAATGTATGTTTAACTATAGGTTTTCTTATGATTCATATTTACGTATGGTAAAAGAAGGGGGGGTTGGATGTATATGTTAAGTGAAATTGTAGAGGATAGTTACACATTTTGCAAAGTATTAGAATGTTTATTAATGAAGTCTTGTGATATTTTTAAGATGCTAGTGTTTAAGTGAAACATTCATCTAAACATGGGTGTTATTTTATTCCAAAATTTGTAATGTAAATATTGGATATAAATGTGTTAAATAAAATTGAAATTAATAGTTTATAGGGAAATTCTAGTGTGTAATTGATGATTTAATAATTGGTGTGTCATGTTTCTTACCTTAAAATGTAATAAATATATCTAAATGAAATAGTCCACCCTAGTTTAAACTTCGTGTATAACTACCATTCCTGTGTGATTCTTTGTATCATAGAAAACTAAAACCTTAGGATAAACTAAAATCCTTACGCTTGATAACACCTTCTAGATTGAATAATTAAGATCATAAGTTTAAGTTTATCGTCATATAAAGTATGTTTAGCGACATCATCATGAACCAAATGGTTAGGAATGAAAAGGTAAAACATTATCTAGAGTATGTGGTTCCCCTCCAGGATAAGTAATCATGTGTGTGGTAAGTAGAATGTGTTCTCTTAAGGTAGTACTCTTGGGAACCAACGTTAAGCATAGTGTAAAATCCTCTTGGAACGACATACTTGTTGAGTGGTGAATATTTCCAAGTAACCTTGGAAGTCACCTTTAAGAGGTGGGATCAGAAATGAACTCGAAACCCAACCCCATTTATCATTTGGGTTTTATGGTGCAATACTAAGAGTTAATTCTAAAACTTGGAAATTTTTTAATTTACGATTTGTTAGTAAAATATAACTGTAAGGTGAAGTGGTTAGATAAAGGTGAAATTTAGGTCATTCTCATATCATGCTTAAACCATCTTGTGGTGAGAAATGACACCCACGTTGTGTAAACTATAATGTGAACCTTAACCCTTAAAACACTGAACTATTCCATATCACTCTCCCACTTGTCTTTTTATGTAATGGATGTATGATGTGAATCTATGGGATCTTAGTTTTGGAGATAAATTCCCTAAGGCAGTGACTAATTGTCTCATGAGGATACAAATTCCCTATTTACAAATAGTCTAAACAATTCATTAAAAAAATTATATGAACCTAGTTTGGGAGAAATAAAACCCCTTAAGTTGGACGTAAAAAGATGCTAAGAAAACCTAATCTAGAAACAAGAAATTAAGGAAGTATGTTATCACAGTAGAGCCTTCGAATCCTTAGCTAGTTATTGGAGCATAACTATAGTAAACTCATAATTGATGCTTGGCCTTAGGAAGCTTAATCATGGGATGTTATTCCATTCGAAAGTGAAACATGATCTTCCTTATAATGTGATTAAATCCTCTCGCTATGGATAAAGAACCTATTTCCTATAATACTTATTGTGTACTAACTCAATTATAAAATTTTAAATGAATGAAAGAAACTTGATGCTAAATCCTTGATAAAAGATGCAAACCTTCCCTCCTTTGGACTCACACTTGTTTTTTTGTGTAACAAAGGTATGATATAAGATCAAGAAGCATGCCCTTAGGAGTGAATCCTAGGGATATCACCTAGTAGCCTTGCGTGTAGGTAAGTAGTCTTGTGTGTAAATAAATTCCCTATGAACGAACAAATGAATTAAACAACTACTTGACATTATGTCAACTATTCTTATTAAATGAGATACATTGTAAGTTAAATGCTAAATAGTATAGATTCAAAATCTAGCTAAAGGAAAAAGGAATGTATGATTCATATATCACAAGCCTTTCGGTCCAACTTAAATTAAGATTGAAAAATGTTTGTAAAAAATGTGACAAGGACCATATCTACAAGTTTGTTTTTTAGTTGAGTCATTATGTTGTACCTTTTCTATCAAAAAAGGAAGTGGCCTAGATGTGCATCACGTGTATTCATGTTTTCTATGTGGATTAATTCTTGTGAAAACATATCATGTGTTGTGTGTTGTCCAAAGTGATCTCCAGTAGTGTCTTGTGCACTAAAATGTAAGTGAAAAAAAATTATTCTGGTATTTGTAGTGTTGTTTTTGTTTGTGTAAAATGTGGGTGTTATAATGGGTATCAGAGTGAAGGTTCATGATCTCAAACCTCTAGGATAGATTGGCTATTTTGGCATTTTAAGCGACCACTTTTGGTTTTGGGAGTTCACTTAGCATGAAAATAAACTATTACACCCTACCTACTAGGTAGGGGAGCTTAATTCCAAGGCACTGAGGGATTTTATCTCCTATTTAGCCTCTCTTTTGCGACCATCCATCTAAGATGGGCTGGAATATGTGTGTCATGAAAATTTGCATAAGTTTGTCTCATTTTCTTTTTGGGTAATTTGGGAGAGGGGTGTTTAAATGTAATTTAATATTTTTTCTATTTTGTTTTGGGTATCTTTTCTTGGAGGGAAGAGAGTGGTGACACATGTCACGCCCTCATTTGTGAAGATTTTTTTTTTTCTTCAAATACTCCCTCATGGGGGAGAAAGAGGATTTTTTTGGCTTTTGCTTTGTCCTTGGAGGCTTTTGAAATTAGAGTTTTACTTTGACAAGGAGTTGGGAAAAGCTTAGAGATTTGGAGAGCTTGTGGAGGTAGGATCTTTGGTTTTATTGTGTTTTATTTGGCATGTTAGATATTAGATTTTATTATGGTTGAAACTTGTGTCTTGTTGCATGTGTTTTATATTCATTGGGTTAGGTTATTTTTTATTTTCTCCATCCATCATATGACTTGATGGATTTGGGAGTTTTATTAGGGAAGAGGGAAGGATTTTCCTGCTCAAACGTCATTGCTTGATGGGCAAGCCACGTTGGTTCTTTCATCCTATAATATGGTTTGAGGTGGGGAAGGTGGTTAATATGGTTTGAACTACCTTCCCTATCCTTGGAGAGAAAACCCAATGGGTTTGAAAATCCTCCCAAGGAGGATTTTAGGCGAATGGGAGTAGAAATAAAGAGCAATGATTGTTTTGGAGGGATAAGGGGTTTTTTGTAGATCTTGTAAGTTTACATCCTATGGTTGGACAAAAATCTTTAGCATTATTCGATATATCATCCACTCTTCCCCTTTGTTGAGGATGAATATGGTTTTCTCCTCTTTTTATTTGGTTGGTAAATATTGTGTTTTATTTAGTGTATAGGTTAGTCTTGTATGTGATATGCTTGTGTTCATTTCTCCCTTATTCTTCTACACATTTGTGAAAGCTATCTATGTCTCCCATGGGCTTGGGTGAGGCTGGCATGTCTTCCAACCCTTGGAAAGGAGTGAAATGATGCCTATAGGTTGGGTGGTAAAACAAGTCTTTCACTATGTGTTGGATTTTATGAAGAGCACAAAGTTGGAGCTCAATTTTGGAAGATGGTTGGATTTTTTTCCCTTGATATCTTGGCATCATGTTGATCCCTAAATTTTAGGGAATTTATACTTATTGTGATCTTATGAATAAAACTATGTTGGAAGTTTTTTTTTTTGTAAGGTTCCCATTTTGGGATTGAGTTTCCTTTTGAGTAACTAGTGTTACATGTGTATGTGTAATCTTCCTTCAATCTTGGAATGAAGGCTTGTAATGCTTTTCTTTGTGCATCTTAAGTATCTTGGAGATATGTTGTATTGGAGAGCTTAAGATTCATTGTAATGTAAACTATTATTGCATGGAGAAAGTTGTTTGAAACTTTTATCTTGAAAAGAAATGCAAGTATTTTGATAAGAGTCCTTCTTTGTTTAAGATCGTATTTTTTTATTTTGAAATATTCCTTTGAAAATAAAAGAATTGATTGTTATATGAAGTTGTTGAAAAAGAGTAATGTTACTCTTGTATTTCTTGTTAGTATGGTTAATGATTAGGGAGAAGATGATTGAATACAAACTAGATTCAAGTTTATTTCTTTACAATATTAGAAATATGGTTATTGATTTAAAGGAAAATTACTTCTAGTGGAAATCCACTTAATGCTTGCATCGTAAAAGTTTGGTTGAAAGAAAAATGTATTTTAGTAGTTTCCTTCAGATTGTAATAAAAACACATTTCTCTTGGAATGTGGATAGGCAAGTGAAGAATGTTTCTTTTTTAATATACTTAGAATGAATGCATTTGTATATCATTTGTTGATATAAAATTTACTTTCTTAATTCATTTCTTCTCCTTTTATCTGTAATTTTTTTTTTTACAATTTATATTAGTGTACATATGTATATAAAATTTAATATCAGAGATAAAATAAGATGTTGGAATTGCATATTTTTACAAATATCGAAATGTGAAATAGGTCCCTATATAACATCATATATATTAACATATTATATAATATAAAAACATATAATAATATATATTATAAAATAGTATATATATTATAATGTTTTATGTGCAATAATATTACACACACATATTTATAAACAAAAAAATATTTTAAAAAAAGTGGATTGCATACTCTATGGTGTTGGGTTGAATACATATTAAATTAATAAAGAGAGATTAGGTTTGGAGGGGCCGAGACCCGCCAAAACTCCATATAAATCCTTGGTGGTGTGGCTTATGGCCACACCATCGCACCCACTCCAACCTCACTAAACTCCATACCACCACGCCCAATGCCAATCCTTGTAAACCCAACCTCACACACCCAACACCCCTGCAGATTCACCAAACTCCCCTCCATCGTAACCCTAACCCCCTCTCTCTAAAATTCCGCCACCCAACATTCCACAACTGCAGCCATTTCTATAGGCAGTCATCTCCTTCTTTCTTCTGCAATCCAAAATATATGGTATGTATGAATATATATGTAGATGAATAAAAAATAAAAATACAACATCATACTCCATCCCATTAATATAATAAAAAATAAAAAAGCTCCATGCCTCCTCAACCTGCACAAAGAAAAAACAAAATGAAACAAATGGGAGAGAAAAGAAAGGAAAAGAAAACATAATGATGGATTTGGGAAATTCTAGGGCATATTTTAAATTAAGGGTCAAGATTAGTTTGATCCTAGGGTACACATTAAATCCTACACAACTTTTAAGTTATGGAATTTTGTAGGAGCATGGTAAAAAATTAATAAGATTGTGTGGGGGCATAATTAATTAAAAATGGTATGTAGAATTTTGAATATGACCCTAGAAAATATTTACTAGAGTAACCATGCTAAGAAATAAATTATTATGTTCCCATGAGGAAAGTTCTTGTCGAAATAATTCAAATTAGAATTGGTCAAGTAGTTATATATATATATATATATATATATATATATATATATATATATATATATATATATATATATATATATATATATATATATATATATATATATATATATATAGACACACACACACACACACACACACACACACATACTCCATCCCATTAGTAAAATAAAAAATTAAAAAGCTCCATGAATCATCCTCAACTTGTACAAAGAAGAAACAAAATGAAACAAACGGAAGAGAAAAGGAAGGAAAAGAAAACATAATGATGGATTTGGGCAACTCTATGTAAAAGTTTAAATCAAGTGCCAATATTAGTTTGATCGTAGGGTACACATTAAATCCTACACAACTTTTAAGTTATGGAATTTTGTGGGAGTTTGGTAAACAATTAATAAGAGGGTGTGGGGGGTCTAATTAATTAAAAAGGGTATGCAGTCTCTCAAATATGACTCTAGAAAATATTTAGTAGAGTACCCATGATGAGAAATAAATTATTAAGTTCTCATGGGGAAAGTTCTTGTCGAAATAATTAAAATTGGAATTGGCCAAGTAGTTAATTAATTGGGTAGATCATATTAGTATAAAACAATTAATAACGGGATAAGAGAAGTATAGTATTTGTTTACTTAAAAAAAAAAATTACCCAAATATTTAACTACTACTAGGTGTGGTTTTCTATGTCCCAAGGAGGGGCCTTACATCTGGTATCAGAGAGATGGTTCACACATGCAAACGCTCTGGGTAGAATATTTAATCGGTTATTAATGTTTTAATAACATTAATAAAAATAATTAAAATGTTTTCGTTACCTTTCACAACTTAACAATTCATTCTCTTACTTCGTACACAGGATGACACCTATGAGACATCGATCCGTTAGGGATTTGGGACATAGATCACCTATGCCCAAGCCGCATGCACAGAGTTTGGAGATCATATTTTAGAGGCTCTTCAATAGCTAATAAGTGTTATGCAACAATACCTTCCACCACTACAGGAGACGAGAGAGGAGGATGTCTAGTTAAGAGATGAGAAGCTGATAGGAAAGGATGCACACTCAAAGCCACCAGAGGATGATACCCTGAGGCAGGAGAGGTTGTGTAGCCCTTCTATTCACCGTGAGAGGGTGGTCTTATGTTGTCGTCGTTGTTCACACAACCTTGAGGGACCATTTTGGGATAGATGACCCCATTCACTTGTTCGACCGAATACTAGGATAGTGATATAGGTAGCGTGACTAGAGACCTTATTCATTTGTAGCAACCTACGTACACTAGCACTACGACTGGATTTGGGGCCAAGTAATGGCTCCTAGGTCTTGATAGATTCTTTGTCTTGCAATATTACAAGAGTAATGTCAAATCCACGTTCACCATACACCTTCTCCAAGATACGGCAGGCATTTGGTGGAGGAATTACGAGTGTAAGATCCATTTGACTTGGGATAGAGTGACATGGAAGTTGTTTGAGTAGCATTTTAGGGCTCGTTATATGTCAGAGAATTTCGTACAGAAGAGGATTGATGAGTTTCATGACATACGACAGGGATCAGACACAGTGGCACAATATGAGAGTAAGTTCCTAGATATTTTGTAGTATGTGGACTACCTGCAAGACAAAAAGTTACAGGTTAACATGTTTATTCGGGGCCTAAATGAAAACATAGCAAGATCATTTTGAATTTTATCTCCTCCCATGCTTGAGAAGGCCTTTGATAAGGCCTACTTAGCTGAGGAGAACATGACCAAGGGGCAAGAACGTCGAGATAAGAACACTAGAAAATATCACGAGAAGATACAAGAATTTCAGAGCTAGAGGTCATGGGGTACAACACCACCCCATAGAGGAGGATTTTGGCCTCATCCAGCTATATCGAGGGCTCCAAAGCATCCACACCAGTAGACATAAAATCAGGGCCACCAACAATAGAGGGCTAGACACAATAAGAGCTTACAGAGAGGTTGAGCTAGAGGAGGGTTTGGTGGAGCTAGGGATAGAAGATAGGTTACTTAGAAGGTACAAGTTTAAACATGTTTGTAATAAATGTGGCAAGCACCTTATCTATAAGTTTGTTTTGTAGTTGAGTCACTATGTTGTGAATCGTATGTTGTACCTTATCATTAAAAAAAAGGAAGTGGCCTTGATGTGCATCATGTGTATTCATGTTGTCTATGTGGATTAATTATCTTCCAAACATATCATGTGATGTGTGTTGTCCTAAGTGATCTCCTGTAGTGTTTTGTGCACTACAATGTAAGTAAATAAAAAATATTCTGATATTTTAAGTTTTGTTTTTGTTTTTCTAAAATTTGGGAATTATAATTGGTATCAGAGCCTAAGGTTCATGCTCTCAAACCTTTGGGATGGATTGGAGTTGTGATGATTTTTTCATGGTAGTGGTGGTAGATATTGGAAGAGTAATGTGATATATGTTGTTATGTGACAAATGCTGTAACTATGATATTATGAATGCACATTTTATGCATCTCACTTAGTACATATTTGTTAGCATGTTGATGTGTTTTTGATGAGGGAATTATCTCTCTTTTAATGGATTCAATGAGGAGTTCATGTGTGATGTCCTACCTTGGTGTGTGTGAAAATAATGTTATTGTGGATTGCAGAGTGTTGGAGTTTCTAGTTATTCTGTTGTCTATAGGTTTGCTGATGTATTGCATGACATAATTGGTGGATAGTGAATTAGATTGTATCATGATGTCACCATTGTGTTGTGATTAATCATGTGTTTAACCATGTTATATTGCAATAGGTTGTAAGATGTAATTTTCATCACTATGTTCATCATATGTTTAATTCGTGTAATATGTGATGGTTCATGTCATGATTTAGGGGCATATGGTGAGTGTATGATCCCTATTGTACAGTGATTGCACTTTGGGTGCAGTATGTGGTAATGTGATGTATCATAAACCTTGAAACTAATTATTGTGATATACCCTATATATATAACATGCGTAAAATTCTATGGTTAATGTGTGTGAATCACCATTGTGTTAGTGATGTAGTTATGTGTTATGTTGTGAACCCTACACTAATCGAAGCTAAGAGAAATCGGTGAAAGTTGATGTTTGGATTGAGGAAATGTTTACCATTGATCAATCACTCAAGCCGAGTAGGAGATGGTAAGTGGATTCTTACATAGGCTGAAAACCCACTTTTTTGTTTGGTATGTATGGCACTTACTCAACGTATGTCATGCATATTGTGTTCCGCAGACACCTCAGGCTCAGTAGATGATGATTTTTACTCCTTTATCTCTCCCTATATGGTTATCATATGGATTCAACCTAAGCATAGTTACAACTATGTTGAACCTTGTGGAAGTGGTGGAGGGATGATTCAAATAGAGATGATGACATTTGTATTATTTTATATGTTATTTTATGACCTGAGGTTCAATGTCGCAGTGCTAGAAACTCGTTGAGTACCCCTTTAGTGGCCATATAAGGCCACATAGTTATTATCATGTGTTATTTCTCTATATTTATTTTATTTGTAAATTGAACATTTTATTTTTGCTTTCTAAAACTATTAGTTTTCTTGATTGATGTGTTCTTATATTTTGGGCATTTTATTTGGTTGTTTCACTAACATGTAGATATTTACACTAACTATGGCTATTTGGCCATTTTTTTACTTAGTTCAATTTTCTTTTCGTGTTTAAAGGGTTTATAGCCTAGCCCAAGGCTTCATATTTTTTCCACTTGGCATTTGAAATTGATTGTTTTGATGGTTCTAATGTCGTAATTTGTGGAATAGGGTCATGGGATGCACCATGGAATGGTTAAAGATATGAACCCTTTTAGTGCCCACATTTTACAGCCTCAGATATCTGCTCACTTACTTACTCATAGTTATGATTTGACAGGGATTTTGACATATTTTGGAAATTATGTTATGTTATTTGATCTTCATGGACATGTATGGTGATTGGATTGCATAGCACCAATTTAGATTTTATCATTATGTTGGCCCATTTCATTTGATGTTGTGGAAACTAACATATTGCTATGCTATTTGGGCGTCATTGATATATGATGGATACATAGTTTAGTCACACGTCTTTATGCTATAGATTATTTGATTATTGATGACAACACATGATAACATTGATATATGTATTGCAATGGCCAACACATGGTGAATTTGTGTGAAATTGTGCATGTTTCTCATTTATGATTCCATGTTGCTGATCTAATAGTATAGATTGCATGTTTAGACTTGATCGTTTATAGAGTAGTCGATTTACACTTGTATTGGACAAATGCATTTAATGTTTGCATTGAATGTTCAGGTTACAGGGCACAGGAGAATGTGGGTTTCATGGAAGCTATGAAAATTGTGCACAAGCATCCCATAAAACTAAGTCCTAACCATGGTAGTTGTATGAGGCCTTATTGTTTGATTGCATTGTTTGGCACCATGAGTGACCCTTATTTGTAATGTTGTATTCATGTAAAAAATTTATTGTGTTTAGGTGGGTTAATTTTGTTGGTAAACTAGGTTGGGGGACTTAATGGTCCCCACTTGCATTAAGTATGTATTTTTGAAAGTGTGCATTAATTAAAGAGGATTGGGGTCACATGAGGACCCTTGAGTGGGCCCCACATCCTCTACATATGTGTCTAAATGTACCAATCCCAAAATTAGGCTATTCTCACATTTTAAGTGACCCCTTTTGGTTTTGGGAGTTCACTTAGCATGAAAATAAGCCATTACACCCTATCTATGAGGTAGGGGAGCTTAATTCCAAGGCATGGATGGAGTTTCTCTCCTGTTTAGGCTCTCTTTTTTCACCATCCATATAAGATGGGTTAGAATATGTGTGTTGTGAAAATTTGCATAAGCTTGTCTCATTTTCTTTTTGGGTAATTTGGGAGAGGGGTGTTTAAATGTAAGTTTATCTTTTCTCCATTTTGTTTTGTGAATCTTTACTTGGAGGGAAGATAGGGGTGACACATGTCACCTTTTCATTTATAAGGAAATTTATTTGTTTTTCTTCAAATACTCCCTCATGGGGGAGAAAGAGGACTTTTTTTGGCTTTTTCTTGTGATTGGAGGATTTTGGAGTTCGATTTTTAGTTGGACAAGGAATTGGGAAAATATTAGAGATTTGGAGAGCTTATGTAGGTAAAATCATTGGTCTTATTTTGTCCTATTTGGCATATTAGATCTTAGATTTGAGTATGGTTGAATTTTTTGTCCTATTGCATGTGTTGTATATTCTTTGGGTTAGGTTTTTTTTAATTTTCTCCATCCATCATATGACTTGATGGATTTGGAAGTTTTAATGGGCAAGAGGGAAGGATTTTCCCTCTCAAACCTCATGGCTTGATGGGCAAGCCATGTTGGTTTTTTCATCCCATCATATGGTTTGAACTCCCTTCCCCATCCTTGGAGAGGAAACCCAATGGGTTTGAAAATCCTCCCAAGGAGGATTTTAGGGGAATGAGAGGAGCAATAAAGAATGATGATTGTTTTGGAGGGATAAGGGGTTTTTTGAATATCTTGTAAGTGTGCATCCTATGGTTGGACCACACTCTTTAGCATTATTGGATATCTCATCCACTCTTCCCTTTTTTTGAGGATGAATATGTTTCTCTCCTCTTTTTATTTGGTTGGTAAATATTGTGTTTTATTTAGTGTATAGGTTATTCTTGTATGTGATATGCTTGTGTTCATTTCTCCCTTATTCTTGAGCGCATTTGTGGAAGCTAGGTCTATCTCCAATGGGCTTAGTGGAGGATAGAATTTCTTCCAACCTTTGGAAAGGTATGTAATGATGCCTATAGGTTGGGTGGTAAAAAATGTCTTTCTCTATGTGTTGGATTTTAAGAAGAGCAAAAAGTTAGAACTCAAGTTTGGATGATGGTTAGAGTTGTTTTCCTTGATATCTTGGTATCATGTTGATCACTAAATTTTGGGGAAGTTATAATTAGTGTGATCTTATGAATATTACTATGTTGGAAAATTATTTTTCGTTGTAAGGTTCCCATTTTGGGATTGAAATTGATTTTGAGAAACTAGTGCTACATTGGTATGTGTAATCTTCCTTCAATCTTGGAATGAAGGCTTGTAATGCTTTTATTTGTGCATCTTAAGTATATTGGAAATATGTTGTATTGGAGAGCTTAAGATTCATTGTAGTATAAACTAGTCTTGCATGGAGAAAGTTGTTTGAACCTTTTATCTTAAAAATAAATGCAATTTTTTTGATAAGAGTCCTTCTTTGTTTTAGATCTTATTTTTTTTAGGTAAATAATTGATTGTTATATGAAGTTGTTGCTGAAAAAGAGTAATGTTACTCTTGTAGTTCTTATTAGTATGGTTAATGATTAAGGATAACATGATTGAATACAAACTAGATTCAAGTTTATTTCTTTAAAATCTTAGAAATTTGGTTGTTGATTTAAAGGAAAATTACTTCTAGTGGAAATCAACTTAATGCTTGCATAGTAAAAGTTTGGTTGAAAGAAAAATATATTTTAGTAGTTTCGCTCAGATTGTAACAAAAACACATTTCTCTTGGAATGTGGATAGGCAAGTGAAGAATGTTTCTTTTTAATATACTTAGAATGAATGCCTTTGTATATCATTTGTTGATATACAATTTACTTGCTTAATTCAAATCTTCTCCTTTTATCTGTAAAAACATTTTTTACAATTTATATTAGTGTACATATGTATATAAAATTTTATATCAAAGATAAAACAAGATGTTGGAATTGCATATTTTTACAAATATAGAAATGTAAAATAGGTCCCTATATAACATCATATATATTAAAAAATTATAAAATATAAAAACATATATATATATATATATATATATATATATATATATATATATATATATATTATAATGTTATATCTGCAATAATATTATACACACGCACACGCGCATGTGCACACGCACACACACACAACTTTTTCTTACAAAAATATATTTAAAAAAAAAGTGGACCGCATTCTCTATGGTGTTGGGTTGAATAAAAATTAAATTTAAAAAAAATGTTTGGAGGGGCTGAGCCACGCCAAACCTATGTAGAAATCCTTTGTGGTGTGGCCTACAACCACACAACCGTGCCCACTCCGACCTCCCTCAACTCCATACCACCGCACCCAGCCCCCAATCCTCGTAACTCTAACCTCCCACATCCAACACCCCAGTATATTCACCAAACTCCCCTATGCTGTAAGCCTAACCCCCAGCTCTAAACTATCACCGCCCAACATTCCACAACTGTGGCCATTTCTATAGACAATTGTCTCCTTCTTTCTTCTGTAATCCAAAATATATGGTATGTATATATATATATATAAGAATACAACATTATACTCCATCCCATTAATAATAAAAAAATAAAGTTCCATGGCTCCTCCTCAACCTGCACAAAAAAGATAGAAAATGAAACAAATGGAAGAGAAAATAAAGGAAAAGAAAACATAATGATGAATTTGGGTAATTCTAGGGAAAATTTTAAATCAAGGGCCAAGATTAGTTTGATCCTAGGGTACATATTAAATCCTACACAAATTTTAAGTTATGGAAGTTTGTGGGAGTTTGGTAAACAATTAATAAGAGGGTGCGGGGGCCTAATTAATTAAAAAGGGTATGTAGTTCTTAAGTTCTCATGGGGAAAGTTCTTGTCGAAATAATTAAAATTAGAATTGATCAAGTAGTTATATATATATATATATATATATATATATATATATATATATATATATATATATATATATATATATATATATATATATATATTCATTTGTATATGTATATACATATAGATATGTATATAAAAAAATATAAATGTATATATATATATATATATATATATATATATGTATGTATGTATGTATACATATGTGTGTGTGTGTGTGTGTGTATATACACATATGCAGATGAATAAAAAAAAGAATACAACATCATACTCCATCCCATTAATAAAATAAAAAATAATAAAGCTCCATGAATCCTCCTTAACCTACACAAAGAAGAAACAAAATAAAACAAATGGAAGAGAAAAGAAAGGAAAAGAAAAGATAATGACGGATTTGGGAAACTCTATGGAAAATTGTAAATCAAGTGCCAATATTAGTTTGATCGTAGGGTACACAGTAAATCCTACACAGCTTTTAAGTTATGGAATTTTGTGGGAGTTTGGTAAACAATTAATAAGAGGGTGTGGGGGTCTATTTAATTAAAAGGGGTATGCAGTCTCTCAAATATGACTCTAGAAAATATTTGGTAGAGTAACCATGATGAGAAATAAATTATTAAGTTTTCATGGGGAAATTTCTTATCAAAATAATTAAAATTGGAATCAGTTGAGTAGTTAATTAATTTGGTAGATCAGATTAGTATAAAACAATTAATAACGGGAATAAGAGAAGTATAGTATTTGTTTACTTTAAAAATTTTGTTTACCAAAATATTTAACTACTACTATGCGTTGTTTTTTATGTCCTAAGGAGGGGCATTACATCTAGTATCAGAGCGATGGTTCGTACATGTGGACGTTCTAGATAGAATATTTAATCGGTTATTAATGTTTTAATAACATTAACAAAAATAATTAAAACATTTCTATAACCTTTTACAACTAAATAATCCATACTATTACTTCGTAAACAGGATGACACCCATGAGACATTGATCCGTTAGGGACGTGGGACATAGATCACCTACACCCAAGCCGCATGCACCCAAGTTCGAAGCTCATATTTTAGATGCTCTTCAGTAACTAATATTTGTTTTGCAGAAGTTCCTTTCACCACTGCATAAGTTGAGAGAGGAGGACAGGCAGTCAAGAAACAAGGAACTGATAGGAAAGGATGCACATTAGGAGCCACCAGAGGAAAATACTGCGAGGTGGGAGAGGTTGTGTATCCCTTTTTTTCACCGTGAGAGGGTGGCCTTGTGCCATCGTAGTTGTTCACATAGCCTTGAGGGACCATTTGGGGATAAACGAACCCATTCACCTATTCAACCGCAGCACCAGGATAGTGATATAGGCAACGTGACTAGGGACCTTCTTCGCTTACAGCCACCTACATACACTTGCACTATGGATAGATTTGGGGTCAAGTAATGACTTATCAGTCTTGATAGATGCCTTGTATTACAATATTACAAGAGAAATGTAAAATTCAAGTTCACCATACACCTTCTCCAAGATGTGGCAGGCCTTTGGTGGAGGAACAACGAGCGGAAGCTCCATTTGACTTAGTATATAATGACATGGGAGTTGTTCGAGGAGCATTTTGGGGATCATTAAATGTCAGAGAATTTCATGCAGAAGAGGATTGATGAGTTTCATGACTTACGATAGGGATCTGACACAGTGGCATAGTATGAGAGTAAGTTCCTAGATCTTTTGCAGTATGTGGACTACCTACAAGACAAAAAATTACAGGTTAACATGTTTATTCGAGGCCCGAATATTGACATAATGAGAGAAATTTGAATGCTATCTCCTCCCATGCTTGAAAAGGCCATTGAGAAGGAATACTAAGCTGAGCAGAACATGATCAAGATGCAAGAACACTGAGATAAAAATAAAAAAAATATGAGGAGAAGATACATGCCTTTAAGAGCCAAAGGTCACGAGGTAAAACACCACCCCATAGAGGAGGATTCTGGCCTCCTCCACCTATATTAAGGGCTCAAAAGAATCCAAAGAAGTAGACAAAGCATCAAGGCCACCAACAATAGAGGGCTAGATAGAATCAAATATTACAGAGAGGTAGATCTAGAGGAGGTTTTGGTGGAGTCAAGGATAGGAGACAAGCTACTCAACAGTTACAGCTAACTTGCACACAAAAGTATTCTAGGGTTGGGCTGGTAGGATTGGTTCACAAGAGTACAAGAGGGACCCCATATCAAAGAGGTACAGGAGGATATTTTATTTACAGATCCCTTGATCACTATGTGTGCATGTGCCAACACAAACCTGCTACCCTTGATATGTAGAGAGCCCCTAGATCTAAGCAGATAGTGGGTGATGTAGGACATGCACATAATTTATATGTAATGGTTGATAACAGCCAGAATGAGCATTAGGAAATGGTTATTGAGACAACATGTCTTATCAGGGGAATTCTTGTCTCAGTAATATTTGATTCAGGTACTTCAGATTCCTTTATATCTCCTTATGTAGTGGACTAGTGTGGGCTAGTGGTGGCTAGGAAATTAGACAATTGGGAGGTTGAATTGGTCTCTGGGGCCAAACTCATCATGGAATCATATGTGGGGAGTTGCATGTTTAATTTGGGATTCTTCTCCACTACACTTGACCTTTGAGTTATACCTCTAGGATCTTATTAGGTTGTTTTTGGCATGGATTGGTTGAAGGCTTATCGAGACAAGGTAAATTTTATGGATAAGGTGATTGAGTGTGAGGATGATCTTGGGAGTGCATTTGTGATTTTCAAGATGTAGAGGACTATCTCTTTGTGCATGATATAGGTTAAGAAACTCAAGCGTAGAATGTGAAAAGGTTTTTAGTTATTTGTTATCTCCATTAGTGATTGATTAGAGGGAACTCTAGAGCATTCACCCTTAGATGATCATACAATTTTTAGAGAGTATACAGATGTGTTTCCAGGAGAGCTTCCAGGGTTACCATCCCACAAACAGGTGGATTTCACAATTTATTTAGTGTCAAGATAAGCATCAATTTCTAGGGAACCCTATCAGATGACGACTCCAGAGCTTCATGAGCTCAAGATACAATTAGAGGAATTATTGGAGATGGGTCTCATTTTCCCTAGTGCATCTCCTTGGGAAGTGTCAGTCATATTTGTTTAAATGAAGGATGGTTCTCTCAAGCTTTGTGTAGACTTCAGGAAGCTAAACAAAGTCACAATAAAGAATCATTATCCAATCCTTAGGATTGATGACTTGTTTGATCAGATGCAGGGAGTAAGGGTGTTCTATGAAATCAATCTCAAGTCAGGTTATAATTAGTTGTGCATATAATATGTAGAGATCCATAAGACAACTTTCCACACACATTATGGGAATTATGAGTTCATGGTTGTCCCTTTTGGCTTGACCAATGGCCCAACTATCTTTATGAGCCTCATAAATGGACTTTTCAAGACCTTTCTTGACCATTTTGTCTTAATGTTCCGAGATGATATATCGATTTATTCTCATTTTGAGGAGGAACATGGGGAGAATTTGAGACATGTACTACAGGTTTTAAGAGAGCAGATTTTTTTTGGGAATTTGGTAAAATGTATCTTATTCTAAATAGAGATTTTATTACTTGGGACACGTCATATCAAGTGAGGGTATCTCAGTAGATCCCTCTGACATACATGTGATTATTGATTGGCTAGCACCCACATCAATTACTATGGTGAGGAGTTTCATGGGGTTAGTAGGTTATTACCACATGTTTAAATAAGAATTTTGTAGGATTTCTTTCCCCAATACCTCCCTTCAGAGAAAAAGGAATAAGTTTGATTGGTCAAAAAAGTGTGAGCAGTCCTTCCAGTTTCTTATGGAAAGGTTAACCATGAAACCTATCTCAACAATTCCGGACCCAATAGAGGATTTTTTTGTTTGTATTGATGCATCACTAGAGGGTCTAGGAGTAGTTCTTATGCAGGAGCATCGAGTTATTTCCTTTGAGTCATGTAAGCTAAAATATTACGAGGTTAACTATCCTACTCATGACTTAGAGCATGTAGTAGTTGTTCATGCTCTTGTGTGTTGGCATCATTTCCATTTTGGTAGGCCAATCATTTTGAGGAAAGATCACTATAGCTTGCAGCATATATTCTAACAACCAAACCTCAACGCTCTTCAATAGCATTGGATTGAGTTTTTTTGTAAGTACGACATGGAGGTGTAATATATGAAAGGAGAGGAAAATGTCATTGTAGATGCACTTAGTAGACGATGTCATGCACTTGCATCCTTGACACTATATTCAGACTTGAGAGGAAAGATTATTCAACACCATTTAGAGGAAATTTTTATGAGGGTGCTAGATAGATTTTTGATTCACAAGGTTCATTGGACGGTAGATTTTTAGGGTGCATTTTAGAGGAAAATGTTTTACTTCGGTTTCATAGGTGCATCTATGTTCCTAAGTCAGGTGATCTGCGTAGCTTCATCATTATAGAGTCTCATCGAGCCCCATATGCAGCACATCTAGGAGTGAAGAAAATGCATGTTGATCTGAGGGAGTTATATTATTGGCCTATTCTTCGACTAGACATAGTATATTTTTTAGCACGTTGCCTTGAGTGCTAGAGGGTCAAGGCAAAGAAATTTCATCCCATAGGACTTTTATACCCTTATGATATTTCTGTGTGGAAATAGGATGTGATCTCCATGCGTTTCATAGTTCGACTCCCTATATATTCTTATCATCATGATGTCATTATGGTCACTATGGATAAGCTGACCAAGGTTGCATATTTCTTGCCAACCAAGGTCACCTATAATGCACAGGAAATTGCCAAAGTATTTATGGAGGACATTATTAGATTGCATGGAATTTCAAAGACCATCAACAATGACATGGATACCATTTATGCATAATTTTTTTGGACTTCCTTTCAGGTCGCTTTGTGTAAATAGATTAATTTCACCTTAGCATATCATCCAGAGACAGATTGACAGAGAGAGAGGGTTAATTAAGTACTAGAGTACATGTTGAAAATGTTTTTGATGGACTAGTAGAAGAAGTGGGAAGGTTATCTACATTTAGTGGAGTTTTTATACAACAACTATTATAGTTCCATTTGTATGGCTCCCTACCATGATTATCATGGTCAAACTTGTTAGATACCTCTGATTTTGGACAAGCCAGATGATAGCATTATTCTAGGACCAAATTACCTACAGGACTTAGAGCAACAATTTTTTTTGATCTGGTAGTGTCTTGAGTAGGATAGATGATGGTAAAAGGCATATGTAAAAACCAAGAGGACTGATTGTCACTTCATTCTGGGTGACAAAGTATTCTTGATAAGTGTTTCATAAAATATCCCAATCCACCATGGATAGGGTTGTAAGCTATCACCTCATTTTGTGGGGCCATTTGATTGGAGGTCATCAGTCAAGTTTCCTATCACCTAGCTTTGCCAAAACACCTTGCATGGTCCCAATATGTATTTCATGTTTCTATACTACATAGATATGTACATGATATCTCTCATGTTTTGGATTGGTCATCCTTAAAGGTAGAGGATGGAGGAAAGTGGAGGCTGAATCCCGTACGTATATTGGAGCACCAGATGTTGGCCCTTCAGGGTTGAGACTTTGACAAGGATAGGGTGTAATGGCATAGATATGATGAGACATCAACTACCTGAGAGGATGCTACTCCATTAAGGGATAGATATCCCTCTCCCTTTCAGTGACCTCTGAAGGAACTCTTATTTTAGCAGAGGGGGATGTAGTGCCCAAATTTTATAGCCTCATATATTTGTTGACTTCCTTACTCACAATTATGATTTGACATATTTTCAACATTTTGTTATGTTATTTCATCTTCATGGGCATGTATGGTGATTTGGGTGTGTAACACCAATTTAGCTTTGATTAGTATGTTGGATGATTTCATTTGATGTTGTGGATACTAAAATATTGCTATAGTATTTTGGCATACTTTATATATGGTGGATACATAGTTTTATCACACATCTTGATGATATAGATTATTCTATCTTGATGAAAACACATGATAACATTGATATATGTATTACAATGGCTAACACATGGTGAATTTGTATGAATTTGTGCATGTTTCTCATTTACGATTCCATGTTGATGACGTGATATAATAGATTTCATATTTATACTTGATCGTTTATTGAGTAGTTGATTTACACTTGTATTGGATAGATGAGTTTAATGTTTACGTTAAGTTTGCAAGTTACAAAGCACATGAGAACGTGAGTTTTAGGGAAAATACTCAAATTGTGCACAAGCAACCGATGGGGATAAGTCCTAACCATGTTAGTTGTATAAGGCCTTATTGTTTGTTTTTATTGTTGGGCACCATGAGTGACCCTTATTGGTAATGTTGTATTCATGTAAAAATTAATTTTGTTTAGGTTGGTTAATTTTTTTTGTAAACTATGTTGGGGGACTCAATGGTCCCCACTTGCATTAAGTACGTATTTGTGTAAGTGTGTGTTAATTAAAGAAGATTGGGGTCATATGAGCACCCTTGAGTGGGCCCCACATCCTCTACATATGTGTCCAAATGTGCCAAACCTGAAATTGGGCTATATTTGCATTTTAAGTGACCCCTTTGAGTTTTAGGAGTTCACTTAGCATGAAAAATCCTGCGGACCCTACCTATTATGTAGGGGGTTTAATTCCAAGGAATGGAGAGAGTTTCCCTGTCATTTAGCCTCTCTTTTGTGACCATCCATGTAAGAAGGGTTGGAATATGTCTATTTTGAAAAGTTGCATAAGCTTGTATCATTTTCTTTTTGGGTAATTTTGGAGAGGGGTGTTTAAATGTAAGTTTATCTTTTCTCTATTTTTTTTGGAATCTTGAATTAGAGGGAAGAGAGGGGTGAAACATGTCACCACCTCATTTTTGAGGAAATTTATTTGTTTTTATTCAAATACCCCATCATGGGGGAGAAAGAGGACTTATTTTTGGCTTTTACTTTTTTCTTGGAGGATTTTGGAGTTGGATTTTTGCTTGGACATGGAATTGGGAAAAGCTTAGAGATTTAGAGATCTTGTGGAGGTATGATCTTTGGTCTTATTTTTTGTTATTTGACATGTTATCTCTAATATTTTTTTATGGTATGAATTTGTGTCTTTTTGCATGTGTTTTATAATGCTTGGGTATGTTGTTGATTATTTTATCAATCCATCATATGTATTGATGGATTTGGTATTTTTATTGGAGAAGAGGGAGGGATTTTCCCTCTCAAAACTCATGGCTTGATGTGCAATCCATGTTGGTTCTTTCATCCCCTCATATGGTTTGATGTGGGGAAGGTGGTTCATATGGTTTCAACCCCCTTCCCCATACTTGGATGATTATTTTGGAGGGATAAGGATGTTTATTAAGATCTTGCAAGTGTGCATCCTATGGTTGGACCACACTCTTTAGAATTATTGGATGTCCCATCCACTCTTCCCCTTTGTTGAGGATGAATATGGTTTTCTCCTCTTTTTATTTTTTTTGTAAATGTTGTGTTTTCTTTAGTGTATGGGTTATTCTTGTATGTGATATGCTTACGTTCATTTCTACCTTATTCTTGTGCACATTTGTGCAATTTATCTCTCTCCCCCATGGGCTTGGGGGAGGTTAGAATGTCTTCCAACCTTATTAAAGGAATGTAATGATGCCTGTAGGTTTGGTGGTAAAAAAATATCTCTATGTGTTGGATTTTATGAAGAGCACAAAGTTGGAGCTCAAGTTTGGAAGATAGTTGGAGTTTTTTTCCTTGATATCTTGGCATCATGTTGTTCCCAAAACTTTTGAGAAGTTATACTTATTGTGATATTATGGATATGACTATGTTGAAAGATTTTTTTAATTGTAAGGTTCCCATTTCGAGATTGACATTTCTTTTAAGCAACTAGTGTTACATTAGTATGTGTAATCTTGCTTCAATCTTGGAATAAAGACTTGTAATTCTTTTCTTTGTGCATCGTAAGGATCTTGGAAATATGTTGTATTGGATAGCTTGAGTTTCATTATAATGTAAACTATTCCTGGATGGAGAAAATTCTAAGAACCTTGTATCTTAAAAAGCAATGCAAGTATTTTAATAAGAGTCCTTCTTTATTAAAGATCATTTTTATTTTGGTTGAAATATTCCTTTAAAAATAAAAGAATTGATTGTTATATGAATTTGTTTTCAAAAAAGAGTAATGTTACTCTTGTATTTCTTCTTTGTATAGTTAATGATTAAGGAGAACATGAGTGGATACAAACTCGATTTAATTTTATTTCTTTACACTCTTAGAAATCTAGTTATTGATTTGAATGAAAATTACTTCTGGTGGAAATCCACTTAATGTTTGAATAGTAAAAGTTTTGCTTGAAAGAAAAATCTTTTTTAATAGTTTCCTTCAGATTGTAACAAAAACACATTTCTCTTAGAATGTGCATAGGCAAGTGAACAATGATTATTTTTTATATACTTAGAATGAATGCATTTGTAAATCATTTTTTGATATACAATTTTCTTGCTTAATTCAAGTCTTTTCCTTTTAATTTTTTACAATTTATATTAGTGAACATATGTAAATTAAATTTTATATTAGAGATAAAACAAGATGCTAAAACTGCATATTTTTACAAATATAGAAATGTGAAATATGTCCCTTTATAACATCATATATGTTAACAAATTATATAATATTAAAACATATAATAATATATATCTTATAATGTTATATTTGCAATAATATTATATTATAGCCCCACACACACACACACACACACACACACACACACACACACACACACACACACACACACATATATAATAAAAAAGTGGACCGCATATCGTATAGTGTTGGGTTGAATGAAAATTAAATTTAAAAAATTATTATGTTTAAAGGGACAAATCCCCTCCAAACCTACGTATAAATCCTTGGTGGTGTGACTATAGGCCACACCACAACGAACTGTGTTGTGTCCTATGGCCACACCACCATTCCCACTCCAACCTCCCCCAACTCCATACCACTATGTGTACCCCCCAATCCATGTAACCCCAACCTCACACACCTAACACCCTAGCGGATTCACCAAACTCCCCTCCGCTGTAACCCTAACCACCCTCTCCAAACTACCGCCACTGATCATTCCCCAACTGTGGCTATTTCCACAGACCGTCGTCTCCTTCTTTCCTTTGCAATCTGAAATATATGGTATGTTTGAATGTGTGTGTGTGTGTGTGTGTGTGTGTGTGTGTGTGTGTGTGTGTGTGTGTGTGTGTGTGTGTGTGTGTGTGTGTGAATAAAATGATAAGAATCAAACATCATACTCCATCCCATTAATAACAAAAAAACATATCTCCATGGTTCCTCCTTAACCTGCACAAAGAAGAAAAAAATGAAACAAATGGAAAAGAAAAGAAAGGAAAAGAAAACATAAGGATGGATTAGGGAAACTCTATGGCAAATTTTAAATCAAGGGCCAAGATTAGTTTTATCCTAGGGTTTATATTAAATCCTACACAACGTTTAAGTTATGGAATTTTGTGCGAGTTGGGTAAACTATTAATAAAAGGGTGTTGGGGCCTACTTTAATTAAAAAGGGTATGTAGAATTTCAAATATGACCCTGGAAAATATTTAGTAGAGTAACCATGATGAGAAATAAATTATTAAGTTCTCATGGGGAAATTTCTTGTCAAAATAATTAAAATTAGAATTGGTCAAGTAGTTAATTAATTGGGTAGATCAGATTTGTATAAAACAATTAATAATGGGAATCAGAGAATTATTGTATTTGTTTAGTTTTAAAAAAACACTACCCAAATCTTTAACTTCCACTAGGTGTGGTTTTCTATGTCCCAAAGTGGGGCATTACATCTAGTATCATAGCGATGGGATGCACACCCAAATGTTCTAGGTAGGATATTTAATTCGTTATTAATGTTTTAATAACATTAACAAAAACAATTAAAATGTTTCTGCAAAATTTTAAAACTTAATAATACATTCTCTTACTTCATACATAGGATGACACCCACGAGACATCAATCCATTAGGGACTTAGGACATAGATCACCTACACCAGAGCCGCAGGAACCTGAGTTTGGACCTCAGATTTTATAGGATCTTCATCAGATGATAGGTGTTGTGCAGAAATGCCTCCACCACTGCAGGAGATGAGAGAGGAGGATGTCCAGTCAAGAGACAAGAAGCTGATAGGCGAGGACGCACACTCGTATCCACTAGAGAATGATACCCCGAGGAGGGAGAGGTTACATAGCCCTTCCATTCACCACAATGGGGTTTCCTCATGCTTTCTTAGACATTCACATAGACTTGAATGACCATTTGGGGATAGAAAAACCCATTCACATGTTGGACCGCAATGTAAGGATCGTGATATAGACAATGTGAATAGAGAGCTTCTAACTTTATAGCTACCTATGTACGTCGAGACTAAGGATGGATTTTGGGATGTGTCATGGCTCCTCAGTCTTGAAATATTATTTAGCTTGCACTCTTATGAGAGAAATGTGAAAGCTAGGTTCTCCACACACCTTCTTCGAGATGCCTCAGGCATTTGGTAGAGGAACGAGGATCAGAAGCTCCATTTGACTTGGAGACAATGACATGGGAGTTGTTTGAGGAGCCTTTTAGGGCTTGTTATATGTCAGAGCATTTTTTGAAGAAGAGTATTGATGAGTTTCATGACTTAGGAGACGGATTTGACACAATGGCACAATAAGGAGAACATGACTAGGGTGCAAGATCATCGAGATTGGAACAAGGGAAAATATCAGATGAACATGCAGGCCTTTCAGAGTAAGAGGTCATCAAGTATAACACCTAACCTTTGAGGATGATTTTTACCTCCTCCAGCAATATCGAGGGCTCCAAAGCATCCACAGTAGCAGACACACCATCAGGGCCACAAGCAGCAAAGAGCTAGACAAACTCAGAGATTACAAAGAGGTGGATCTAGAAGAAGTTTTTGTGGAGCCAAGGATAGGAGACATGTTATTAAGTAGGTACAATCAACTCACATGCAAAAATCTGCTAGGGTTGGAACAACAAGATCAGTTCACTAGATAATAGGAGGGACCCAATCTCAGAGGGGTATAGGAGGATGTTTTATTTATGGGTCCCCTAATCACTATGTGTGCATGTTTCAACCCCCTTCCCCATATTTGGATTATTATTTTAGAGGGATAAGGAGGTTTTTTAAGATCTTCTAAGTGTGCATTCTATGGTTGGACCACACTCTTTAGCATTATTGGATGTCTCATCCACTCTTCCCCTTTGTTGAGGATGAATATGGTTTTCTCCTCTTTTTATTTGGTTGGTAAATGGTGTGTTCACTTTAGTGTATGGGTTATTATTATATGTGATATGATTATTTTCATTTATACCTTATTCTTGTGCACATTTTTGGAAGCTATCTCTCTCCCCCATGGGCTTGGGGGAGGCTAGAATGTCTTCCAACATTACTAAAGGCATGTAATGATGCCTATAGGTTATGTGGTAAAAATAGTCTTCCTCTATTTTTAGAATTTTATTAGGAGCACAAAATTGGAGCTCAAGTTTGGAAGATGGTTGGATTTTTTTTCCTTGATATCTTGGCATCATGTTGTTCCCAATTTTTTGAAAAGTTATACTTATTGTGATCTTATGGATATGACTATGTTGGAAGTTTTTTTTAATTGTAAGGTTCCCATTTTGGGTTGAGATTTCTTTTAAGCAACTAGTGTTTCATTAGTATGTGTAATCTTCCTTCAATCTTGGAATGAAGAATTCTAATGATTTTATTTGTGCATCTTACGGATCTTGGAAATATGTTGTATTGGAGAGCTTGAGTTTCATTGTAATGTAAACTATTCATGGATGGAGAAAGTTGTAAGAACCTTGTATGTTGAAAAGAAATGTAAGTATTTTCATAAGAGTCCTTCTTTGTTTAAGATCATTTTTGTTTTGGTTGAATTATTCCTTTGAAAATATAAGAATTTATTGTTATTTGAATTTGTTATTGAAAAAGAGTAATTTTACTCTTGTATTTATTCTTACTATGGTTAATGATTAAGGAGAACATGAGTGAATACAAACTAGATTCAATTTTATTTCTTTACAATCTTATAAATCTAGTTATTGATTTAAATGAAAATTAATTCTAGTGGAAATCTACTTAATATTTGAATAGTAAAAGTTTGGTTGAAAGAAAAATCTATTTTAGTAGTTTCCTTCATATTGTAACAAAAACACATTTCTCTTAGAATGTGGATAGGCAAGTGAACAATGAATTTTTTATATATACTTAGAATGAATGCATTTGTAAATCATTTTTTGATATACAATTTACTTTCTTAATTCAAGTCTTCTCCTTTTAACTTTTTACAATTTATATTAGTGAACATATGTAAATAAAATTTTATGTCAGAGATAAGACAAGATGTTGGAATTGCATATTTTTACAAATATAGAAATGTGAAATAAGTCCCTTTATAACATCATATATGTTAACCAATTATATAATATTAAAACATAATATATATATATATATATATATATATATATATATATATATATATATATATATATATAATGTTATATTTGCACTAATACTATATTATACCCACACACACATACATATATATAATAATAATAATAAATATATATAAAAGTTAAAAAAGTGGAATGCATACCGTATAGTGTTGGGTTGAATGAAAAAAAAATTAAAAAAAAATATGTTTGTGTTGGTGGGAAAACCTGTCAGATAGGGATGTCATGGGGAAACATGCCAATAGTGTGCAGGGCATAGCCCCTGTTTGAGACAGCCAAGCAAAACTTGTTTATTGCTAATCTATCAAGCAGGAATCTATGCAAATCTACACTATTCTAACTTTAGAGGGTTTGGGATTTCATCCCAGTAGAGGTAGTTCCAACAACAATAAAAAGGTAGGATGGAAGGAACAGAGGAGGGTAGATCTAAAGGAAGAAAAGAAATGAATTCCAAGATGGAAAGGTCAGAAGGTTTATGCTTTGAGCCAATAGTAAACAGAGCCAAACTTACTTGCATAAACAATTAAAGCAATATTGATGAATAGATGACAATAGTAGGAATGAATCTAACAGAATAAAAACATAGATCTAACTTAAGAAAGATTTGATGCAAATAACACACACATTGAACACAAAGTCTGAATATGTGTATTAATATTTCTTCTGTTGCAATAAAACACAAAGTCTTTCTCTCCTCACTTCTCTTTTCATACAAAAAATGTTCCTCTAGAACACAACAAGTATTCTAGTATTTATAGAAGGAGAGGAGGGAAGAAGACAAAAGTAAACCCATTACTTATAAAATATCTTACAAGATATTTACAAAAGATCTAGAACATATCTAAAAGTCAACATTTGACTTGGTCAAGTTTTTGGATGGCAACATCCCATGGTGCAACATGGATGAGGTCATCCTGTATGCCAACATGATTTTTTAAATAGTTTACAAAAATGATCAATGCATTCTAGAAAGGAGAAACTACTCCTCATCATCCCTCTGCTCAAACTTGGTGTCTTGCTTTCAATAAGGAGAGTTGATGTGACACTGCTGTCGATATTCTGTAAACTTTCCAATCATTGCTTGAAGTTGATCATGGTTGGGACCATTAAAATGGTGCAGATGACTTCACAAGTTTCTTTCTTATTCTTGAGCTTGTCAGGTAACTTGGTGAAATTTTCACATGCATCGATTAAAAATCCAATGAAATCGCAACAGGCCAAGAGGTTATTGATTGAATCTTAGTCAAAAGTGACCTTTAGTGCCAAACCTTGACTGATGATAGCCTTGAAATGCTGGAATGTATCATCTACTTCCCTCAAGTTATAAGATTCATTGAGCATCCTTGGAGCCATTTTTGCAACCATCTGCTCCATGTTGTATCGTGCTTCTATGGCTTCATATTTAACTTTATCGATTCTCTCCAGGATATATTCCATCTGATCAACCCGATAATCTAATGCAGTGAGAGCCTTATTATGTGCGTGTGGGTGATTGATAATGCTGACATTTAATAAATCACTAGCTGAGTAGTTAACCATTGCTTGCAACGTTTCTTACTGCTACCTGGTGTTATCCAACTCTTCAGATACGGCACTTACTACTGCTTGTAGCTCCGTATTTGCTTGAGTTATATCCTGAGAGAGCAATGTAAACTTCCCAAGCACTTCCTCACCATCTCTAAGGATAAGCTCAATCTAAGACGATACTGTTGTGCGTGTTCACCAATCTTAACATATTCATTTATTTTCTCATGACTGGGAAATTGAATGGGTTCGGCGGTAGTCACAAGATGAGCCTTGCCCATTTTCTGCAATGCTTGTAGGAGATGTCTCTTTTTTTCTTTGAGTATTATTTTCACCTCTTTTTCCTCTTAGATATTCTTGCAAAGAGCATCTATAAAAGACAATACTTCCCCTTGCAGGCTTTCAGACGAGGTTCCCATTGTGACTTGAGTCACCATGAAGTCTATGGGACACAGATATTCTTTTCTCTTGGTGGGATCTGGGAAAGCTATCTCCATGACTCTTTCTCTTGAAGTTCCTTTACAAAAGTGAGTTATTGCTTTCTGCTTCTTGGTTCCCTTCTTCGGAATAATGGAGAAATCCATGGCCGCAATGGGATCTTTCCTCTTATTCTAACTCAGATGGTCAGAAATCCAACTAGGACTTATGGGAGTGGGAGTGAAGGAAGAAGAAGAAACATGAGTGAGAGTGGGAGAAACTGTAGAGGCCTCAGGGAAGTGTGTTGAAACACTCGGTGGTGGCATTGACAGGGAGTCCAATGCACCGATGCTTATGGGGCCTAGAATTACTAACGGAGAAGAGAAGGATGTGGAAACGGAAGGGATCTTCATCAGGATTGAGGAAATATTGGGTGACAGATCCATGAGAGAGGAGAGACAGATCCATGAGAGAGATGGAAGGGAGGAAGAAAGAGGAGAAGGCACGTCCATAGAAATAGATGCTTAAATGATAGTAGGAGAAGGAGGAGCGGAAAAAGAAAAGTTGGGTACCTCAGCTATTGCAGTTGTGATAACATCCCAGGTGGATGTATCCATTGAAGCATCTATTGTTTCTTCATTACCTAGAGACACTAGATCGACTACTTACTTCTCAGAAGTAGGAGGAAGGTTTTTAGGATTTTCCTCGTGTCTGCTTGGTTCTCCTACCTTGTCTTTTCCTTTTCCTTTTGGCACACGGTCCAGCCTTGGAGTTGCACTTAGAGTAGTGAAGTCAAATCTAAGGTATTTAAGGCCATTCTGATTGTACCAATGTTCAGTGCACTGCAATGTGGGCTTAACCCTTTCTTTAATGGTCTTTGGCATTTTAGCTCTGTCAATCTCTGCGAATGGCCAGTTTTCCCCATCTGTGTCAATGTAAACCTGATACATTTCTTGATCATTCTCATCAAATTTCTTCATGACAATGATAGTGCCATAGTGGATGATCTCCTCTAGAGCTAGCCAGGAGTGATCCTTCCACCTAATGTGTATCTCATGGGTTGGGTCTATCAAAATGTCCTCGATCTCAGGAACATGGATGGGATCAATTTTTTCCTTCGGGAGACAACTCCGACAGTTAAAGGTCGGCCTTGCTGGGAAGTTGTGATTTAAATTTAGTAGCTCTAGTTCAACATACATCTCCCATGCTTTAGCAAGCATAGGGCAGGTGTATCGGCCAACTATAAGGGGGAAATGAGTTCCTCCTTTCTTTCTCTTCATACACATTTCCTGATAAGTGATTAACTTCCTTGACAATTCTAGGAGGACTAGCTTCAATCCTGCAAACCTTGGCAGCTTCATTGGTTCTCCTTCGAAATTCATAGCTCAGAGGTATGTGAATGTGGAGAATTTTGTGAACAACGCTCCCCATTTCTTTGTAGTAGTAATCACACTCGGGATGGTTTGAATGTGTCTAATGTTTGCTCTCAAAAAATAGAATACCTCATAGAAGAAGGCATAATTTATTTTGGAGAACTGGGAGATGCTGGCTTTGAGCCTTAGCTCTAGGAAGAACTCATATATCTTGACTTGGGGCAATACCCCATTTCGAGTTAACCATGTGAAATCTATTTCTGACGTAGCAACATTTACAACGTAGGAATTCATTTAGAAATTCCCAGTTAGAACTTGTTGAAGCTACTATGAGATGGTGTCACTTATGATTTTACCCTAGCTAAAGCATTGATCAGGAGTGTTCTTGCTCATATTCTCTAGGTATCTCAACATCCACTTGTGGAAATAATGGGCATCAGGGAGCCTAAATACTCTGTTCAAGAACGTGATTGTATCACTCAATTCTTCATTAAAATCACTACGTTGGATGGTTTGTGGCCATTTGGTCACCAGCTCTTTGTTCTTCAGATAGATTTCATTCATCATCTGTATGCATTAATCTTCATTATCATCCCATGCTTTCTTACAGTCTTCAATACTTATTTCCACGTATTGCCTGTGATGAGGAATGCCCAGGATCAGCTCAAAGTGACGAGATGTGAGGTTTATGATTGTCCCATGTTCTTTATTTTTGACACATCTAGTGTCTTTTTTATAACATCGAGCAATCAACATGATGAACTCATTATTTACAACACTCACCGAAAGCTCTGTTGCAAAGTGCAATCCACTGCCTATTAACTTATTCATCCACGGGCCACTGTTTGCCTTGGTGGTCCTTACCCAGAAATCACCCATGTTAACATGACCCAGCTCAGAGTCTCTGATGTCATGGTCTCACTCTGCATATGAGTTAGGCATTCTGACTCTCTGGTACTTGTACTTCATTTCTTGCTCTGACTTTTTAGCTTTATCTTTAGCTGGTCTCTTGCTTGATGAAGACATATGTGAGCTTGAGGACGGATGTTGTTGTTCTACAAGAAGAATCAAGAAGGTCCAACAAAGAAGGTCCATGTCAACCGTCATGTTATTCATAATGAAAGTTTGAATAATAACAGAACACCTTAGAATGTGTGAGAAAATAATTATGTTTATCTTGCAGAAGGATGAACAAACAAATTTAAGCCTTAGGGTGCAAGGTGATAGTTCACAGTAGGCTACAGGGGCCTTTTATGCTTTGGCGCATTTGGGAAAGTGTCGACATAGATAAAGTTGTGCCAAGTTAAAAAGGGTGCAATTTTGAGAGGTGTTACATGAAAAATTTTAGTGCCAAAGGGTAAAGCGCAAGGTGCGGATCTGCAGCATACAACATGTCATGTCGATGTTGTGGAAGTTGTGCCTGTGCCTCACAAAAATCTGCTAAGTGTTCTTTTTTGGCTAGGTGTGAAAAAAGGTCGTGTTACATGAGAAAAAAGTGTGCCAAAGCGCAACTTTGGAAGGTGTAACACAGAAAAATAGTGTGCCAAAGATTTTAACAGTTTGACAATTTTGGAAATTTTCTTGATTTTCACCACTTCTCTTTTTTTTGGATTCGTTAGATGGCAAGGAAGATAAGTGGCAAGGCAGCAGGTAGGGAGAGATGGTTTACATTTGGTTTACTTTAGCGACAAGGGCCTTCCAGATTTACAGATCTAGAAGGAGAGGGAAAGAAGGTTTCAGCTGGGTTGGGGATTTTGAATGTGTTCTTTAGATTTTAATTATTTGATACAAGCCCAAACATTTAACACAACAAAATGAAACCCACAAATGGGAGAGGAGCCACTCACCCAGATTTATAAAAGATGAAGAAAGACGCAGGGTCCACAAGATCAAAAATGGCATGTGAGGGCTAACAGGGATGGCTGACATGTGCAGAGAAAAGACCTTTCACAATTTTTAATTCATGAAAATGACATGTGGTAGGTTTCTATTTATAGAAAAATTGGCATTTATGACCTCACTAACTACTTTTGGCGTGATTTTGGTAGCGTCGACATGAGAAAAGTTGCGCTTAGAAAAATGCTTAGCGTAAGTTTCTTGGTGTCGACACAACATTTTTAGTGCCAAATGATGTTTTAAGGGGGTGCAACATTTTGTATGTCGACACGGGTAAAGTTGTGCTGAGTGTAAAAGGGCGTGGTTTTGGTCATGTTAACATGTGAATTTCTACGCTGAAGGATTAGCTAAAAATGGCTAAGTCCCAAAACAACTTGATTTTTTTTGAAAGGGAGTTTTGGGCTATTTGGAATGTTATCAAACTTCCCTAGGGGTCAAAATAGAAATTTTGCTACTATTATCTGCAAAATATCCCTTGTCAATTTTGCAGGATAACAGCTGGCTCTTTCTGGGGACTATCTTTAAGTGAAACTTAAGGGTAGAGAATCCTAGATTTTTCATGTGCCTATCCATTGGGTTACAGAGAGTAAAAAAAAAGGGTGATAAAAAAAGAAAAAGGAAGGGAACACACAAAAATAGAAAGCAAACAAGGGTGATGAAAAAATAAAAAGGAAGGGAACACACAACAACAGAAAGCAAACACACAACGAAAGAAAAAGAAAACGAACAAGAAAATTGTACAAAGAAGAGAGCAAGCTCTACTTCCTAAAGATCTTTAGGTGCTACCCGCTACAGGGAAGTGAGATCTTGGTTCTGTCTAGATATGAGAGACAAAAACTATTCTCTCTGTTGAGATGCTTGATTTTGTATGGCCTTCTCCAAAGAGATTCAAACTTCCTGTGCATACCTTTTGGTTCTCTTCGTTTGTCCCATAGAAGAACAAGATCTCCCACTTGAAAATATCTCTACTTAGCTTTCTTTTCGAATAACCTCTTAACTTTATTATGATGTTCAGTGATCTTTTCGACCAATTTCACTCACTTTTCTTCAAGTTCTGCCAGGTACATAATCCTCTTTTCAAGACAATTCTAAAAAGTTTCATCTTCAATTTCTCGAGCTAAGCGCAGAGCAAGAAGTTCTGCGGAGATAGGGATTTTAGCATCGATCCCATACAACACCTGGAAAGGTGACATGTTGAGAGACCTCTTTGGAGTGATACGATCCACCCACAAAGCATCATACAATGATTTGTGCCAGGACCACTAGTTTTCATCAACCAGCTTCTGTATGATAGTTATGAGATTCTTGTTGCTGGATTCTGCTTGACCATTTCCTTGAGGATAATAATCAGAGGCATGAGCCAAGGTTATTCCATATCCATAAAAAAACAATAACCTCTTGTGAAGAGAACTTGGAAGCGTTATCAGCAATGATTTTGTGTAGAATTCCAAATCTCATAATAATATTCTCTTTGATGAAGTTACAAACAACTTCAGAAGTGGCATGCTTGACAGGTATGGCCTCCACCCATTTCGTGAAGTAATCCATTGTTGTTAGGACGTAGCTATGTCTAGCACTCAATTGAGGATTGAGTGCTCCAATGAAATAAATTCCCCATTTCCTGAATGGTTCATCAATGATGACAGGCCTGAGGGGAAATGCAGCCACCTTTTGTTTGCGAATGAACTATTGGAAAAATTCACATTTCGCTACCCAAGTGGTTGTATCTTGAAATAGCGTCAGCTAGTAGTACCTGGCCTAAATGATTTTATGTGTTATCACTAGATGAGGAGAAGTGACCACTGCAGGCTGAGTCATGAAAACTCTCCAACAATTTTACCTGCTGCGGCTTGTCAACACATCATAGAAAAACACCGTCAATTCCAGGTTTGTACAATCCATCATCCCATATGACATATCTTTTGGCTCTGAGCTTCACTGTTCTCTTTTCCTTTGTGGTTAGGTGAGTTGGGCACTCACCATAGGTGAGAAAGAACATGATGTCAGAATACCATTCGTCATTGGTTGCGACAAAAAGAACCATGGGCAAAGAATCCACTTTCTCCAGTTCATTTTTTTCTCCATCAATGTGATCAGCTCTCTCTTCAGGTACCTTTGAGTCTTTATTTTCAGCCATTAGCTGACACAGGCCCTTACCTCTTACCAACTTGGTTGGTTTTATGTCTAGATCATATTCTTGGACCTTTACGATCCAATTCCCTCATAAGAACCCTAACTCCTATTGAGTCAGGATAGACTTAACAGCCGTGTCAGGAACCTAACACTACTGTATGAGAATTCAGAATATAGTAGCGGAAATTTTTGAATTCTTTTACCATGGAAAAGGCATGCTTTTCCTCATTGTGACATCTTCAGTTCATGAGGCTTAACAAGAGAGATCATGAAATCAATTGGGGATTTAATATCCTCTAAGTTATTTTTCATCAAGATAGCTGATACAATATGCGCAAATGCATAAATGTACATGATGAAGTCTTTGCTGAAGTCAGGACACACTAGAACAAGAGCGTGAGTGATGGAGGTTTTTACGTCTTTGAATGATGTCTTACCTTCCTCACTCCATTGGAATGTTTAGGACCCTTTCATCATATTAGATATATGACGAGTCTTCTTAGCAAAATCAGAAATAAAACATCTAAGAAAATTTACCTTTCCAAAGAAAGAGTGAACACCAGTCTTGCTTGTAGGTAAAGTAAGGCTCTAAATAGCCTTGACCCTTTCGACATCTATCTTAGTTCCTTCTCTACTGATGACATGTCCTAGCAGCTTTCCTTCGGTGACCCCAAAAAATGACTTCTTGGGATTTAGCAAAATCCTGTGCTCTTGACATCTGATCAAGACTTGTTCCAAATGATTGCAGTGATCACTTCATCTTTTGGAGAACATGGTTAGGTCATCTAGGTAAACTACGATGACTTTTCCGATCATACCTTTGAATGCAAAGTCCATTTCTCATTGGAAGGTGGCACCGGCATTGATCAAACCAAACGGCATTCTGTTGTAGGTGAAGGTACCCCAAGAAGTGGTGAACGTTGTTTTGAACTGATCTTCAAGCGTGACTGGAATTTGATTGTAACCTAAAAAACCATCAAGCATAGACAACATTTGTGAACTGGTTACTACCTGTAGCACTTGATCCATTATCGATAGTGGATAGTTATATTTTCAGGATGACTAGTTCAAGTTGTGAAATTCCACGCATATGCATATCTTGCCATTATTCTTCCGCATAGGCATAATATTTGTAACCCAGGTACTGTGATGAATTGGACAAATAATTCTTGCTTCCAACATTTTTTGAATTTCAGCTTGGATGGTATCCAAGATTTTGGGGTTGTAGTGCCTTTGCTTTTGACGAAAACGCTTGACATTGTCCTTGAGCGGAATTTCGTGTCGAATGTCCTTTGGCTTGAAATACTTCAGATCAGCATAAGACCATGCTAACACATCCATGTACTTTTTGAGCAACTTAACGAATTTTCACTTTTCCTCGGGTATACAACACTTCTCGATATTCATGGAATGAGGATGTTCCGCAGTACCTAGATTGACAGATTCAGTTTCTGGAGAAGGGTAAGGATCATCCTGTTGCTTTTTCTTAACAAAACAATCGTGATTATCAAATAATCGTTCTAAGGAAACCAAACCTTTCGGAATCTTATTTCCTTTGAGCTGTATCACCGTATCTTTTTCAGATTCATGTGCTTGACCAGTGAGAGACTCACGACACGTAGAAGTTGATCCATTGGAATGGAGTTCTTTGAAATTATCAGCTTTCTCCAAAAAAGTGATAAGTTGGTTGTCATCATTGAACACTTGTCAGTGCTGTGAATTATCTGGTACACTTGGGTGAAAAACCACCTCAATGGTATATGTATCCATTTTTAACCTTGGGTGAGGGAGCATAAGAGAGGCTGAGATGACCAATGAATCAGCCATGTCATTTTGGTATCGCAGAACTACTTTGATTGAGAAAGTGTCAAACTCTTCGATGCTATCCCATACAGCATTGCGGTAGTGTCTGAGTTGGTCATTTTTTACTTGATATATCCCTTTTACCTGATTGAAAATTAGCTCAGAATAACCTTACACTCTCAGATTCTTGATTCCTTTATTTTTTGCAGCTTGTATGCCAAGTAACAAGGATTCATACTCGATAGTATTATTCATATTAAAGAACTATAGCTTGAAAGAAAAAGGGAAAATATCTTCTTTGGGAGATATTAGAACAACCCCAGCACCACATCCACTTGTCACGCAACTGCCATGAAACTGCAATGTCCATACTTTGTTGAGATCCTCTTTTTGGATGAGAACGTCCATTCTATCTGAGTTAGTGGACAGGAAGTAGTTCCCCATCCCTGATGATTCGAAAAGAATATGAGCCTTAGGGTCATCATAGTTGGTGACTAGATATTTCTTTTGTGACTCTGGTTCCAATGTCTGCATCACCCCTTTGATAGGAATCCTAGCTTTGGACCAGTCCATATGAATTTCCCCACCAACTTCTTTACAAAATATCCTCCCTAGCAATATCCCGTATGCTTTTGGAATATCAGCTATGAGAATAGTCATTTTTACCCTTTTCTTTAGGAAATGCCGCGAATGCAAACTGCGCATCCTTGATCTAACCAATCAATGGTACCTGTTTGGTTTCCATGGAGTAGCATCTGCCAAAAGGTTTAGTAAGTGTGAGGCCCAAAGCATGGGTGACCTTTGCTGGCATAACATTGTCAGAAGCTCCAGAATCAATTATATAGTTACTTAGTTTATGACCATTGATCATGAGAGATAGGTAAAAAGGTTCAATTTTCCCTGATGCGGAAGTCAAGGCAACATTTATGTGAGACGTAGGAGGAATGGGAAGAATTCCTTTTGGGGAAATAGGAGGAGGGACGGCAACCTGGCTTTGGATATACTTAGTTAATCTTATAAGCTACTCTGGGTTGGACTGAAGGTACTCAGCTTCAGACATCTGGATCTTGGTCTTTTTGGCGTGATAAATATATCGAATGCAACCAAGGGTTGTGCTAATGAAGGAATGAGTCCTTTGTTTCATGTTTGTAGAGGAGGGTTACTGGTCTTTATGGGACTGGAGGAAGACTGAATTGGAGGAGAAATATGAGGAAAATATTTCTTTACAAAAGGTTTAACAGGAGGTTGAGTAGGAAGGGGATTACCTCTTTTAACGATCATTGGAGGAGGAGTTACCACAGCCTTTTCCTTTTGTTTTTCAGCAGGCAACCTTTGCTTCTTTTCCTTGCGAGCGAGTGAAAACTGCGTATGATTGTCTGCTTGCATACCCTTGGGTACCCTCTTCTTCATCAGATTCCTCATCTTCAAATTCCATATACCCAATAGTAGAGTCGCCAGTTGGTTCACCGACATCTTGATCATCTTCACCTTGCGACGAAGGTTCTTCATAATTTGGATCATCTTCTTCAATTTCAACCAAAGCATTAACTAGAGGGGCTTCAATTGCTAACCTTGGAGAAGCAACAGGAAAATGTGGCCTTTGGGGGGCATTGTTGGGAGTGAAGTTCCTCCATGGGATATCCCGGTACGGAGTGGTAGATGATGTTTGAGCCAATTGCTTCTTTAATGAGAGCAAGTCATTCACCATCTTCTGGAATGCTGGATCTGATGAGGTAGCCTGAGAAGAAGTTGAAGCCTTTGATTTTGACGAATCTCATCTTAACTCACTGGATATAAGAAGGTTGTCTTCTATCTGAATGGTCATAGCTTGAGCAAGGGCCAAGGTGGGTATCTGTTCCTGTAAAAGTAAGAAACTTACTTTCAAACTCATTACGTTCAAGAAGAAACACTTTTGATTCTCTAATGTCGGCATCATGGCAAGCGGCACACGGTTGATCAGTGAATTGAATTGGGTGATAAAATCACGCATGGTTTCATTGGTCTCCTTCTTCATGTGAGTGATTTGTGATAATAACACAAATGCATCTTCTAAAGGTTTATATCTATCTTCAAATGCAGTGTGCAATGTGGCCCAACTGGTGATGGATCCAGCTGGTAAGTGTTGGAACCATTCTGTTGTAGGCCCTTGCAAGGTCTCCAGAAAGAGACGTACCAATATGTCTTCATGAGTCATGTCCAGAATGCTGCATGACATAATAAACACAGCTATATGCACATCTGTGCTTTGATTTCCACTCCCATCAAATTTCGGGAAATTTTTGTGATTTCTGTGAGGGAGGGGGTTGACTGGATGCGGCAATGCTAGAGGACCCATGGCGTTTCCCCATGGTACAGGTAGATTTTCTGCCATTTGAAAAGTAGGAAAAATAACATGAGCAGGGAGTGTGGTTCCACTTAGCAAAAGAGCACTGTAAGTTGATGTCGAGGCACCCTGTGAAATCCGGCTCTTTCGTGGAGGTGAGGCACTTCTTGCTGATCGATCTGCTAAGCTCAGTGATGCGAATCATACTTGGAGTGATACTGAAATTGTGCCTTTGAAGTAGATCAAAAATTGGATCAACTTCTCCATGAGCTCTTCTGCTACGAGTAAATGGTTCACCCACCAGCGTACCCATTCAGATCTGTAATAATTAGGAGTAGATTTACAACAAACTTTTTGTTTATACTTGCTGATTTTCTGATTTTTCTGGCAAAAATCAGCAGCATGTACTTTTTTCAATATTTAATTTTACCCTTTTTTAATAACAACCGATTGCGGTTTTCTAACAAAGATTAATAAGGATAAAAGTGGGTCAATTTAGTAGGCTGATTTTCAGATCTTTGACCTGAATTTTGCAAGGTTTTGAAAATAACATAAAATGTCAGAATCTCATATCTACTGAAATATACAAGTTTTTGTAAAAACTCAGTGAACTAAAAGTTTCTATCTGGTCCAGATCTATGGATTTTCATAAGGAAATTTTTAGTTTTGATCACTTATGCAAAAATTTTGATTTTCAACAAAGGGTTAAAATTTGCAATCTGGTAGTGATTTTTACAGTTTTTTAGTTATTTCCTTAGTTCGATCCCCAGTAGAGTCACCAAAAACTGTTGGTCCGAAAATATGTCAGTTAGGTAGGTCATGGGGAAACAAGCCAACAGTGTGCAGGGCATAGCCCCTCTTTGAGACAACAAAGCGAAACTGGTTTATTGCTAATCTATCAAGCAGGAATCTATGTAAATCTACACTATTCTAACTTCAGGGGTTTTGGGATCTCATCCCAGTAGAGGTAGTTCCAACTATGAACAGAAAGGTAGGAGGGAAGGAATGGAGGAGGGTAGATCTGAAGGAAGAAAAGAAATGAATTCCAAGATGGAAAGGTCAGAAGGTTTATGCTTTGGGCTGGTAGTAAACAGAGCCAAACTTACTTGCATAAACAATTAAAGCAATACTGATGAACATATGACAATAGTAGGAATGAATCTAATAGAATAAAAACATAGATCTAACTTAAGAAATATCATGATGCAAATAACACACACATTAAGCACAAAGAATCTGAATATGTATATTAATATTTCTTCTGTTGCAAGAAAACACAAAGTCTTTCTCTCCTCACTTCTCTTTTCATACAAAAAATGTTCACATAGAATATAACAAGTATTCTAGTATTTATAGAAGGAGAGGAGGAAAGAAGACAAAATAAAACCCACTACTTACAAAATATCTTACAAGATATTTACAAAAGAGCTAGAAAATATCTAAAAAGTCAACACTTGACTTGGGCAAGTTTTTGGATGGAAACATCCCATGGTGCAACATGGATGAGGTCATCATGTATGCCAACAAATGATTTTTTAAATATTTTACAAAAATGATCAACACATTCATGAAAGGAGAAACTACTCTTCATCATCCCTCTGCTCAAACTTGGTGTCGTTATTTTAATCAGGAGATTCGATGTGACACTGCACTCAATATTCTACAAACTTTCTGATCATTGCTTGAAGTTGATCATGGTTGGGACCATTAAAATGGTCACGAATGACTTCACAGGTTTCTTTCTCATTCTTGAGCTTGTCAGGTAACTCGGTGAAATTTTCACATGCATTGATTAAAAAGCCAATGAAATTGTGGCAGGCCAAGAGGTTATTGATTGACTCTTGGTCGAAAGTGACCTCTGGTGCCAAACCTTGAGTGATGATAGCCTTGAAATGCTGGAATGTATCATCTACTTCCCTCAAGTTATACGATTCACTGAGCATCCCTGGAGCCATTTTTGCAACTGTCTACTCCATGTTGTATCGTGCTTCCAGGGCTTCATCTTTGACTTTATTGATTCTCTCCAGGATATATTCCATCTGATCAACCTGGTAATCTAATGCAGTGAGAGCCTTATTATGTGCATGCGGGTGATTGATAATGTCGACATTCAATAGGTCGTTAGTTGAGTAGTTAACCATTGCTTGGAACATTTCTTGCTGCAACCTAGCATTATACAACTCTTCGGATAGGGAACTTGCTACTGCTTGTAGCTCCTTATTTGCTTGAGTTATATCCTGATAGAGAAATGTAAACTTTCCAAGCACTTCCTCACCATCTCTGAGGATCTGCTTGATCCAGGATGATACTGTTGTGCCTTGTTCACCAATCTTAACATATTCATTTATTTTCTCCTGACTGGGAACTTGAATGGGTTCGGCAGTAGTCACAGGAGGAGCGTTGCCCATTTTCTGCAATGCTTGTAGGAGATGTTTGTTTTGTTCTTTGAGTATCCTTTTCTCCTCTTTTTCCTCTTAGAGCTTCTTGCAGAGAGCATCCATAGTAGACAAGGCTTCCCCTTGCAGGCTTTCAGACGAGGTCCCCATTGTGACTTGAGTCACCATGAAGTCTGTGGGAGACAGATCTTCTTTTCTCTTGGTGGGATCCGGGAAAGCTATCTCCATGACTCTCTCTCCTCGAAGTGCCTTTAGAAAAGTGAGTTATCACTTTCTTGCTTCTTGGTTCCCTTTTTTCGGAATGACATGGAGAAATCCATGGACCATAATGGGAAATTTCCTCTTATTCTGGCTTCAGATGGTCAGAAATCCAACCAAGACTTATGGGAGTGGGAGTAGAGGAAGAAGAAGAAATGGGAGTGAGAGGGGGAGCAACTGTAGAGGCCTCAGGGAAGTGTGTTGAAACACTCATGGTGGTGGCATTGACAGGGATTCCAATGCACCGATGCTTATGGGGTCTGGAGTTACTAACAAAGAAGAGAAGGACGTGGAAATGGAATGGATCTTCATCAGGATTGAGGAAATATTGGGTGAAAGATCTATGAGAGAGGTGAAGATGGAAGAGGTGGGAGATGGAAGGGAGGAAGGGAGAGGAGAAGACGCATCACTATGAATAAAAGCGTGAATGACAAGAGGAGAAGGAGGAGAAAAATAAGGAACATTGGGTACCTTAATAGTTGTAGTTGTGATAACATCCTGGGTGGATGTATCCATTGAAACATCTATTGTTTCTTCATGACCTGGAGATACCAGGTTGGCTACTTGCTTCTTAGAAGTAGGAGGGAAGATCTTTAGGAGTAGTGGAAGAGGGAACACTGGGTACCTCTTGTCTTCTTGGTTCTCCCACCTCATCTTTCCCTTTTCCTTTTGGCACACGGGCTGACCTTGGAGGTACACTTCCTAAAGGAGAAGTAGTGAAGTCAACTTCGAGGTATGTAAGGCCATTTTGATTGCACTAATGTTCAGTACGCTAAAATGTGAGTTTAACCCTTTCTTGAATGGTCTTTAGTGCTTTAGCTTTATTGATCTATACGAATGGCTAGTTGTGCCCATCTGAGTCAATGTAAACCTGATCGATTTCTTGATCAATCTCTTTTAATTTCTTTGGGATAATGGACAAGGCCATAATGGATGATGTCCTCTAGAGCCAACCAGGAGTGATCCTTTCACCTAATGTCTATCTCATGGGTTAGGTCTATCCAAATGTCCTCGATCTCAGGAACATGGATGGGAATCAATTTTTTCCTTCGGGAGGTAACTACGAAAGTGAAAGTTCAGCCTTGTCTGTGGAAGTTGTGCTTTCAAATTTAGTAGCTCTAACTCAGCATACAATCTCTCATGCTTTAGCAAGTGTAGGGAAAGTGTATCAGCCAACTGTAAGGGGGAATGGAGTTCCTCCTTTCTTTGTCTTCATACACTTTTCATGATAAGTGATTAACTGCCTTGATAATTTCATGAGGACCAACTTTGGCCCTGTAAACCTTGGCAGCCTCGTTGGTTCTCCCTCAAAATTCATAGCTATGAGGTACGTGAATGTGGGGAATTGTGTGAACAACGCTTCCCATTTATTTGTAGTAGTAATCACACTCAGGATGGATTCGACTATGTCTCATGTTTTGTCTCAACAAATATAATACCTCATAGAAGAAGGCATCATTTATTTTGTAGAACTGGGAGATGCTGGGTTCGAGCCTTAGCTCTAGGTAGAACTCATATATCTTGACTTGGGGCCATACCCCATTTCAAGTTAACCCTATGAAATCTCTTTCTGACGCAATAACGTTTATAACGTAGGAATTCATGTAGAACTTCTTAGTTATTAGAACTTGTTGAAGTTGCTGTGAGATGGTGTCACTTATGATTTCACCCTAGCTGAATCATTGATCAGGTGCATTCTTGCTCATATTCTCAAGGTATCTCAACATCCACTTGTGGAAATAATGGGCATCAGGGAGCCCAAATAATCTGTTTAAGAACATGATTTTATCACTCAATTCTTCATTAAAATCACTATGGTGGATGGTTTGTGGCCATCTGGTCACTGGATTCTTGTTCTTTAGATAGAGTTCATTAATCATCTTCATGCACTGATCTTCATTTTCATCCCATGTCTTCTCGCAGTCTTCCCTACTTATTTCCACATATTTCATGTGATGGGGAATGCCCAGGATCATCTCAAAGTGACGAGCTGTGAGGTTTATGATTGTCCTGTGTTCTTTATTTTTGATGCATCTAGTTTCTTTGTTATAACATCTAGGAAACCAACATGATAAGCTCATTATTTACGGTACTCACTGGAAGCCCAACTGCAAAGTGCAATTCCACTACCTATTAACTTATTCATCCACGGGCCATTGTTCACCTTGGTGGTCCTTACCCAGAAGTCATCCATGTCAATATGACCCAACTCAGAGTCTCAGATGTCAAGGTCGCACTCTACATATGAGTCAGGCATTTTCAATCTCTGGTACTTGTACTTCATTTCTTTCTCTGACTGCTTAGCTTTAGCTTTAGTTAGTTTCTTGCTTGACAAAGACATATGTGAGTTCAAGGATGAATGTTGTTATGTAAGAAGCATCAAGAAGGTCCAACATAGAAGAGCCATGTCAACCATCATGTTATCCATAATAAAAGTTTGGAATAATAAAATAACACCTTAGAATGTGTGAGAAAACGGTCAGGTTTAGCTTGTACAAGGACGAATGAGCAATTCTAAGCCTTAGGACGCGCAAGGCACAAGTTTACAGTAGGTTGTAGGAGGATTTTTATGCTTTGGAACATTTTGGAAAGTGTTGAACATGGGAAAAGTTGTGCTTAGTTTGAGAAGGGTGAAAAATTTTGAGAGGTGTTACATGACAAATTTAAGTGCCAAAGGGTAAAGCGCATAGAGCGCAGTATTTGCAACATACCACATGTCATGTAGATATTGTGGAAGTTGTGCATGCACCTCACAAAAATCTGCTAAGTGTTCTTTTTTGCTGGGTGCATGAAAAAAGATTATGTTGCATGAGTACAAAAGTGCGCCAAAGCGCAGTTTTGGAAGAGGTTGTAAGGAAAAATAGTGCGCCATGTTAGTTCGGCACACTTTTTGAGCGTGTAACATCTCTAAAGATTGCACCAAAGGTTAACAGTTAACAGTTTGGTCAATTTTCTTGATGATCACCACTTCTCTCCTTTTTGGATTCGTTAGATGGAAATGAAGAGAAATGACAAGGCAACAAGCAGGGAGAGGTGGTTTTTTGGTTTACTTCAGCGACAGGGGCCTTCCAGATTTGTAGATCTAGAAGGAGAGGGAAAGAGGGTTTCAGCTGGGTTGGGGATTTTGAATGTGTTATTTAGATTTTAATCATTTGATACAAGCCCAAACATTTAACACAACAAAACGAAAACCAAAAATGGGAGAGGAGCCACTCTCCCGGATTTATAAAAGACGAAGAAAGATGTGGGGTCCATAAGCTTGAAAATGATATGTGAGGGCTGACAGGGATGGCTGACACGTATAGAGAAAATACCTTTTGCAATTTTCAATTCGTGAAAATGACATGTGGCAAGCTTCATATTTATAGACAAATTGACATTTATGACCACACCAACTAATTTTGGCGCGAATTTGGTAGAGTCAACATGAGAAAATTTGCGCTTAGAAAAATGCTTAGTGCAAGTTTATTGGTGTCGACACAACATTTTTAGCGCCAAAGGACATTTTAAGGGGGGCGCTCTCAAATTTAATATAGAATTGCACAACAGATATAATTGAAAACAATATGATAGTCCTGTATACGTATTCCATAGTGGAAACATTACATATTTATAGGACAATATACATCCTATAAAATAGGATGACTTTAACACAAATACTGCTTAACCAGCTAACCTAATAATACGAGTTATTTTAACAACTTTTATAACAATATCTATATTATATTATTATTAATGATTTATTAAACTCATATAATAATATAATGAATTAATAATGTTTACAACAATTAATTCCTAACAGGCACAACGTTTTGCATGTCGACACGGGTAAAGTTGCGCCAAAGTGTAAAAGGGTGCAGTTTTGGTCATGTTGACATGCTAATTTCTACGCTGAAGGATTAGCTAAAAATGACTAAGTCCTGAAACAACTTGATTTTTTGAAAGGGAGTTTTGGGCTATTTCGAATGTTATCAAACTTCCCTAGGGGTCAAAATAGAATTTTGGTACTGTTACCTGCAAAATTATCTTTGTCAATTTTGTAGGATAACAGTTTGGAGGGATGAAGCCCCCCCAAACCTATTTAGAAATCCTTGGTGTTGTGACTATAGGCCACACCACAATGAACTTTGTTGTGGCCTATGGCCAAACTACCATGCCCACTCCAACCTCCCCCAACTCCATACCACCGAGCGCACCACCCAATCCCCATAACCCCATCCTTCCACACCTAACACCCCTATAGTTTCACCAAACTCCCCTCCGCTGTAACCCTAACCACCCTCTCCAAACTACCGACTCTCATCATTCTACAACTACAACCATTTTCATAAATCGTCGTCACCTTATTTCTTTTGCAATCTGAAATATATGGTATGTATGAATATATCAATGTGTGTGTGTGTGTGTGTCTATATATATATATATATATATATATATATATATATATGTATATGTATATGTATATGTATATGTATATGTATATATATGTATATGTATATGTATATGTATGTATGTATGTATGTATGTATATATGTAGATGAATAAATCATAACAATAGAACATCATACTCCATCCCATTAATAACAAAAAAAAAATCTCCATGGCTCCTCCTCAACCTGCACAAAGAAGAAAAAAAATGAAGCAAATGGAAGCAGAAAGAAAGGAAAAGAAAACATAAGGATGGATTAGGGAAACTCTATGGCAAATTTTAAATCAAGGGCCAAGATTAGTTTTATCCTATGGTTCATATTAAATCGTACACAACTTTTAAGTTATGGAATTTTGTGGGAGTTGGGTAAACAATTAATAAAAGGGTGTTGGGGCCTACTTTAATTAAAAAGGGTATGTAAGCTTTCAAATATGACCCTAGAAAATATTTAGTAGAGTAGCCATGATAAGAAATAAATTATTAAGTTCTCATGGGGAAAGTTCTTGTTAAAAAAATTAAAATTGGAATTGGTCAAGTAGTTAATTAATTGCGTAGATCAGATTTGTATAAAACAATTAGTAATGGGAATCAGAGAAGTATAGTATTTGTTTAGTTTTTAAAAAAATTACCCAAATTTTTAACTACCACTAGGTGTGGTTTTCTATGTCCCAAGGTGGGGCATTACATCTATTATCATAGCGATGGGTCACACACCCAGATGATCTGGGTAGGATATTTAATTGTTTATTAATGCTTTAATGACATTAATTATAGAAACCTATTTTTGGGTATAGCACCCCTTAGCCATCTCACATTAATGCTATTTCCATTCTCACATCTCTTTCTCTTAAATTAAATAAAATCCTATCTATTTTCTCACCTTATTTGATTTATTATCAATGGGCTCCATATGGACCCATTTGATAATTCAATTTTTGGCATCATCCCCCATCTCTCATAAATTATTTAATTCATAATGCATATCTTTGACACTCTTTTTTTAAATGGAATCTTATCACCCACCATGCCCCCCACTACATCTAATAATTCAAGACATGGTCCCCATGTGATCACATCATATCCCTAACTCAGGTTACTTTACTTCACCCCAGGTATCATTTAACCTGTAGTTTAGTCTCACATCTAAGCTATAAATATGGGGTTTTCCCCCATATTTTGAAGGAGAGGATCGAAGACCTGGAGATACCTAGGCCTAGAAAATAAAGAGCTTAGCGAAGTTCTTCTAGTTTCAAGGAAAAATATCTGTCATGGTTCATTATCTTGCCACCTTGATGTATGGTTTGTCTCCATAACAGAGCGCAAGCTAAGTCCTCTTGTTATTTCAGTTGCTTGTCATTTTATATTCTATTACTACTGTTCACGATCTATTATTATCTTATATGACATGGGGATTGAAATCCTCTAAGGGATTTGAAATCCTCTTGGAACCAACACTATCTGGGAAACTCCTGCATATTATGATCTAATCTTATTTGTTTTAGTTTTGCAAATCTAGTTTCTTGATATCATGCATCTGTTTTCTTTGCACCTGTATCATCCATCGTCATCTTCAGGGTACTAAGCCTTTGTATACTTGACGTTATCTCATGTTTTTTGATTACTCATACAATTATTTAGACAGGAAGCTAGAAATGCAGATCAACATTTGGCACGCCCGGAGGGACTAGATCCTAGATCTGTTCATTTTATTTGTTATTTGATTCATTTTTTTTTCTAACTTGCTTGTTTGCAAGATCCTAGTATTTTCGATTTCAGGTCAGTACGGTCATTTGAAATCACCTAGGAGGTTCATGCTCTTCTTGTTTTATGTTGAAATCTACTCACATGGGAATGAATTTAGAAATTAACCTTATATTTTTTATATATTTTCAAGTTTGATTGTGTAATTTATTATTTTCCTAGTTGTTGTCGTGTAATATTTGTTGTAAATATTTTGTTTTCCTAACTAACCTGGTTACAAAGTTTTGAATTATTTCCTTTCATGTGGTGTCATCTTTACATTTAATAGGTCTCGGTCATCTTGACGGTAAGTGCTTCTAGTTCTCCATCGAGCTTCATTGAGATTTTTCGATAAGTGCTTCGGGTTTGTCATTTAAAAACTAGGTGATCTAGATATTTGGCATTTATACTTAACATTGAGCGTATTTTTAGTATTAATTATAATAAGATTTTAAAATTATTATTTTTTACAAAAAATAAATAAATTATTACTGTTATTATCCTAAGCTACCTCAGATAACTCACCCCCCTAACCATTTCCTCTCCTTTCCACTTGGCCAGCTCGGCCGCATCTCCTTTCTACACACAACTGAGCTCCATCTCCCCATCCCACCTCATTGTCCACACTTCTTCTTGCCATGAACCTTCTCTCCACCTCGCCAACTCGGCTCCCACAACCCTCAGCCGACACCTCCCCTACCTATCTACCCACACCAATCAACTCTCCTACGAGCTCCCATGAATTTCTTTCCCACCAAGCCATTCCTAACGACCTCCATCCTCACTACGCACACCCTCGAGCTCCATCCTCACCTATCTCGAGCTCTATATCACCCACCACCACACTCCTCTTCCTACACCCCTTCTCTCCACTTTTCTGCCTCAACTCTCATGTTACTCCCATCTCCTTTGCCTCAGCCGTGTCCTTCAGCTCCCTCACTGCAGACTCCTTCGCATTCTCCACTGCCCCGAGCTACCTTCCTCCTTCCCTCAATGCTGCCTCACTGTCTCCTTCCTCACACGACTTCCTCACTGAGTTCCTGCCAACATCCCATCTCAAATCCATACTCCATGTTGCTCTTCCATCTCCTCTCCCTCATGATCTCCATTTCTCCTCACAACTCCACATCCACACTGAAGCTCTCTCCCATGCAGACCCTCGAACACTCAACCATCTGACCCACTTTCTCCTTAACATAGCTCCCTTCCCCTGTTTTCCATTGTCCACGCTGACTCACATGATTCCAAATCTGTTTCAAATTCACACAAGTAGATTTCATTTTTTGACTAATAATGGTTTCTAACTCAGAATTGCATGCATGCAAGCATTGTGGGTAGTGGTTGTACATTCCTCTCACAGAAACAAGTTACAAATACACGGTATTTAACAACACAGGAAGAACGACTGCCTTACAATTCTATACATGTCTCTGGTATACGATCTAATTAATGTTCCTCCTTTATATTTCCAGTGATTCTCATTTTGTCATCCAACATATGAAGAATCATGTCCATGTGCAATATAACTAACCATTTTTCTTCTACCTATCCTCCTAGATTCAACTTTTGAATTTGTTGTTACTCAAAACACATATTTGATTTGATTTTCCTTTCTATCAAAACAATCCATCATCTTTATATATTGATCTACCTTTTGGAAACACTCTTCCCCACATAGAATGATCCCTTGGTGCTTGCGGTGGTGGGAAGTCAATTTTTTGGTCCCGCACATGTGGGTGAGTTAAGTTGAGACACCTTTTGCATATCTAACTGAAAATAATCCAACTATAGTATAGACACCATCAACAATCTATAAAACACCCGTGTTGTTCCACTTGAAGAACTAGATGCATTCCTCATCTCGAATCAATTTCAAATCAATTAATGTACTCCAAATTCTTTTCTTCAAATCCATTTCATAGCTTCTTTCATAGATTATTATTATTATTATTATTCTTATTATTCTTCTTCTTATTATTATTACGAATAGTTTATAGGATATCTTAACATTTAATCATTTATTTCTCCGTTTGTTTTCTATGTTTATTAGTTCATAATCATTTATTAAGAATAATAGTTCTTGGTTTATCCCTTAGTTTATAGTCTATTAATAGCTTTTGTAGCTTATTTCATTTTATTGTATATGAATATCGGTCTACAACTTTTTTTTTAATTAATTAAGCTTCATTTTTGTTATATTTCATTTTTTTGTTGACAAAGTAACTTTTTGACAACATCTTTATCTTCTTTCTTAACCATATCAACTAATTATATTTATCCTATTTTCTAGGTGAAGTCAACAAATTCACGATCATCCAATAACGCCATCAGGCATAAATTGCTTTCAAAAAAAAAAAAAAACACTCATTTATACTGGCCTCATATGCAAATTTAAACGGTACCATTTCAGGGTACTGTCAACACCAATCCGGAACTACGATAATTCTCCACCAGGAACTCCTCATGCTATGATTATTTACTAATGCACAACCTTTAGTTTGGTGGATGTAATATGGAAATCTGAAATATAAGTGTAACTTATAATATCAACATGAAATTGTTATAATCTCACCCATGAGGTACTTCAAGTGTTACTAACTTCACTTGCCTTCCAACAATAACTATGGGAGAAACTTCACAATGGCTTCTTTAACACACCTTCTTAATGATGGCTTCCTTTACACACTTATACAATATTTCTCACTACTTCCTTCTATGCTAAATGAGGGGGGTGGCCTCTTTATTGGCTTATCCACCCTATCTCTAAGATAGGATAGGAAATCTCTTCCGGCCAATCATATTCCATGCCTAAACTCTTACCTTTACATGTAGGCTTATCTTCTAAGATAAGATAAACCTTATCATCTCACATGGGTTCCACCTTTTTAGACTTTTCCACAAATAAAATACACAAAATATTTACGACATCACTCTTTGTCCTTATTACAAATATAATATTTCTAATTCCTAATCATGTAGACCCTACTTCTCTACTTACCCCAACTTTAACATTTTAACATTACTGGACCACTTACGACAAATATTTACTTTTTACCACAACATTCCTACTGTACTTTGACTGTTACCATACTCTACTTTATTGGTGGCACTGTGCTGACGATGTCGTTATCTTCTATCATATGCCACTACTAATCATACTTAACAACATCCTATTTCTAATAAAATAGAAATTATGGAGGAAAATTTTAATGTCGACATTTACCCCCTTCCTAGCTTCTACTTCGTCCTCAGAGTAGACTATTTTGGTGCTTGGAAAAATTTTAACTTGTCGTGGTTGACCCATTTCGTAATAGGGGTGCCATCCAATTCCTCCAGTCGATATGTACCATTTTCATGCACAACTGCTATTTCGTAGGGCCCCATCCATTTGGGAAGAAATTTTCTCTGCCTTCTTTTTTTGTATCTGGAATCATATACTAGAACCAAGTCATTCACATGAAATGGAGACCAACAGATCTTTTGATCAAAGTATTCTTTCTGCTTCATTTTCTTCTTATAGCTTGTATCCTTCGCTATTTCCCTCATTTCCTCTAGTAAATGAAGATGCACCAACCTTTCTTTTACTGAATAACTTTCATCCATCCTTTCCTTTTTCATAACTCTCATAGTGGGAATATCAAACTCAATAGGAAGAATTGGATCAATTCCATAAGCCAACTGAAATGGGGAATATCATGTTGCTAACTTTGATGTTGCCCTATATGCCCACAATGCTTTATGAATCCTTTTATCCCACTTATGTACTTGCAAGGTTGCATCTTTTGCTAGAATTTGACACAATAAAAAAAAATTGTTCCACCTGTCCATTTTTTCTTGGCTTGTATGTTGTTTCCTTCCCGTGCTTAATAGAAAACTTGTTGACTAGGGCTTCTACCACCTCATTAATGAAGTGGCTTCCTTGATCTGTTACAATTTCTAATAGACAACCAAATCTGGTGATAATGCGTTCATATATGAACCTTACCACTTCATCCATGGAAGCTATTTTCAATGGCCTAGCTTCAACCCACTTGGTTAAATAAACTGTGGCAACTACAATATACTTATTTTGGCGTGGGGTAGTTGGAAGTGGACCTAAAATATCTATTCCCCACTTTTCAAAGGGAACAAGTGGAAGAATAGGGCATAATAAAGCTGATGAAGTCTTATGATTACCATGTGTTTGAAAAATATCACATCTTAAAATAATTATAACAATCTCTAAAAAGAGTGGGCCAGTGATAACCTGCATCTAAGATCCTTCTTGCTATAAGTTGTCCAGAGAAGTGTCCTCCACATGTACCATTGTGGAATTCTTCTATCATCTCCTTCCCTTGATCACGTCCAATTGCCCTCTTGTACTATCCATTAGGTCCTATTCAAAATAATACTCCATGTAGAATAGAATATGGACGAGCGGATTGAGTAATCTTCCTCTTAGTCTTTGCATTGGCACCATCAGGAAACTTGAATTCATTCAGATAATTATAAATATCTATGTATTCACTAGGGATCATGTCAAGGGATAACAATGTTGTATCTGGGAAATCATCATCATCACAAGATGAACCTAAACCATCATAGGCTCGAGAGAGTGCATCTGCATTGACATGATTCTTTCCTGGCCTATCTATAATATTAAATTCAAATTCTTGTTGAAATTATCCATCTTACTATCCTCCCTGATGGGTTAGGTTTATTTACAATATATTTTAGAGCCTGATGATGTGTTACAACTATAAATTTATGCTCTAGCAAGTAATTTCTAAACTTCTTTACAGAAAAAATGATAGCTAGAGCCTCTTTTTCAGTTATAGTATAATTTACCTCAGCATTGCTCATTTGTCTGCTCCCAAAGTAAACTGGATAATCATTCCCATTTTCATCCTTTTGACTCGGAGTACTTCCTAGTGTTGCATATGAGGCATCAGTATACATAATGAATGGCTTTCTCCAATCTAGATTCTTTAAAACAAGTGAAGACACCAAAGCTTCCTTCAATTGTTCAAAAGCTTCATGTGCCTTATTTCTTGGTTCATAAGTAACATCCTTCTTCAAGAAATGGGTTAGTGGTTGTGTAATCTTTGAAAAATTCTTGATGAACCTTCTATAGTAACCCACATGGCTTAAAAATGATCTCAACTTACTTCTATTCATAGGAAATGGTAACTCTTTGATTTTTGAAACTTTATCACGATCAGTACCAATACCATCTTTGAATACAACATGCCCTAGCAAAACACCTTTAGAAAATCCAAAGACACACTTTTTAGGGTTTAGTGATGCTTGTGCTTCATCTAACCTTTAAATTGTTGTCTCCATCTAGTGCAGGTGGTCTATCTTGCTCCCATAGATGTAAAAATCATCAAGAAATAATCTGATAAAGTTTCCAATGTAGGGTTCAAACACCCTATTCATCAAGCGTTGGAATGTTACCGTAGCATTACACAACCCAAAAGGCATAACTCTATAAGAAAATGTTCCCCAAGGAGTGGTGAAAATGGTCTTCAACTGATATTTCTCTACTATACGAACTTGGTTGTATCCACTATATCCATCAGCAAAACTATAATACTCTTGGCCAGCTACTTCGTCCAAGATCTGATCTGAGAGTGGAAGAGGGTAATGATCCTTCTTTGTTGCCTTGTTGAGCTTCCTATAATCAACACAAATGCGTAGTTTTCCATTCTTTTTTATTGAGATCACAATGGGAGAAACCCATTTTGAATTATTCATAACAAATATGAATCCTGCATCAAGCAACTTATCTATTTCTTCTTTTACAGTCTTGGAAAAATTAGGATTCATTCTATATGGCATTTGTTTTATGGGCTTAGCACCATCTATGAGCTCAATAGACTCTTCTACCCAAGTTACTTGATGGATTTCCTTGTAATCAAAAGTGAATAGGTGTATGTACCTTTAAAAGAGATAGAGTTAGGATTCCTTCTCACTCTCCATCACAACATCAACAATATTTATTTGTTGGAGACGATCAACAATTTCTTCTTCATATAATCTTATGGGTTCATGAGTCGATGTGACTGGAAGGATATCCATGAATGAAACATCAACCTCACTTTCTTCATCTTCTATGTCCACTTCACTAGTACTAGAGTAATCAGAGGATGTCCAATCATCAGTTTCATTACTTGAATCCACAGGTCTGCCTTATGATGCCGAGGGATCATATTTATCTTCACCCTTTCTCTTCCATGTCCAAGTGTCATGAATCCTTCATTCCATTAGTTTCTTGCATGAACTCTCCTTATCCATAACCTTCCCAACAACATTGGGTACACAACAGTACCATTTTTCATCACCTAAAAGTCTACCACACATACAACACCTTCTGGTTTAGTTTTTCCCTTATTTAATGACCTTAACATAAGTGTTGAGGCCAATCAATTTTTAAACCCAACATACTCATTACAGACTCGGTCATTACATTAACTGCAGCACCTCCACCAACTAAGACATCATGAATTGAAATACCATTACATAATACCTCAGCTTGTGGAGCGTAGGGATCCACCTCTGCTTCCAAAATAAGGACCTCAACCTCCTTCCTTTGTTGAGCATTGAGTCCACTTCGCAGCTCCCACCTTTTCTCAAAAGACAACCAAAAGTTGACCATATGTAATATTTATAGGCCTTTTGGACAGATCTTATAAGATGGAGTATGGTCCTTGTCCCTGTGAAATTAGAAAATCCTGCACGCCTAAATTTCTTCTCCTATGTTTCTTACTAGTTTTTCCTTTCATCTTCTTAGTATCATTTCCATCTTGGTTATCTTTTTCTTTCTTTCTTTTTGTTACAAACACATCTACTTCATTATTTATGCTCTTATCTATTACATCAAAAGAATTCACAAGTGCTTTTCCTTTATCATTATCTCTTGTACCAGATGTAGAAGCTCTATCTAGATAATTATACTTATAATGACCCTTTTTATGACAACCATAACATACAACTTCAGAAATATTTCTTTTTGGACCTCTATCTCCTCCCTGAGAACTAAATTCTTTTCCTTGAAGAATATTAATAGTTAACTGGCCCATCTTCCTTAGTAAATCTTCATACTCAGTAGATGTACTAGGAGAAATATTTGTGCTCACCGAGAGTGGTTGTGGATTCTGGACCAAAGGTGCTGGTGTAGGCTCTACCTTAGCAACAATTTCTTTGGGCTCTTCTTCCATGCTTTCTTCTTGTCTTCTTGCAATCTCCTTTTCTTGTTCGAGGGTCGTTAGGCGGTCATACTTCACTCGTTGTTTGATCTCTAGCTTCATCCCAAGAATGAAGTGCTTACAGAGGAGATTATCCACGCCATTCATCAACCCATCCACTAATCCTTCCTTCTGGATCTGTGCATCGAGCTTCCTCCTTAGCTCTAGAACACGAGCATGATAATCCCTTATCTTCTCCTTCTCTTCTTGGGATAACTTTGTGATATCGATCATGAGATCTACATATTTCTGTTGTTCACCAAATTCTTCAAGAAAACTTTCATTTAATAAATCCTATGAGTTTTTCACATTATCACCTAGTGTTTCAAACCACCTAAGGGCTTAACCATCCAAAAAGGTAGGAAAAAATTCAGTCCATTGTTCCCTTCTTATGAGGTCATTACAAATGCAATATCTTTTAAACTCTTGAATGAAATATGAATCATCTTCATTATATTGGGCTAAAAAAATAGGAATCTTCTCCATTTTTAAAAGTAACCGCAATGAAATACCAACTCACAAGTACAATCAATAAGACTTATGTGCACAAATAATTGGACTCACTACAATAGAAAGTGACTTTACACCTTTCTACAGTAAAATAGGAATGATCATGGTAAACTATGGTAAAACTTGACTTACTGCGGTAAAAACTGACTTTACTGTGGTAAACACTATTCATGGTAAAAAGTGAAGTTACTGTGGTAAATACTATTCATGGTAAAAATTAAAGTTACTGTGGTAAATACTATTCACGATAAAAAGTGAATTTACCATGGTAACTACTATGCACAGTAAAAACAAGGTTACCCTCCAAATGATTTTTGACTAAGTGGGAATATTTCTCCAGAAAATCCACCAACGAGGAATGGTCCCAGCAACGAAACCAAAATGTCAACACCAATCTGGAACTATGATAATTCTCCACCAGGAACTCCTTGTGCTATGATTATTTACTAATGCACAACCTTTAGTTTGATGGATGTAATTTGGAAATACAACAACAAACATAACACAAGAATACCATAGACTATGATATGAAGGAATGATGACAAATCTGAAATATAAGTGTAAATAATAATATCAACATGAAATTGTTACAATCTCACCTATGAGGTACTTCAAGTGTTACTAACTTCACTTGCCTTCCAATAATAACTATGGGAGAAACTTCACAATGGCTTCTTTAACACACCTTCTTAATGATGGCTTCCTTTACACACTTACTCATACAATATTTCTCACTACTTCCTTCTATGCTAAATGAGGGGGGTGGCCTCTTTATTGGCTTATCCACCCTATCTCTAAGATAGGATAGGAAATCTCTTCCGACCAATCATATTCCATGCCTAAACTCTTGCCTTTACATGTAGGCTTATCTTCTAAGATAAGATAAACCTTATCATCTCACACGGGTTCCACCTTTTTAGACTTTTCCACAAATAAAATACACAAAATATTTATGACATCACTCTTTGTCCTTATTAAAAATATAATATTTCTAATTCCTAATCATGTAGACCTTGCTTCTCTACTTACCCCAACTTTGACATTTTAACATTACCGGACCACTTACAACAAATATTTACTTTTTACCACAACATTCCTATTGTAATTTTACTGTTACCATACTCTACTTTATTGGCAGCACCGTACTAACAATACCGTTATCTTCTATCAGACGCCACTACTAATCATACTTAACAACATCCTATTCCTAATACATACATAATAAAATAGAAATTACAGAGGAAAATTTTAATGAGACTCCTTTAGGCATCTTCATTACTTACTGTTTCTTTTCTATTCACATCCTCTAAATTAATCATGATGCTAAAAAATATTTTGTTTGACTTTTTTGTCAACAATATACATAAACAAATGTTTCTCTATTTCACACCTATTGTCACTCTCTCCCAAATCGAGACAAAACAAACAATCTAATTTATCCCATGATAGTTAACTCTTCTGATGATCTCACTTGACAAGATACTAAACTCAATACCACACCTTTCAGTCACTCAATCTCCAATCTCCCTAGATCTCGCCTCATGAGAACCATGTCATATAAAATTCTCCCCAGCTTGACACCAACCCTCATATCCCTCGTTAAACCACTCTGTCCTAAACCAGATCGCACCATCATCTCATGCTCCTCTAGATACACTCAAATCTCCTCCTAACCCCATATATGAATTCTTACTCCAAAAATATCCTACAATCTCTCAATCCTCCCAATCTCCTAAATTGGTGGATCACATTCCACTCACATCCCATTTTGACAATTCCATTAATAGGCCTGTCCAGCCATCTCAAACTCTTAACACATATATTCCCGCTTATCGTCACGCCCTTATTCGCTCAACATCAACCTATACAACAATCATAACCTGTAACACATGTTAGTATTTACCAAGCAGCTCCCCAAACATTTACATATCCACACATTAATCATCAATCTTATCAAACCATTCCGCAAACGTCCTATCCACAAACTTATCAACCACCTTATCAGACGCTTCCCCAAACTACCCAGACACCCACAAACACATCATTCACCTTATCAAACTACTTTTCAAACCACACAACAAATCCATTCTCAACCTTACAACACCTCGAGTGTTTTAATTCACGCCTTAATGAATCGGTTATCCAGTTTAGAAACCATTACTGTAACATCCAAGAACACCTTATCCTATGAACAAATCTGTAATGAAACTGATTAATCCATCGGTTCGAATCAAACCCTATCCTCCTCATTGGAAACTTCCTGCATTTAATAAGTTCAAAAACAAGGAATATCCCCAACAACATATCCTCACATTCAAACACGCATGTTGTCTTATTGCGCATGATCGCGATCTACTTCTTTGCACTTTCCCCATGTATTTTTCCGGTCCCAGGTTGGACTGGTACAATAGTATCCTACGAAATTCTATATTCTCCTTCACCCAACTTACACAGTTGTTTTTAGAACACTTATCTATCAATATTGCACATTCAAGACCACTATCGACTGATCTATATACCATTTGACAGTATGAAGACGAGCCCGTCACCAACTTCATCACATAAGTGGCCTGATGTTATAAACCAACTATCTTTCATTATCCCACAAACTAAAATCATCGACTTATTCTGCACATTTGTGTGCCAAACATATATCATCCACATTGTACATACCAATCATTCCAAACCTTTGATGAAGCTTTCACAATGGTTCGTGCAAGCTTGAAACATGTGCCATTGAGCAGGGTCATCTTAAAATAAGTTCAATTAAATCAAAAATTGAATCCATCTAAACCATTCACACATAATGACGAGTTCAAGGCTATAAGCCAACATTGTGGTCATTGAACCCTCATCCCTATCTATAAGAAGCACATGGTCTCAACAACGATCTCCTCAATCAATAGCCAACTACACTCCCTTAGGAGAATCATATAGTTATATATTTGATAAGTTGATGAGCGTAAACTCCATCCATCTACCTCCTATATGACCCATGGACAACTCACAAGTTAAAGCCTATTTGGTATCACGAGGCCCACTTTTGTAAAAATCATCAAGTCAAAGGTCATGACATTGAGATATGTCGTTCCTTTAAAGATCATGTCCAACAACTCGTAAATGAAGGGGATATCCAAATTGATCACCTCCACTGCACAAACTAATCAACCACCAATGAATCATGTCACCCCCTTTTACATCTCAACTATCAAACGCTTGTATGGTTGATATTGTCAATCAAGATCACATTTTATCACCAACTCCGCATGTTCCCACAGTGGACATTATTCTCATCCTCTTATTCAGAAACCTGTCACACCTACATCAACTTTTACTACTTTTGTTGGACATACACCTACTCCTTTCCTTATCATGTCTACATAACATTCAACTATATCATCCATTTCCGCCACTTCAAATACACCCCAATCTACCACATTATATTCATCCTTAGCACTTATTTCGGCCCCACTAGTATCCACACATATCCCTACATTTCTCCCATTTATTTCTACACCCACATATACCTCAAGTACACATGTTACTACACCTACATTACTCACAACCATCCTAACTAAACTCAGTTCTACAACATATACCCTTGCAACACCTTCTTCAACATCAATCCCTTTAGAAAACATATCATTCTTACCCCTCGAAACATTTATGAAAAAACCAGTCCCTTCTACTTCTACGCCTAAAAATGCCCCTACACTTTCTACATTACCCTTACGCATAAGGTCTACTCCATCAATTATCACATCATTCACATCTCCAAATATTACAAAAGTTCCTACATCTTTATCTATCCTAGCGATCTCTATACCTATCATATCAACAAGTCCACCTATCTCTAACTTAACAACCTTTCCCATGGCCACATCATCCACTCTACCCCAATAATCTTTACCTAATCCTTCTATCATACCAACCAAATCCTCTCGATCTGCAACCCTATCTAAGATACCCCTTAAATCACCTATTGTACCAACATATTCATCTAAATCAAAGAAATATGGTTTACCTTCTCCCTCTATAAAATCAACTCTTCCCATTCTAAAATTGAAACAATCTACATCTCACATAATTATCATTAATCACATCATACAAACACCTATCTCTCCATTAACATCCTTGTCTTGTTTTAGGAGAGTTTCTCCATTAGTAACTACACCACCACTATCAGCTCCTCTAGTTGGAATTATTGTAATCCCTGCTAGAGGTAAATATTCTTGGTCAAAGTTTAAGGCTCGGGGAAAACATCCCCGACAGTCCCCTACGCATCCTCAGAAACATTTGGGTTTTCCCTCTTCTCAACAATCCAATGCCACAACATCCATGTCAGGATCTTTTTTTCCATCCATGAGATCTTGCAATAATCAATCCACATCCAAACAATACCATCCTTCAACCAAATTTGATTTGTCCTCCAAAACACAAAATTCACACATCCAATCTACATCTATGTTTTCTCCTAACTCCAAGTTGAGACATCTTATCAAAACCCACAAAGTTACCTTCCCCATAACAATTCAATGGGGTCTTATGCAAATATCTTTCGACATTTAACTCAAGCATCTACCATCAAACTTCCTCCTATTAAATCCTTTAACCCCTATGGTCCCAGGCTAACATGGTTCAATCCTAATTGTAGTTGTGCCTATCATCATACCGCGGGCCATGACATCAAACATTGTAAGGTCTTTCATTCAATCATCAATAACCTTATTGAGAATGATTATTTCCTCATCTAGGGGAAAGTTCCTTCTCCATATACCTTGAATCCAATCCATATCCCATCTATCAGATCCCCCAAGATCCTTCCATCCACATCATCCCTTAGTATCCATCTAGCCCATGTCATTCCTCTTAAGGAATGCCCTCCATTATTCATCAATATCGCTTATCTCACTAAACATACTTGTGGTCTCTAATCGTTTACCCCATCCAAATCTAAGATAATCTCATCTAAGCTCTTTCAACATCCTTTAACTCCTTCACATTTTACTCATTGGGGGAACATCCTTCCCTCACCATTGAGTATCTCATCTATACAACTCCCTTGTTACTAGGGGACTGTCGACACTAAAATTTTCCTCCATAATTTCTATTTCATTAATGTATGTATTAGGAATAGGATGTTGTTAAGTATAATTAGTAGTAGCATCTGATAGAAGATAACAACGCCGTTAGTACGGTGCCACCAATAATGTGGAGTATGGTAACAGTCAAAGTATAATAGGAATGTTGTAAAAAGTAAATATTTGTCGTAAGTGGTCCGGTAATGTTAAAATGTCAAAGTTTGGGTAATTAGAGAAGTAGGGTCTACATGATTAGGAATTAGAAATATTATATTGGTAATAAAGACAAGGAGTGAGGTCATAAATATTTTGTGTATTTTATTTGTAAAAAGTCTAAAAATGTGGAACCCATGTAAAATGATAAGGTTTATCTTATCTTAACAGATAAGCTTACATGTACAGATAAGATTTAAGGTATGGAATATGATTTGTCAGAGTGGATTTCTTATCCTATCTTAGAGATAAGATGGATAAGCCTGGAAGTTCTATAACATAGAGAGGCCACCCCCCTCATTTGGCATAGAAGGAAATAGTGAGAAATATTGTAGGAAGTGTGCGAAGGAAGCCATCAGTTTAAAGGTGTGTTGAAGAAGTCATTAAGAGGTGTAATTGTAAAGTTTCTCCCATAGTCTTGGTGAAAGGCAAGTGAATTCAATAACACTTGAAGTACCTCATGGGTGAGATTGTAACAGTTTCATGTTAATATTATAATTTATTTTGATATTTCAGATTTGTCATCATTATGTCTTATCATAGTCGATGGTATTCTTGTGTTATGTTGTTTTGTTTCCAGATTACATCCACCAAACTAAAGGCTGTGCATTAGTAAATAATCATAGCACGAGGAGTTCCCGGTGAAGAATTATCATAGTGCTGGATTGGTGATGACATTTTGGTTCCGTTGCCGGGACCATTCCTCGTTGGTGGATTTTTTGGAGAGATATTCCCACTTAGTCAAAAATCAATTGGAGGGTAACCTTGTTTTTACTGTGCATAGTAGTTACCATGGTAAAGTCATTTTTGCCATGAATAGTAGTTACTATGGTAAAGTCATTTTTGCTGGGAATAGTATTTACCACAGTAAAGTCACTTTTTACCGTGAATAGTATTTACCGCAGTAACTTCACTTTTTACCGTGAATAGTGTTTACCATAGTAAAGTCATTTTTTACCGCAGTAAGTCAAGTTTTACCATAGTTTACCGTGGTCATTTCTATTTTACTGTAGAAAGGTGTAAAGTCACTTTCTAGTATAGTGATCCCAATTATTTGTGCACATAAGTCTTGTTGATTGTACTTGTGGGTTGGTATTTCACGGTGGTTACTTTTGAAAATGGGAAAGATTCCAGTTTTTTCAGCTCAATCTAATGAAGATGCTTCTTTTTTCATTTAAGAGTTTAAATTATCTTGTATTTGTAATGGCCTCATAAGAAGGGAACAATGGACTGAATTTTTTCCTACCTTTCTGGATGGTTCAGCACTTAGGTGGTTTGAAATACTAGGTGATAATGTGAAAAATTCATGGGATTTATAATTAACTGAAAGTTTTCTTGAAGAATTTGGTGAACAACAGAAATATGTAGATCTCATTATCAATATCACAACGCTATCCCAAGGAGAGAAGGAGAAGATAAGGAATTATCATGCTCGTGTTCTAGAGCTAAGGAGGAAGCTCGATGCCCAGATCTGGAAGGAAGGATTAGCGGATGGGTTGATGAATGGCATGGATAATCTCCTCTGTAAGCACTTCATTCTTGGGATGAAGCTAGAGATCAGACAACGAGTGAAGTATGACCGCCCAGCTACAATTGAACAAGTAAAGGAGATTGCAAGAAGGCAAGAAGAAAGCATGGAAGAGGAGCCCAAAGAAATTGTTGCTAAAGTAGAGCCTACACCAGCACCTTTGGTCCAGAATCCTCAACCACTCCTGGTGAGCACAAATATTTCTCCTAGTACATCTACTTAGTATGAAGATCTGCTTAAAAAGATGGGTCAGTTAACTATTAATCTTCTTCAAGGAAAGGAATTTAGTTCTCAGGGAGGAGATAGAGGTCCAAAAAGAAATATTTCTGAAGTTGTTTATTATGGTTGTTATAAAAAGGGTCATTATAAGTATAATTATCCAGATAGAGCTTCTACATCTGGTAAAGGAGATAATGATAAAAGAAAAGCACCTGTGAATTCTTTTGATGTAGTAGGTAAGAGTAGAAATAATGAAGTAGATGTGTTTGTAACAAAAATAAAGAAAGAAAAAGATAATCAAGATGGAAATGATCCTAAGAAGATGAAAGAAAAAACTAGTAAGAAACATAGGAGAAGAAAGTTAGGTGTGCAGGATTTTCTGATTTCATAGGGGCAAGGACCATACTCCATCTTGGAAGATTTGTCCAAAAGGCCTGCAAATGTTACATATGGTCAACTCTTGGCTATGTCTTCTGAGAAGAGGTGGGAGCTGCGAAGTGGACTCAATGCTTGACGAAGAAAGGAGGTTGAGGTCCCTGTTTTGGAGGTAGAGGCGGTATTATGTAATGGTATTTCAATTCATGATGTCTTAGTTGATGGAGGTGCTACAGTTAATGTAATGACTGAGTTTGTAATGAATATGTTGGGTTTAAAAATTGATCGCCCTTCAACACTTATGTTAAGGTCATTAAATAAAGGAAAAACTAAACCAGAAGGTGTAGTTTCAAATGTGGCAATATCTGTTATGGGTGTGGTATGTGTGGTAGACTTTCAGGTGATGAAAAATGGTACTGTTGTGTACCCAATGCTGCTGGGAAGACCATGGCTAAGGAGAGTTCATGCAAGAAACTACTGGAATGAAGGTTTCATGACACTTGGACGTGGTAGAGAGAGGGTGAAGATAAATGTGATCCGTCGACATCATAAGGCAGAACCTGTGGATTCAAGTGATGAAACTGATGATTGGACATCCTTTGATTACTCTAGTACTAGTGAAGTGGACACTGAAGATGAAGAAAGTGAGGTTGATGTTTCAGTCATGGATATCCTTCCAGTCACACCAACTCATGACCCCATAAAATTATCTGAAGAAGAAGTTGATGATCGTCTCCAACAAATAAAGATTGGTGATGCTGTGATGGAGAGTGAGAAGGAATCCTACCTCCATCTCTTTCGAAGGTACATACACCTATTCACTTTTGATTACAAGGAACTTCGTCAAGTAAGTTGGGTAGAACATTGTATTGAGCTGGTAGATGGTGCTAAGCCCATAAAGCAAATGCCATATAGAATGAATCCTAATTTTTCCAAGACTGTAAAAGAAGAAATAGATAAGTTGCTTGATGTAGGATTCATATTTGCTGTGGAGAATTCAGAATGGGTTTCTCCCATTGTGATCTCAATAAAAAAGAATGGGAAGCTACGCATTTGTGTTGATTACAGGAAGCTCAATAAGGCAACAAAGAAGGATCATTACCCTCTTCCATTTTCAGATCAGATCTTGGACAAAGTAGCTGGCCAGGAGTGCTATAGTTTTGCTGATGGATATAGCGGCTACAACCAAGTTCGTATAGCAGAGAAAGATTAGCTGAAGACCATGTTCACCACTCCTTGGGGAACGTTTGCTTATAGAGTTATGCCTTTTGGGTTGTGTAATGCTCCAGCAACATTCCAGCGTTTGATGAATAGGGTGTTCAAACCCTATATTGGGACCTTCATCAGAGTATTTCTGGATGATTTTTGCATCTATGGGAGCAAGTTGGACCACCTGCACCAAATGGAGACAACATTTCAAAGGTTAGATGAAGAACAAGCCTCACTAAACCCTACAAAGTGTGTCTTTGGATGTTCTAAAGGCATTTTGTTAGGGCATGTTGTATCCAGAGATGGTATTGGTACTGATCCTGATAAAGTTTCAAAAATCAAAGATTTACCATTTCCTATTAATAGAAGTAAGTTGAGATCATTTTTAGGCCATGTGGGTTACTATAGAAGGTTCATTAAGAATTTCTCAAAGATTGCACAGCCACTAACCCAGTTCTTGAAGAAGGATGTTACTTATGAACCAGGAAATAAGGTGCATGAAGCTTTTGGATAGCTGAAGGAAGCCCTGGTGTCTTCACCTGTTTTGAAGAATCCAGATTGGAGCAAGCCATTCATTGTGTACATTGATGCCTCAGATGCAGCACTAGGAAGTACTTTGAGCCAAAAGGATGAAAATGGGAATGAACATCCAATTTACTTTGGGAGCAGACAAATGAGCAGTGCTGAGGTAAATTATACTGTAAATGAAAAAGAGGCTCTGGCTATCATTTTTGCTGTAAAGAAGTTTAGAAATTACTTGCTAGGGAAAAAATTTCTAGTTGTAACAGATCATCAGGCTCTAAAATATATTGTAAATAAGCCTAACGAATCAAGGAGGATAGCAAGATGGATAATTTTGCTACAAGAATTTGAATTTGATATTATAGATAGGCTAGGAAAGAAGCATGTCAATGCAGATGCACTCTCTCGAGCCTATGATGGTTTAGGATCATCTTGTGATGATGATGATTTCCCCGATGTAGCCTTGTTATCCCTTGACACAATCCCTAGTGAATACATAGATATTTGGAATTATTTGAATGAATTCAAGTTTCCTGATGGTGCCAATGCAAAGACTAAGAGAAAGATTACTCAAGCCAGTTGTCCATATTCTATTCTGCATGGAGTATTATTTCGAATAGGACCTGATGGACAGTACAAGAGGGCAGTTGGACTGTGATCAAGGAAAGGATCTGCTAGAAGAATTACACAATGGTACATGTGGAGGGCACTTCTCTGGACAAATTATAGCAAGAAGGATCTTGGATGCAGGTTATCATTGGCCCACTCTTTTTAAATATTGTTATAATTATTGTAAGACATGTGATATTTGTCAAACACATAACCGTAAGACTTCATCAGCTCCATTATGTCCTATTCTTCCCCTTGGTCCCTTTAAAAAATGGGGAATAGACATTGTAGGTCCACTTCCAACTACATCATGTCAAAATAAGTATATTGTAGTTGCCACAGATTATTTAACCAAGTGGGTTGAAGCTAGGCCATTGAAAACACCTTCTGGATGAAGTGGCAAGGTTCATATATGAACGCATTATCACCAGATTTAGTTGTCCCATTAGAAATTGTAACAGATCAAGGAAGCCACTTCACTAATGAGGTGGTAGAAGCCGTAGTCAATAAGTTTTCTATTAAGCACAGGAAGGCAACAACATACAAACTAAGTACAAATGGACAGGTGGAATGAAAATTTTTTGTGTTGTGTCAAATTCTAGCAAAAGATGCAGCCTTGCAGGTACATAAATGGGATAAAAGGATTCACTTGTGGGCTATTTAGGGAAAGAGAAACAGGATTCTCCATTATCAATGGCATATCCAGTTCTTCCTATGTTTGATATTCCCACTGTGAGAGTTATGAAAAATGAAAGGATGGATGAAAGTGATTCATGTAAAGATAGGTTGGTCACATCTTCATTTGCTGGGAAATGAGGGAAATATCAAAGGATACAAGCCATACTTTGATCAAAAGAAGATGGTCTCCATTTCTTGAATGATTGGTTCAGTATATGATTCCATAAAAAAAAAGACATTTCTTCCAAAATGGATAGGGCCCTACAAAATAGCTGTTGAAAATTACCGACTGGAGGAATTGGATGGCACTCCCATTGAAAAGTGGGTTAACCACGACAAGTTGAAGATTATCCAAGACATAGTGAGGATGGAGTAGAAGCTAGGAAGGGGGAGGATGTCGACACTAAAATTTTCCTCCGTAATTTCTACATTAACGTTTGTATTAGGAATAGGATGTTGTTAAGTAGAATTAGTAGTAGCCTTATAGAAGATAACGGCGCCGTCAGTATGGTGCCGACAATAATGTGGAGTATGGTAACATTCAAAGTACAATTATGTAAAAAGTAAATATTTGTCCAAGTGGTCCGGTAATGTTAAAATGTCAAAGCTGGGTAATTAGAGGTAGGGTCTACATGATTGAAAAAATATTATATTTGTAATAAACAAAAGGAGTGAGGTCATAAATATTTTGGTATGAATTTGTAAAAAGTCTAAAAATGTGGAACATTGTAGGTAAGGTTTATCTTATCTTAACAGATAAGCTTACATGTACAGATAAGAGTTAAGGTATGAAATATGATTCGTCAGAGTGGATTTCTTATCCTATCTTAGAGATAAGTATGGATAAGCCTGGTAGTTCCAACCCCCCTCATTTAGCATAGAAGGAAGTAGTGAGAAATATTGTAGGAAGTGTGCGAAGGAAGCCATTAGTTTAACCAAGTGTGTTGATGAAGCCATTAAGAGGTGTAATTGTAAAGTTTCTCCCATAGTCTTGGTGTAAGGCAAGTGAAGTCAATAACACTTGAAGTACCTCATGGTGAGAAAAAAATTTCCTGTTAATATTATCTTCATATTTGTCATCATTCCGTCTTATCATAGTCGAAGGTATGTTTCCAGATTATATCCACCAAACTAAAGTGTGCATTAGTATAATCATAGCACGAGGAGTTCCTGGTGAAGATTATCATAGTCAGGCCCATAACAATCCAGATTTACTTAACACTCACCAAATCCCCTATCTCAAGTCACTTTGATGTTTTTCTCACAAAAACATTCTCTCTTGTCATTTTAACAGAAAGATTCAAATGAAAGCCAAGGGTTTTCATTTTAATGACCATAGGTGGTCATGAAAATGACTGGCATCAGTTACCCTCTACCTACATCAGTTCACCCTCAACTAGTATTGGTCACCCTACCTTTCTATACCTAATTTTCCAAAAGATTGCAGTCAAGATGCCATTTTCTTACTGCCACTAGGGGGATATTTTCTCTAAACTTTGGCAATATACCCAGTGACCTTACCTATACAAGCCACCCTAACCTCACCCATTTGACACTTGAATTCACTTACTCAAACCTTGATACATGCAACATTGTGGAACCTTCCCTTGTCCAAGGTCATGTCATTTATCTAGACCAAACCTTTTGGTACTTGTGGAACCCACCTAATGCAACATAGCCTCATTGTGTTTCTAGGACATATCCTATACCTTGGATACTCTTGACCACATCCCTTTTTGGATAAAATATCAACCTTTCACTATGTAGAATTTGTGAGCTCTTCATCCTAGTGCCTTATCACATTCTATACATGTGTGCGCATTTGAATTCCCCACCTATTACCCATAATAATATCACCATTACTAACACCTCACCTTTCACCACCTACAACTTTATCAAACCCATCACTGATTCATGCCACTTCATTAGTTCCTAGTTTGAGGGGATCACCTCCACCCATACCTCAGTAGACAGGATACTCACCATTTTACCTGGCCTATGGGGATTGACCTCCTAGTTTTTTCATATTGACTTTGATATTCCCACTGTGAGAGTTATGAAAAATGAAAGGATGGATGAAAATGATTCAGTAAAAGAAAGGTTGGTAAATCTTCATTTGCTAGAGGAAATGAGGGAAATAGAAAAGGATACAAGCTATAAGAAGAAAATGAAGTAGAAGGAATACTTTGATCAAAATATCGTGACCTAGCCACCTCACCTCTCCACCTCATCTCCATTTCATGTGAATGACTTGGTTCTTGCTTCAGTATATGATTCCAGATACAAAAAAAGAAGACAGAAAATTTCTTCCAAAATGGATGGGGCCCTACAAAATAGCAGCTATGCATGAAACCATCATCACCTCAGCATTCATCTCCATTTCATAAGTAAGTGACATTCATACCATTCTGGAGGAATTTCTTTCATACCTAGATGGCACTCCCTAAGAGCCTTACGAAATGGGTCAACCACGACAAGTTGAAATTAGAGAGATTTTCACTTTTTCAAGCACCAATAATAATAGTCTACTCCGAGGTCACCCAACCGATTCTAGTCTCTATGATTGGTAATTTCCTCCAAACAAGAAACCTAATTTACGTATCCAAAACCTCTCAAAACTTCCTATAACTTCACCCATAACTCTAAAAAACTCTCTTACATACCTACAAACATTGAACCATGAAATACCTTCTTTAATTTAATATTATACGGAGTAGAAGCTAGGAAGGATTTAAGATGTCGACACTAAAATTTTCCTCCATAATTTCTATTATATTTTAGGTCATTAATGTATGTATTAGGAATAGGATGTTGTTAAGTTATATGTTTTATCTCTACTTTGCGGGTAATATTAAGTGAGGTAGTGATGGATGTGTTTGGTGCAGATGTGTGTATATTTAAAGTCGGTGTGGTTGTGCTAAACGTGGGATAGATGTAGATGTAGAATAGGTGGTAGAATTATTGGGATATGTGATGATCATAGAAATGGTTGATAAATACATAGGGGGAGGTATTAATGAAGCCATAGGCATAATGTCTATGATAAGAGAAGATGATAATATTAATGTAGATAGGTAAGAATGAAGGCATTTGATGTATCATATTCATTGAATGATCATAATGTATAAGTGTGAAATGTAACATTTGGGAAGGTATTTTTTGAAGATACCCAGAGGTGGAGATTGAATTAGTTGTGGGATTGTGTAATGTTTGGAAGTGTCGACACTAAATTTTCCTCCGTAATTTCATTTCGTAGGAATAGGATGTTATTAAGTAGAATTAGTCGTAGTGTCTGATAGTGGTCAGTACCGCCAATAATGTGGAGTACAATAATATTCAAAGTACAATAAGAATGTTGTAAAAAGTAAATATTTGTCGTAAGTAGTCCGGTAATGTTAAAATGTCAAAGTTTGGGTAATTAGAGAAGTAGGGTCTACATGATTAGGAATTAGAAATATTATATTGGTAATAAAGACAAGGAGTGAGGTCATAAATATTTTGTGTATTTTATTTGTAAAAAGTCTAAAAATGTGGAACCCATGTAAAATGATAAGGTTTATCTTATCTTAACAGATAAGCTTACATGTACAGATAAGAGTTAAGGTATGGAATATGATTCGTCAGAGTGGATTTCTTATCCTATCTTAGAGATAAGATGGATAAGCCTGGAAGTTCTATAAATAGAGAGGCCACCCCCCTCATTTGGCATAGAAGGAAGTAGTGAGAAATATTGTAGGAAGTGTGCGAAGGAAGCCATCAGTTTAAAGGTGTGTTGAAGAAGCCATTAAGAGGTGTAATTGTAAAGTTTCTCCCATAGTCTTGGTGAAAGGCAAGTGAAGTCAATAACACTTGAAGTACCTCATGGGTGAGATTGTAACAGTTTCATGTTAATATTATAATTTATTTTGATATTTCATATTTGTCATCATTTTGTCTTATTATAGTCGATGGTATTCTTGTGTTATGTTGTTGTTTTGTTTCCAGATTACATCCACCAAACTAAAGGTTGTGCATTAGTAAATAATCATAGTACGAGGAGTTCTCGGTGAAGAATTATCATAGTGCCGGATTGGTGATGACAGGACTTCTCTCTTTGACATTGTTTTGTTTATCCCATCCAAATCCAAACCAATATCATCTAAAATATTTCGCCATCCTTTAAATCTTTCCGTCAAGGGACCTTTTTACCGAAGTCCACCATTTTGGCTATATTTATACCTCTTTTGGGGGTATCATATTTTCCATCAAAGCCCTCCTTTGAGGCCATGTTTGTCTCTCCATTGAGTGACCTTTTTCTCCAAGTTCACCTTTTTGGCTATGTTTGTGTCTCTTCTGGGGCACCATCTATTTCAAAGTCCACAATTGTGGTTATATGTGTGTCTCTTTTGAGACACTGTTTATTTCATCAAGACCTCCTTTGAGGCCATAATTTTCTTTCTATATTTATGTCTCTCTTGGGGCATCATTTAGCTTTATCTACATCCACCATTGTGGTCATATGTTCATTTCCTTCAGGATATAGTTTTTGTTTAGTGCTTGACTATCATCTCATCTTATTGTAACTACATTGTCTTCCCTCTCGTGGTGGTAAAAACACAACCTCTTAATGCATTGCACTTGCGACCAATCTACTGTTAGCATATCTACCAGTGAGAACTTAGTTACATCCTTAGATTGTTCTGCCATCTTTAGCCCCTTCCATTTATCATTGTAATCATCAGAATTATGTCATCCGCCTCCACTACTTTGATATGACCCTATAACCATTACATCCATTACCTTCTCATTCTCCTATTGCAGCCATGTGAAGGGCCCATGGTGTCTCTTGTACATTCCTTATCCCATTTTAAGTGGTTTACTTAGCTATTCCCAGCTCTCCCCCATGTAAAGTTAAAATTCATGTATGCCAAAGGCAAAATAAAAGTTATCAAAAACAAACTGATCCCTCGAAGGACAACGGTTCATAAAAAATAAAAAGAAAAGAAAAGTATAAAAATTGAAATCCAAGTAAAATCAAAACAAATAGACCGATCCCTTGAAGGACGAATATCATATTATTATTGCCGTCCATATTATGTATACAGTAGATCATACCCTCGAAGGATGGCTACTCTATTATTATGGCATCTAGAAGGTTTTCTGCATTGATCAACCTTCCTTTATCAATACTTTTCGAAAGCTTCCATCATTGATCAGCTTTCTGCTATTATTCTTTTCCCTTCCCAGAGCTAGGGCATATAATTTAGGAACACCACCTTTGGAGATCCCTCTTCCCACATACAAGTCACATCTTCAATCCCTTTTTCATGTCCACATTAGGATTATGAGCATCTCTCATCCATATTTCCCTCACGTTCTTTTGGTATAACTAACTATCGTTGGTTATGTATTAACACATGTTATTGGGTACAAGTGCAATGCCTTGAGTAAGTAACTTTTCTTGTTGATCCCCAATCCAATTAGAAACATAGTTTCTTTATACACCCTTGCTACAACTATGTTCCTGTTATCTCATTAATGTCATCTTTTATCAACATCATATCAAATTTCACACTATCTATCTATAATATCCATGAATGCATTTGTAAATACACTTTTCAGTTTGTGAATTCTACTTGATCGCCGTTGCAGTTTGTGAATCCTACTTGAGGATCCTTCTCAAGCAAAGTTTGTTATCCTGTAGCTCCTTATCTCTCAACATGTTCAACATTGTCTTTGATCCATTCATCCTCACTCTCTATGTCCAGTCATCACCATTTGTCTCAACATCATCCTTCTCACCTTTCTATTCCCTTGCATGATGTCAGATATCTTACTTGTCTTTCCTCTTGAGTTTCTCTTTTACTCTTCCACTTTAAGTTAAGGTATATCTTCTTCCTTAGATCCTCTTGCTATAGAAGATTCTCTACCATTTCCTCTTTAAATAGATGACAAGCACCACCACAAACATCTTTCCACTTCTCTTTTTCCACTTAACACATTTGCATCATCAATCCCACCACGTGGGCATCCCAGTTAAGGATTTCCCTTACACTCTCAATCTACATTACATATGTTCCTCCATCCACTTATGTCACACTCCTTTGTTTATTTTTTATCACTTTAATATCACCTCCTTTCATCTCTTGTTTCATTTTGGTATACACTATTCAGTGTTTTCATCATTCTTCTTCTTCTTCGGTTTGGCGATCCTACTTAACCATCCCCATCGCAGGGAAATATTACTTAAGAGTTCCTCTTAAGAATGGTTTGCCATCTGATCATTCCACCTCCCATCATTTATTCCTCATATTCTATCTCCCACCTCTCATCATACTCATCCATTCCAACCAGCCCTTCTACACCCGCATCCAATACAATGTTGTCTTTTTCCTTCCATATTCTCATTGCCGGTTTGGTGATCTTACTTAAATCCTCATGTGGCATGGAGATCTTACTTAAGAGTCCCTCTTAAGCATGATTTTTCATCCTGCACTCCCCCATGATCCCACATCCTCTTCATCTACATTTTCTTGGCATTCCCCATCATCACATCCTCTCACCTCCTCTTCCATTCTCACAAACACCACTCCATACTAGTCCCTTTTTCATCTCCATCATCTGCGGTTGAGTAATATTACTTAACCATGGCTTCTCCATTCATTTCATGTCTTGTTTCTTGATTTTCTTATCCTTCATTCTCATGCACTACATCCTCTCATCATCTTCATCTTCCTATACATCATTATCCCTGATTTATGTACTCTTTCCATTCCATTTTCTAGAGTTCTCCCACATATCTACCCCCATTCTTATCCATCATTTTCATTGATCATATCCTAAAATTATTTCATCACCATCTTTTGTTTTCGTGCTAGTAATTATCGGTGGAATTCTCCTAAAAATCACTCATCCCCCATTCTACATAGCCTGAATCCTTTTCTTTGACCTCCTTCATTCTATCTTCATTCCTTCCTTCCTATGTGTCCTCTGATCATTATCGAAGGAATTATCCTAACATCCCTTCATTAGTGTTCCCCCTCCTGTTCTTCATTTACTTTCTACCTCATCTCATCTTTTGTCCTCTCCTTTCCTACTGATCATTATCGGTGGATTTCTCCTAACATCCATTCACTGACATCGCCTCTCCTATCCCATCCTTTCTTTTTCCACGCCACCTCTCCATCCTCCACTCTTCCTTACCGATTTCCTCACTATCTTCATCATACACCATCTCTTTATTTTATCGTCATTAGCATATCCTCATCCCATGCATATCCATTTATTTTCCAATCAATGTCATTCCTTCCCTCAAGTTTCTCTTTAGGTTCCTTATGCTTCTCACTCTTTACCAAATATCTTCATTCTTGGTTATCTTCTATCTACATAATTTTCTACGTTGTATTCTTCTCCTTTCTCATCCTCATCCTATTTCAATTCCTCTTCATCGTCTTCCTCCTCATTTTACATCACACTTCCTCCTTACTTCCCCATCGAAAAATTGACCCTTCAGCATTATCCCATCTCCTTTATCATCTCATCATCCACATGCATTTCCATGCAGTCAATTCCATATTATTTTCCTTGTATTTGCTCACTATGATTTGTTTCTTTCAATTTTCTTTGCTTCATCATCTCTTTCATTTTCCATTACCTCTCTATTTTCCTCTGCTCCATCCTTCATCACATCTTTCATTTTAAATAACTCTCTCTCTTTTTCATAATTTCATCCTCTTCTCTATTCTTTTCTTGTCTTCACTTTGTTTGTCCTTATTCATTTCCCCCTTTCTCTATAATCCTTCTTTGTTATCTTCTTCCTCCCCTTTCATTCTTTATTCTCTCCTCCTTCGTCTTTGTCCCTCTATTCCATATCCATGTTTCCTTCATATTCAATCTTTCTTTCTCTTCTCATAATCAACCAATCCTCCTGTCTGTTCCCTTTTCTCTTTCTCAACATCCCTTACATTTGGCATTCACAATCAATGCTGATGTTTCTCTATTTATGTATTACCATCTATCCCTTTCATTACTGTTCTTGTTCTTCTCTTTGCAATAATGACCTCTTATCTTTTTGAGAACCTTGTCACATCTTTTATCTTCATCATTCCTCTCACTGGGGCATCATCATATCCATTTATAAGAATCTCTTCCCATATTATTTTGATGTTTTTGTCTTGGAAGATACCATAATGACCATCACCTATCTAATCTTGTTCTCTTCCATAAATATTTTCTTTGCTTTTGTTTTATCACAAAAGCATCTAGACTTCTCATCCTACTTATCGAAGAAACTGGACTCCTTTGTCTTCTTCACCTTCTAGTTTTTAACACTTATGCATCTTTCCTATGAAACATGATTGCCATCATATTTATCACCCTTTTAGGACATTATATCTCACCCTTCTATCCTATCTTCTCATCATATGCTCATTTATGATTACTCCCCCTAGGATATCTTATTTCAACATCTATCTATGTCTTATGTTGGGGCACCTTTTCATCCTTGTACTTGTCAACACACATAATTCCATATTTTTTCTTCTCATGCCATGTACTGGGGAATCATTATCTCCATCCTTGTCCCTTTTGTGGACACATTATTTTGCATGATTCCTCACAAGACAAAGGATTGCACACATCATTTGCATTCAGTTTCTCATTTTTTGATGTTTTCTTATGACCCATTAGTCATCACAGTTTACATCTATATTGCAATGGACTTCACCCACTCACTGGTCTGTAGAACATTTTCATCTATCTCCATTGAGACCACAATTGTCCTCTACTGATGTGATATTAGAGTCACCACCATACTTATTATTATTATTATTGCAATCCTTTTTTTCTCGGGGCATCTTGCCTTTGGTCATGTCTTCATCCATCCTCTGACATATCTTTCATCTAACCATTTTGGTTTTTGTCTTGTCGCAAACCACTCAACAAAAAGGGGCAAATGTAGACACCTATTTTTGGGTATAGCTCCCTTCAGTCATCTCACATTCACACTATTTCCATTCTCACATCTCTTTCTCTTAATTTAAATAAAATCCTATCTATTTTCTCACATTATTCGACTGATTATCAATGGGCTCCATATGGACCCATTTGATAATTCAATTTTTGGCACATCCCCCATCTCTCACAAATTATTTAATACATAATCCATATCTCTTAAACTCTTTTTTTAAATGGAATCTTATCACCCACCATGCCCCCCACTACATCTTATAATTCAAGTCATGGTCCCCATGTGATCACATCATATCCCTAACTCAAGTTACTTTAATTCACCCTAGGTACCATTTAACCTATAGTTTAGTCTCACATCTAAGCTATAAATATGTGGTTTTCCTTGATATTTTGAAGGAGAGGATTGAAGACTTGGAGATACCTAGGCCTAGAGAAGAAAAATCTTAGCAAAATTCTGCCATTTTTCAAGGAGAAATATTTGCCATCATTCATTATCTTGCCAAATTGATGCCCAGTTTGTCTCCATAACAGAGCACAAGCTAAGTCCTCTTGTTATTTTAGCTACTTTTCATTTTATATTCTATTACTACTGTTCACGATCTATTATTATCTTGTCTAACATGGTGGTTGACATCCTCCAAGGGAAATGAAATCCTCTTGGAGCCGACATCGGGGTAACCCCCACATATTATGATCTAATATTATCTGTTTTAGTTTTGCAGATCTAGCTTCTTGATATCATACATCTATTTTCTTTACGCCTGTATCATCCATCGTCATCTTCAAGGTCCTAAGCCCTTGTATACTTGAAGTTGTCTCGTGTTTCTTGATTACTCTTACAGTCATCTAGATAAGAAGCTGGAAACATAGATCAACATTAACATAAACAATTAAAATGTTTTCACAATTTTTTCAACTTAATAATGCATTCTCTTAATTCGTACATAGGATGAAACCCACGAGACATCGATCCATTAGTGACTTAGGTCATAGATCACGTACACCTGAACCGCAGGAACCCAAGTTCAGACCTCAAATTTTATAGGATCTTCATCAGATGATAGGTGTTGTGTAACAATGCCATCACCATTGTAGGAGATGAGAGAGGAGGATGTCTAGTCAAGAGACAATGAGATGAAAGGCGAGGATGCACATTCGAAGACACTAGAGCATGATATCTCAAGCCGAGAAAGCTCGCATAGCCCTTCCATTCACCACAAGAGGGTGGCCTCACGCCTTCGTAGACATTCACATAGCTTGGAGGGACCATTTGGGGATAGACGACCCATTCACCTGTTGGACTGTAACACAAGGATCGTGATATATACAACATTAATAAAGACTTTCTAAGTTTATAGATACCTATGTACATCAACACAAAGGATGGATTTGGGGACCAGTCATGGCTCCACAGTCCTTAAATATGCTTTTTCTTACAGTCTTACAAGAGAAATGTGAAATCCATGTTCGCCATACACCTTCTCCAAGATGCCTTAGGCGTTTGGTAAAATAATGAGGAGAAAAATCTCCATTTGACTTGGATACAATGACCTCAGAGTTGTTTAAGGAGTGTTTTAGGGCTTGTTATATGTCAAAGCATTTTGTGCAGAAGAGGATTGATGAGTTTCATGACTTAGGATAGGACTTTGGCACAATGGCATAGTATGAGGGAAACTGCTTGGATCTTTTGCAGTATATGGACTAGCTACTTGATGAAAAATTATAGATTGATAGGTTTATTTAGGGCCTAAATGTAAACATAATAGGATATGTTAGGATACTATCTCCTCCCATGCTTGAGAAGGCCATTGAGAAGGACTACTCAGCTAAGGAGAACAGGACTAGGGTGTAGGATTATCGAGATTGGAACAAGGGAAATATTAGAAGAAGATGCAAGCCTTTCAGAGTTAGAGGTCATGGGGTATAACACATATGCCTTGAAGAGGATTTTTTCCTCCTCCAGGAGTATTGAGGGCTCCAAAGCATCCACAGTAGCAGACACAACATCAGGGCCACAAGAAAAAAAGGGCTAGACAAACTCAGAGATTACAAAGAGGTGGAGCTAGAGGAGGGTTTTCTGGAGCTAAGGATAAGAGACATGTTACTTAGTAGGTATAACCAACTCACATGCAACACTTTACTAGGGTTTGAACAACAGGATCAGTTCACCAGAGAATAGGAGGGACCCAATCTTAGATGGGTATAGGAGGATGTTTTATTTATGGGTCCCCTTATCACTATGTGTGCATGTTTCCACAAAAACCCACTACTCCTAATACGCACATAGCCCCTAGATCTGAGAAAATAATGGGGTATGTAGGACATGCCCATCGTGTGTATCCAATGGTTGATAACCAGTAGGATGAGCATTAGGCGACAATTATTGAGACAAAAGGTACTATCAAGGGTATTTTTGTCTCAGTACTTATTGATCTAGGTGCTTTATATTCTTTTATATCTCCTTATGTAGTAGACCAGTGTCAGCTAGTTGTGGCTAGGAAACAAGATAGTTTGCAGGTTGGGTTGGCCTCTAGGGATAAACTCACCATGGAGTTGTATGTAGAGAGTTGTGTACTTTATTTGGGAGTCTTTTCCACTACAATTGAACTTTGAGTTATATCCCTAGGATCCTATTAGGTTGTTTTGGGAATGGATTGGATCAAGACTCATCGAGCTAAGGTGAATTGCAGGAATAAGGTCATTAAGTGCCAAGATGATCTTGGGAGTGTAGTTGTGATTTCTAGGATGTAGAGGCCTATCTATTTACACATGGTCTTGAATAATCAACTCAAGTGGAGCATGCGTAAAGGTTTTTAGTTGTTTTCTATCACCATCAATGATCAATCAGAGGGCACTCCAGAGCATTCAACCTTAGATGATCATATAGTTTTGAGGGATTATTGAGATGTGTTTCTAGGGGAGATTCTAGGGTTACCACCCAACAGAGACATGGATTTCACCATTGATTTAATGCCATGATCAACACCAGTTTCTAGGGCACCCTATTAAATGATGACTCCAAAGCTTCATGAGCTCAAGTTTAAGCTAGAGGAGTTATTGGAGAAGGGTACCATTCGCCCTAGTGTATCTCTTTGAGGAGTGCCAATCATATTTGTGAAAATGAAGGATGGTTCTCTCAGGATTTATGTAGACTTCATGAAGCTCAACAAAGTCACAATAAAGAACTGTTATCCACTCCCTAGGAATGATAACTTGTTTTATTAGATGTGACGAGTGAGTGTGTTCTCCAAAATTGATCTCAAGCCAGGTAAACATCAATTGCACATATCATATGTAGACATCCATAAGACAAATTTTTGAACATGTTATGGGTATTATGAGTTCACAATTACCCCTTTTGGTTTGACCAATGCCCTAGCTATATTCATGAGCCTCATGAATGGAGTTTTCAGGGCCTTTATTGACCACTTTGTCTTAGTGTTCCTAGATAATATATTGATTTATTATTTTTTTTAGGAGGAACACGAAAAACATTTAAGACAGGTAATATAGGTTTTGAGAGAGGAGAAGTTGTTTGGGAATTTGAAAAAATGTAGCTTCTTCCAGACAAAGATTTATTACTTTGGACACATCATATAAGGGGAGGGTATCTCAGTATCTCCCTCTAAGATACACGTAATTCTTGATTGGCAAATGCCAACATCAATTACTATAATGAGAAGTTTCATGGGGTTAGCAGGTTATTACCGCCTATTTTTACAGGATGTTTCTAGGATTGCTCACCCTATTACCTCCCTTCAAAGAAAGGGAAGAAGTTTGATTGATCAAAAAACTGGGAGCACACCTTCCAGTTGCTTAAGGAAAGGTTAACCATGTCACCTATCTTAGTTGTTCTGTTCCCAATAGAGGATGTAGTTGTTTGTACTAATCCATCAGTAGAGGGTCTTGGATGAACTCTTATGAAAGAGAGTTGGGTTATTGCCTTTGATTCACGTAAGATGAAATATTACGAGCTTAACTACCCTACTCATGATTTAGAGCTTACAATAGTTGTTCATGTTATTGTGCATTGGCATCATTTCCTTTTGGATAGGCCATTTATTTTGAGGATAGATCACCGTAGCTTGAAGTATATCTTCTCACAACCAAACCTCAATGCTCGCCAATGCCGTTCGATGGATTTCCTTTCTGAATACGACATGGAGGTGCAATATATCAAAGGAAAGGAAAAATTCAATGTGAATGCACTTAGTAGATGACATCATTTGCTTGCATCCTTGACACTACGATCAGACTAGAGAGGCATGATTCTTTAACACCTTCCAGAGGAAAGGTTTTAAGAGGGTGGTAGAAAAAAAAATTAGTCATAGGGTTCATTGGAGGGTAGATTGTTAGGGTGAATTTTAGAGGTAGATGGTTTAATTTGGTTCCATAATGCACATATGTGTGCATAAGTTGTGTGATTTGTGTAGATTCATCCTTATAGAGGCTCATCGAGCCCCATATGCAGCACATCTAGGAGTGAAGAAAATGCATGTCGATCTGAGGGAGTTATATTTTTGGCCTGGTATTCGACATGACATAGAATATTTTGTATCATGTTGCCTTGAAGGCCAAAGGGTCAAGGCAAAGCATTCTCTTCCCACATGACTATTACACCTTTATGATATTCCCAAGTGGAAATGGGATGTGATCTCTATGGATTTCATAGTAGGACTCCCTATGTCTTCTTATCATCATGATGCCATTATGGTCAATCTAGATAAGATGACCAAGCTTGCATATTTCTCACCAGCCAAGGTTACCTATAATGCAAAATCCATTGCCAAATTATTTATGGAGTACATTTATAGATTCCACAAGATTCTAAATACCATCATCAATGACAGGGATACCATTTGCACATCAATTTTCTCAACTTCCTTGTAGGCCGCTTTGGGTACATAGATTAATTTCATCTCATTATATGATCCAGAGATAGATGGAAAAATGGAGAGGGTTAATCAGGTACTAGAGGACATGTTGAGAATGTATTTGATGGACCAACAAAAGAAGTGGGAAGTGTTATCCAATTTTTCCCCTCAGGAAAAATTGATCAAACACGACCTTGCACAAGAGAAATGGAGAGGGTGGTTCAGTCGTGAGAGCTCACATATGATTTCAAAAATCAAGTTCCAAGAGGGATAAAAAATGGAGATGCAAGGTCAAAAAATCAATGGCCGAGAAATTGTCAAAGAAGATCAAAGATCAAGAGGAAAAGAATCGAAAGGCCCGAGTTTTAATTTTTTGCATTTTTGGCGCTTTGGAAAAAAAAAGGGCAAAAATGGCTAAAAAAGTATGAAAATTACAAAATGTCCAAAATTCTGAATTCTGAAAGTCTGAAATTTCAGACTTTCGGGATTTTTGGTTTCAGAAATTCTTCGTTGGAATGTTGGAAAATGGGCTCAAAATATCTGAAATCTGAAACTCTGAAAATTTGAAATTTTAGACTTTCAGGTTTCGGAGTTTCGGAACTCTTGGACCCAAATTTTTGAAAAGGGAACAAAAAATCCAAACATTCAAAGTTTGAAGACCCGAAATTTCATAATTTCAAGGTTTTCCTAAACCTTGGGATGTATGCACGAAATGGCCCCAAAATTTCCAAAAACTTGAAGTTTGAAATTATGAAATTTAGACTTTCAGGGTTTTTAAGATTTTGGGAATCACTCCAGGATAAGGAGTCAGAAATTCTGAATTTTTAAAGTTTGAAAGTTTGAAATTTCAGACTTTCAGGTTTCGAACTTTCAAAACTTTTAAGTAATTTGACGGATGAACAATGTTTTTTCTCTGAAATGCAAATGTCCAAATTTCTAAAGTCTGAAAGTTTGAAATTTCAGACTTTCAGGTTTCAGACTTTCATAACTCTCAGACAAGATCAACAGTTCACCATTTTTGTAGAATGCACCTCAACCTTTAGATGGCCATAAATTTTGACTAGGAGCTCAGATTTGCACAAGAGAGGACTTTCTGGAAAGTTCTCGATGTTTTTAAAAGTGGGACTAACATATTAAAAATGAAAAATATATTTTTCCATTTTTTGAGGTGTCCCAGGTTTCTCACCTACCATCATTAATGAAGTATGGGCTTCCTTTCTTACCCAACAAGGAATGGTACATGGAGGTATTGGTTTTGTCATGGCACCCATCACTGTTGCAGACAAATTCAATGCATTTTGGGGTAGTTGAAGCTGGATTTCGATTTCTTCTCATCTCCTTCTCTCATTCTTCCTATATATTGTAAGGAGTGGCATATTTCTAAAGGTTGGAAATTTTGTCTTTGTACCCTCCCTTCTTCTCTTTTCTCAAAGTGGATTTGTGGAGTTCAAGCCTCCCATTCAATTTATAATACAATTTTGTGCCTCCTAACCATTATGATGTATTTTATCAAATTTGTGGAGCAATAATACAAGTATGTGGGTGATTTTCAACCCTCTCTTATGTTCATTGCATCCTCCTGATCTTTCATGTCAATCTTGGTTATGTGTATGGTGGTTGTGTTACATTTGAATGGTTTGTGTTTAATGGAAAAACAAATGTTCAACATTCCTTTGGTGCATCACCTCTATTAATTTAGGTTTATTTTCTTGCATCTTCTCAACCCTGTCTCCTTGGCAAGTTAGAGTAGATCCTCTACAAATTGTATGTGTGCACCTGAACAGAGGAATAGAAACCAACCTTCATCTGGAGAGCTTTCCTGATTGCAAAGTCCCACACTTTTTGAAAAGCTCCATGTTATGCAATCACACTGATAGTTTGATCCCATCAAGTTGTCAACATTCAGGGGTATTATGATTACACATCAATAGGAAGATTATCTACATTAATTGGAGTTCGCATATAAAAATAACCATCACAGTTCCACTACTATGGCTTCCTACAAGGCTTTGTATGGTCGACCTTCCAGGACACCTATAATTTGGGATAGGCTAGATGACAGGGTTATTCTTGGGTTAGCTTACCTCCAGGAATTAGATCAGTAGGTTGTTCTAATCAAGAAACATCTTGAGTAGGCTAGAGCACACCATAACGTGTATGGAGACACCAAGAGGATTGATCATCACTTCACAGTGGGTGAAAAATTATTTTCGAGAGTTCTTGCACATAAGATTCCAATCTGTTGTGGAAAGGGTTCTAAGCTATCACGTCGTTTTTTGGGGCCATTTGATATTTTGGAGGTCATCGGCCCACTTCCCTATTGCCTAGTTTTGCCACCATGGCTTACACGAGCCCATGATGTGTTTCATGTTTCTATACTATGAAGATATGTACCTGATATCTCTCATATTTTGGATTGGTCGGCCTTACAGGGAGAGGATAAAGGATAGTGGAGGCTGGAGCCCGTAAGTATACTAGAGCACCAGAGGTTGGCCCTTTGGGGTCGAAACTTAGATCAGGTAAGGGTGTTATGGGATAGATATGATGAGACAACAATTACCTTGGAGGATGCTAGTCCATTGAGGGCTACATATCCCTATCTCTTTTAGTGAATTCCAGGAGAAAGTCTAATTTTAGGAGAGGGGGATGTAGTGCCAAAATTTTATAGCCTCAAATATCTACTGACTTCCTTACTCACGATTATGATTTGGGAGGGATTTTGACATACTTTTGACATTATGTTATGTTATTTGATCTTCATGGACATGTATGGTGATTTGGGTGCATGACACCAATTTAGCTTTGATTAGTATGTTTGGCACATTTCATTTGATGTTGTGGATACTAACATATTACTATGGTATTTGGGCCTAATTAATATATGATGGATACATAGTTAAGTCACACGTCTTGATGATATAGATTATTCGATTATTTATGGGAACACATGATAACATTGATATATGTATTGAAATGGATAACACATGGTGAATTGTGTGAAATTATGCATGTTTCTCATTTACCATTCCATGTTGATGATGTGATATAATATATTGTGTGTTTATAATTGATCATTTATTGAGTAGTTGATTTACACTTGTATTGGGCATATGCGTATAATGTTTACATTGAGTGTGCAAGTTACAAGGCATAGGAGAACATGGGTTTCATGGAGGCTACACAAATTGTGCACAAGCATCCCATAGAACTAAGTCCTAACCATCTTATTTGTATGAGGCCTTATTGTTTGGTTGTATTGTTGGGCGTCATGAGTGACCCTTATTTGTAATGTTATATTCCTATAAAAATTAATTGTGTTTAGGCTGCTTAATTTTGTTAGTAAACTAGGTTGGGGGACTTAATGGTCTCGACTTGCATTAAGTATGTTTTTGTGTAAGTGTGTGTTAATTAAAGAAGATTGCGATGACATGATCACCCTTGAGTGGGTTCCACATCCTCTACATATGTTTCCAAATGTGCCAAACCCAAAATTAGGTTATTTTTGTCATTTTAAGTGACCCCTTTTAGTTTTCGAAGTTCATTTAGAATGAAAACAAGCCCTTGGACCATACCTACTAGGTAGGGGGCTTAATTCCAAGGAATGGAGGGAGTTTCCCTTCCATTTTGCCTATCTTTTTTCACCATCCATGTAAGATGGGTTGGAATATGTGTGTTGCGAAAAGTTGCATAAGCTTGTCTCATTTTCTTTTCGGGTAATTTGGGAGAGGGGTGTTTAAATGTAAGTTTATCTTTTCTTTATTGTTTTTTGGGAATCTTGATTTTGAGGGAAGAGAGTGGTGACACATGTCACCCCCTCATTTGTGAGGAAATTTATTTGTTTTTCATCAAATACTCCCTTATGCGGGAGAAATAGGGATTTTTTTGGATTTTTTTTTGTGCTTGGAAGATTTTAGAGTTGGATTTTTTCTTGGAAAAAGAATTGAGAAAAGCTTAGAGATTTGGATAGCTTGTGGACGTATCCTCTTTGGTATTATTTTGTGTTATTTGGCATGTTAGATCTTATATTTTCTTATGGTTGAAATTTGTGTCTTGTTGCGTGTGTTGTATATTGCTTGGGTATGTTGTATGTTATTTTCTCCATCCATCATATGGCTTGATGGATTTGAGAATTTTATTGGAGAATATGGAGGAATTTCACCTCTCAAACCTCATGGCTTGATGGGAAATCCATGTTGGTTCTTTCATCCCCTCATATGGTTTGTAGTGGGGTAGGTGGTTCATATGGTTTGAACCCCCTTCCCCATCCTTGGAGTGGAAACCCAATGAGTTTGAAAATCCTCCCAAAGAGGATGTTAGGTGAATGAGAGGAGAAATTAGGAGAGATGATTATTTTTGAGGGATAAGGATTATTTTTAAGATCTTGTAAGTGTGTATCTTATGGTAGGACCACACTATTTAGAATTATTGGATGTCTCCACTCTTCCCCATTGTTGAGGATGAATATGGTTTTCTCCTCTTTTTATTTGGTTGTTAAATGTTGTATATGATATGCGTGTATTAATTTCTCCCTTATTCTTTTGCACATTAGTGGAAGCTAGCTCTCTCTCCCATGTTCTTGGGGGAGGCTATAATGACTTCACACCTTTGGAAAGGCATGTAATGATGCTTATAGGTTGGGTGGTACACCAAGTCTTTCTCTATGTATTGGATTTTATGAAGAACACAAAGTTGGAGCTCAAGTTTTGAAGATGGTTGGAGTTTTTTTCATTGATATCTTAGCATCATATTGTTCCCAAATTTTTTTGGGAAGTTATAGATATTTTTATCTTATGGATATGGCTATGTTGGAAGATTATTTGTCTTTGTAAGGTTCCCATTTTGGGATTGAGATTTCTTTTGATCAACTATTGTTACATTAGTATGTGTAATCTTCCTTCAATCTTGGAATGAAGGCTTGTAATGCTTTTCTTTGTGCATCTTAAGGATCTTGGAAATATGTTGTATTGGAGAGCTTAAGTTTCATTATAATTTAAACTATTCCTGGATCGAGAAAGTTGTAAGAACTTTGTATCTTGTAAAACAATGCAAGTATTTTCATAAGAGTCCTTCTTTCTTTAAGATATCATTTTTTGTGGTTGATATATTACTTTGAAAATAAAACAATTGATTGTTATCTGAAGTTGTGGTTGAAAAAGAGTAATGTTACTCTTGTATTTCTTGTTGGTATGGTTAATGATCAAGGAGAACATGATTGAATACAAAATAGATTCCAATTTATTTCTATACAATCTTAGGAATATGGTTATTTATTTAAATGAAAATTACTTCTACTGGGAATCTAATTAATACTTGGATACTAAAAGTTTGGTTGAAAGAAAAATCTATTTTAGTAGTTTCCTTCAGATTATAACAAAAACACATTTCTCTTAGAATGTGGATAGGTAAGTGAACAATGTTTCTTTTTTTATATACTTAGAATGAATGCATTTGTAAATCATTTATTGATATACAATTTACTTGCTTAAATCAATTCTTCTCCTTTTACCTATAAAAACATTTTTTATAATTCATATTAGTGAACATATGTATATAAAATTTAATATCAGAGATAAAACAAGATGCTTGAATTGCATGTTTTTTACAAATATAGAAATGTAAAATAGGTCCCGATATAACATCATATATATTAATAGATTATATAATATAAAAACATATACATATATATATATATATATATATATATATATATATATATATATATATTATATTGTTATATCTAAAATAATTTTATTTTATACATATATATATATTTATAAACAAAAAAATAGATATAAAAAAAAGTGGACTACATACCCTATGGTGTTGGGTTGCATGAAAATTAAATTAAAAAAATATTATGTTTGAAGGGGCCGAGCCCCCCCAAACCTGTGTAGAAATCCTTGGTGGTGTGGTCGTAGGCCACACCAAAACTAACTATGGTGTGCCCTATGGTCACACCACCGCGCCGACTCAAACCTCCCCCAACACGATACCACCATTCCAATCCCCAATCCCCATAACCCCAACCTCCCACACCTAACACCCCTATGGATTCACCAAAATCCACTTTGTCATAACCCTAACCCCCTCTCCAAACTACCATTGCCCAACATTCCCTAGCAATAGCCATATAGTTGTTATCACCGAATCACAACAACCTATGGTTTGCACAAGTGTGTGTGCTTGAGCTCATAGTGTGATTAGATAACATGGGTACTATCTCCAAGTTGTGGGACTTGTTACTTGAGCTAGACTTCCAGAGAAAGATGGTTCTTTCTCCTAAACTGCCTGCCACAATCTACTCTAATGCACGTAAAACTATCCTTGTCCTAATCTAAATTTCCAAGGAACCAAGGAGACAGAAAGTGCATGAAAATAGATCCTAAACTAAAGTGGTGATACACTAGAAAAAGAGGGTGTGAGAACAATCTTCCAATGTGTGAAAAATAGAAGCAAATTGCATACTAGAAAGGGTGATGACATTTCTCCTCAGTCTAGAAAATGTATTCACAACAATATTTTAGATATACACAATGATAATGAATCCCTACAACATCATAAGATAAACACAATATATTTGCAATGAGGTTGAAAGAGGCAAGAAGAATGCAAACAAACACAGTAGGGGAAGAGGCATCCACAAACTTGTATTTATTACTTCCATTGATATGCACAGTTCAATCTATTACAAAATAAGGGCCTGGATCACCATGCAAGGAGTCCACTACAAGGGTCTGCAGAACATTGGCTTCACAAAACCAATTTTGACAGTGTTTTGCTACTTAAAAACTATCTCCCTCTACAATGAGCCCAACACTCCAATTTATAGAATTCTAAGAGCAGAAAGAGAGAGAGAGAGAGAGAGAGAGAAATGAAAATCCTAAAAAATTGTCCTCCCACCACTTGCAAGAGGTAGTAAATGAAGTGAAATGATGTTTTTTTGCTTACAAAAGGCCCCCATACTATCCCATAGCTTGCAGCAGTGAGAAATTTCTGCCCATGCTTCATTGAGTGCATATCAACTAAAACATAAAAATCATTGTTCTGAATTGGGCACGTTATCTACAAAATAACCAACTATTCTTCATAAAATTCTTAGATTTATTTATTTTTTTGCATCAGGATCTCAAAACCATGATTCCAATGATACCAATTTTGTGTGATTTTTGTTGAGAATTGCAAAAGATATGGCATTCTGAGTGTAAACAGATGTTTTGGGTCTATCAAGGGATTTCCGTGCATTTCACGGGACTGGGTATTTAATTGACTGGAGCTAAATATGTTTCTTTTATTTTCATATACCTACCCTCATTATGAAAATAATAAATATAGTTTATGTGGCATAGATTGGATGTCATGCTCATTTTAGAAATGTCAAATTTCATAAAAAAATAGAACTTTGGTGTCAAGGCCCGATTATGAGTGTTTGAAGTTCAAAGAGTCGAGCATTGACTTTTCCTAGGTATGCATTATGGGTTTTTAATGAACTACATGTCCTATGCATACTCGAAATAGGTCTGCAGCCTCCTTTCTCCGCATCGCCCGATTCAGGCTTTCCTGACGACATAATTGTCCCGTCGTTGGCACACGTCAAAACAGGGTCGTAAGCACCTCTGCTCCAAAGGACATTCCACTTTGACTTGGCCCTTTGTGTAGGAAATTTTAGCTTTGCGGGTCACACAAGCGAGTCCCAACGTCCCAACTATTCCAAACCAGGATTTCTCTACTTTCACCGCAAGACAGGCACAGACCCACCTTGCATAAGATCAAGGCGCAAAAGGGGACCTTTTTGGAGCCCGACTGTCCCGGGAGGATCAAGAACTTGTGTAAGGGTGTGCAGAAGACCTTTTTCTGAGGAAACCCCGGGCGAATACAGGTGACTTGCGGCATGATTTCAAAGTTTTTGGGAAACCGTACACGTAGGTGCGCAATGTCCCACAGACCACCTGGGAAAAAGGCATAATCCACCATAACCGATTCCTTTGCAGGTAGGGATTGTCCATTTCACCTTTTCGAAAGGGAACGCGATGATAGTCCCAAAAAAGTCTCGTAGCACCTCCTGGAAGACAAGGGATTTTTCTGATTTTTCTGGAAAGACTACACCAAGTTTCATGCGTTTTGGATTTGCATGTCCCAACTGATCCCACGTGAAATTGTCATAGCCTGAATGACAAGTAAAAGTTATCCAAATAACTAGGAGAGTTATTTGGATAATATCAATATAGAATTATATATGTATATACACATATACAAATATGTGTGTCATGTGTGTTTTCTAACTCCTTGAAATATTTTCAGATGAATAGGGAAGTTAGAGAAGAGAACATCATAGGACATCCCATTAACCTGATTTTTTGGGCCTCTAACCAATTGCTACTTGCTCAAGCATGCATAAAGAAGATTATGCAAATTATCCAAATTACCTCGTGGGGTGAATTTGGGATAACAAAAGAAAACATATTCCATGGGTTTAGCATGATAACTGTTGCGGAAATTTGTTACATCATATTTCTCGTGTATTTATTCGACCCTAAGGTTCACATTAAATCCTACACATCATTTAAGGGAAAGAAGCTTTAGTAGACTGAGAATGGTATGAGAAGGATTTTAAGAATGTATCAGTGGAGCATAATCACTATGTACAAAGGGTATCTAGACTATTCAAATATGACCTATATGGTAAATTTTTTGTTTGAATGAATCCTTTATTAGAAATGATTTGGGCACTAAGTCCTCGTGGAAGAGGATTTCTTTTCATGATTCATTACACATATGGAATTGATTAAGGAGTTAATGAGCTGAACTACCCCACTCAAGACTTGGAGCTTCCCACAAGTAGTAACATTCCTCTAGAGTCAATGGTGTCCTTTTCTATCTCCTAGATGACAGTTTGTATTGAGCACATACATTTGAGCCTTCATCACATATTAACGTTAAACTGGGAGCTTCAATGCCCATCGAGGAGTTGCAGATAGACTAGAGATTTTTTTAGTAACATGGATATTTTATGTCACTATAAAGGGAAAATAGAATGTTGTTACGAATGTTTTGTGTTGTATGTAACATCGAGTGAAAAGGAAAATTTATCTTTATTTTATTTCTTGCGAGGTATATGGAGTTTTTTTGTGATGCTTGGGAGGTACATGGAGATATTTTTTGATGCTTTGGGAGGTACATGTAGCATCTTTGTGATGCTTTTGGAGGTATATAGAGTTTTCTTGTGATGCTTTGGGAGGTATATGTAGTCATTTTGTGATGCTTCGAAGGTATATGGATTTGTTTGTGATGTATTGGGAGTTGGTGTCATGACTTCTTTATATTCATGTGAGTCTGGTTATGTTTTTTGATGTTGAGGATTGATGTTCCTCATTGTGGTTACGATGTGTACATGCTGGGAATTCCATGTTGTTGTAGTCTGCATATGTTGTAAGTACTTTGTGTCAAGGGCATGTGTGACAAGTAACGTGTTGTGAGGACTATGTATGCTATTTCCATAGTTCAGTTGAGTTCTGTGATGTGATATAGTTGTGAAAGTTTGTAGCAATATGTCTTGGGAACCATTAGTGTTGTGTTTCACCCTATAGGTGGCACCATGCTGTTCGTTTTGATGGGTACCCACAAAATTAAACTAAAATCTTAAAACAATGAAATATTGAGAGCTTGAGATTAATAAATATTGATACAGAAAAGAGTAATTAGGTAATCATGTAAACTAAAAAATACCAATCTTCACATAAAATTAAGAAATTATCAGCCTTTCCCTCTTCCGTTTGGTTGCACTTTTACAACAAGTATGTTTTACTAGTGGCATGAATCATTGATTCGTTCCTCCTTTCTCAGGGGTACCTCTTCTAAAAAAATTTTTGTGTCACATCAAGGATGATGCTATTATAAGGGGAGGGAGATGTGATGCCACAATGTTTTCTGGGAATTCACAAAAATGGCCAAAAATAAAATTAAAAAAAATAAAAAATGAAATGAATGCGTTTAGTGGGGGAGGAAGTTGAAGTATTTAAAGGAGAATGGTGGAGGACTTAGGTTGACTAGCACATGGCAGGGGTCTGAAAAAGTGCATGTGTGGTCAAAAAGTCTTGTAGACTTGTCATTTCCTTGAATACTAATGCAAGTACTTAATTTGAGTTCCAAAGGCTTTAACCATGCTAAAAACCTAGCTTCATGTTGTAAGTTTAGTAGTAATGGGATAGTTCCAACACATAAAAAAGGATAAGGGACTGTGTTATACAAAGTTACAACTGTTATCCATCCTATTATAAATTCCATTATGTGTTATTTAGCCTTAAAAGTAAAGGGAAATATAGAGCCTAGTGTGGAATCAACATTTCTCCATTCTTGTTGCACACAATGTTTTAAACGTGTTATTTTATGTCAGGGGAAGTGAATTTGTTGTTGTAGATCTTATTGGACATGTTCCAATACCTTAAGAGAGACTCACATCTGGTCATAGATTGAAGGATCGGTTCCCTATGTTAGGCACCAATGGGAAGGCTTGCAAAGTAGGAGCTGCTCTTAGGCTCTCAATACATTTTTTTCCTAATAGAAAATCAAATGTTGTACAGATTTCGAATTGGTGTTGGACAAAAATATGCGGGTGTTCCCAACACATACTTCTCTCTGAGAAAAGGTGGGAAGATCAATTTGTATCAGGATGCTCATGTACATGACAACCTCCTTCCTCCTGTTTAACTTGGTCATCAAATTTGATATGGACATGGAAAATGTTGGTAGGATATTTGTGAGGCTATTCTACAAGATCAAAATTTTATATACATTACTAGATGGTCCATATATGACAAGATTAATGTGGTGCATGGAATTAGAGATTCAAATCTACTCCATTCAGAGTTCACCTTAGGGGATCTTATCAAGTTTAAATCAAAAGAAGGTTCATAGGTGGTGTGTCTTGTCTAGGATAATCCTACATCCAAAGACATGTTGATGTTCAAAACTGAAGGCCTTATGGGAACCATTGATGATGAACTATGAAATTTCTTCAAGAACTCATCTGTTCACGTCTTACTATTTCCTCAAACATCTGGAAAAAAAACATAGCTAGATCAAACAACTGGTTTGATGGCACCATGGAAATATCCATGAAAATGCAACTTGCATGTTTTAGGTCAAACCCAACCACATCTTATATGAAAACACACATACATGGGATATAAATACGCCATAATATGTGAAAATCCATTGGTTTGGGACACATATGGATGCCATTTGAAGATTATGGAAAATACTTTTCTTATGTCACATCATACATTGAAAAGTTCCCTGTTAAACATACATGTGCTTTGGAAAGGGATGCGAACAGTTGATAATATGGTGGTTGAAGTGGGTAAAAAGACTCTCAAACAAAGGAATTTGGGGGAGTGTACTAGAAGCATGTAAACCATTTGATAGAATTATTGGAAGAGGGGTGAAGCCTTGTAGAATGTGGGTGAACCCACCTAGAGAACCTCGTGCACTAAGGATGCTAATATTTTCTAGGAAATTGCATCCTTACCTTTATCTCTTATAATTTTCATATAATTCGGTTCTTCATTTACAATAAAATAAAAATATTAAAATATTAGATACTCAAATATTTCGAATTATTAACCAGACAACTAGTGTCATCAATAAAACAACACCTCGTGAGTTTGCTATCGAGTTACAATTTGACCCTCAACCATGTCACGACCAGAACCTAATGCATTGATAAACCTAGGATTTCAAAAATTGGTACACATGTCCATTGGTTTGGCGAAAGCTAAACTAGTTAATTAAAAGAACCATTTTTGTCTACCTTGTAAAGATAGAAAAAATGCAATTTCTAGACACGTGTAGAACAACACTCTGAGCCTCATAAAGGAGATGTCAAACGTCGTATATTTTCCTTGTTATGTAAAGTGTCACATCGAGCTTTAACTCGACATCATTTGAAAATTTTCATTCTCTTCATTTCTCCTCTAGGATCCCTATTACCCCATTTTGCACTTTTAGGAATTTGTTAAAACTGAAACGTTGGATTTCATTTCGGCTCGCCGTTTTAACCCTGTGCAAAAAAATGTTTTTCTGACTTCGTAAAGCTCTAGTATTTTTACTAGAATTTTTTTTGGAAACTTTGGTTTGGGGAAAAAAAATCTTCTTGATAGTTTTGAAAAGGCATTTTGTAGGCTTCGGGTCGCTATTTGACTAGGTCAAATTGGCTCAACTATGACTGATGGCTCTAGAAAATGCATCGCCATTTGCAAACCGTTTACCAGTTATCAGTTCTGTCAAATCCAATAGATCTCTATATATATTAGGAAATGTAGGAATATTCCCATGGAGATTCTAACCATCAAAAGTCAGTTTTTGAATGAGAGTTCTTATCCCTCAAGCTGAAATTAGTTGCTATTGAAAAATTATGACCGCTGCCCCGGAAAACTAGCTGTCAATCGTAAATTGTTCACTAGTTCCAAATTATGTCAGTTCCTTTCAACTAATAGTTTAGAGCTGGACATGTAAGAATTCTCCTGTCATGAATTCACATATCGAAAGATAGTTTTTTAACACACTTTCTTAGCCTCCGAGTAAAAATTGGGCATTTTTACAATTAGCAGGAAAATGTAAAAGAAAGTCGTAGGACCCTAGTCAAGTTATAAAACAACTATGGAAACTTATTAATACTTGTAAATAAGTGCTGAAATTCTATCTTGTGGCTTGGCATGTGAAATTTGAATTTTGGGAAAATAGTGTTTCTCTCTCTTCCCTTAGTTAAGAAATGAAATGAAATGAACATGTTCCCTAACCCTCTCTTGTTGCATATGCATTATTATTAATATGCAAATGAAAAAAAAACTATCATTAATTATGCTAGATCTAGGTGGATGCCATGTCGACGATTTATCGTTGATTTCATACTCATATGATTTTGCAAGATGTAAGTAAGATGGCGAAACAACATGGTTGTGATTCATTGTATATTATTGTGATTCATGTATGTTAATGGAAATAAATTTATATTTATTGATATGTTACAATAAATAATTATTATTTAAATATGGAAATATGAATGTGATGCTATATTTAGAGGTGCTTTGGGAATTGTGCATTTAAATATAGGTGTTCTTTTGATTTAGATTTACGTATGGTAAAAGGGGGGGTTGGATAGATATGTTGAGTGAAATTATAGAGGATAGTTTAACATTTTGTGAAGTATTGATAGGTTTATTAACGCATTTTTGTAATATTTTTAAGATGCTAGTGTTTAAGTGAAATGTTTAACAAAACATGGGCGTTATTTGATTCCAAAATTTGTAATGGAAAAATGGGATAAATGTGTTAAATGAAATTGAAATTAATAGTTTATAGGGAAATTCCAATATGCAACTGATGATTAAATAATTGGCATGTTGTGTTTCTTACCTTAAAATGTAATAAAGAGATCTAAACAAAACAGTCGACCCTAGTTTAAACTTTGTGTATAACTACCATTCCTGTCTGATTCTTTGTAGCATAGAAAACTAAAACCTTAGGATGAACTTAAATCCTTATGCTTGATAACACCTTATAGATTGAATAAATAAGATCACAAGTTTGAGTTTATCATAATATCTTGTATGTTTAGGGACGTCATCCCAAACCCGATGGTTAGGAATGACAAGCTCAAACATTATCTATAGTATGTGGTTGAATTCCAGGATAAGTAATTTTTTTTATGGTAAGGATAATGTGTTCTCTTAAGGTATTACTCTTGGGAACCAACATTAAACATAGTGTAAAATCCTCTTGGACCGACATACTTTTTGAGTGGTGAAGATTGCCAACTAAAATTTGAAGTCACCTTTAAGAGTTGGGATCAGAAATGAACTTGATACCCAACCCCATTTATCATTTGGGTTTTATGGTGCAATACTAAGAGTTGATTATGAAACTTGGTAACTTTTTAATTTATGATTTGTTGGTAAAATGTAACCACAAGATAATGTGTTTGGATAAAGGTTAAATTTAGGTGGTTCTCAAATCATGTTTAAACCATTTTTTGTTGAGAAATTAAACCCATGTTGTGTAAACTCTAATGTCAACCTTAACCCCTTAAACAATGAACTATTCCATCTTACTCTCCCACTTGTGCTATTATGTAATGGATGTATGATGTGAAACTATGGGATCAGATTTTTAGAGATAAATTCCCTAAGACAGGGACTAGTAGTCTCATGAGGATATAAATTCCATATTTACAAATATTCTACACATTTCATGACAAAAATCATATGAACCTAGTTAAAGAAAAATAAATACCCCTTAAGTTAGATGTAAAAAATACTTAGAAAACCTAATCTAGAAACAAGAAATTAAGGAAGTGCGTTGTCATGTCAGAGCCTTAAAATCCTTAGCTAATTCTTGGAGCATAACTATACTAAACTTATAATTGATGTTTGGCCTTAGGAAGTGTAATCATGGGATGTTATTCCATAGGAAAGTGATACATGATCTTCCTTTTAATGTGATTAAACCCTCTCGTTATGGATAAATAATCTATTTCCTATAATACTTATTGTGTACTAACTCAACTATCAATTTATACATGAATGAAATAAACTTGACCCTAAATCCTTGAGAAAATATGCGAACCTTCCCTCCTTTAGACTCACACTTGTTCTATTGCATAATGAAGCTATGCTATAGGATCAAGAAGCATGCCCTTAGGAGTGAATCCTAGGGATATCACATAGTAGACTTGTGTGTAGGTAAGTAGTCTTGTGTATAAATAACTTCCCTATTAATGAAGAATGAATTAAACAAGTACTTGAAATAATGTCAACAATTCTTATTAAATGAGATACACCATAAGTTAAATGTTAAACAATATAGAGTCGGAATATAGCTAAAGGAAAAAGGAATGTATGATTCATATATCATGAGCCTTTCGGGAACTTAAATTAAGATTGAAACATGTTTGTAATAAATGTGGGAAGGACCATATCTACAAGTTGGTTTTATAGTTGATTCATTATGTTGTGAATTGTTATGTTGTACCTTGTTGGTCAAAAGAAAAGGAAGTGGAATTGATGTGCATCACATGTATTCATGTTGTCTATGTGGGTTAATGCTTGCGTAAACATATCATTTGTTGTGTGTTTTCCTAAGTTATCTCCTGTACTATCTTGTGCACTATAATTTAAGTAAAAAATAAATTATTATGGTATTTTTAGTGTTGTCTTTATGTGTGTAAAATGTGGGTGTTACAATTCACCCCTTTGTAAGATAGGGATCCAACTTAGTGCATTGCTAACTCTAACATTTGTTGTTTCAGATTTAATAAAAGGTGTATTTAATTTTATTTATGATTGATACACTTCTTTTACACCTCCTCAACATGCTTCATCAATGAATTGAACATCTGAGAGCTGATTATGAGTTCCTTTGTGTTTGGAATGTACAATCTATAAGCTTTAAATTATTAACTATACTCTATGAAGATGTATTTTTCTCCTCTATTATCACATTTCCATCTTCTTTTGTTAGGAACATGTGCATATGCTACACACCAAAAAAATCTTAAGTGCTCAACACTTGGATTTCCTCCACTTAATGCCTCTTAGAGTATCATGTTTCATATAATATTTATAAGACATATATTCACCAAAAAGACTGTTGTTACAAAATCTTCAGCCCAATACTCATTTAGAAATCCTCCAACAATGATCATGTTTCTTTCCATATCTTAAATAGTTTAATTTTTCCTCTTAGCTACACAATTTTTTTTTCAGTGTATACGTCGTTGTAAATTGTTTCTTTATTCAATGCTCCTTACAAAATTTAAAAAACTAATTTGAATTATAATCTCCCCCTCTATCCATTCTCAAGGTTTTTCTGTAGTAACCATTGTTCTTCTCAACCATGGCCTTGAATTTCTTGAATACATCAAATGAATCCTATTTCATTTTAAAAATATATATGCATGTCCTTATGCTAAAGTTGTCTATGAATGTAATACAATACTCACTCTTGGATAAAGATGGTGTCTTCATTAGACTAAAAAGGTCTAAATGTATCATCTCAAGAGATGAGATTTCTCTTCAAGATTTTCTTGAGGGAAAATAATTTCTATGTTGCTTCCCGAATATGTAGCCATCACATGATTTATATGGTTGTTCAATTGGGGGAATCCCTCTTAGCATTTTATTCTTGTAAATAACATGCAATCCAAAAAACCTCAATTACCCATACATGAGATGTAAAAATGTAGACTTATCAATTGTCACCATTTTAAACTTTACTACTACCTCGCTTTACATCCACAAAGGAAATGCAATGCCTACTTCGCTTAGACGTTTTTTACTTCACTAGATTAGTTGTTGTAGACATGCTATCTATCTCATATGACATTTTGACATGGACTATGATACTTGACATATTGAAATTTGGATACTATTGTTTTGGCACTTCATGAAAGACTCATTTTGGATGGTATTGATGTGTGTGTGTGTGTGTGTGTGTGTGTGTGTGTGTGTGTGTGTGTGTGTGTGTGTGTGTGTGTGTGTGTGTGTGTGTGTGTGTGTGTGTGTGTGTGTGTGTGTGTGTGTGTGTGTGTGTATTATGTATGTGGATGGTATTGACGTTTGTGGTGCAAGGATTTGTAGCATTTATATTATTTTTATTATTCATGGATGTGACTATATGATGATAATGATGACGTTCTAACATTATATCTTTTGTGAAATTTTTAGATGTTGAATTCTTATACTAATGAATTTTTTCTCAGATTGTGTATATGGATGTTACTTATGATGATGTTTTGTTGTTAAATTGACACATTGAGTTATGATGTTAATTATATATGTGAATGTATGCATGATTTAGTAATATTTCTTTGATGGATTTGATGTGTGCATGAATTGTGCAGTGATGAACAAATCAACTAAATTAACACACATGGGACCAAGGGACCAACACACAAAGGATGCATGGGCCAAAACCTCATGGCCACCTTCAGCAACATTTGTTGTGGGTTAGGAAAAGTGGCTAAGCCTTTTTTATTTTATGGTTGTTTGGATTTATTTTTATCCTATGTTTCTGGCCCCATTTGAGAATTTACCCTTTAATTTTGTAATTTAATATTTATCTAATTTATTTTTCTCCCATGTGTTAATGTGACACTTGTTATGACCCTTTTTAAAGGTGAAAATCATATCAATGGATCCTTAAACTCAAGGATATTATGAGGGCTCGGATTTTAGATTTGGGCATGTGTTTGGGAAACCTAAAGACCACCTAACCTTTTCCTTACCAGTTAAATTTATCCCATACCCCAAACCCATCAGGGTGGAGTGTTTTTTAAGCTAAAATTGCAATTTTAACCTCTTTATTACTCATTTTACCCTTGATATTTATTATACTTGAGTTTCTAGTTTGAATTAAATTGTTAGATAATTTATTTTTTATAAAGGGTAAAGGTTTTTTTGACTAGGATCTTACCCAGGTACAAAAAGACCAACGCCCAAATTTAAAATGAAAGATCAATATAAAAAAAAGTATGGGGAAAAGAAAAAGAACAAAACATCACAAAAATAACAAGCTATCAGAGAAAATACATCAACTCCCAAGATGGGATAAAAAAATGGAGTCAGCTAGAATACAAATCAAAATCCATTGGAAGTCAGCAAGAAATCAACACAAAGTCAACAGCCCAACATCACAATTGTAACTCCAACCAAACTAGTTCAAAATCTTCTAAAAACTCTTTTTGACGTTCTCCAGGATCTTGTTCATGTCCCTGAAGGTTGTAATTTTTTGTGTTCTTTTCCCTACTTATTATGGAAGAAAGGTCCGCTTGTGAAGTTAGGAGGGTAAGAAAATCAAGATTACTTTTGTGCATACTTAGAAAATAACATTGTTTGTTTTTCATTCCTTCCACCTCTTTTTCTATTTGATTGACCATAATGATTAAATCAATCATTGATTTCTTGCCATCCAATTTCTCACCACCAATTTTTTCAATATTACTTTCAAATTCCTCATTTGGTCTAATTGATGATCAAGCTTTGACCTGGTATATATACCTTTGTTCCCCATAGTCATGAGACTAATAGTAGCATCCCCTTCCCCATCAGAATTGAAAGACAAATGAGGGGTGTCCTTCATAGAAACATTAGCCCTCTTACTCTTGATGGGTCGGAAGAAGGTGGGGTCACTTTGACACTTGCCAAAAGAGGGACCAGGAAGAGAGGAAATGGTAGGAAAGACTAGAGGAATGGAGGGGGGTGGCATTGGAAGAGAGATTTTAGCTGAAGAGATGGGGATATAAATGGAGGTTGGGGAGGAAGTGCTGGGAAGGGGAGAGGTGGAGGTGTCAGCAGGATAAATGGAGGATCTAGGAGCATAAGAAAGGCTTAGAGGAGGAGGATGAAGGATAATAGAATCAAAATATTTGTAAAGTAGAAAAATAATAGCATGATGAAGAGGATAGACACGTTTTACTCTTTTTACTTGTTCCATAGAATTCTCGAGGGAATGGAGAATAAAAATTTGACATTTTACCTTCCCCTAAGGTGATTCATTGCTTTATGGTTGTTAGATAATTTATTAATTTTATGGTTGGTGTGAATTTTTTGGAGTGATAGTTGAAAAGTAAGCTTTCTTTCTTAATTTATCCTTTTGGGCTCTTTATTTTTATGGGATTTTGTTGTATACTCTTGATTTGGGGAGTAATGGTTGTTTGACTTAAATTTTAGAGGAAATCAATTTCCTTGGAGAATGGTGTGTACCCTTGGGTGAGGTGGAGTGAGTACACCTCTTTGGCATCCATGTGGAGCCAACTCACCCTCTTCGCTTACAAATTCTATAAATAAGTTGTATGTTTTGTAAATGGGGTTGGCTACACCCACTATCTTACTTATTTTGGAGTTCTTGGTACTTGGAGGATAGCTTGGAGTAGATTGGGAAACTTAGAGCAAGTGAAGTTTATTGCCATGACTCCAAGGTAGAGTCTTGAGTCTTCTTGTAATTGCATTTTTGTTGTATTTATTAAAATATTTCATTTTTTTACTTCTTGATATATGTGTTGTTTTGATTTGAGTGTTTCTTTGGTTGATTCTAGTGTTATCCCTCTTATGGTTTTTATTTTATTTTTGTAATGAGTTATGTTTGGGGAGGGTAGTAACCCCTAGGTTGGATGTTGGAGGGGAGTGTGAATGGTTGATTTGGTGGAGGGAAAAGGATACAAGGTTCTTGTTATGGATTTGGATGTTTATTGTGCTTTTGTTGAAAGGAGTTTGGGGTAGATGGAAATTAGGCCTTTGATGGAGAGAAAATGGGTGGTTTTGGAGGTATAAGGTGTAGTGGAGGAATAAAGAGGGTTGGAATAATGGAGGTTTCAAGGCCTAATTCACTACCCACTTAGAGTTATAAGGATACCAACCTTCATATCTCCCTCTCTAATTTAGATTGATTTTAAGTCATTTTTTTACTTATTTGTTTTGATTGCATTCTTGTTGGTTGTGCTTGTTTTTTGGTTCTATTGGAGCCAGGAAAAAAAATTAGTGTTGTTCAATTTGTTTTTATCTCTTTCATGGTTCATGTGTTGGGGCTTGGGAGCCAATTGGGAAGTTCTCCCCTTCCCCATTGGATACGGTTTGGCGGTGAGCATTGTTTGGCTCCCCCTTGTGTGTTCTTAGACATCTTGTGAAGACATTGACTCCATTTTTATATCTATCTTTACCTTTATTATTAGTAAGTTGATTTAAGCTTGTTACCATTAGAAGGGGAAATGTAATGTGATATAAAAACTATGTAATCATCCATTTTTTTATTTTGAAAGATTTGTATAGTTGTAAATAAAGGATTTTGTAAAAAGAAAGGTTATTTTGGAATATTGTTGTAAAATTTGAAGTGGAAACTAGTGTTAAATTTAGCGATGAATATGTCATGTAAGGAGTGTTTTTGTCTTTGTATATATTGAACATGGTTATTGGAATGATTTTAAAATATTGTTATATTAGTAAATCAATATAAGGTTCAAATGTTTCATTTGGTACATCTAAACTAGTAAGAGTGGGCTTTCATGGTTAGTGAACTCTTAATATATGGGATACACATGGATATGGCAAGGATTTTATGTATAAATGAATGAAAGGGAGATCATATCGATGATGCACAACTCTATTATAAATTTCTTTGATATTTTGCATTACAATAAATTTTTAGCTTATTTTGTTGCATCATAAAAAACCTTGTAACTTTGTTGTTTTACATCATAATAAAATGGAACATTGTTGTTTAATATCTTGTCCAACTTAAAAATTTCTTTTTTCCATTATTTGAAATTTTGGAAAATGGAAGGAAATTTAGCTCTAGGGAAGGTGGATAAGTATATTTAGGTTGAAATTTTTATGTTGTTGGAATGGAAGAAAATCAGCCTTATTGAAGGTAAATAAAATTATGGATTGAAATTTAGGTATACTTTTAGAATGTTATTTTAAGTGTGTATTATTCCATGTTGTGAAGAGAGGTTGATTGATTATAAAAAAATTAACAGTCACTCTGATTTATTATATAGATGTATATAATTTCAAGGAATCTTTCATGTGTAAGACAAATGCATCCTGCCTCGTTTTTCATTGTTGATTCCATTAAAAAATCAAAATCTAAATTCTAGAAGGAAACCAAAATTAAGTTAATAGACCTTATAAACAAGTTTATTTTAATAAGGGCTCTTTGTTGATTTGGTTAAACGCATGAAATTTTCTAAATTTTGTTGAAGTATTGGATTTATTGTAATGTTCCATTGTCATTGAATTCCATTAACACACACACACACAGACATATATATATATATATATATATATATATATATATATATATCTGTGTGTGTGTGTGTGTGTGTGTGTTATCCGGGGTGAGTGGTTGCTCGATCCCTTATCCTTAAAAAAGGAGCATTGTAAATATATATAAAAAGATTTTAAACCCAAGTTTTACGGGCTCACACTCTCCACCCCCACCCTATGCCTTACCATGACCAATTTCTATGGCTACATTACCACACTCCCTGGCTGCCCTTCGGTCACACCCCACGGTTTTCCATCTGACACCCACATCCCCACTCTGTCTGCGCCATAACCTATGACCTAAGGATGTTGTCTCTCATGGCCTCCTGCTTCATTCTTTTCTCACCCACACTGCATCTGTATTCATTGTCTTCTCCCTCCTTTCCCCATCTTCATTCCTCCTCATGCACTCCCCCTACATACCCTGCTCCTAAACAAAAAAAAGAAAATATAAAACAAACAACAAACTAATAAATATAAAACTCATTCACAAAAAGGAAGGCATGTAAAAATTAGGTTAGGTTAATATGTTTATAGTATATATTGATTATTAGGTTAGATATATATAATATGTTGTATATATCTAATGAATGTTATATATTACAATGTGAATATATATAACATATTACATATAATAGTAATATATAGGGTATTAAATATAAATGTTTATATAGATGTCTGATATTATAATATTCTATTGTAATAAAAATATAATAGATATAATATTATTATTATACATAATGTGGGTCTGACGTATAACATAGGTTACATTGAATTTTTGCTATTATACATAACATATAACTTATGTGATATATGAAAAATTAGTAATGTTATATTAAGTATAAGATAACTCCTAGTAACTATATTGTAGACACCTAAAATTGGTTACTCAATTTAGTGTCCCTCCCATCCGTTTACTTGCCTAGGTAACCTGGGGCACGTTTACGTCACCAACTATCCCCTTGGGATATTATCCAATTTGTGATTTAATAGCTTACTCCAAATTTAATTCATCCCATCACATCTTATCCATGAATAATTAAATATTAAATATTTGATTACGCTTCTTCCCATGCATCTTAATCACTTATCCACCCCAAATTTATTCTACCCAGGCATTGCATCCATTTTTAATCTTCCCTAAGCGAGATATTTCCCCGTAGTCGGGATAAGTCTCTTCTTTCTCGAATCGATCAATTTGACCATCTCGGGAGTCTTTTCCCGCGATCGACGCCGACCCATATGGTCGGCGCCGATTTTCTAGGAGCGGGCGCCGATTATAAAAGCAAGCCCAGAACTCAGTTCTAGGCCCCCGGAAAAAGACAACGGAAGAGAACGGAAGAGATTACGAACGAGCGAAAAAAAAACGAACACAAGAGCGAAAGATACAGGTTGAGAGAAAGAGAGATCTTCTTAGCATCAATTGTATCAAATTAGGGCAGATCCTGTCCAAGTCAAATCCCTGAGAGGAGCACCGTTACTCTGGCCCGGTCATATCAGCATCGCATCACCATCTATCATATAGTGACCCTGTTCCAGTGTCTCGCCAACTTCGGTACATCCAACAAACCACATTCACCTTCCAATCCTCAAATCCTATCGCATAGTCCCCGATTGTTCAGTCTGTCTTCAGTTGGCACAGATCTTGTTCAGTCGACGCCGATCAGTCCCAGTCGACGCCGGTCACATCAGTCGCCGCCGATTAGGCCCAGTCGACGCCGATTTCTCTGCAGACAGGTAAAAAGGTCACAGGTAACACAAATCCAGCATTATTTCCCTGTTCCCCTGTTTTCTGTACTTTCTGTCTGCTGTTCAGTTTCTGTTTTATCACTGCAATCAGAAAATCTAGTCTTTATTTACATCTTTTATCATGCATGTTTCTTTTCTTTATTGAAAACGTGGACTGACATCCGCCGAGGGAGCTTATCGCTTCTCGGACCCGCTTCTCGGGCAGTCCACCCATATATCTTCTAACGCCATCTTTTTCTGTCAAGCACCGGTGTTTTGCAGGTTATTCGGATCTATTGTGCAAATTGCTTGTGTGCGCCCGTCTTATCTACATCAACTTCCTCATCCGTCTACATCTTCATCAGGTATCAATTTCATTGAGGTTTTTCAGGGGTTCTTGTGTTTAGTTTGGTACATTAACTTGGACAGGTAACAAATGCGAAATTCTTGATTTACATTCTGGCACGCCCGGTGGGAGTTGAACCAAAGTCCCCTTATTGGTAAGTTCACTCTCTTTTCTAGTTTTGAACTTTGTTCCTTTTCTTCACTGATTTCTATCAGTCCTATTTGAACATTTCTGTTCATCATTTCAATCTTGCTCTTAGGCGAAATCATTATCTTGAAATTTTTCTATTTTCTTAAAATAGAAGTTTTTCGTTTCGCCTTTATCTGGATGTATCTTTCCGGATCTTGTTTGTTGTTTGCTTGATCCTTTCTTGCGGGAGCACTTTGCTTGTTCGTGGGATTGTTCGAGGGGAAGAGCTCAACAACGCGCTTTTTGAAGTCCACACACCTTGGAGAGCTAAATCTACAGGTATTCCTCTTTTTCGGCGTTTTCTCCTTTTTTAGGATTTCTTTGTTGGTTGTTTATCACATCCAAACACTTCAGTTTTTGGTGCTTAAAAAAGAACCTAATCGCATTTGGGAAAGAACTTGTTTGAATTGTCTTCATCGAAATCAAACATTTCGTTTTAAGTGCTTAAAAAGAACCTTTTCTTTGTCATTGCTGCATGCTTTTTCATCTAGTTTTAAACAGGCTGGAAAATTGATCAAAATCGGTAGTGACACTATTTAATTTTTTATTTTTCACCCTTGCACACAAAGCCAAAATCACTAGGTATAAAGCATCTAAACAAAACTCCTTCCCTGGCCTCGCCTACTTGGAAGTGATATCCAAGAGGAAGAGCCTACGCGGTACTCGGGGCCGCGCTATAAATTCACGAAAGATTTTGGTATATATTGGCAAAGCACCCGACTCCCTTATCGCAGCGGTGTGTGAAGTGCGGGGGTAGGCCCCTATATCAAGCCACGTACCGGTCTTTTACTGAAGTGCCTTCGGGACTCCTCACCAAACATTACCCAAACCATCCTTAGTTTGGCTATCTGAGTAGTTCCTGTTCTGAAAAGCCTTCCCTAACATTTTCTTTTCTTAAAAGCATCAAAATTTAAAGGAGATAATCACTTGCGCTGCTTGAATTGTTGGTGCATTAGTTAGGATAATCTTCTTTCTTGCTTGTTTATGACGGTTATCACCCGGTCGCAATCTAGGAAAAATGGCCCAACAGGTTCCTTCTTCCTCCGAAATCACCACCAGCGTGGATGTTTCGGCACCCCTCCCATCTTCCTCGGGACCGCTGTTAGTTGGTTCCCCGTCATGGTCGTATAATCCCTTCCATCAAGCCAAAACAATCCCATCACGTCCAGCTTCTCCTAGTCCATCAGAAATATCTTCTGATTCGGAGTCTATTCCTCGCGGAGATCCTGAATTTCAGGCTCTCCTTGATCGCAATCCGGTAGCCCTCATGGACTACCTAGTACACAAGTCCATTCGAATATCTGATCAAGCACCACCAATCCAACAAGTGTACGATTATCCTCGTGGATCATCCCAGGCCTCTTTAGAGCAGTTTGCATCCATCTCTCTTGCCTCGAGCCACGGAGAAGGGCGAGGGTCCCTATGCCTCCCTTTTCTCTTCCACCTACCATGTTGGACTAGTTCTCAATTAGTCTTACCCATCCCTAACACTGCAGTTACCTCAAATATTCCACAACCCATCTCTGAGAGGTCTTCTGCCCTGGCCATAATAAATGCGTCTGCACACCCGCACATTGCCGTCAATTCGTCTATGCCCTCTATCGTTTCTCAAGGTCAATACCTCTTCATGAGTCAACCCCCTCCGAATAGGCAGTTGGCTCCTACTTTTCGTCCTTTAGGGGGTCTTTCTTCCAATATTCCAGCGACTGTGACATTCGCCCCATCCTCTAGTATCGGCACCCTTGATACCTAATTCGGCAGTAGAAGGCCCCTTTCAGGTCTTGTTCCCCAACATGACCAATCCAACCAACACTCATATTCCTCAATCTATCCCGATCCAATCAACAAACATAGGAATCCACCAATCACAGGCTCCATCCGTCACCCAACCTTTATTTGCTCAACCCACTTATTATCTCGCAGCCTGCCTATACGCAAGCTGCCTCACAGCAAATACCCCCACCCGGGTGTCACCCAGAACACCTGGTTATTCCTCTTATCATCCTATCCAACAACAGATGAATCCCCCATCGACACCCTCAACAACACCCACTACTTGCTTCTCATGTAGGACAAACCAATGTACCTCCTCCCCAATCGGATGTGGTTCAATTTCTCTTCAAGAAAATTACAGACCTGGAAGCCTCCACAAAAGGAGCCCCGTCCTTCATACTCCTTTGAAGAAGTGTGCAATGAACCCATTCATCCTTCGGTGGCTTTTAAGCCTTATCCTCCCCAATGGGAACTTCCCAAATTCTCGAAATTTCATAGTCGAGAAGACCCCCAACAACATCTGCGAGCATTTAAACATGCTTGCTACCCTCATCGTCCAAGATCAGGAGCTCATGGCTCCGTACCTTTCCTATGTCGCTAGCGGGTCCCACTTTGGACTGGTACAATAATATTCCTCAACATTCACTATTTTCTTTCTCTCAATTGGCCCAGATGTTTGTTGAGAGCTTTTCAATAAATATTGCCCATAAGATCTCAATCACAGATCTTTACAACATTCGCCAATTCGACGATGAGTCTATTGCAGACTTTGTCGCTCGTTGGAGAGGGATAATCAACCAATTGTCCTTCTCCCTCCCTCAATCTCAACAGATCGAGCTGTTCACCCGATCTTGTGCTAGTCACATTTCTTCCACGTTAAGAATCCAAACTTTTCATACTTTCGAAGAAGCCTTCACGATGGCACGCAAACTCGAATCTCGTGCCATTGAACAAGGAAAACTAAAACTTCGCTCCAAATCTAAACCCGATTTCTCTCGGTTCACCAAACCAAATTCTTTTCCTCCTAAAGATAAGAATCAAGGGTCCACCAATGCTATCGTATTAAAAACATCGAGAAACCGATAGTACTCCTAATCAACCACCACGAAAAGACCCTTCATCTGCTCGAAAAGGGGCTTCATCATCTCGATCCTTTGCTCCCTTGGGGGAATCATATGCCTCTATCTTAGAAAAAAATGTTGGAAGTTCGCGATGATCGAACTTCCCCCCATTAGGAACATCGATGAAGGCCGAGAACGTCCATTTTGGTTTAGGGAAAACGATTTCTGTCATTATCACAGAACCAAAGGTCATGACATTGAACGATGTCAGACTTTCAAAAATCTTGTCCAAAAATTCATTGATAAAGGCGAGCTTATTTTGGATAACCCAAATGCTCCCCCAAATCAAGCGCTGGACGTTTTCAAATAACCCTTCCCCAATCATGCCCCAAATCATAATTCTTCAGAATCTCAAAAACCAAACACCCACATTATCAATGTCATTTCTACTGAAGAATCCACCTCTGAAACCACGTCATCTACAAACACAGCAATTGAATCAGAACCCTCTTCCACTTCACCAATCACTGAAAATCCCCCATCTTCCGATAGCCCACCTTTGAATATTCCTACACTGCTAAGCACGGATTCATCTCTCTCCGCTCTTTCGTCCGATCTCCCATCCATACCCGAGACAGTGTCTTCCTCATCTGCCTCATCATCAGACATCCTTTCAATGCTCGAGGCAATCACATCCCTTCGAGTTTCCACTTCGGACACATCCACTTCTATTGCTCCCATTCCCGCTACAACTATGCCCTTGATAAACATCCCTATAATCGTGCCGACTTCGGCGGAAGTCTCTTCAACTTTGACTCTTCCTATCTCTTTTCCTATAGTAGTTCCACCCATGATCACTACACCAAAAGTGGTCCCTTCGCAAGGAACTTCTTCATCACTCCCTTCTCCCATCAATAGTGTTACTTCACCTATTAAGGAAAAATCAAAAGAAGTAACACCAACACCTGCACACTCGATTCCTCGAACCTAAACCGCGACAACCAAAACCTAACATCATACGCCATCAGCACCTCCCCACTTGCTTTCTCCGAAAAGGTTACAGTCACCTTATGACGTGGAAGTTGTCACCATCCCTGAAAAAAGGGAAACCCATATTTCGAACCATCAAAACCCTTGGTGCCCTTCCACAAAAATCTCTCTCCACGCCTCATAAACGATTAGATTTGCCCACTGAGAAGGCATCTTCTTCTACACACCTATCAAAGCCATTGTCTTCTTCTACAACACATTCCTCACCAATACTTCGACAAATAGACCTACCTACTAAAAAGACATCACCTCTTCTATCAGGACCATTACCAAAAATCAAGTCACCCTATCTTCCTCCAATTTCACCTACTTTGGGGGCTTCTTCCTCTTCTAAACCGACATTATCTAAATCATCAGTAAATTCAACTAAACAACCCCCTTTGTCTCCAAAAACCGCAAAAATTATCGCATCTCCATCCTCCTCAAAATCTATCTTAGGGGCTCCTCCTCCACCAAAGACAATCATGTCTCACTTGCTCCCATCCCAAGCACCCAGGACCGCTCCTCCAAAATGTCCAAACAAATAAGAGGATCCCTAATAAAGACTGTTAAACCTAACATGCAAGCCCTCTTGCCTCGGCAGTCGGTTCATGTGAAAGAACCATCTTCATCATCTCTATCCTCCATCTTCGTCTACCGGATTCTATACCGAAATCCTTCATCAACTTATCCAATCTTCATCTATAACCCTTCCTCTGATCAAACCATATAACCCGAAAGGAGTGAAACCGGCTTGGTTTAACTCTGATGTGATTTGTGCCTACCACCGTACTCCAGGTCATGATACTGAGGGATGTAAAGCTCTTCAAGCCGTTGTCAAGAACCTTCTAGAAGAAAGTGACCTCTTGCTGGAGGAGGAACAAGTACCTCCTGTCACCCTAGCCTCATCCGAACCTCAACCATCCATTCAGACCTCTAGTGGTTCCACTCCACTTGATCTCCCTCCTTCCCAAATTGACACAATCCATATCGCCACTAGAACCCAACATTATGATAACCCATCTTCATCTTCAACATCTAGACCACGGGTTGTCATTTCTGCAGCCCCTGAAGGCGTGTCTCCTTCCTCATCAGCCCCACGACCCAAGGTCTCCATTCGTGCTGCACCTCGGGCTCAAGTTCCCGTATCCGTTGAGGAGAGTGTTATGAAACAACTCACCCAGGCTCCGGTCAAAATGTCTCTTTTTGACCTCATCCAATCCTCCCCACAACATCGCCAGGCTCTAATCGATAATCTGCGTCGCATCGCAGTAAATTCCGATGAGCCCCAACCCTTTGAGTTAGTTGTTGGACTGAATGGACCATCAACCGCCATTTCTTTCGAGGATTCGGAAATTCCTCCTCTTTCTTCAGAGGATTTGGAAGCTCCCCTCTTCATCACAGTCCAAATCAATAACACTACCCTAAAACGTGTTATGATCGATAGTGGAGCTGCTCTCAATGTCATCTCCTCCCACACATTCGAACAACTTAAGTTACCGAAGAATGTGGTGTCACCCCCACCTTTCGCCCTTCGATCATTTAACGATCAGCTAGAAGTCACTTTAGGAACTGTGGTCTTACCCATTCGAGTAGGTAAGAAGCTGCTTCATGAACTCTTCTATATTGTCGAAGGAAAGTTCCACTATAACATGATCCTCGAACGCTCCTGGATTCGCGCAATGCATTGTGTCCCATCCACCCTCCATCGATGCCTAAAATATCAATATGAAGGCAAAATATATACTCATCCAGGAGATCCTTTTCCTTCCGCACAATGCGACATGACCACACGATCTGCCCCTTTAAAAGAAAATCCATGTTCTCCGGACAAGGCCTCATCTTCTTCTATACCTGCAACCAAACTACCGGATTTACAAAATCTGGAAGAGACATTGCAGCGTTTCTCACTAGGAGAGCTTCCTCTCTTTTCTTTCGATGCCCATCTCAAATCTAATGAGTATGGTAGACCAGACAAACAACCTGAATATCAAACAGGTCTCGGTCGCATCGTCACCATTGGTCTGCCCAATCAACAGACCAATTTCATCTACGGTGGTCTTGATACACCTCATTATCGCCCGGATTCTCCTCCTAGAGCCAAACCTTACCTAACAGGGTTTGATTATCTACAGAATCCCACGTTTGCAAAAACTTATCTATATCGATGCGCGTGGAAAGGTTTTGGCCTTGGAAAATACGAACAAGGTATACATGACCTCAAATCCATTCCCACTCTCATGCCACATCAAAAATTTGGTTTGGGATTTAAACCCATTTCAAAAGCCACCGTCACTATTCTTGATGAACCTCTTCCTACTGAAGAACCACCTTCCCCCACTAAATCAGAAGCATCACTTGATGTGGACGATGACATTTCCATCCCACCTAACTTTTTTTTTTTATCAATACCATTTCCTTAGGGCCGTTAGTCTATGAGACTAACAATCGGTCCACTTCTATACCATTAATCTTCCCTGAAATAGTTGGAGACGACTCTCCCACTATCAACACTATCTACTGTGCGGATGACGATTCTGTCCTCACCTATCTAGGGGCAGAGAATTCATATCTTCCCAAAACCATTCCTTCTGACACGTCTACCCTTCTCAACGAGGCCACTATCGACCTTAATATAGGGACTTCTGAAGACCCTCGCATCATTAAGGTCGGCCAATCCCTTAATCCACAAGAATTAGGGGACTTTACCACTTTCCTTTCCAAACATCGTCAAGCCTTTGCTTGGTCATATGAAGATATGCCAGGGCTCGATCCCGATATTGTGGTCCACAATATCGTTACCCTTCCCAACATCAAACCAGTCAAGCAAAAATTGCGTAAAATGCACCCTAGAGTAGCCCTTCTTGTTAAAGAAGAATTACAGCGCTTGCTCTCGGCTAACTTCATCCAACCCATCGATTATCTGCAATGGGTGTCCAATGTAGTACCAGTAACTAAAGCTACTGGGAAGATTTGAATTTGTACCGACTTCCGGGATCTTAATCTTGCCTGTCCCAAGGATGATTTTCCTCTTCCTAATATCGATCAACTCGTAGATTTAACTGCGGGTCATGAGATGCTTTCTCTTATGGATGGTTTCTCTGGATATAATCAAAATGATCGCATCACTCGTTGGCTTATGCTCATGACAGAATTTGACCTCGAGTTTATCTCGCAAAAGGCTATCAAGGGTCAGGTTATTGCAGATCAACTAGCTAGTGCTCCTCTTCCAGACACTCGTGACCCCCTTGCTCAGTTCCCCGATGAATTTATCCAACAAATTGATGAGGTGTGGGTTTCGTGATGATTCCTCCTTGGGGTACGCCTATCCCAGTCGCACACAAATTGAACTTTGAATGCACCAATAATATGGCTGAATACGAAGCTCTTGTCTTAGGTCTCCAAAATGCCATTAATCTCGGCGCTCGTCATATTGACATCTTTGGTGATTCTGAACTCATCGTTAATCAGGTCACGGGTGTCTATCAATGCAAGAATGATATCCTTCAAAAATATCGTGACATCGTTCTTGCCCAACTCCAATCTTTCGATAGCTTCACTATCCAATCCATTCCTCGTACTGCAAATCGATTTGCGGATACCATGGCCTCTTTAGCCTCCCTTATCCCGCCTTTTACCGAAGACTCGCGTCTTTATGTGGCTGTGCAACGATTAGATCAACCATCTTATCTTGGGCAATTAACGTCAATCAATGCTGTCACAACCCATACTCAGGATGAGTGGTATCAACAGATAGTTGATTATCTATCTCATTCGGTCCTTCCTCCAGATCTGACTTCCAATGGTAGAAGATCTTTTGTCCAACGCGCCAATCGCTATACTATCCTAGGTGGGATTCTTTACAAACGCGGCTTTGATGGTATTTTACTTCGATGCCTCAAAACCCATGAATCATCTAAAGCTATCCAGGAGGTCCATGACGGTATTTGTGGTGGACATTTTAGTGGCTTAGCTGTAGCCAAGCGCATCTTACGTTTGGGATATTATTGGCCTTCTCTTAATCAAGATTGTTGTGAATACACTAAGAAGTGCGTCAAGTGTCAGCAACATTCTAATCTCACGCACATCCCTAGTCAGGCTTTGCAACCTGCGGCAGATTTGTGGCCTTTTTCGTAGTGGGGTCTTGATCTTATTGGTCTCATCAATCCCCGTTCTTCACAACGTCATCATTCTATCATTACTGCCACTGAGTACTTTACTAAGTGGGTAGAAGCCATCCCTCTTTCTTCAACAAAGGCTAAGCCCATAGTTGATTTCGTCTATCAACACATCATTTGTCGCTTTGGCGTTCCACACAAGCTAATCACAGATAATGGTAAGTCTTTCAAAAACGCTGATTTGCAGAATCTCTGCAACGCTTTCAATATCAAGCTCAGTTTTTCTTCTCCATACTATCCTCAAGCTAATGGTCAAGCCGAAGCTTCCAATAAAACTTTGCGTAATATCCTCGCAAAGGTAACTAGTCGAGCTGGTAGGGATTGGCATCTACATATCCCTTTCGCTCTCTGGGCTTATCGGACTAGCATTCGTACTCCTACTGGTGCTACTCCCTTCTCTCTCGTCTATGGGTCTGAGGCCGTTCTTCCTTTAGAGGTCCAAATCCCATCTCTCCGTGTTTCTCTCAGAGAATTTGTCTCCGATGAGGATTATCGTCAAAATCGTCTAGCACAACTTGAATTATTAGATGAGCGGCGTCTTAACGCTCTTGAGCATCATCAAGTCTATCTCGAGCGTGTCAAGCGTGCTTATAACAAGCATGTGCAACACCGTGACTTCAAAATTGGTGACCTTGTTCTTAAGGAAAATCAAAATGTCACTACACTCGAAAGGAGTCAACGTGGTAAGTTTGCTCCCAACTGGATGGGCCCCTACATTATCACTCATAAATATGGGTCTGGGGCTTATCGTTTATCCTCCATGGATGGTATCCCTGAAGCGGAACCTCTTAATGCCTTGCATTTACGGCCCTTCTATTGTTAAAATCTATCTTACACAAATCTAGTCGCAACTCAGATCTTTCATCCGTCCTAGTAACCAGTCATCTACTTTCGTGGTGATTTGAAATTGTGTGGTTCTCCGCCTATTGCCTCGTTTACCTTAAATATGAGTATCGCGGCTCTACTCATTGCACGTTTCTTTTGGATATGTTCCTCCTCATGGTAGGAATACCTTAATCACCACTTCATCTGTCCCAAGTACTTATCTTAATCGGATCTGCTCGGGGCAAGAGTACATGTTCTTCCATGTTCTCTTCCCCTCCATCTGATCTATCTAGGTCTAAACTCAGCTTCTTCCAAAAAAGTTTCAAAAAAAAAAAAAAAAAAAGAGAAAGATGCTATCCAAAAAGATAGACTGATCCCTCGAAGGACAGCTATCCATATATTATCAAGTGAATCAAAAATTCTAAAAAAAATAGACCATACCCTCGAAGGATGGCTATCATTAAAATTCACAATACAGACCGCTCCCTTGAAGGACGGCTGTTTCTCAAAGAAATACTCAAGGCTTCTTGTAATCAATCAGCCTTCCAGTCAGTTTATACACTTTTTAGCATCACTGAAAGACTTCCCGCATCGATCAGTCTTTCCATATCAAGCAAACTTCCCGTATCGATCAGTTTGCTTTTCTATCAAAACTATGAAGCTGAGTTTTGGGACCTTTTGGTCGATCATATGGAGAATCCTCTTTCCCTATTATGGACATGTATTCTGTCCCTTGTAAATTCCAACAAGGTACTTACTTACTTTTCTTTCCGTTTCTATCCTAGATCTGGTTTGCGACTAGTTAGTGTCAGGTTTATTTTAATCTTATATAGGACCTTGTATGCTTGGTCTTTCGGTTTCTTATCGGGATTTTATCTATGGTCGGTTGGAAGTCCGACTTATCATTTCCCTTCTTTTCCGAGTGTCTTCTCTTCTAGGTCACGGTTGTTCCCGCTTTCATCTTAGGCTCTTGCAAGGAGTATTCTCCATCTCTCTGTCTTGCATCCTGTTAAATTGACATTTCACATGTTAATTCAATCACAATTTATCTTCTATCATCTATCAAAACATCTATCTTTATTCATTTCTCATTATAATTACATCCATGTATCAAACACATTTATCTATCTATCCATCAAAATATCGAAAAGTACGTACATCTAAGGTACGTTACATCTATCTATATCTAAATCTATCCATCAAAATGCACATCCAAGATACATTATATCTATCCATATCTAATCCAAACATCAGACACATGTACCTCCAAGTTACATCATGTCCATCTATCAAAGTTCTATCCACATCACATATATCATTTATCAGTCTATATCTATCCAATCACATCTATCTATCCAATCACATCTATTTCTATCATCTATCAGTCTATATCTATCCAATAACATCTATCTATATCCATCTATCCATGTATATCAAAACCAAAAAAAAACATGAGTACAATTATATGCCAAGTAACGTGATCAATCTATATATATACATGTGTGTTTTTTACAAAAATGGGTGGCTTCCAATCGAGCCATCTATACAATGCCTTCCAATCGAGGCTACATCACTATACAAATACAAAAGTCTATCAAATCTCTATATAGTAAAATCCGAAGCGTGGAGGACACTATCTCCTCCACCCTCCTCTCCACCCGGCTGTCTCTCCTGGCCGCCGCCTACCGAGCTCGATGCACCTGCTGCTGGAGGTCTCGGCCCACCTCGATCTCTCCCAGTGCTCCCTCCGCCTGAGGCTCCGCTCGCTGTAGCCGTCCCTGCTCTCCTCCTCGCCCCATACCGAGGCACATCTGGGGCATGCTGCGCTAGGGCATCCTCATAATATCTCACCTCAGCAAGGAGAGACTGGTACGTACTAAGGCTCACAGTACCCGGTGCTCGTAACGAGGCTGCTGGTGCTGCTGGGGCTGCTGGCGCTGCTGGTGGTATCCCTCCTAGAGCCGTGCCCTGTGTGCCAGACTCTGATATGGCACCGGTCTCTCCGTATTTGGCCCTGAGGGCCTCCCTGTGCCGAAAATAGCGGTCCCGCTGCTGGATCGCTGTATCTCGCTCCTGGCGAGCGGTGTCTCTCTCCGCAATCAGGGAATCCCTCTCCTCTGTCAAGGCCCTGATCTCCTCTAGAGCTACCTGATGTGTCTGTATCAGTGTGGCATGCTCTCCCTCTAGTCTGTCTAGTGTCGCAGCTATGTCCTCCTCACCAGCATCTATCGAGGGCGGGAGATGTCGTGGAAGCTCTGTGTCATACCACGCTGCGTAGCCCTCATCCACCCCCGCGTCATCATCACTGTCTGCGGAAGGTGGAGCCTCTCTCAGTGGGTCTGCCGGGATCAAAATCGGCAAATCTGTCTCTCGGCCATCCCGCCTATATGGCGTATATGTGGCCGGTACTGTCTGTACAAGACCAAACTGCCTCAGTATCCGCATGAATGGGACTCGCTCCCACATGTCTGGTCTGCGACCTCTGACCACTCGGCTCCGTCTCAATGCTACCAAGTGGGCATCCTGACCAACCCATATCGGAAATGCCCGATATGGTCTCCAGATAACCTGATCTGGTGTAAGCGTCCTAAAACGCTCCGAGTACCACTCAGCTGATCTACCTGTGTCTCCGGCGGCCATGTCAGCCCGCCATCTCCGAAATCCATAGTCCACACCCCCCACTGCTGCCGGCATCCACGGAAGCCCGGATGGCCTAATCACTGCTATGTGCTCATACGCCCAGCAATGGAGCACAAAGCTAACGTCAATCCCTGTCCTCCGACCAGTAGTGTACATCCATAGCTCATAGTAAATCTGAGCTATCAGGGCATCAGCGAAAGCAAAAATCTGTCTGTACTGCAAGATGTCGCACACGCAGCCTAGCAGTAGCAATGGGAATCTCCCACCTCCTGAGTCTGGCAGGGCAAAATAAGATATAGCCATCTGAATCAGGGCTATCCGCCTGCTCCGAGGGCTATCCTGTCTGTACTGTGAGGATATCCTCACTGCCCCAGATACTATCTCCGAATCATCTGCTCTGTCTCTGTACAACCGCACCAGGGCCCGCTGCTGCTGCTCTCGGGGTGTGATCTCAATCGGGTCCCCCGTAATCGGTAATCGGAGGATCCTGTATACATCCTCATGGGTGATAGTCATCTCACCCGTCCTAAACCAAAATGTGCACGTGTGGCTGTCCCACCGTCGCACTAATGCTCGCATGAGCTCCACATCCCGTGGCACTCGTCTATAATATCTAAATCCCCCGAGCCCGGCCAGCTCTAAATGCTGCCAGTCTGCATCTGTCACATCAGGCAGGATCGTCTCCAATAGCTCCGGGATGGCATCCCTCATGTGAAGAGTCTCTCGTGCCTGCATCCACGACATCAAAAGCATAATTAGTCTCTTGTTTTCATAAATCACATCTTCCCAAAACATAAAAATCAATGAACTTCTATCAGTCGGCGTCGATTTGATAAAATCGGCGTCGTTCATTTTAGTCGGCGCCGATTATTACCAATCGACGCCGATCCAAAACTAGTCGACGCCGATTATACCAATCGGCGCCGACTGCCTGGCCGGACGTAAATCAGACCCTGGCCTCGTATCCATCAAACAAAAAAAAAAAAAAATCAAACAAAAAACAAAATCATAACGACGAAGGGGTTCGATTATAATCACTTACCCCAGGTCGTGTCCTCCTGCGCTTCTGTCCGCTCCCAGAGGCTTCCATTGCGTTCAAATCTCAAATCTATCTCTCTCTGAATCAATCGTCACGTTGAAAATAAATCGTTTACGTTTTCCGTTCGCATATTTATATGCGTCTGGATTGGTCGGCGCCGATTTTTTGGGTCGACGCCGCTTGTTTTGGTCGGCGCCGATTATTTTAGTCGCCGCCGATTTTCCATCTCTTTTTGCCATAGTGTTGATACTTGGCTTTTTGGTCTATCTGATCATTGTTGTGTGCTGAATCTTGCCTTTTGGCACATCTTTTAGATGTCATTGTCTATTTCGGGTTTGTTCCCTTTGCGTAGGACACTCGTATCTTTCGGCAGCTTAGAGTTAAACGGGTCTGTAGGCACTAACGTCGTCTCATGAGGAGACCGGCTAGTTTTCCCTACCAATGTGTCTCTCTTTCGATGCTGACTTATTTTGCAGTTCTCCTTCCACTCGCGGGTCTGTAGGCACTAACGTCGTCTCATGAGGAGACCGGCTAGTTTTCCCTACCAATGTGAGTTCCTTAGGTTGCTGCCCCTGGTGTTTATTTTAATGCATCCTCAATGATCAGATCTACTCCAGGCATCCGACTGGGGCATCCTGCATTTTTCATCTACCTCTTTCAAACTCGGGACCGTCTGTTCTATCATTCATCCCATCCCTAGTTTGAGGGGGATCACATCACCACAATTTCTTCTCTTTTTCCATCCCTTTGTTTTTGTCTCATAACCTTGCTTATCGCAAGTTACTTGACAAAAAGGGGCAAAATGTAGACACCTAAAATTGGTTACTCAATTTAGTGTCCCTCCCATCCGTTTACTTGCCTAGGTAACCTGGGGCACGTTTACGTCACCAACTATCCCCTTGGGATATTATCCAATTTGCAATTTAATAGCTTACTCCAAATTTAATTCATCCCATCACATCTTATCCATGAGTGATTAAATATTAAATATTTGATTACGCTTCTTCCCATGCATCTTAATCACTTATCCACCCCAAATTTATTCTACCCATGCATTGCATCCATTTTTAATCTTCCCTAAGCGGGATATTTCCCCGTAGTCGGGATAAGTCTTATCTTTCTCGAATCGATCAATTTGGCCATCTCGGGAGTCTTCTCCGCGATCGGCGCCGACCCATATGGTCGGCGTCGATTTTATAGGAGCGGCGCCGATTATAAAAGCAAGCCCAGAACTCAGTTCTAACACCCGAAGAGACAACGGGAGAGAACGGAAGAGATTACGAACGAGCGAAAAAAAAGCGAACAGAAGAGCGAAAGATACAGGTTGAGAGAAAGAGAGATCTTCTTAGCATCAATTGTATCAAATTAGGGCAGATCCTGTCCAAATCAATCCCTGAGAGGAGCACCGTTACTCTGTCCCTGTCATATCAGCGTCGCATCACCATCTATCATCTGGTGACCCTGTTCCAGTGTCTCGCCAACTTCGGCACATCCAGCAGACCACATTCACCTTCCAATCCTCGAATCCCATCGCACAGTCCCTGATTGTTCAGTCTGCCTTCAGTTGACACTGATCTTGTCCAGTCGACGCCGATCAGTCCCAGTCGACGCCGATCACATCAGTCGCCGCCGATTAGACCCAGTCGACGCCGATTTCTCTGCAGACAGGTAAAAGGTCACAGGTAACACAAATCCAGTATTATTTCCCTGTTCCCTGTTTTCTGTACTTTCTGTCTGCTGTTCAGTTTCTGTTTTATTACTGCAATCAGAAAATCTAGTCTTTATTTACATCCTTTATCATGTATGCTCCTTTTCTTTATTGAAAACGTGGACTGACATCCGCCAAGGAAGCTCATCGCTTCCCGGACCCGCTTCTCGGGCAGTCCACCCATATATCTTCTAACGCCATCTTTTTCTGTCAAGCATCGGTGTTTTGCAGGTTACTCGGATCTATTGTGCAAATTGCTTGTGTGCGCCCGTCTTGTCTACATCGGCTTCCTCATCCGTCTACATCTTCATCAGGTATCAATTTCATTGAGGTTTTTCAGGGTTCTTGTGTTTAGTTTGGTGCATTAACTTGGACAGGTAACAAACGCGAAATTCTAAACTCATAGTTTATATATAACCATATATTTGGCATATAGTTAAATATTGTAATGAAATGTATCTTCAGAGACATATGATAAAACTGTAATGATACGAAGAAGATTAACACGGCCCCTATGTAAGGATGACACTTACACAATCAAGGAATGATCTGTACAAGCATTGTATTGCATAAAAACAAAAAAAATGCCTAGTTTTTGGGTTGAATTTTAGGGGATTTATAGGAAACATTATAGTTTATGTCATCTTCACCGTAGAAATATTCATATTGCTTCCACTTTCCTCATAAATTATGCATTCTCCATTTTCAAATATCACATTGTATCCTCTTAGGAATAGCTCCCTAATGATTATAAGGTTATACTTTAGTTTGGGAACATAAAAGACATCTTGAATCTCTCTCTCTCATCTCCATGCTCAGTGAGAATGGATATGTTTCCTTTTCCCAGTATTGGAACCTAGCATATATTCTCATCTTTACCTCATATTTGAATGCTTCATCTATATTGTTAAACATTCCCTTATTTCTACACATATTAAGACTATATGCATTATTTAGGTGTCATATTGTTTTTTGCTTTGCTCATGTACATTGCAAGTTAGACAAAAAAAACACCCTTTTCATGCTTTTCAGGTTCAACCTCTTTTACATTAGAATATCTTGTATTATGAGTTCTTATATCATACTCTTTCTTCCTATGTTCACTAGCATAGTGTCCATACTTCTTGAAATAATAACATTGGATGTTTTATTTATCATACCTCTGTGTTGAACCGCCTCAAGAAGTGTTGATGCTTGTTCCTTTTCCTCTAGCATTCAAATTTTGATGATTGTTCCTTCCAACTTCTTTCTAGTTTTAAACTCTTCCTCTTCCTCTATTGTTGGATTATCTCTCCTTCCAGTCACATTCATGTTTTTTAGACTTGTTCATTAGAGGAACTAGCTTTCCTACTCATCGTTTGTTCATAGGTTTGCAAAGAACCCATTACTTCATCAACTATTATTTACTTAAAGTCTTAGGAATCTTTTATTTCTATAACAACTAGATCAAATCTAGTTGGAAGACTCTTCAATACCTTCTCTATGATCCTAATATCTTCAAAATCTACATTTTTCCTCATTTTATTTACTATGGTCATTTTACTTGTGAAAAAAGCATTCATATATTTTAATTTCTTCATCAAAAGAGTATCAGAATATCTCCTTAACATCTGCAATATGACTAACTTCACCTTATCACTACTTTGATAGGAAAATTTTCAATGTATTCCATGATTGTTTGGACATTGTGGTTTCTTCTATCCTTATAAAAAATGAATCACTGACAATATTTTTAATGTATCTTAATGAATTTTCACCCTTCTTCCTACTTTCCTTCAAAATATTATTTTAGGCTTGTTTGAGTACATTGAATGCATCCTAGTTTGGTGTCTCCGTTTATCCACCTTCTATTAGTTCCCATAGTTTATGAGAATACAAGAATGTCTTCATTTTTATACATTAAATGTCATATTTCTTGCCATAAGACATACAAGGTTGCTTCTATTAGCTGATATTGTTGGAATCCGTGAAAAAATAGACCCAAAATATCCTACTCTGATACCAGATTGTTTGAAAAACTTGGATGTCCAAAACTGAAAATAGATAAATAAATAATAATACAACCATTAAAAACACAAATATATTTATATTAATTTCAAAAACTATTTAATACATACATTTCTAGAGTTGTTGTTACGATTTTCTTGCTACTGCAAGTTCACTTTGATTCTTGCTATTCACAGATGTGCATACATAGTTTTTTCTACTATACTACTATATATTATCAATCTCTCAATCTTTGTTATTTTATGGAGCTCTTTTTTACCCTCTACTCTATATATTTCTTCTCTATTGATCTATTTTCTTCTTGTGCTTTCTACCATGTTCCCTTTTCATTTTCTATTCTCTATTGAGTCCACATGTATACGTACACAGGTATACACATGCTTGACATCTCCTCTGATAGGGATTTGATTCTAGGAAAAATATGGGAATTATGATCGCATCTCCTTCTCATGAAGCCGTGGCTCCCTCACTTTAACCTAATAACTGAAACTTTCACTATCAGACCTATGTGGGATGTTTTGGGTAAATGTTTATTTTTACTTTGCATTTATAGAGTGAGGATTGCTTCAAGGCTATGGGGGATGTTTTGGGTAAATGTTTATTTTTTTATCCTAGGACGTATTCTTTTGATCATACCACATTTTTCCGTATTTTGCTGGATATGGATATGATTGCTGATTTCCTAGCCACAACGGAGTTGAAAGTCATGTATTCTACATGGACACAACTTTGATTTTGAAGGTATTCCTTTTAGATGCAGAACATGTTTTACACTTGGTAACCTAGCTACAGATTGTCAAATTGTCAAGAAAATGATTAAAGGGTGGGTCCCATGGTGAAATGATTTTAATCCAGATAACTTGGTGGTATATGCTTAGGAGGACAATGATAGTATTGATGTTTCTGATAGTCTTTAGGAAGAGATGAAGGAAGAGAAAATGGACGAGAAGAGGGGAGGGGAAGCCTCCTCTCATACTAATATGGATATTGAACCACAACATGTTGAAGGAAAGGGGGGGCTTCAATGTTGAAATCCTCAAAAAGAAATTTGACTCAAAGTTAACAAATCATGGATCCTCTTGAAATTTGTCTTACTGTCCACTTGGACAAGAATGTAAATCCTAATGGGGGACAATTTAAAGGTTGTGAGTAACAAGAAGAAAGGTAAAGTTGGAAATTTTCCTCTCAAGATTAGCCTTCGATCTCATAAAGGGAAAGACCTTCGAGGGTAGGGCTCCTTGGGTAGAGGGCCAAGATGCTTTGACTAGTCTACTTTAGTAAGTCCTCTCTCCTTTCTGGTGCTTTCCCATTTCTTGGTGTTTGTTGGTTTCGATGTTCCTCCTTGGGTCTGAGGGGTATTGTTCGTTGATGTTTCTCTTTTGTGCCTTGATGTTTATCTCTTGGTCATACATGGTTCTTGATCCCTTCAAAATATGGTTTTTAGCTAATCTAATAAAAAATATTCACTCTAAAATATATTTCAAAATCTGGGAGCACAGAGTTGACATTGAATGCTTGAGAGAATGTTTGGTAAAAACATGGAAAACCCAAAACTTTAAATTTATTCGAATCAAACATAAAATTCAAGGGAAGGTTAGGTCAAGAGTAAAATATTCACCAAAATCTAAGTTAATCTTGGTGGTATGAAGTAGATCCTAAAGAGAAAACATTCCAAAATGGTTTGGATATGAGCTTTGGGATATAGAATGATCATATAAAAATCTATATCGGGAATTGATGGGCCCCAAAATGATTAACACATAAAATAACAAGTCGATAAGTATCCAAATGAAGAAGTTGAGTATAAATAGGAAATCTAATTAAGTGACAATGAAACCTATGAGAAACTATGTAGAAATACAAGATGATTTCGAAATTGTCCTATGAACCTACACATAGAGATGTCATGAAAACAAACTATGTGAGGTTAGATTCAAAGAAAAATAGTTCAATCATGATGACTAATTGAAATCCAAGATTTAACTTGCAGACAAGTTCTAAGAAATGGTGTTTACCTAATTCCTTGCTCTTGCAAGAAATCATGTATTGTTAAGATTGGACAGTACTTTCAAAACCGGACTAAAAGAGTATTATAAGGGTTTAAAGAGCTTGAGGGTAAAAAATTTAGGCTTAGCAGAACATGAAAGCGTCAGTTAGAGCTCCAATTATATAAATGAGACCAAATTACTTGTAATGTGGAATGATTACAGTGATAGAAAGATCGATGAAACTGTAGAGAGTGAATATAACCCTAATACCATAAATAGAGATGATGGTTGGAGACTGAGTAACTCGTGGAAAACTTTTTTGGACAAGTACAAAAACCTTAGTTCGTATCTTTTTTAATGTATGGTGTTATCTTTACGAGTTACGTTGAGGTTTGTGTTTTCCTACGCTTATTGTATTTTCTCTCTCTCGTATTATGGATATCTCATTTTTTTTGAAATTGGCCTCCTTATTTTATTCATTTTGTGTGTTACTTTAGGAAATTACACATGTTATCCTACCAAGATCTAACTAGTAACGTTGTTAATATATTCACTTATTAAACAAACTTAATATGTCATTTTAACACTCTTCTTGGCCTTTTATGACCCTTGTCCCTTTGTTTCTTTTCCACTTCATGGTATTTTCTTTCGTATTATGTTTTTACATTTTATTGTTTGTTTACGTTTTATCCTAAATTGTTTATTTTGGTTCTAATTTATATAATTTTATCTCTCTTTTATTTTCTTTATCCTAGTTTGGCATATTTACAAAGGATTATATTCATTTTGTTTTCAAAGTTTATACTTCTCCTTGATGATGAGTTCAAGATTGGGCTTGAAATATTTGAATTTAGTATAATTTAATTAGTCTAATAAAAACTGTTCATACATTATTTGAATGTTAGATAGTTAGAGAACTAACTTAATTTTTAAAGTAAATCTCACAATTGAAAGAATGGACCTAGGGAAGTGTTTCAGGGTTTACGACTAACAAAGAAATAATGGTTTTAAATATTTTCCATTCAAAAAATATGGAAGAGCATACCAAATTAGAAGAGGAAATTACATTCCAAAGGAAAAGGACAATACCTTCACTCTTCACTACAACCTTCATTCTTCATTGAAAAATTTATGATTTCGCTCTTCCCAAACACTAAAAACCTAGGGATGGCTTCATCCAAGCTTTCAAAACAAAACAATGGAGATTTTTTTTTTTTTCTTATCAAACAATTCCAAAGTGAAATCATGAATGTGAATGGAAAAACAAACAATGTCATACGCATGATCAACTCAATTTCCGTATATGTTTTTAACAAGAAGGGTGACATTCTATTTCATAACATGACAATAACTAACAACCATTTCAGCATAAAGAACAACCATTTATCTCCCCTAAAGTGTTTCAATTCTATAATTAAACATATTTGTTATTATTTTCGACACTTATCTATTATGTGATGAAAAAATCTACATAATATATTTCAATATAAAATTATATTGTAACATATATTAGATCTATCACCCTAAATATTCAATGTCTACATAAATCTAATATTTTTTGTATAAATTATTATAATATTATGTAGATAACATGTTCATAAAATGAAATTTGAGGGGATTCTAATGACTTTCACCATGTAATGTACTGAAAATTGATTATCTGTTGACCACAACCTTAGACTTTTCCCTAATTTATAATTGACCAAGATTTTTAGTTCATTTAGTGGGGCATGAGCCTTTTGGCACAAATTTGAACCTCATGTTGTTCTAAAAAAAAGTGACCCCAAACATATCTTTAATTATATCTATATAAAAAATTTAACAAAGCCAAAGATTTTCGATTCCACTACATGATGTCTTCTTTCCTCTCTCACTTTCGAGATTATTCACCTTCACCACCTAATACCATGAGTGAAAGAAAAGGAGATCACCACCACATCCAATATGGACGAATCCAAAACCGAGATAAATGTATAGGACATTGAGAATCTTATTTCAAGCAATATAATTAAGTATTATGTCCTTCTCATAATCATATTTTTTTCTTCAAATCCATTTATTTTTATTTTACTGATAAACATCTTTATATTAAAACTAGTATTAATTTGGATATTTTAAATGAATTTATTAAAAAACAGAGGTATATATATATATATATATGTGTGTGTGTGTGTGTGTGTGTGTGTGTGTGTGTGAGATAGTTGGGTCAAAGCACATAAGTGTGTCCCACATTTTCCATTTTTTTACCTCTAAACACATGATTTCTTACATCACTTAAATTGTAGAGGAAATTGCCAAATATCTACATAGAATTGGAAAATGTTGTAAACTAATTAAATGTTGCATTTCTAATGTATAATGTATGTGGATTTTTTTGAATTTTTTTTTGGTTTTTTAGTTATTTATTTCAAATATTGTTTCTTATTTTATAGAAGAGCTACATTGTGCAACCATTTTGTAATGTAGTAAAAAAATATGTCTTCTAAGAAATTTTAGATACATATTCTAGCCTTAATCATCTAGTAAATTAGTTTTTTTTTGGATTTTTACATATATATTTAATTTTTTAATTAATTTCATAGTGAATATATTATTCGATTTAGATATGTATAGATGTTTATGGTGATATATCTCCTTATTTATTTTAATATTGATTTATTTTCATGAATATAACGATAACATTAAAATTTAGTATTTAATATTTTTTTCTATTTTTTTGGAAATGATTTATTATATTTCATAGTGTCTCAAATAGGATTTACTGAATTTTCTAAAATATCATAGTATAGAAATAATTTTAAAAAATAGAAAAACCCGTTTTAAAAATTCAAAGATGATATTTTCGGAAAGATTGTAAAAAATGAATTTATTTGTAGTTTTTTATTATTTCATTCACTATTTAGACCTAAACATGTGACATATGAAATGACATCTTTTGGAATATAATTTTCCTCGAAATGGATTAAGGGAGAAATAATCTAGGTAGGCGCAACCTAGGCTCCACATAGGGTGGTTTGCCCAACTCCCCCTTAAATATGCCCAAGGGAGTTTTCCCAAAACCCCTTCAGGGGAAGGGGGTTCGGATAAAGGGGGTTTAGGCGAACCAGTTTTTAAGTGACACTAAACATTGATAAAAGAAGGTTTGTGTAAAGTTGGCGTTCACCTAAAAACCCCTCAAACTATTGATGTTAAATTTTGCGGGTCACGTTTTTGGCCCACCAAGTGGGGACACACTATTGTGCATTTACCTAGTTTTAATGTTATTTTATTATTATATTGAATACAAATAATTTTATTGAACAATTATTGAGGATTCTATTTATATGTATGTTAAATATATTATAATTTTGATTGTCTTCTCTATACAAATAAATATTTTAAATTATATAAAGTATATAAAATTTATCGACATAATTAAATTGATAGACATTAGGTGAATAAACAATCAATTTATCTATTAAATTTATTTGAGATAAAAAAATGTGAAATCATACATTACCATCATCTACAACACTAAAACTACATTAAATTGATTAGTATGCAATGAATACATAATCTGTATCAATTAGATTTATGACATAAAAATATCTCAAATCATACTTTACCATCATTTGCACCCCTAAAATTAAACCCGTTTAACAATACCAAAGATTTCGATTTAAAATTAATTTGAAATGCTTTGTTACAGTTCTTATTAGTTCGAATTGCCATAGGTCATCTTGATTCTTTGATGTATTTGCTAACAGCTGGTAATCAAATCTATGGTACGGAGGAGTGGATTTGAAATGTAAATCAATGCTATGTCACAATGGAAGGCGACATGGAATAGAATAATGAGGGTATTCAAAATTATATATATATAATGTCAGCCTAGTTGGTAGAATATATGCTGCTTTGGTTTCTATTGGTGTTATTAATGGTCATGATTTCATCCTCTTGGAGAGTGCTCGTGCTTCGATATCCATTTTTGTGGTTATGTTGTTGGGCAGTCAGTAATCAATTAGGACTTAAAAGGTGGTCTTCGCAATATTTCTAATCAACTATTTCCCTCCTTAATGCATATTAAATGTTTTTGGTGACATTTTGTTTTGGTGTATTACAAGCAAAAAAATGCCCCCCATGGTATTTATTATTCATTAATATTCAAGTTTTTTTTTGTTGTGTTTTTGTGTTTTATTTTTTATATAAAATGTTTTTAGGTTTATTATGGATTTATATATGTTCATCGAGATATTTTTAAAGTATTTATTTTTATCTCAATAATGGATGTTTATTTTAACCAAAACTCTTATATGATCAATGATGCAGCCAATTACATCACAACATTTATATTTGCGAACAAGTATTATATTTGGATGTTGTGATTTCTATTATACAATCAATATTGTCTTTTCTAAAGAGAATACTTTGTTCCAGAAAGTAGGCCTATGGTATTTATTAGTCCCTAATTTTTCCTATTTTAACGTGTTTGATTATTTATAAATTATTTGTAAAGAATCATTTTTTTTTCGAGTATCTCATATTTCTTCATGTTTTTTTTTGCTCTCTTTTTCCTACCTTCTTTCTTGTTTTACTCTTAAAGCACGTTGTTTTATGTGTTACTAACCTTACCATGTTTTTCTAGTGTCACAATGCACATGGATTTTTTTTTAAGGTCTAAGTTATTATGAATGCATCCCCTATTTCTTGTCTTTTTTATTATTTTTGACCATTTTTTGAATTCACACCAATAAGGTCATAATTTGAGTTCATTTTGTTTATACAAACACAAGAATTATAGTTCATTTTACAATAAAAAATTATACTTGAAATTCATACAACTCACATAGATTGTAAAGGAAATAAGAGATCATTTCAACAAAAATAAACTTTTGAAGAATAAAGTTACTATGAAACACTTTCTGCACACAACATAGGCTTTTTGTATTATTAATATTGTGTTCAATTTATCTAATTTTTTCTTTTCATTATAAATTATTGTTTTAGGTGCTTGATAATTAAATATCATTATCAAATAAAGGTAACCCTCAAAACATGCACCTAAATATTAATTATTTTACATAATTTTAAATATTGTTTCCAATCTAAAAAAAGTGAAACAATATTTTTAGAAAGTGAACCAACATTTTTAGAAGTTACAAGTGTCACAATGCATAGATAAGACTAAATGAATAAGAAAACTAGGTTATGTACATTTATTCCAACATAGCTTTTTTGGGCTTCTTGTTTTATTATCACTTTTGCAAAACATTTCCACATTCAATAGATGACATTCACCTACTACTATAATATTCAACACATACCACTAAAACTTATAAATGAATGGAAATTATCAATGTTTTCCATTTTTTTAAGTTAATCATAGTGCATTAGATCTTAATGCACTCATCCATAATATATTTTGATGAAATAACATTGCATTGCATGCCCCTCATATGAACATATTAGATATTTCACATATTGTGTTATTTATGAAACCTTGTGATGTTTTTGGGATTAATTCCATTATATATGCTCTTACATGCAATAGTCATAGTGTCATATTTTCTTCATTTTACTCTCACCGATTCGTAATTACATTTTCAAAAAAATTGCAAACCCTAGCGTGCTTTTCATGATATTTCATTTTAATGTTTTATTTCATCTCATTCCAAATAAATACTTTGATTTTTAAATAAGGATAAGAAGACTGATGGAACAAAGAAAGAAATTGTAGGTTTTATTGAAATTCTTAAGTATTTTTCCAAGTAATTTTAAAATTGAAATCTACTCTTTGAATGTGTTTACATGTGCTACTATATATCATTAGAAAAGGACATGATAATTTGATTTCTTTCAATATAAATGTTAAATATTTTTTGAGCGATAATGTCTCTCAATATTTTCATGTACTTAATACCATATGCAATATGTCATTTATATATTCTAGAATACTTATCTGTGAAAAATTTATGTAAAATATGTTGACAAGTATTGTTCTCGAGAAACATATTCCACGTACATATCAAATATAATATATGTGTGTTGAGAATGATACTTATTGCCATCTTTTACATAGATTAATCGTATAAAAATATGATAGTAGCACCTGCAACCATGTAAGGTAAAAGTTAAAAAAAAAATTGAAAAAACGTTTGATATAAATAATTACTAAATTTATTTTCATTTAATTTAACACATAATTAACTTGGGAAATAGAGATCAACACAATATCAATGAAACATAAATTTATATATATGAAGAAAGAAAGAAATTTATGGAATTCACATGTTATTCATTTGTTCCTGTAACAAATGAAGTCTATTTTGTATCTCTTTTCTTTGATCTACTCCTTTTCCATTTTTCAAATTCTAATACCAATCATATGTGAAAGGTGGTGAGATCCTCAATCTGATTAATGACTTGACAAATATAACAACAAAGGGTAAACCTTATATTTCTATGTTCTATATCAATCGTGGCTTTATTAAGTGTTAGGCATCATGCTTTGTGTATTTTCAATCCCATGCCAATTTTAGAGGTTTTGGATATACATGATCCCTTTATATAGGGGTGATTGGAATTGTAGTTGGAGTTTCAATGATAAAAGGAATACCTTTGTAGTTATCAAATTGAACCATTACAAAGTAGATGGTTCAGGAGGTGTGATTCCTAGATTGTAGATAATTCTTCAAACAAATCCAAGTGCACCATTCGCAATACCTACTTCAATCCATACATTTGTATAAAGAGTCACCCTCATGCCAGTAGATATCAATAGTTAAATTTTCAATTGTTTATCATCTAATCCTGCAACAATATTATTATTTCCTCTAGTTCTAATGTATCATCCAATGGGTTGAATCAATGCATTTTTTTCTCTTAGTGCATTCAGAAATTGCATCACATATGATCAGTAATATCATCCTTTTAATGTGTTTAAAGTAAAGCATTCATTCTTATGTTTGTTATAAGTTGGTGAAACCTTTTTCTTTTCTTTAGTTTGACCATATTGTCTAAATATTGTATCTTGTGTAACAATAGTTCTAAAATTTTTCCATAATAATTTTTCTTATTTTGTAATTGGATATAGAATCTTATCTATCATTTTAGACACTTGTCCCAAATCTCCAAAGAAAATCATAGACCTGCGTTGAGAATCTATATTTTGAATCATATTTTTAGTAAATATCTATATGTCTATTAAATCAAGATATAATTAACCTTACTCCTCCAAATTTTTAAGAATCCTAAAATGGATTGTTGGTGAAAAATGTTAAATGTTGCAACTCCAGTTGGAGAAATAAATTGAAGGGGGCTACATCATGTGTAACATTTTGCACCCATTTTTAGTCCCGAAATTGATAATCTTATAGACGGTCAATAGACCGTCAACAAATATAAATAAATTTATTAGCCGGGAGTCTTGTCTTGGACCGGAATTTCTGTTAAATATATGTCATCATCTTTTGGCTAACGATAGTAAGGTTGTTTGATCACATACTAGAATCAAATAGTTTGTAATAGTGTATTATGAAAGCTTGTGGAAGGTATATAAATTGTGCTAACTTTGTGTGTGTGGGATGTATAAACCTCACTTGGCTATATTGAATGAGTTAGAAGTGCTTGGTCATTGGGACCACATATGATGTGATGTTTTTATGTCTAAATACACCTTACAAAACACATTGATATTGTTCAAATAGTCCATAAATATGACAGTTTTGGAAAATTGGACTAGTTTACGTTTGTCTGATGACTTATTTAATACACGATAAGTTATATCACTTAATATAAATGGATGCCATGTATACAATGTGGCAAAAATATGGATATTTTTTAAAGAGGTGGTATATATGTTATTGTTGCTAGCATAGAGGCACATGTATTAATGTTATTTATTTTTGCGCATATATGTTAATCTTGTTGAGTGGAGGCATACATTAAAAATATTTAAAAGGAATAGTTATATGGATCATGTAAACATTAGCCAAACCTAGGAGAGTATTATGCAAATTTAGGTTTGAGAAATGTTATATGAGCAGTTTTGGTTAATATGGAAGTGGAATGGGTACGTGGCATGGTAAATAACTTGGCAGGGTTTATGGTTTATGAGCATTCAATGCGAACCTGAATCTTCGGTAATGATTAGATTCCTCAAGAAGCCAACTTCAAAGATATTAAAATTTATTCTCTTTGTTCCTTTCATTGTTTTGTTTTTGGCTCTACTAATTTTGAGGGTTATGGAGATGATGATATGTTTCCTCCACTTTGCTCATTTTGCGGCCGTTAGATTGATTGCAACTAATGTTATGGTGAAACTTCATCGCAGAAAGCAATGTTTCATTGTTGATACTATTATTTTTGAATTTTGGATGAAAATTAAAGGGGAAAGGGAGCTGAGCATAACAACAAAAAGAATATATAAGAATGAGCCTCCTTCTTATATACTAAATCTTAGTCATTTTATGTAATAATGGAATTCTGGGCATTGTTGTAAGTTTGCCTCATGTTTTTTTATTCTTCTTTAATGGATATGATTTATGGGCATTAATGATTCGATATATAGATTGAAAGAAGTTATATTATTTTCTAGCATGCATATTGCTTGGAATGCACTGTGTATGTGTATTTTATTGTCAGGTATTAATGTTATAAATTAGGTGTATATAATGGGACCCTGTGTAAGTTTCAAGTATTTTCTTTATTTAATAAAAACGTTTGATTATATACCTTTATATGTATTCCCATATAAGGCCTGTGCATTGAATATTATTGTTTAACTATGCTACCAAAATTAATGGACTGATCAAATAGAATCTCAACCGGATTTTGTAGGAAGAACTCTTGCGTGCGTATATAGGTGTATATTTCTATACTTGCACCAAATCTGTTTGTTCTCTAATACAAATATGTGGCTAAAATAGAATACAAAGATGTTGATTAAGTGCTAACTCCTTTCTTCTCTAAGCTCATGAAAGGTATTGGGATTTGTACTCATTTATTATATCTTGATGTATGAAAGAAATATCACTTGGAATATTGTATTCTGTATTATAATTATATAAATACCTCTAGTTTAGTTGAAAATTTAAATTGGTTTAAAATGATATATTTAGAAATTTGAAAGGAGTTGAAATTGGACATGAAGAATAATATGTTTTCTTATTTGAGTTCTGAATGTGGGAAAATTGTATAAACAAATAAACTTTGTTGTTATGTATGATTGGTTGTGGTTGAAGAATCAAAGTATGATATCATTATGTATGATTGATGGTGATGTCACTTCTTACTATTATTAAACATTGATATTATAACTGTTAAATTAAATTTGTTGTTAAATGGTCTGATTGGTATAGGGATAATCCTATATTATTATTATCATAATAAAATGATTATGAATATAGGAAATGAGAATTTGTCTCATGCCAGTTCTTTTAAACCGACCTATGAATATTGTCTCTCCTAATTGATGTATAGGTAAATATGCAAGTATTTTTACATCTGTAAAATTTGAAGACACTGATGCTGCCAGGTTCAATCTTATAGATCCTAGATCCTTTTTATGAAGAACCTTCCATTCTTCATTAGTCATCATGTTTGACTATCCATGCTCATCCAACAGTAAGTATAGATCTTTCTGATACAAATAATCCTCCACCTACATCTTCCATAGTTAATAATTACGAACGCCAAATCTCTCTACTCGATATTTACTATATTCTACCATTTCTCTACTCCCACTCAATCATAAAATCCTATGTGATTAAATCTTGTCAACACACAAAACCTTAAAATAAAATCTATGATATCAGTTGTTGGGGTTAAACCATATAATAGTGTTGCATAGATCTATAATCAGATAAAGCATACAAGCAATGAATGTGGAAATAACCAGAAGATAAAATAAAACAAGGGAAATATAACACCAGATTTAACGTCGTTTACCAAGTGTGGGCTATATCCACCAAGAAATGAACAATATTATTAGTTGGTGCTTTACAGAGAAAATACAATGAAGATCTGATGTCTTCCCAATACCTCACAAGGTTTTTAGTTCTTTTCCCTCATTCAACTACTCTTTCGTTCTCACCAAGAAAACTTACATCCAAAACAATTGCTATTTTCTTCTCTCATACCCTCATACAATGCATAAATGCATTATATATATATATATATATATATATATAATGGAAACTAACTATGCTTTTACAATCATAAATCATCTTTAAAGTAAGAGATATATTTAATTTCTCGTTAAATAACAAAAGCACCGTCGCACAGGTGACTGATGTCGTTCATGTCCTTACCGATGCTGGTTATATATATATATATATATATATATATATATATATATATATATATATATATATATATATATATTATTATGGGAAACTAACTATGCTTTTACAATCATAAATCATCTTTAAAGCAAGAGATATATTTAATTTCTCGTTAAATAACAAAATCACCATCGCACAGGTGACCGATGTCGTTCATGTCCTTACCGATGTTGGTTATACCCTGATTGATGTCGCTCATCCCCTTACCGATGAAGTTCATCCCTTGATCAATGTCGGTCATTATCAAAACCAGTAACATGTAAAAGAAAGTTTCTTTTGAAGCAATTAAGCTCCATACTCAATAATCTCCCACTTAGAGATCAATTGTTGCATTTTACTAAGCATCACCATCCTTGGTTACTTTTCCTTGGCTGGTTTCTTCCTCTTCAATGCTCAGAATTGAAGACCAATAGAAGTGGAGTGAAGCTCCAACTTCTCCCTTAAAAATGGCTTCATTTGCATATCCACAGGATTATCATCTCTATGGATTTTCTCTAACTTCATATGCCCATCCTCTAACACCTGTCGTATGAAGTGATATCTCAATTGAATGTGTTTCATTCTTGAATGAAATTGTGAGTTCTTTGTCAGATGAATTGCGCTCTGACCATTAATGTATAATCTATAATCCTCTTGATCCTTACCCAACTCTTTCATCAACCTAATCATCCATATCATCTACTTGCTAGCTTCTATAGCTATAACATACTATGCCTCTATAGTAGGCAAAGCCACAAGGGTAAGTGTAGCAAGTTCGGGGACCAAAAAGGGGTCATAAGTGGACGTCATATTGTAAAAAACAACACAATCTGAACTTGTACAAATTATTAGCAATATGCCCACTCAAAATTAGAAATATTTGTATTGATATGAATCATATCATCTCGAATCTAGTTTATAAACTACTATTTTTTTTAAAAATGGACAAGTTTGGCTATATTAAACACTCCAAATTCTATGACTTGGTTTTTTATTTGAAAACACCTTTAAGATTGTAGTCCATTTTCCTGCAATTTGGATGACTAAAAATTGTTATTTTTTTCCCTTTGTTGAAAAGTTAGATACCGCTATTTATCTTTGGATGGATTTTATTTTGTATTATTTTGAGAAATATATATTTTTAATGATTTTTTCCATGAAAGTGGTTTGAAAAGTTTTAGAAAACAAAGCACTTTTTGTTTTCCAGTCATAACTACATCAAAACATATCAAAATCAAATACTTTTTTTTAGACGTGTATAGAATTTGTCCATGCTTGGGATGGTATAAGTTTTATCACATTCTGAAAAGGAAAAAAAAAATTATAGGTTTAAATGTAGACATGAACATTCATGGGAAAAAGTGTCTTAAAGACCTATTGTTAGTAAAAAATTATAAAATGATATTTATCTTATTATATTCACTTTAAAATCAATAATTAAAAGAAGATAATAGTCTCCGCTAAGAGATGATACCATTTTTTTAACATGTTTTCTATTATTGGGCATGGTTCAAGTCCGCAGAAGAGAAAATTTGAACTTTTTGGCCTTTCACACACCATAATGACTTCCCAAAGCTCTGGTTTGGGAAAAAAGAGATTTCCCGAGCCTCGAGGGTCGGATTTGATGATACAGTAAGAACCAGGATCACAGTTTATATACCATGATTGCGGTTCTAAAATGGTTGGAAAAATGTGGGTCGCAATTGTTTTTTGGTATCAGAGATCCACGATCGTGCTTTTATAAAGCGCAAGTGCAGTTTATAAAGCGTGAGCGTGGTCTAAAAAGAGTGAGTGAAGTTTGTAAAGCGTGAGCCTAATTTATAAAGCGCGATCACAATTTTAGGTTTAGAATTTCCCAAGTCTGGAAAAACGGACCGTGATCATGGTTTTTAATACTGTGATCATGGTTCATAAATTTGGGATTTTATGTCCACTTTTTTGTCCCCCAACTTGTTGCACTTACCCATAACCTTCTGTAATCTTGAAATCTAGCTAACTTCCATTCTACCTAGTATGAAAACATATCCAGTGGTTCTCCTCCTGCCATCCAAATCTCCAGCCATATTTGAATCAACATAACCACGTAAATAAGTATCTGAGCCTCCATAACATAAATCCATGCCGGATGTCCCTCTCAAATACCTAAGAATCTATTGGACTTCTTTCCAATTTTCTTTACCTGGATTATCCTTAAACCTGCTCACAACTCCCACTGCCTGTATAATGTCTGGTCTAGTACAAACCATGACATACATAAGATTTCATACTGCTAAAGCATAGGGAACATGTGCCATTTAATCAACCTCCTCATATGATGAAGGAAATTGATATTTTCTCAATTTTAAGTTTCCAACCATAGGTGTACTAACAAGTTTTGAATTCTCCATGTTAAACCTTTCCAACACCTTATTGATATAAGCCTCCTGAGACAAATATAAATTCTTGTTTTTCTTGTCTCGGTGAATTTGCATTCCAAGGATTTCCTTTGGAGATCCCAAATAATTCATTGAAAATGTGTGAGCTAACATTTCTTTAAGTTTACCAATGTCCTACATACTAGATCCTGTAATCAACATATCATCCACATATAATAAAAAAATAACATAGCTCCCATTGTAAAGCTTCTTAAAATAAACACAATGGTCAGATTCATATCTCATATAACCATGCTCATGCATAAAATTATCAAATCTTGAATACCATTTCATTGTTGCTTGTTTAAGCCCATATATGCTCTTTTTAAATCTGCACACAAGTTTATCCTTATCCTTGACTTCGTAACCAAGGGTATGTTGCATATAAATCTCTTCCTCAAAATCACCATGAAGAAAATCCATCTTAACATCAAGTTTTTCTAAATGAAAATAATTTATTGCAACCAAACTTAGAATAGTACGAATAGAATTCATCTTAACTACAGGATAAAAAATATCATCAAATTCAATACGTTCTTTATGTGAAAATCCCTTTACCACAAGCCTTGCCTTGTACCTTTTTAGTCCACAATCTTCTTCCTTAATCCCTTAAACCCATTTGTTCTTTAGATTTTTCTTACCTGCTAGAAAATTGACCCAATCCCATGTTTGATTTTGTTATAAGGAGTCTATCTCCTCATCCATGATATGCTCCCACTACTCATGGGTATTTACCTACATTGCTTCTTCAAAGCTTTCTGGTTCAACACTCAGTCAATAATAAATAAGAAATTGAAGTAAAAATATCTTTGGAGGTCTACTTACTCTTTGTGAACTTCTCATCGAGATCTGGAGTATCTAGGGCTTATTCTGTGCCTGTTGCACATTCATGTTAATCTTTGATAGTGATCGATGCCAGTCACCTGTAACTGACTGCGGTTCTATTACTAACCATGCTTCCTTTGTCTGTCAACTGACTATAGTTTCCTTACTAAAATTGGTTTTAGGAGTACTAAGATAAGCTCCTGTAGATAATTTCTCTGAACTTGATCCTATCTATTGATGTTGGTTAGCCTAACCGACATCGGTTTCTGTAGAACCGACATTGGTGTCTATGGATGTTTGTTTTAGGTCTGAAAATTGATTTTCCTTCAAGATATCCTCACCCTGTTCATGTTTTGGCATGAAAACCTGATCCCTATACATTCTTTTTTCATTCCAATCAATGTCACGACTCCTAACAATATTAGAATCTTCTAAATCTAAAAATTGATATATGAAATTACTAGAGCCATAAACAATGAAAGTACATATCTTAGATTTAGCATCCAACTTCCTCCTATTTTCTCTATCAACATGCACAAAAGCTTCTGAGCCAAAAATCTAAGAAAAGAAAAATCTACCCTCTTTTCTAGATCAAGCTTCTTCTAGTATTCCACCATCCAATGTTATTGAAGGCCTATGGTTGATCAAGTACACTACTATATCAACTGCTTCTTCCCATAACTTCAAAAGCAAGCTAACATGTATACTCGTGCTTCTAACATGTTCCATGATAGTTCTGTTCATTCTTGGTGTAAATTTGTTCTCCTATGGAGGTCTAGGAATTGTTATCCCAAATTTGTCCCCAGGAAATTTGGTCAAACATGATCTCGCACGAGAAAATCAGAAGGGTTGGATTTGACCAACAAGCTCATAGTTCAGATCCAACAATTGATAGATAGGTGGGGCTCAATTTAAGTAAAGAGCAGGGTCAAAATGCAAAGGTGAGCTCGATGATGGAGTAGTATAGGTCGACGAATGGGGCCAAACAATGCCAAAATGAACCCATAGCTCGACAGGAAATAAAATGGGAAAGGCTCAAGGTGTTCAGACTTAGCTGCATAGGAGTCAACTAGGGGGCCAAATAGCAGACTCACAGAAGGCACCATGTGTCATCTCAGTGTAATTCGAAAAGAGAAGCCTCTAAATGAGTATAGACTAGCCACATGGTCCAAGTTAAAAGTGGGATAAAGTGAGCCCAAATCAGTAGTTAAAAATTCATCGACAAACGGAAGCTGCCACATGTTCAAATGGCGCACCTTCAAGGGTCGAAGCCCAAGCTGGAGACTCAAACAAGTGCCAAGCCTCCGCATGTGTCATGCCCAAAGAGAGGCAGAGTCGACAGATGAAAAGTAAAAAAAGGGGTAGAGCCAGCGGAAAGAGTCACATGTCAACTCGACGTGACTTCAAAGACCAACTCCGAAGGCAGAACCCCAAAAAAGCATAGGCTTTCCGTGTTTCCCATCCCCAAAGGGGGAGTAGGCTCGAATCGGATAAGTATAAAAGGTAATCAGAATAAGTCACGTGTCAGCGCGGTGCAACTTCAAGTCATGCCCTAAAAGGAAGCTCCCAAATGAGCGCCAACACGCAACATGGCGTAGTGTCCGAAGAAGTGCAGTCAGCTATTGAAAAGTCCAAAAGCAAGTGGAGGCCTCCATGTGTCTCGACCACACAACTTCAAAGGTAAAATCTAGGGGTAGTTTTCAAATGAGCGTGAGGCCCCCACATGTCTCAGGTCAGAAATAGTGTTTCCGCAAACAAGAAGGACTCATGTAAAATACAAATGAACATAGAGGAGCCCACGGAAGCTGCCACTTGTTAATTTGGAAATATTTCATTACAAAAGGAAGAAGCTGAATATTTAATATGCACGAGGATGGCATGTGGAGCTAGTATGTACAGACTCTTTTAAATATTACGCGTATGACCTGAGAAAATTTAGATGGCCATATATTTTAACTCAAAGCTTAGATTTGGGTAGGAGAAGAATTTTTGAAAAGGTCTTGACCTCCTCTACATCATGGAGGCCTGAAACTCTAATTTCAAAAAGCTCAAGTGGGTGGAAAATGGGAAAATGTCTTTTAGGCCATTAATGCAGAATCTGATTGCTTCAACTACCTAGATTTGATTCGATCTTCCATTCTTCCTTTTGCAACATGCCAGATAGACATAACAGGTAGACTTGATAGATTGTGGGTAGATCCGTAGTGGGCATTGATGGTTGGTGATTGAGCTTTAAGAGTAGAGTCGAGTTTTTATTCTTTCCCTCTTTTTTTGATCGTATATATATTATAAGCACTTCTCATTTGAGAAAGGGGAGACATTCTGGGATGTGGGGAAAATTTCTAAAAGTTGTCCCCTGACTCCATTTAAGTTGTAAGCCTTCTCCTATGCCTAACAAGCATATTTATGCCTCTGAGAAGCCATGTAATAGTCTGTGCACCTTATAGAGAAATACAATCTTATTTTGTGGCATGTTTCAACCCTTGGCATAATTTTGTTGTTTCTCTATGCCTCTCTATCTCGTGTTTTCTCCTTATGTATGTATTTCACATTTGATGGTGTAAGAATTTCTGTTTCATGGAGTTTCGATGGTAGATTTGGATCTGGGTCTATTTCACTTCTGTCTGACCTCCCCAGCCCCCTTTTCCCTGTTACATTCTCCCTCAACAGAGTATCTTGCCACTTCCTTTTCTGGTGTATCATCGCTTAGTGTAGGCTCTTTTACTCTCTCTCTCTCTCTCTCTCTCTCTCTCCCTATCCCCTTGAAAAGGTTAGATTAGGATTAGATTAGATTCTGCCTACACTGAAGTAACTTGTGGTAGGTAGATTAGGAAGTAGGAACTATCCTTCTCTGGAGGTTCAACTCAAGTTCGCATGTCCCACATCTTAAGAGTTGGTCCAATGTTTTGCAATCACACTGAATTCCCACTCACACAAGGGTCCATTCGGGGTTCTGTGATTTTTCACTAACATGAAATTTTCTTTCTCTTCATATTTGATTCTCTGAACAATAATAATTAAAATCCTTGTTGCAGTACTCACCATCATTGTTAGATCTAAGGAACTTACATTTTAATTTTGTTTCATTTTCTACAAGGACTTTCCAACTTCTAAAAGTTTTAAAAACATTATATTTGTGCTTAGTAGAATAAATCCATACCTTCCTTCTAGCATCATCAATGAAAGTCACATAATATTGGGATCCTCGAATAGATACTATTTGAGCTAGTCCTAACACATCTAAGTGTACAAGATCCAATTTCTGATCCTTCTTTGTTGACCCAACCTTGATAAATCTCACTCTCTTTTGCTTTCAAAATATGTAATGCTAGCAGAATTCAAGATCTAACTGATTCAAATCTAATAACTTACCCTTAGCCTTTAATATCTACATTCCTTTCCCGCTCATATGGCCTAGTCAATTATGTCATGTGGTTGCATATGAATCTATAGTAGATAGCACAAAAAATGAATAAGTAACACAGGTAGATAGATATAAAGTTCCTACCTTCTTACCTCTTGCCACAACAAGATATCCCTTAGTAACCTTCTATGAGTTGGTTGTGAATGTAACCACGTAACTAGATTCACCTAGTTGCTCTACAGATATTATATTTCTCTTGAGGCTTGGAAAATACCTAATATCCTTCAATACCCATGGATTTCCATTCTGTAAATTTAGATGAACATCACCTTTACCAGTAATATTGCATGTCTCATCATCTCCTAAATAAACTTGTCCAAAATCATCCTGAACATAATTTATGAAATAACCCTTATTAGGGGTAGCATGGAAAGAAGCTCCAAAATTTAAAACGTAAGATTCTAATTTATTATCCAACGAGAGAATAAGGGCATTTTTTTTTACCTCACTTGCAAATTTTTCCTCTTTACCTTTTTATTTACCTTTGTCTAATGTATTCTCTTTGTTTTCCTTGGACCAACACTTCTTTACATGTCCTCTCCTTCCACAATTCTATAAAAGTAAATCTCTATACCTGAATCTAGATCTACCATGTCTTGATTTTTATCTCCCATTCTTCTTTCTCTTTAATGATCTCTCCTTAGATCTTCCCCTTCTTTCTACAAATAAGTATTTACAGATGATGCTTCTCCTGAGCTTTTCTTGCATATTTCCTCATTAAGAATTACACTAACCACATCATCAAACTTCAAACATTTAGAAGTAGTCATTGTATTACTAAAAGATATTAACAAGTTATCACCACTATCTGGTAAAGATCATAAGAATAAAAGTTCTTTCACTTCATCACCAAACGAAATTTCTATCAATTTTAATTCATTTAAAATAGACTAGAAATCATTCAAATGATTAGATACATATCCAAATTCTTGCATCTTATAATTAAAAAATTGTTTCATAAAATAAACCTTATTTGAAGAACTAGGAGTTTCATAAAATTTTCCTAAAAATTTCATCAACTCTACCATGGTTTTCGTGTCTGTAAAATTTGAAGCCATCAATGCTACCAAGCTCAATCTTACAGATCCCATATCCTTTCTATCAATAAACTTCCATTATTCATTAGTCATCATGTTCAATTATCCATGCTCATCCAACGGTAAGTATAGATCTTTCTGATATAAATAATCCTCCACCTACATCTTCCATAGTTGATAATTACGACTTTCAAATTTCTCTACTCGGTATTTACTATATTCTACCATTTCTTTATTCCCACTCAATCATAAAATCCTCTATGACTATATCATGTCAACACACAAAACCTAAAAAAAAGCTATGATATTAGTTGTTGGGGTTACCATATAATAGTGTTGCACAGATCTATAATCAGATAAAGCATACAAACAATAAATATGGAAATAACTAGAAGATAAAATAAAACAAGAGAAATATAACACCAGATTTAACGTGGTTCACCGAGTGTGGCCTACATCCACCAAGAAACGACCAATATTATTATTCGGTGCTTTACAGAGAAAATACAATGAAGATCTGATGTCTTCCCAATACCTCACAGGATGTTCAATGATTTTATCTCACTCAACTATGCTTTCTTTCTCACCAAGAAAACTTACATGCAAAACAATTGTTATTTTCTTCTCACATACCCTCATACAGTGCATACATGTATAGATATCTATTATGGGAAACTAACTATGCTTTTACAATCAATAAATCATCTTTAAAGAAAGTGATTTATTTTATTTCTTGTTAAAGAACAAAAGCACCGTCGCATAGGTGATCGATGTTGGTCATGTCCTAAACGATGTCAGTCATCCCTTGACCGATATCAGTCAATATCAAAACCAGTAACATGTAAAAGCAAGTTTCTTGTGAAGCAATTAAGCTACATACTCAACAGTAAAGACGTAAATATGAATTTTATAATTAAATATATTTTATAACTTTTTGATTTTTGGTATCAATAAATTTATGAATGGCCTATTTATCTTATTATGCGTATAGGTACGTAGAAATTTTCTACATTTATAATCAATGTCTATAACTTGTACAATTTTTTGATCTAGTAAATTAATAACTGGTCATCCAACCCTTTGATGGAATAATAATTTATTACTAATTCTAAAGAATTTAATTCAACTAGTTTTATGATTATAATAACAATAATCCATATATTGAAGCAAATGGTTATCATAGAAATAACATTATGGATCCTTAGTGTGGTACTGTAGTGGATGAATATAGGTTTCAAATTGTAATAACATTATCTATATTTCATATTAGGTTGATATCACAACAATGAACATGGAATATCATCCTAGTTAAGATTAAAGTATCATAATTATCATGAAACAAATATTGATAAATTACTATTCCCATAGCAAATATTAAATTAATACTTATGAGTGAACGATGCTATTATCTCTAAATAAGAGAGATGTTTAGTGAACTAAACCATTCTATACTTTTAATTTATAACCTTACTAAGATGACCTTACAAGTGGATAATACATGGCTGTTTGAACTTTGGTTATGTTATGTGTCGTAGCTAGGTTTCTTATCTTTGTTGTTCTCCTTTTGTTATTCGATGTTTGATCTTGTATTTTGTCCTTTTTGTACATGTGTCGGATCTCATTAAAAAATCCTTTACCCTGAATAAAATAAATAAGTAAATGATTTACTTCATAACCCAATTACATTATGAAGTTATGGGTAATATAAATGATTAACATTAGCAAGTCATAACTAATCTTGCATGACCAAGACTTAAATAACTAAAAATATCCTAAGTTTGAGGAAATAGTCACAAGACTTAAGGTGGCTATGGTACTAAACATTAAGTATGAGATATATTAAATATTATCTCACACCATCATACATCTACCATAACATAGTAATAACTAGGGATAGTTGCAAAAATGGGAAAGAGGATGTAATGGAAATAATTCCATTACATGGCCTCTCCTTATTTTTTAAGAGCGTTGAGTAAGTTGTGGATATTTTCATTTAAAAATATGGTCCTATAAAGAATACACTTGCTCCTTCACATGTTCACCTTCACAAATGAAAATATCTAGATAACTGCGTCGAGATAAATGTATGGTAATGGAAAACTATATCTCTAGTCATGTATGCAATCTCGAAATACATTGTTTATGCATAATGAGAAACTTTGGAAAAAGTAATGCACGTATTTGATTGCATTGTCTGTTCATTGTGTCGTTATATACATATGTCATATACCAAAATATGAAGATTGAATTTCTTCATAGACATTTAAGGATGGAGAACATAGTTGTCTCAACCTTCAAAAAGGTAAACCTAAACATACTAAATATTGTATGATTACTCTTATAGAGTGGAATAAAGGGAATAAGAAAAAAAAATTCTCATCTACACAAGATGTATAAACATAAGAGTTATCCTATGGATCAAACAAAATAAATAACTAGTTGTTTTGAGTTAACTCTATTTCATACTTATGAGTAAACATAAATATTGTTAAAAAAATTAAAAAAATGTTTGGTTTTTGGGAAAATAATTAAAGGTTTTTACATTTGGTATCAAAGTTGAAGTTTCTAGCTCTTGGACATAATGGGTTCATTATGATAATAAATTAAATTATCTTTTCTCTAATATTAAATAATGGTAATAATAAAAATGTATAATGATGTCACTAAAAGTTCAACAAATGGTGAGGGAAGAAAAAATGAAAAATTGGACGATATTCTCTTAGATCTCTAGTATACCCATAATTAGATTGCTGCCTTAGAGGAGCAGGTTACAAGTGAAAATGAGAGCCATGTGGAGGAACAAGGAGAAGAGCATGAGGAGTAACCTGAGGAAGATCATCATTTGAGGTAGTAGGATAATGAGAACAAATGTAATAATAATAAAACTTAGATGACTGATGAATTGTCTAATTATAAAAAAATAATTGGTCCACCAAAGTTTGATGGGACTTCCTTGGGGGATGGAATAGAAAATTTGTTAATTGAAATGGAAAAATTCTTGGAGGTAAGATATTTTTATGAAGAAACCAAGGCTGTGTGGGGAGATTTTCAACTATCTCCTAAAGCTCCCTCTTGGTGTGAAAATTGAAAAATAGAACTAGGAATTGAGGCTTCAGCTATAACTCGGGAACAATTTAAAGGATATGTCCATCGAAACTAGTTGTCCCAACTGTACTTTGAAAATAAAATGAATTTTTAAAATATTTTAACACAAGGGAAAGTATCAATAATAGAGTATTGGGAATGTTTCACAAGGATTCTGAAAATGTTCCCCAATGTCAAAAAATGGGAAGTTTTTAATTCATAAGTTCATAATGGGATTGAAAACTAGTTTAGAGGTGAAGTGGATATGCATAGACCATCCACTATGGAGTCATTTTTATAAAATATATTAAACAACAACAAAAATTGTTATCTAATTTTTCCACTCAGGAAAAATTGATCGAAAAAAACTATACACAGGAGAAATGGAGAGGTTGATTCAACCGTACGAGCATACATTCGATCCCAAAAAATCAGGTTACAGGAAAGATCGACAATGGTAATGGAAGGTGGGAAAATGAGTGGCCAATGGAAATGTTGAAGAAGATAAGAGCCAAGAATGATTCGACTCGAAACAAAGCAAAAGAGACATAGAAGGAGCCACGTGTCAGCTCAGCACACTTTCAAAGGATGTAACAAAAGCGGAGACCCTAGGGATGTGCTTTACCCCCACGTGAATCTTAGCACATATAATTGATAGTTTATAGAATTGGCTAAGTATGAAAAAGGCCAGGGGAAGCCTCCGCATGTCTCTTTGGTTCAGGAATGGTTGGGGTCATCAAAGGCATGTCCCCAAACTAGCGCAGGCTCTCCACGTGATCAAAGTCCATCAAAGTTGCTCCTAAATAGGTGGAAAAGGAAGAAAACATAGGAAACAAGTGGAACAAGCTCAAAGATTGTGCTGGTGATGTGTTCAGTCTTCTTCTTCAGGAAGGAATATCCATACGAGTACTCAGTACCATTGATCTTTTGGTTTTTCCTCTGGTAGCGTTTATGCCATTTTTAGGCTGTCAGGATTCTCACCTACCACCATAATGAAGTATGGGCTTCCTTTCTTGCCCAAAAAGGAACAACACATGGAGGCATGGGTTTTACAGTGGAACCCATCATGGTTGTAGGTGAGTTTAAAGCTCTTTTGGGATGGTTGAGGCAGGAATCCAAATTGTCTCTCATCCCCTTCTCTGATTCTTCTATATATTGTGAGGGGAATATTTCTAGTGTGGTAATTTTTTAATTTTCATTCTCCATTCTTCTCTATTTTGCAGGTGAATTTGTGGAGATTTAAGCCTCCCATTTAGATTGTGTTGTCCACTAAAAATTTCCACTGCTTTTGAGAAGTTCAAAATTGAAAATTTTTAAGTTAAACACTTTTTCTGTTGTCCAGGTAATGTGAAAAGTCAAAAAATTGGGAAGAATCTACGTTTTTGGGTCATTTTGTGTGATTTGTGGGTCTGCCGGACATTTTTGTCCCAGATGTCCCAAGTTCATTCGGGCTCCCTGTTCGCCGATCAGCCGATTTACCCGAAGTCCACTTCTTTCGTGCCCGTCGGAACTTTTTGTCCCAAGTAACACAAGTTCACCCAGGCTCAATGTTCACTTTTCACCTGATTCGGCTGAATCGCGTACTCCGCGTACTTTTGTCCCTCATGTCCTGAAAACATTTGTGCATCTTTTTCCCGCGTCACCCGTATCAGCCGAATCGCGCTTTCGCGTCCCACATGTCCCAAATGAACCAAAGGCCATCCGAGCTAATTTTTCCCACTCTTCCCAAATATCTTGCTTTTCAAGTTGGTAGATGTGTATTTAATGCGCATTTATTGTCTTTCTCTCTCCCAAATGGCTATATAATGAACTGCCCCCTATGCGTTTTTACACACTGCTTTCTTGCTATCTATTGCTCATACCCTTGCCATCAAAATTTTTGCACTCATATCCATTCCCCCTGTAATTTCACCCCGAGTCCAGACTGCAACCTTGCTTTTCAAATTACTATCAACATGAAGATTAAATTCCAAGGTCAAGAACAAATCTCACCGCTCGAGTCTGTCGTTCCCGATATCGGGGACAGTGAAGTTCGCCACCTTGACTTTGGGGATTTCTGGGCAAGAATGACAGACTCAAACCCTTCTCCTATGACACAAATGATTCATGATAGTGGCTTGGCATTCACCGGTGGTTTCCCAATTTCAGTACAATGCGCAGATACAATACTCTCCTGCGGTGCTCATTTCAATCCTGACTCGAGTGAGCTAACGAACGTGCATGGAGAACTCATTGCCAAGCTTGACGCTGTCGCCATTGGCACTGCCCTAAGGATTCCTGAGATGGAAAATTCTATAGTAATATCTCAAAACTAGGCACAGACCCTCTTCGATCAGGACAGTGAGAAATACAAGGCACGGGTGGCAAAGTCCTAGTTTAAAAACCCTAAAAAGGGGGCATCCCGTCTATCCAAGGTTCTGTTCTATGCCGATTTCAACGAAGAACTATCAGATTTTATAATCCTACTGGCTCGGGTCATGGGCTTACCCTCTACCAATGAATTCCATTTCTGGATGTGCCCTCTTATCAACATGGTGTGTGAAGGAACTCAGAATATCAACTGGGCAGAGATCATCAGTATGAACCTAGCAGAGCAACTGTCTAATGTACAACAAACAAAGAAATTTTACATGACTTCATACTTGATGTATACCCTAGCAGCATCGAGGCAATGGTTTGGATTCTCATACATTGATGCTCATAAGGGTGACCCTGTATATGCCTACTGCCCTCAGTTCACCCTGGACACTAGCAATCGCAACTTCAGAAGGGTGAATGATGCTTTCACCATGTACATTGTTAGGCTTCTAGAGAGTGACATGGCAAGGAGATTTTCTGATGAAGCCATGAACCTAATTTCAAAATATGGTGCCTACTTCATCCAGTTCAGGAAATTCTCCTATATCAGGCTTGCAGGCTATGAGAGCACTCCTCTTAAACTCCCCATGTTCTGCAATGATAAAATGGCCTTGATAGAGGTATGCAGGCAATTGGACAAGTTGCACAGAACCTGCAGGGATAAGAAAATTACTGGCTTGCACTTCCCCATCACTTTGGGAAACTACACCTACAAAACGGCTCTAGATGCACAAAACATAGAAAGAGCCCTAGCTCCCATCACTGTCCATTTCTTCAGGCCAAGAACTTGTTTTGACTTGAAGAAATTTATTGAGAAGAACATCAAAATCACTTATCATCATAGGGCAGACACAGAGGACTATTGGGCTGACTGTGCTGATGATTTTGAAGCAAGGAGGAGACATTATGGTAGGTTTTCTCTTCAATTAATTCAAGAGCTTAACCTGTACCAAGTTCCTGAAGGACTCCAGGATGATAATTCTGACCTGTACTCATATGAATATGACAACGTGGTCAAACACACTCCCTTGGAGGATTTGGATTGGTTCAAAAAGGAGAAGGATGATCTGGCAGAAATCCTAGCTCCCGTCTTGGTAAGAACCAAAATCTGGTTTGACAGGAGAGTTCACGAACTCAGAAGGCACTCAGGTGAGTCCTCCTCCAAAGACACCTCAACACCAAGAAAGGAGGTATTGTCACCTGATTCGGGAGTACCTGTATAGACCCCTCCTACCTCATCAACTAAAGGTCCTACATCTTCCACTCCTTCCTCATCCACCCAAGTGTATCAGAAGAAAGTCAAAGAAGTTAAGAAGGAACCTGTGGAGGAAGATCCCCTAAGGAAGCATTCAGAATTGCCTTCAGGACTAGAGAACATTATTGTTCTCAGTGAAAGTGAGGAGAGTGAAGTGCCAGTTTCTACAAGTGCTCTAGAAGCTCCTACAGATAAAGAAAAGGAGGTTCAAAGCACTGAACTTCCAAGCACCATTGTTTCCTCTACACCCAGAAGCCCTGAGTGCCCCAAGTGCCCCACTCATATCTCAACTAGAAGCAACAGCCATGCACACCCTGGGTGCTATGAGTTCTCTTTCTCTTGGTCCTCTTGCCCCACCTTCTTCTTCTTCCTCCTCTTTTGCATGGGTGAAGCCTCTCGTCGATAGTAGGAAGAGAAAGTCCTCTTCTCAGATCTCGGGACCCAACTTCGATGTTGTGGCAGCCTTGTTAGGCACTACTCCTCCTACTCCCGCCAAGAAGGCCAAGACTACTTCCAGAATAGTATCTGACGCTCATGGCCAGCAATTCTGGAGATAGCCAAGCCCAAAGTAGACAAGCCAGAGCATGATTTGCAAGCATCTGACCTTGAGCTCTCAAGGATTCCCATGGGAGAGTCTACCCCTGAAGGTGAGATCCACAATCTTCAGGAAATAGTCACCAGGGTCATTGGGAGAGTGGAGAAAGGGAAACAAACCATAGAACAGCTGGAGGAGCAGGCCCAGGTTCTTACAGGTTTCATCAAGTCACTGCTATCCAAGGATAAAATTTTAGATCCTACCCCACTGACTACTCTTCCACCACCTGTGATTCTCAGCCAAGATGAAGTGTAGAGTATCAAAGATATACACAGGTATTCTATCTATGGAAGGGCTATGGAGGCCATGGTGGATGACATGCTTATTGCAGGGTTGAATTTCATTGGTGAAGCCTTCAAACTCAATGAGAAGGTGAATAATCTGCAACAGAAGCTCTCCTCCACTATTGGAAATATAGATAAAGAGCTCAAACTCTGGAGCAATTGTATAGTAGACCTTCACCTCATGGGAAATACTGATGAGAATATTTTAATGGAAAGCAAGGTCTTCGATGATGCAAAGGATAACTTGTCAAAATCATGGGTATACAGTGTGGAATGGAAAATCAAGGTGTTGGAAGAGGCTTTGGGAGAATTAAAAAATAGCTGGCAGAAGGGTGAGGCCTTCAAGACTTTGGTAATATCTACTTTCAAGGACATACATTGCCACCTCCACGATGAGACCTCTGGTGTACCCCTCTCCTTGCAAGAAATCAAAGCTCAATTCAGAGCTTTTGTCAAAGAAAATTTGTTCAAGGAGGATTCCATTTCCAAGGAGAAGATGAAGGAAATCTGCTCTCTCCAATCTGCTATTGAAGAAGCAAATAAAGATCATCATACGCACATCGAATTCGACAAAGAGATGGAGAAGTGCCTCAGATTTTGGACCCAGTCCACTGCCAACACATCGGTCCCACGAGGCAGAGACATAGCAGAGGCGTTGAAAAGATTCAGACAGCGGATCCTAAAATCAGTGGGCCCCTCTCAATCATGAACACCTGTCTTCTTCTCCTGATTCTTCTCCTTTCTTCCTTTCTTCATCTTGGATTTATTGTAATTAGTTGGGGTATTGCGATTAGCATCCCTTTAACTAAGCATTAGTTAAAAGAAGTAGTTACCAAAGGTAACTATTTTGTAAACTATATATTGGCCTCTCCTTGCCATTTTTTAGGAGAGGAACTTGGCTTATTTTTAAAGTGTAAAGAAATCATAAAGCAATCAATATAGAAGGATTTTTATTCTTTGTCTATCTGATTCTTTTTATTCGCAAGCTATCTATTAAATATTGTTAGATCATTTGTCTGCATTATGCTGAGAAGCTTTGTATTCTTGTAGATGTTATTCATAGAACTGTGTGTCTTTTCAAATTTCATCTTATTAATGCGGGTACAAATGATCTTATTCCAATTTGTTGTATTCTTGCACGCATAAGGAATTATTCTGTCATCTATAATTCTGAATGGTGCCTTTCTGCTCATTTCCACATCTTGATTCCTCTGTACTTTTGTAATTGATGATCTATTTAGGAAACACTTTCATGATATCCAAGTTCCATAGTGAAACCATGCTTTGTACATATGTAAATAGGTTTGTTTCTGAATAAGGGAACCTCTCCCACTAAAGAGGAGGGACTTCTTGTCCCCTGACTGTTGCTCTTCTTGAAGTTCTTTTTCTACGACCAACAATTTTTGGTGACTCTGCTGGGGAGAATTTTCCAGTTCCTGAATCATTTATCGATCATTTTTTGATCTGGTGACTCCACATTTTACTCGAGGGAGAAGGGCCCTTGGTATTGAAGATTCTCAGTTTCAGCTTTTGGAATAGCGGGGTTTTTCTTTCCCTTCCGTAAGAAGAAATAGAGAAGCTCGTTCAATAAGCACTCCTCATGTCAAAGATAGAACCCCTAGGGGTGGTATTCTTTCAGAGAAAATTAGTCCTAATCTCCAAGCTCTGATTCTTGTTGGTGTTTCAGTTCCTCTTCAAGCCATTTTTCCAAGAATGGCGGTACCATTGCCTTGGGGCCATCGTGTTGGGCCTCTTGCCCTTCCTCAGCCTTTGCATGAGTTACCCAGAGGTAATCGGAAGAACTTTCCTAAATTCAAGGGTGATGGCAAGGTACATCCTGATGAACACATCACGGCCTTCATAGTTGCATGTGGAGTTCTGGGAGTTGAACATGAAGATGTCTCTATAAGGATTTTTGTGGAGACTTTACAAGATAATGTTGCTGATTGGTTCTATCACCTTCCGGACCGGAGCTATCACTAGCTGGAACACAATGAGAGCTAGGTTTGAGAACCATTTCAAACCAGCGGAAGATGTGCATGCTTTTATGGCCCAATTTTCTCAAATAAAGAAGGAATCACAAGAGCCCATGAGAGAATTTTTGGCCCGATTTAACAAGTTGATTAATAAAATTCCACCAGACACTCAACCTGTAGATCAAATTCAAAAATGCTTCTTCCTGAATGCCCAATTTCCTGAAGTTAGTTATGCATTAAGAAGAGCTAATCTTGCGACATTGGCCAAAGATCAAACTCTTGCTGTTAGTGTCGAAGATGATTTAATCATGTCAGGAAAGTTGAAGAGAGACCCTTCTAGATCCAAGTCTTCTTCTTCCTCCTCTTCCACTCCTGGGCCCAGTACTGATCCATTAGTACAAAAACTTGCAAATGATCTCATCGCCATTAAGAAACAATTGGCTCAGCACGCACCTTATGCAGACATTCCAAGGAGGAATTTTCAGCCCAGAAATCATTTACCTGCTTCTCAAACAAGGCTAGCACTTGAAGGACCTCCTATTAAAGTCCCTGTCAATGCAACCTGTGAAGTTGAAGAACCAGAGGATGAAGAGGTTAATGAAGATTGTGAAGAATTTGTTGAAGAGGTTGATGAAGAAACAGAAGAACTTGAGGGATCTTGAGTTAATTTCTTCACTACTGAAGGCGTTGATGAAGGAGACGATTATGATGAAGTAGTAGCAGACATGAATAGTGAATCATATGCTGTCATGACTCGAGAGCAAACAAATCAGAGGGAGAAAGTGATGCAGCCCACCAAAATATCTAAGGAGCAGCCGACAACTATCCCTGTAATTGTAAAAAGAGGATCTCCTATCCCCATTTCATCCACACCAAAGGTGAGTCCTGTCAATTCTGCTACTAAAGTTACTTCTTTTTCTCCTAAAACTGATAAACCTAGAGTCCCAAGCGATGATAGCCCATCCACTTCTGGGTCTTTCGATATTATTGATCACCTAAAAAAGACCAAGGTTCAAATCTCAGAGGCTGAATATTATCAAACCCATCCCAAGGATTTTGCTAAAATGATTCACTTTGTCAATTCCCATTCTAAAAATACCTCTAAAGGCCTTTTACCCACTCCATCTTCTGTACCACAACCCAATCTGGTAGCCGCTGTCACCTCACCCAATGACAAGATCAAACCATTCTATGTGACACTCCTTATAGCCGGCCATAGACTCAGTAATTGTGTCATAGACTCAGGGGCATCAGATAATGTAATGCCTGCCAAAGTAGCCCATGCCTTAGGCCTAACTCTCACATGCACTTACGGGTCTTGTTATTCCATGGAGAGTAAGGAAGTGCCCCTGGTCAAAAGAATTAAGGATGCACAAGTAGCCTTTGCTACCTTGCCAGAGAAGAAAGTTTTAGCTATTATCCTAGTAGCAGACATTCCTCCTTCATATGGGATGCTGCTAAGTAGGAACTTCTGTAAGGATGTGGGTGGAGAAATTCAAATGGATTGGTCACATGCCCTCATACCTGTTAATGGGCAAATGAAGAAGTTGCTGCCTGAGAAGCAGTCTGAGTATATTGTACAAAAAATAGATGATCCCAAAGCACAAATACTTTATGAGGATATTGGGCATGGAAACTATATGATTATGTCTCCAGAAGAAATCCAACTCCCCAAAATATCACCTGAGGATCCTAATGGTGTTTGGATATTAGAGTTTGATGGAAGTTGTTCTTCAGCTGGTTCTGGAGCTGGTGTAATATTGGTATCTCCTGAGGGTAGGATTCATCCTTTCTCATTCAAGTTGTAATTTGAAAATACCAATAATATAGTAGAATACGAATCTCTCATTCTCGGGCTTCATGTGGCAAAAGAAAAGGGAGTGAAGAATCTTCTAGCTCACAGAGATGCAGGAGCTGATTGTCAAGCAAGTTAGAAACCTCTTCCAGGTAAAGAATAGAAGGTTGAAACATTACAGGAATCAGGTTTGGGACTCTATTGAATTTCTTGACACCTTCTCCATTGAAGCAATGCCTAGGGAGGAGAATACCAGGGCTGATTCACTAGCAGTCTCGGGGTCATTGCTGATACCTCATCCTGACTTCTCCCAATATAGGTTTACCATTGAGATGATCCATAGGCCCAGTGTACCTGCTAATGCAAGTAACTGGCAAGTTTTCAATGATGATCAGCACTTGCTTTCTTTCTTAGAACTCAAGGATAATTTTGAACAGTTGTACTTTAAAGGAAGCAATAATTTACCTCGTGAAAGTGTGCCCTTTAACGAAGAAGCCGTCAAAGAAGAAGAGGCAGATCAGGATGGATGTATCAAACTCAAAGGAAACAAGATTCCAAAAGGATTGGTGAGTTTAGAAGAATTGTTTGACAAACATGACAGGTATGTAAAGTTTAAAGCTTCTACTGGACCTCAACAATCAGCTGAATATGAAAAAATTAATATTGGGAGTTCTACTGACCCTAAACTCATGAACATTGGAAAATGTTGCACACCAGAGGAAAAGAAGAAGGTAATTAGTCTTTTAAGGAAGTATAAAGATGTCCTTGCTTATTCCTATGAGGATTTAAAAGCTTTTCAACCAAAGGAAATGCAACATTTTATCCCTCTCAAACCTGGGATTAAGCCTTTCAAACAGAAACAGAGGCAATACAATCCTAAGATAGCTGACACCATTTTTCAGGAAATACAGAAGTTATTAAAGGCCAAAATCATTTTTCCTATCCACCATTCAACATGGATTGCCAATATTGTGCCTGTTAGAAAGAAAAATGGTGAGATCCGTATCTGTGTCGACTTTAGGAATCTGAATCAAGCTTCTTTAAAGGACAACTATCCTTTACCCATGATGGATCAGGTCTTGCAAGCTGTAACAGGATCTAAAATGTTGTCTATGCTTGATGGCTTCTCAGGATATAACCAGGTAGAAGTTAATACCACAGATCAACACAAAATGGCCTTCACTACCCCTTGGGGTACCTTTGCCTACAAAAGGATGCCTTTTGGGCTCATTAATGCCGGTGCCACTTTTCAAAGGGCTATGGACTTGGCCTTTGGAAGTTTGAAAGGGAAGTGTATTGTCGTATACCTTGATGACTTGACTGTATTTTCAAAAACAAGGGCAGATCATTTCCAACATCTAGAAACAGTTCTCTTGAAATGTAGAGAACATGGGATCTCTTTAAATCCTAAGAAATCTATCTTTTGTGTCACAGAGGGAAAATTATTGGGGCACGTTGTTTCCAAAGATGGTATAAAAATTGATCCTGAGCGAGTTCAAGCTATCCAGCAAATTCCCCTTCCAACCAGCAAGAAAGGAGTACACTCTTTCTTTGGTAAGATTAACTTTCTAAGAAGATTCATTCCTGATTTCGCAGAGCTGACTTTGAATATCTCTCAAATGATGAAAGGAAAATAGACATTTGGTTGGTCTCCTGAAGGGAAAGAGGCCTTTGAAGGTATTAAAAGGGCTATTGCTAAAACTCCTGTTTTAGCGTGTCCAGATTTCAGCAAAGATTTTATTATCTATTGCTACGCCACAGATAACACCCTGGCTGTTGTTTTGACTCAAGAAGATTCTAATGATCACGAAACTCCCAATTGCATTTATGAGCTACATTCTAAAAAATCATGAGTTAAAATATACCATAATGGAGAAACATGCTTTCGCAGTGGTTAAAGCTGTCAAGCAGTTTCGATTTTTACATTCTTAACTCTCACTCCACAGTATTTGTACCGGATACAACCATCAAGTCCATTCTCACACAGCAGGAGTTCAGATCTAAGAGAGGGAACTGGGTGGCCAAGGTTCAAGAATATGACGTTGACATCAGGCCAACCAAGCTTGTCCATGGAAAAGGCCTGTGTGAACTCATCGCTGAGGGAGCTAGACATGAGTTGCTAGAGGATAAAGTTGATCTTCCTACCATTCTGTTTCTTGGCTCAATTGACGAATGGTATGCCGATATCGCACACTTTCTCACCTATGGAGAATGCCCCTCTCATTTGACTACCAAAGAGAAGAGAGCTGTTAAGTTAAGATCAGCCCAATATGTGTTGTGGGAAAATGCCTTGTTTAAGCGTGGATTAGATGGAAGGTTTCTAAGATGTGTGGACAAGGAACAGCAGAGGAAGATGCTTTCAGCTTTTCATAATCAAGCATGTGGGGGGCACTACTCATCAACTGTCACTACCCATAAAATACTTCATGCAGGATATTACTGGCCTACCTTGTTCAGAGATGCATCAAAGTGGGTTGATAAATGTGAAGCTTGTCAGACTTTCGTGGGTAGACCCAAGTTGGCCTCTTTGCCCCTTAAACCAGTTGTGATCGAAGAAACTTTTCAACAATGGGGTTTAGATTTCATTGGAACACTTAATCCCTCTTCTAGTGCTGGTCATACCCATGTATTAACTGCCATAGATTATTTTACTAAGTGGGTAGAAGCCATTCCAGTAAAGAGTACTACTTCAGAAGTAGTATGCAGTTTTATCAAAGAGAACATCTTGGTGAGGTTTGGTGTGCCAAACAAGATAGTGACAGATAATGCTTCAAATTTTTCTTCAACTGAGATGATGGATTTTTGTTATGGATATGGCATCTCCCTAGCTCACTCCTCATATTATTATCCTCAGGGGAATGGACAAGCAGAATCAACAAACAAAAATATGGTGGCTATAATAAGGAAATTAGTTAATGAGTCCCAGAGGAACTGGCACAAGAAACTCTATGATGCTCTTTGGGCATATAGGATCACACCTAAGAGAGCCATTGGGATGTCTCCTTTTCAGGTAGTATATGGAGTGGAAGCTCAATTGCCAGTAACAGTGGAGCTACCAGCCCTGCATTTAATGAAGGCCATTGAAGACACCAGTTTCAATGATTCTTTGGATAAAAGGATCATGTACCTTTACAAATTGAATGAGGATAGATTGAAAGTTGCTGATAGAATATCTACTCACCAATAGAAAGTAAAGGTCTTGTTTGATAAAAAGGCCAGGTTCAGGGATTTCAAAGTTGGAGACATTGTTTTGTTGTGGGATAAAAGGCATGAACCTCGTGGCAGCCATGGCAAGTTTGATTCCCTTTGGCTCAGACCTTTCAAGATCAGGCACTTTGCTGGTAAGAATTCTTTTTACCTTGATTATATGGATGGTTCTTCTCTCCCACTTCCTTATAGTGGGCAGTACCTGAAATTGTTTAAGTCATAGGTGATTAGGAAGTCCTTTGTATATTCTGTATAGCTTTTGTCTTTCCCCTTCCTTCTCTTTGTTTTGGTGTGTTGTCTTCTGTATTGGTTTGTCTTTTGACTCCGTGGCCCAATGGATAAGGTACTGGTCTACTTCCCCTAGTTTTTCTGAATTCTTTCCTTGTCTCATTCTTTTGAACTTATGCCAAGTCATCCCCAGAAGGAGCCAGTTGTTGTCCACTCAAAATTTCCCCTGCTTTCGAGAAGTTCAAAATTGAAAATTTTGAAGTTAAACGCTTTTTCTGTTGTCTTGGTAATGTGAAAAGTCAAAAAATTTGGAAGAATCTACGTTTTTGGGTCATTTTGTGTGATTTGTGGGTCTGCCGGACATTTTTGTCCCAGATGTCCCAAGTTCATTCGGGCTCCCTGTTCGCCGATCGGCCAATTTACCCGAAGTCCGCTTCTTTCGTGCCCGTCGAAACTTTTTGTCCCAAGTAACACAAGTTCACCCAGGCTCAATGTTCACTTTTCACCTGATTCGGCCGAATCGCGTACTCCGCGTACTTTTGTCCCTCATGTCCCGGAAGCATTTGTGCATCTTTTTCCCACATCGCCCGTATCGGCCGAATCACGCTTTTGCGTCCCACGTGTCCCAAATGAACCAAAGGCCATCCGAACTAATTTTTCCCTCTCTTCCCAAATATCTTGCTTTTCAAGTTGGTAGATGTGTATTTAATGCGCATTTATTGTCTTTCTCTCTCCCAAATGGCTATATAATGAACTACCCCCTATGCATTTTTGCACACTGCTTTCTTGCTATCTATTGCTCATACCCTTGTGATCAAAATTTCTACGCGCGTATCCATTCCCCCTGCAATTTCATCCCGAGTCTAGACTGCAACCTTACTTTTCAAATTACTATCAACATGAAGATTAAATTCCAAGGTCAGGAACAAATCTCACCGCTCGAGTCTGTCGTTCCTGATATCGGGGACAGTGAAGTTCGCCACCTTGACTTTGGGGATTTCTGGGCAAGAATGATAGACTCGAACCCTTCTCCTATGGCACAAATGATTCATGATAGCGGCTTGGCATTCACCGGTGGTTTCCCAATCTCAGTACAATGCACAGATACAGTACTCTCCTGCGGTGCTCATTTCAATCCTGACTCGAGTGAGCTAATGAACGTGCATGGAGAACTCATTGCCAAGCTTGACACCTGCCGCCATTGGCACTGCCCTAAGGATTCCTGAGATGGAAAATTCTATAGTAATCTCTCAAAACCAGGCACAGGCCCTCTTCGATCAGGACAGTGAGAAATACAAGGCGCGGGTGGCGAAGTCCTGGCTTAAAAACCCTAAAAAGGGGGCATCCCATCTATCCAAGGTTCTGTTCCATGCCGATTTCAACGAAGAACTGTCATATTTTATAATCCTACTGGCTCGGGTCATGGGCTTACCCTCTACCAATGAGTTCCATTTCTGGATGTGCCCACTTATCAATATGGTGTGCAAAGGAACTCAAAATATCAACTGGGCAGAGACCATCTGTATGAACCTAGCAAAGCAACTATCTAATGTAAAACAAACAAAGAAATTTTACATGACTTCATACTTGATGTATACCCTAGCAGCATCGAGGCAATGGTTTGGATTCTCATACATTGATGCTCACAAGGGTGACCCTGTATATGCCTACTGCCCTCAGTTCACCTTGGACACTAGCAATCACAACTTCAGAAGGGTGAATGATGCTTTCACCATGTACATTGTCAGGCTTCTGGAGAGTGACACGGTGAGGAGATTTTCTGATGAAGCCATGAACCTAATTTCGAAATACGGTGCCTACTTCATCCAGTTTAGGAAATTCTCCTATATCAGGCTTGCAGGCTATGAGAGCACTCCTCTTAAACTCCCCATGTTCTGCAATGATAAGATGGCCTTGATAGAGGTATGCAGGTAATTGGACAAGTTGCACAGAACCTGCAGGGATAAGAAAATTACTGGCTTGCACTTCCCCATCACTTTGGGAAACTACACCTGCAAAACGGCTCTAGATGCACAAAACATAGAAAGAGCCCTAGCTCCCATCACTGTCCATTTCTTCAGGCCAAGAACTTGTTTTGACTTGAAGAAATTTATTGAGCAGAACATCAAAATCACTTATCATCATAGGGCAGACACAGAGGACTATTGGGCTGACTGTGCTGATGATTTTGAAGCAAGGAGGAGACATTATGGCAGGTTTTCTCTTCAATTAATTCAAGAGCTTAACCTGTACCAAGTTCCTGAAGGACTCCAGGATGATAATTCTGACCTGTACTCATATGAATATGACAACGTGGTCAAACACACTCCCTTGGAGGATTTGGATTGGTTCAAAAAGGAGAAGGATGATCTGGCAGAAATCCTAGCTCCCGTCTTGGTAAGAACCAAAATCTGGTTTGACAGGAGAGTTCGTGAACTCAGAAGGCACTCAGGTGAGTCCTCCTCTAAAGACACCTCAACACCAAGAAAGGAGGTATTATCACCTGATTCAGGAGTGCCTGTACAGACCCCTCCTGCCTCATCAACTAAAGGTCCTACATCTTCCACTCCTTCCTCATCCACCCAATTTTATCAAAAGAAAGTTAGAGAAGTTAAGAAGGAACCTATGGAGGAAGATCCCCTAAGGAAGCATTCAGAATTGCCTTCAGGACCAGAGAACATTATTGTTCTCAGTGAAAGTGAGGAGAGTGAAGTGCCAGTTTCTACAAGTGCTCCAGAAGCTCCTAGTAGATAAAGAAAAGGAGTTTCAAAGCACTGAACTTCCAAGCACCGTTGATTCCTCCACACCTCGAAGCCCCGAGTGCCTCGAGTGCCCCGCTCATATCTCAACTAGAAGCAACAGCCAGTGCACACCCTGGGTGTTATGAGTTCTCTGTCTCTTGGTCCTCTTGCCCCACCTTCTTCTTCCTCCTCTTTTGCATGGGTCCAGCCTCTCGTCGATAGTAGGAAGAGAAAGTCCTCTTCTCACCCGATCTCGGGACCCAACTTCGATGCTGTGGTGGCCTTGTTAGGCACTACTCCTCCTACTACCGCCAAGAAGGCCAGGACTACCTCCAGAATAGTATCTGATGCTCATGGTCAGCAATTCCTGGAGATAGCCAAGCCCAAAGTAGACAAGCCAGAGCATGATTTGCAAGCATCTGACCTTGAGCTCTCAAGGATTCCCATGGGAGAGTCTACCCCTGATGGTGAGATCCACAATCTTCAGGAAATAGTCACCAAGGTCATTGGGAGAGTGGAGAAAGGGAAACAAACTATAGAACAGCTGGAGGAGCAGGCCCAGGTTCTCACAGGTTTCATCAAGTCACTGCTATCCAAGGATAAAATTTTAGATCCTACCCCACTGACTACTCTTCCACCACCTGTGATTCTCAGCCAAGATGAAGTGCAGAGTATCAAAGATATACACAGGTATTCTATCTATGGAAGGGCTATGGAGGCCATGGTGGATGACATGCTCATTGCAAGGTTGAATTTCATTGGTGAAGCCTTCAAACTCAACGAGAAGGTGAATAATCTTCAACAGAAGCTCTCCTCCACTATTAGAAATATAGATAAAGAGCTCAAACTCTAGAGCAACTGTATAGTAGACCTTCACCTCATGGGACAAATTGATGAGAATATTTTAATGGAAAGCAAGGTCTTCGATGATGCAAAGGATAACTTGTCAAAATCATGGGTATACAGTGTGGAATGGAAAATCAAGGTGCTGGAGGAGGCTTTGGGAGAATTAAAAAATAGCTGGCAGAAGGGTGAGGCCTTCAAGACTTTGGTAATATCTACTTTCAAGGACATACATTGCCACCTCCATGATGAGACCTTTGGTGTACCCCTCTCCTTGTAAGAAATCAAAGCTCAATTCAGAGCTTTTGTCAAAGAAAATTTGTTCAAGGAGGATTCCATTTCCAAGGAGAAGATGAAGGAAATCTGCTCTCTCCAATCTGCTATTGAAGAAGCAAATAAAGATCATCATACGCACATGCTGAATTCGACAAAGAGATGGAGAAGTGCCTCGGATTTTTGACCTAGTCCACTGCCAACACATTGTCCCACGAGGTTGAGACATAGAAGAGGTTGAAAATATTTAGACAGAGGATCCTAAAATCAGTGGGCCCCTCTCAATCATGAACACCTGTCTTCTTCTCTTGATTCCTCTCCTTTCTTCCTTTCTTCATCTTGGATTTATTGTAATTAGTTGGGGTATTGTGATTAGCAGCCCTTTAACTAAGCATTAGTTAAAAGAAGTAGTTACCAATGGTAACTATTTTGTAAACTATATATTGGCCTCTCCTTGCCATTTTTGAGGAGAGGAACTTGGCTTATTTTTGAAAGTGTAAGGAAATCATAAAACAATCAATATAGAAGGATCTTCATTCTTTGTCTATCTGATTCTTTTTATTCGCAAGCTATCTATTAAATATTGTTAGAACATTTGTCTGCATTATGCTGAGAAGCTTTGTATTCTTGTAGATGTTATTCATAGAACTGTGTGTCTTTTCAAATTTCATCTTATTAATGTGGGTACAAATGATCTTATTCCAATTCATTGTATTCTTGCACGCATAAGGAATTATTCTGTCATCTATAATTATGAATGGTGCCTTTCTGCTCATTCCCACATCTTGATTCCTCTGTACTTTTGTAATTGATGATCTATTTAGGAAACACTTTCATGATATCCAAGTTCCATAGTGAAACCATGCTTTGTACATATGTAAATAGGTTCATTTCTGAATAAGGGAACTTCTCCCACTAAAGAGGAGGGAATTCTTGTCCCCTGACTGTCGCTCTTCTTGAAGTTATTTTTCTATGACCAACAGATTGTAACACAAATCTTGCTTCTTGGTCATTGTAGTGTACTGTATCAACTCTAGAGAAATAATGCATGTCTGTGGATGATTTCCAACCCCCTTTGTGTTCATTTCACCTCTCTGATCTCTCATTATAATCTTGGTCACCTATGTATGGTGGTTGTATGCATTTTGTTGGTTTCCGTTTATTTACAAAGAAGGTGTCCAACATTCCTTTGGTGCATCACCTCTGTTAGTTAGATTTATTTTCTTACATCTTCTTAACCTTGTCTCCTTAGCAAATTAGAGTAGATTTTAGAGTAGAACCTCTGCAAATTAAACGTGTGCACCTGAATAGAGGAATAGGAACTCGCCTTCATCTGAAGATCTCTCTCAATTCACAAAGTCCCACACTTTGAGAGATTCTCCATGTTATGCAATCACACTGGTGATCTCAACCCATTGCGTTGCAGACATTCAGGGGTGTTGTCATTCATCATCAACAGTTATGGCATGCCCGGTGGGACACTGGAGTCAGATTTTTCTCATCTTTTCAAGGTGTATCATTATCAAATAGAAAATCTTAAGCCATCGTACAATTACGCTCAACATTACTCGCATGCCTGGTTGGACAAAGAAGTCTTCATTTTGTATTGCATCAAGATTGATGTGAAGTTGTTATAAGTTCTGAGCTTGTAAAAATCTCTTAAATTGCACATCTAGTGACTCCAAAAAGGGTAGAATTCACTGGTTTTAGCAGTCCAAACTTGGTAAATTTGTGAGAAGAAATCAGACAAGGTCAAGAACAAGAGAAGAAGATTCATTTGTCTATTTTCATTTACCCCTAGAAAGAGCAAGGAGAGGAAGAAGAAATCAAAGGTCTCCATGTCCGCTAAAAAGAACCTTGTCAACACCTCCACCTAGTAGGCCTTTCGTTCAATTGACTAGAGTTCTTCAACCAATTAGGATGGCACAACCCAACCCCTACATCATCTTCACTAGAAACAGCCCTCTGGCTCTTAATGCACAAAATCCAATTCTTTTTGTAGTGTTGAAGAACATTCCATATTTTACTTGAGAGAACTAGACAACTCCAATTGATCATATCTAGGACATTGCAAATGTCTGTGTAATTCCTAAAATTTCTTAAATGGACATTACTGTCAAGTTGTTGGCATCCTCCTTTAAAGGTAAATCTTTGCAATGGTTCAAAAGTCTAACCGCAGGATCCATCACGAATTGGGACCATGTATGTACAACTCTCCACAATCAATTTGGAGAAAAGGGGGATAATCTATCTTTATTGGAACAATTGACAACAATCAAGAGGGCTCCTAACGAACAGTTTTTTGTGACTTCAAGATTTCAGAGGACGTGGGATAGGATTCCATTGGCCGTGAGACCAATAGCTGAAGGTCATTTTCTATACTTCCTTAAAGCTTTAAATTCTGATATTGCCATGATGATTCAATCCATGCGAGGTATAACCTTACCTGCATCCTATAACATTGCTATTAGAGCTGAAAATTGCTTAATTCAAGCTGGTAAACTTACACCTAGGCTTCCTATGCCTCTTTATCTAGAACTATGAGCTCCAAGCACTATTCAAGCGCCTATATTAGCCCCCATTCCTTCTCTAAGAAATCAGAATTTTACTTAAGCTTCTATCTCCTCTTCTAACACTTCAAAAGAATTGTAGGAGGTCATGAAGTAGCTACAAAACCTAGGAAATGAGCTAGTGACTATCAAGAGACAAAAAAACAGAGTTTTAGGCCGTATCAACCTCAAACTCAATATGAATTTGGGCCCCCATATCATCAAAATAGACCAACAAATCAAGCTATAAATCAAAACCAGAACCAAGGACAACATCAAGTTGTCAGGCCATTCTGACCATATGATCCAAATGAGGCTTTAACGTTAAAATCCATGGTTCCAACACATAATAACATGACACAAGAGCACAACTGGTGTTACCCTTGCAATCTACCCCATAATCAATCAACATGTTTCAATGGTGCACTAAACTAGGCCTTGATGGTACAGACCATTGGTGTATCCCAAGAACCAAGTCAAGAATGAAATCGACAGCACAAAACTCCACAAGAGGCACCTCTAATGGAAACCAAGCTGGTCAATTGGCACACAAAAGAATTTTGTGGAGTTAATCAACCTTCTTTTTAGGGTGTAGTTTCTAACACATGGTCAAAGAAGAGGAACATGGAGGAGGGACAACCATATAATCCAGTTGTTTCTCATCCCACTCCTACAAAAAAGGATTTAATAGATCAAATACAACCCTGAATGTGTAAAATCAGCCTAAGGCACCCATTCCAGCAGCACATGTGCCTATTCAAGCACCAGAAAAGGTCACACCAAGTAAGGGGAAACAAAAGGATAATTCATCCCCCTTCAACATTATTGATCAGATGAAGAAAAAACATGTGAAAATTTACATGTGGGATTCACTCATAATCCCGGGACAAGGATATTTATTACAAACTGCAATGGCTAATTGGTTTACCTTGAATTTATCAAACCAAGGTCAAGAGAAATTTATCACTAATGCAGTGCAACAAGGTGGTGGTCAACCAAGAAAAAATTTAAAGACTCAACTGTTCTATGTGTCATTGATTTTCAAGGACCACTTGGTACATAATTACATGATCGATTCAGGTGCAAGTAGCTCAATGATGCTAAAGCAAAAAGTAGATTAATTGGGTCTAAAGTATGAGCCAGTGATGAAAGGAGTAGTGCAACTAGATGGAAATCAGTAGGAATGATTGGGGTCATCAAAGGTTTAAGCCTAACACTACATGCCTGTCTAAATGTCACAGTCTTGCAAGATGCGTATGTAATTGACCTCCCACCACTCTTTGCACTATGTTTTTCAAGAGACTTCACTGCTAAAATTTGTGGATATTTATTAGCAGATTGGTCACACATGCTATTTAGAACAAGGTATGGAGCCAAGGCAACCATCAGATTTGAGCCAATTGCCAATTTCTAGATTTATCACCATGTGCCAAGTCATATCAATGAAAATTGCTCAGCCTTTGACTAAGAGGAATGTTCACTAGATCTGGAGAAAGGTACTAAGGTTGAAAGAATTCTAGATTTGACATTGAATGAATGGGCAACCAATAGGCATGCCTTTGACCCGTACAAGGAAATGGAAGATCTGAATTAGGTGTATATTGTGTACACGAAGAAAATTCACCCATTCCTAACATCACCAAGCCAGAGAATAAGGATGACAATGAAATATGGAAATTGTATTTTGATGGTTCAAGAAGTGTTGTCCTGAAAATGTGCAACAGGGAAATTGGAAGTTTCCAAGCATGAGAATTATACCCCTAGGGTAAATTTTTCATTTTTTATCATTCCTAGGAACCCCGCGTCGAATCCGTCAGTCTTAGCACCCCATATTTCATGTCACATTGGTCCCCCAGGTGATTTATTAAAGTGCACTCATTCCACCTAGGTGATTTTAGGGAGTTCTAAAAAGATGTCATCTTCTGGCAGTATTGGGAAGGGCTATCATTGGCCTTCCTAGGACTAGATTCAACCCCCTGGAGCAGAACAAAAGGGAAAAATTCAACATAGAGGTGAATGGAAGACCTTATAACATCATGGAAATGATATTGGAAGGTTTGGGGAAGTTTTTCAAGACTTGGAGCAGTCTGAGTAAAAAACAGGGTTCACAAGCCTAGGCGGTACACATGCCTAAAACAACTACTGGGCTTCAGAAGAAGATTCTGGGAGCTCTAGATGGAATTAAAAGTAAAACAAAACATCATCAGAAATAGGATTCCAGCACCTACATGATGGTGAAATAATTTTTTTCACAACACCTTGGTGCATATGATTGGCAGGCAGTTTTTCTCAGGCACAAATGGAGTCTTCAATCACAAACCTTATTTTTTAGGGACCATATGAATGAATCAATACATGAGACTCCCACCATTGAATTCAAAAGGAAATTTAAAATTTGAATCATATAAAATGTTTCAAAAAAAGTCCATTGGAAGCTCAAGTTATCATTGTTACAAGTTCAGGATTTAGCCAAATTTTTGAGAGGACATGTGTCAACACCCGGAGCCTGGCGGGATTTTGTGTCCCTGATGTCCCCCAAGGTGAGGGAAATAAAATATGAAAAATTGATCCCAGACCCCTTGAATCCCTCTCAACCCTCATATGACCTCTTGTACCCTCATGTGACCTCCAGACTTGACAGTTCAGCTCCCAGTTGCATTTTTAGAGCATCCATTCCCTACCGTTGGATTGGGAGTCTTCTGCGCCCACGTGTCACCTCCAGGACCACTGTGGAAAATGATGTCCCTCACATCCCTAAGGTCAAGGAAATAAAACATGAAAAAATGCACAAAACTCCAACTCAAAATTTGAAAAATATTCTAACTATTAGTTGCTTCTCCATTACCAGAAGAAATTTGCAGAGAACACAAGTCCACCACTCCACCATTGCAAGAAACTAAGACCAGAATAAGAAAGGAACTAAAATAAATTTTCCATGGAGATACGCAAGTCTCAGAAGGAATTTTCAGCAATCTAAGGAGAAATGAATAATAGAGAAGAACAACAATGGAAATCCCAATAGCCACAAAAATGAAGATTCGAACATACCTTATAAACCAATGCTCGGATTGACGAACCATTTGTTGCTGAGTTTTAATATCTTGAAGGCCATTAAAAAATCATATTCAAACCTCCAATTTTCATCAAGGATTACTTGCAGTGAAGAAACCCTCTTTCCGGCTCTACGAAGGAAAAAGCTTGATTTCCCGTCAAACCGATTATCATATTGAAGTAAGATCACACGTGAAGCACCAAAAGAAAAAACCCACATCAAAAATATATTTTTCTTCACAAATGGAGGAGAAAACCAGACCTGCAATTTTGAGGTCCATTAATGGCTTCCGTACCCAGAAGCACTGCCATGTATGAAAATTAAAACTTTAAAATCTCTTGGATTATTAAATGGTCGGGCCCGAAATTTCATAGGGATGATATTGGGAAAAATACCATATCAAAAAACTTCGTTCCATGTCAATCTGAATCCCAGAGGCCAAATTTCTAAAAATAGTAGCTCTACTACATAGGAACTACTATTTTGGGAAAGACGTCGATAGAATAACCTACGAAGAAGATAAAGACATTCGAGGTATACTACAGCTGAGAATCCACCAGAACGGAAATATTTGGCACTTACTAAAAATAGTAAGTGTGCCCTCGAGAACCTACTAAAAATAGAAAATTGATCCAGAATGAATGAGGAACATTGGGAGAAAGAGGAAAATTGAGCCGCAACATCCAATTGAAGATCGAGGACTTGATTTCTTATACTTACTAAAAATAGTAAGTTGATTTTTATAAGGGAGATATGAAGCCAAAGTGGATGGGTCAGAAGCCTTCTCAAGATTACGAAGTAGAGAACAGTCAGAGAATGGAGCCAAGTCCACTATAGAAACTCATCCTTCGGCATAATTCTTCTTCTTCTTCTTCTTCCTCTTCTAAATCTCTCTCTTCGCTCCTCATACGACACACTCTATCTCTTCAATGTTATATTTTTGCATTGAGGGTTGCACTTTTTAATACAACTTAAATGAATTTAGAAATATAATGTAAATTAAGTCGCGTTGTTATTATAAAAGGGACATAAGTATTTAAAGTGGAATATGAACAGTCTTAAGTCATATTAAGGTATTTGAAAGGTCATGAGGAAGACGATAAGTCACCTCTCATTCTATAAATTGTAACACCATTCCTATTGCAAAGGGTTGGCAATTGATCTTGTACTCAAGAGTGCATTGTACCTAGAGAAAGCAAAGGAGATAGCCATTTTCTTCTACTCTCTTCCCCTCTCAAATTTCTTCCATTCCCACATTATGTACAACTTTGATTTGAGCAATCAATATAAGAAGAATGATTTTCTATCTTTCTTTGACTAAGGGGTTTCTTGATACTTGGTGATCAATAAATTCTATTTGGTCTTGTTGCTATTCGTAGAGTTGTTTCTTCCCATAAATGAATGTGTTAAAGTTTCTAACTAGTGTGTATGCAAGAATCTGATTTTCTACCTATAGCATTAGTTCTACTACCTCTTTTCTCACTCCCCTTTCCTGTTCCATAGATAAAGACTTACCTAGCAAGAGATTGCTAGCTTTGTTGTAGGGTCAGTCGAGTGCCCCTATTGGATCCCTAGTCGAAAGATCACCATAGAAATCCCCACTTTCTCATGCATGCACATACGACAGTTGCACCGGTTAAGTAGAGGGACTTAGATTCCCAGCGCGTTGGAAAGAAATCCACAAGTTTTTCCACCCAACAAATTTTCTTGCCAATAATTTTTGGTGCCCACCGTGGGGAAGATTTAGCAACATCTACTCCCAATATACAACCGCAAGGCCTTAAAATTAAAAAAAAATAGATTTTGAAGAAAAATCATTTTTTAAAGGAAGCTCAATTAAGGAACGAACCCTTGTCACGTTCATTTCGCGCATCATGAAGAAATTTCCAGATTGGAGTGAAGTACCAATGAGTGACAGTGAAGAAGAAGAAGAAGATGTCTTCTTGGAAAAGAAGATCATTGATCAACCATGGTTATAGACTAGTGTTGACAAAGGAAAGAAGAATGAACATGTCGTTGATGAAGAAGAATGGATTCAAAGGAGACATAAGATAAGGTGTGAAGCTCGATAATATGCCAAATTCTTGCAAGAGATGAATGAGCAAATTGAAGAAGTCCATATTGAGAAAGAAAAAGAGGATAATTATCCTATAGAGGAAAACCTTGAAGATCATTCGTACCATAGGGTTTTCATACCCGAAAGGTTCTGGAATGCCGCTAAAGAAAATCCTATCCTTGAGCCTTCCGATGAAGATAAAATCAGCATTCAAGAAGATGACGAAAGAAAGGACAGTGCAAGATCCATTGAAGAAGATTTTTGCAATCTCACACAACTCACTACAAAATTGAGAATGTTGTCCTTCCACCGTTATCTAGATGAATTCAATGCATATGGTGATGAAGAAATGAACATGTTGAAAAGAGAATATATGGAAATACTTAACATCATAATAAAAGGAAATTTTGAACCCGAAGTCTTTAATGAAATTTGGAGGTATGCTTTAGCTCTACAGAGAAGATATGAACATTTTGAAACTCCTCATCAAATGGAGGAAGAAGATGAGATGCACCCTGTGAAAGAAGACTCGGATTTCTGCCCATATTATGAGGCTTTCATTCCTGAAAGATTCTTGGATTCTCGTGAAGAAGATCTTATCATGGAACCTTCCGATGAAATTCAAAGAAACATCATGGAGGAAGAAGTAGAAGAGATGAGGATAGAATCACCATTCAGAAATTCCATTTGGCTCGAGTCACATCCCATGGGGGAATAATATATTCAATAAAGGAAGATCCTTGCTACATAATGGATGATCCAATGCTCTCTGAAGACTCTGAAAATGATGAAGAAGATGGCCAATTAAAACTAAGCATGGGTGATCTCTTTTCAATTTTTGATCTTTCAATTGATGATGAAATGGAGATATGTGAGGAAGTGCAAGAAATTCAGCCAACATTATGGTCTGAAAATGATGAATTCAAGATGGTCGTAGATAATCCTCCTTCCTATTTTGATTCTTCAAGTGATGTACAAATGTTGCATGAAGAAATAAAGGAGGTCAAAGAATCAAACTCTCTTCCTGATGAAATCATGGATGATCAAATGGAAGAAGCCCACTCTCTTTTAAAATCCAATGAGAATGAACAATTTAAACACGACCTCTACTCACTCGGGGAGCAGAATCATCCTCACGGTGAAAAAATATCCTTTCATATTTCACTTGAGAAAGAGGATTTAATAATGGATGATCAAGATGTAGCTGAAAATTCTTCTCATACTGCTGTCCCAACATGGCTGTCTACTCCTCACCAAGGAGAAGATGATATGCATTTCAATCTTGAAGGAGCCCCATTCCCTCAAAGCTTGGACATCTTCTCCTTGTCAGTAGGTGTCATGAATCAAGTATGCCCATGTATGCAAGAAATTGAATCTTCAGAAACACAAATCTTGAAAGAGGTGAACGAGAATGTTTTAGATGAATCATGGGCCCATATGGATCAAATTTTTAAGCATCTCCTAAAGGAACAACAAGAAGATTCCTCCAATAAAGATAAAAAAGAGCCTATGGAAATTTCAAAAGAACTAGATCTGTACAAGAAATTTTTAAGGCCACAGAAGAAACTACGGATCCTCAATTCGGTCTTGAACTCTTGACCCCGACCATGGAGATGCAAGAAAATTATGAGTCAATTTTTGCTTCCTATTTTGGTCCACCAATTTTTGATGTTGAAATGGAGCGGGTGGATAAGACTGATGACTTCTCTAATACTTTGGTTGATGAGAATAAACATGAAAACATGGCTTTTACTTCCACATTGTGTGAAGAAGTTCATGAGTGCAAAATAATAAAAGTTCATGTATCTCCATTGGACATCTCCATTTTTTAAGACAACACCTCCGCCATGGAAGAAGATAACAAGGAAAAAATTGAGCTGATTTGCATTGAAGAAAGTTGTTCAGAACATGGTGAAAATCAGCTTTGGGGCAGCGATGAGATGGTCAATGGTGAATCAGCTATATCAATAAACATGGAAGGCAACTATCATTATGAAACTGAATTCAAAGAACATGAAGGCAGTGGAATTTCCAAGAAAGGACCTAAGCATCAAGAATCTCACATGGAATCGCTCCTACCAAGTACACAAATAATTGTGAAAGATCCTAGCTTTCATAAGCAGCTGAGGAGGTGAGGCTACTTTTTGGATCCTGTCAATGGCTTTGTAGAACATCATCACTTTGGTGTTACCTCTTCAGGGGTAGATTTTGAGAACTGAAAAGAACTTCCGTGAAAGCAGGTTGTCCTCCGCCTTGTAACATAGGTGATTTTTAGGTTTGTTTCCCCTTTCTATTGCATGTGTTTCCCTTCTTGTTTTGTTTCATGTGTTTCTTTTCCATCATTTTGTGTGTGTGTGTGTGTATGTGTTTCCTTCTTTGCTATCTTCCTTTCTAGAAGTTGTACATGACTCCGCAGGGCCCAATGGATAAGGCACTGGTCAAAAAATTATATGGTCTAATATTGAGATTCTAGATTACCATGTCATGTCCCCAAGCTAGAGCCAGTTGTTGTCGTGAAAATGTGCAACAGGTAAATTGGAAGTTTCCAAGCACGACAAATATACCCCTATGGTGAATTTTTCATGTTTTATCATTCCTAAGAACCCCGCGTAGAATCCGTCAGTCTCATCACCCCATATTTCATGTCACATTGGTCACCCAGGTGATTTATTGAAGTGCACTCATTCCACCTAGGTGATTTTAGAGGGTTCTAAAAAGATGTTATCTTCTGGCAGTATTGGGAAGGGCTATCGCTGGCCTTCCCAGGACTGGATTCAACCCCCTAGAGCAGAAGAGAAGGAAAAAATTAAACATGGAGGTTAATGGAAGACCTTATAACATAATGGAAATGATCTTGGAAGGTTTGGGGAAGTTTTTCAGGACTTGGAGTAGTCTGAGTAAAAAATAGGGTTCACAAGCCTAGGTGGTACACATGCCTAAAACATCTGCTGGAATTCAGAGGAAGATTCTGGGAGCTCCGGATGGAGTTAGAAGTAAAAAAAAACATCTTTGGAAATAGGATTCCAATACCTACATGATGGTGAAATAATATTTTTCACAACACCTTGGTGCATATGATTGGCAGGTAGTTTTTCTCAGGCACAAGTGGAGTCTCAAATCACAAACCCTATTTTTCAGGGATCATATGAATGAATCAAGACATGATATCCCCACCATTGGATTTAGAAGGAAATTTCTAGGTAGGATCATATAAAATGTTTCCAAAATAGTCCATAGAGAGCTCAAGTTATCACTGTCACAAGTTCAGGACTTAGCCAAATTTTTGGGAGGACACGTGTCATCACCAGGAGCCTAGCAGGATTTTGTGTCCCTGAAATCCCCCAACGTCAGGGACATCAAGGTTGGAAAATTGAAACCATCCCCCTTGATTCCCTTTCAGCCCTCATATGACATCTTGTACCCTCATGTGACCTCCAGACTTGACAGTTCAGCTCCCAGGTGCATTTTTGGATCATCCATTCCCTACCGTTGGACGTGTCACCTCCAAGACCACCGTGGAAACTGATTTACCTTACATCCCTGAGGTCAGGGATATAAAACATGAAAAAATGTTCCTAAATCCAACTCAAAAATTTGAAAAATATTCTAACGGTTAGCTACTTCTAGCTGCTTCTCCATTACCAGAAGAAAGTTGCAGAGAACACAAGTCCACCACTCCACCATTACAAGAAAATCATACCAGATCAGAAAAGGAACTGAAATACCTTTTCCATGGAGATACATAGGTCTCAGAATGAATTTTCATCAATATAAGAAGGAGAAACGAAGAATAGTTAAGAATAAAAATGGAAATCCCCATAGCCACGGAAACGAAGATTCAAACATATCTTGCAAACCGGTGCTTGGATTGATGAGCCATTTTTTTCTGAGTTTCAATCTCTTGAAGGCCGTTAAAATATAATATTCAAACCTCCAATTTTCATCAAGGATTTCTTGCAGCAAAGAAACCCTCTTTCCGGCTCTACAAAGGAAAAATCTTGATTTCCCGTCAAACCGATTGCCGGATTGAAGTAAGATCACACGTGAAGCACCAGAAGAAAAATCCCACATAAAAAATAGAATTTTATTCACAAATGGAGGAGAAAACCAAACTTGCAATTTTGTGGTCCATTAATGGCTATCGTACCCAGAAGCACTGCTAGGTCTGAAAATTAAAACTTTAAAATCTCCTGGATTATTAAGCGGGTGGGCCCAAAATTTCATAGGGATGATTTGGGAAAAAACCCATATCAAAAAAATTTGTTCCATGTGAATTTGACTCCCAGAGGCCAAATTTCTAAAAATAGTAGCTCTTCTACATAGGAAATGCTATTTCAGGCAAGTCATCGATAGAAGAACCTACAAAGAAGAAAAAGACATTAGAGGTGCACTACAATTGAGAATCCACCAGAATGGACATTTTTGTCACTTACTAAAAATAGTAAGTGTGCCCTCGATAACATGCTAAAAATAGAAAGTTTATCCAGAAAGAATGAGGAACGTAGGGAGAAAGAGGAAAAATGAGCTGCAACATCCAATTGAAGATCGGGGACTTGATTTCTCATACTTACTAAAAATAGTAAGTTGATTTTTATAAGGGAGATATGAAGCCAATGTGGATGGGTCAGAAGGAAGATCTCAGGATTACGAAGTGGAGAATAGTCAGAGAATGGAGCCAAGTCCACTGTAGCAACTCATCCTTTGGCAATAAGTTCTTCTTCTTCTTCTTCTTCCATCTTGGATATTTCTCTCTCTCTCTCTCATCATTCCTCATACAACACACACTCTCTCTCTTCAATGCTATATTTTTGTGTTGAGGATTGCACTTTTTAATACGACTTAAATGAGTTTAGAAGTATAATATAAAATACGTTGCCTTGTTATTATAAAACGGACTTAAATATTTAAAGTGGAATATGAATTGAGTCTTAAGTCATATTAAGGTATTCAAAAGGTCATCCAGGAAGATGATAAGTCACCTCTCATTCTATAAATTTTAATGCCATTCCCATTACAAAGGGTTGGCAATTGATCTTGTATACTCAAGAGTGCATTGTACCTAGAGAAAGCAAAGGAGATAGCCATTTTCTTCTACTCTTTTCCCCTCTCAAATTTCTTCTATTCCCACATTATGTACAACTTTGATTTGAGCAATCAATATAAGAAGATGGAGTTTCTATCTTTCTTTAACTAAGGGGTTTCTTGATACTTGGTGATTGATAAATTCTATTTGGTCTTGTTGTTATTCGTAGAGTTGTTTCTTCTCATAAATGCATGTGTTGAAGTTTCTAACTAGTGTGTGTGTAGGAATAATTTTCTACCTGCAACATTAGTTCTCCTACCTCTTTTCTCACTCCCCTTTCCCGCTCTACAGACGAAGACTTCCCTAGCAAGAGATTGCTAGCTTTTCCATAGGGTCAGTGGAGTGCCCTTGTTGGATCCCAGGTCGATAGATCTCCATAGAAATCCACACTTTCTTGCACATCCACATACGATAGCTACACTGGTTAAGTATAGGGACTTAGATTCCTAGAGCGTTAGCAAGATAATTACACAACCTTTTCAAAAATGAGCTAAATCTAGCTTTTATCACTTGACATAGAATGTAAAAAAGGTAATAAACGCAAGTGAAATGTTGATTTGAATCACTCACAGAACTTACCAAGTATTATTCATCTTATTTTTCCATTTTTCCTGTTCAAACGACACAACTATAAAATGATGGCCTTGATTCATTGACATTCATTAGGCCAAGAAAAGAGGCATAAAATAATGTGCCCAGTATTTGGGGATAGTGAGATAATTATGAACATTGAAGTCAGGGGGTAACATTGCTTTTCAGAGAATGACCTACTCAAGAGTTGTAAAATTATGGGACCTAATTGAAGAATTTGAAGCTTTCAACATTGCGTCCATACCTTGGAAGAAGAATGAAGGTGCAAATAGGCTTGAGATAGTTAAAGAAAAATTTGATGTGGTTGACAGTATCAAAAGAGATGAAACACAACCACATATCCATGTGATTGTAAGGCCAACAGTTCCAGAAAATAACACAAGTTGTTAGGTATTTGAGAACGATCAACAAATCATCAATTTCTTGCAAGAAGAGGATGAATTATCAGTTAGGAACCAAGACAAATCAGAGTAGCAGTATAGGGACAAAATAGTACAGCTACAAACCAACAAGCTTCTCCAAAGGTCTAGTAACACTGGATTTGATCTTCAATCCTAATGACTAGTTTCGTAAAGAAAAAGCCAACATATGGGTCCAAAGGGGAAGATTTAGAACCTATTCCGGTTGGGGAAGGGAAGACACTCCAAATTGGCATAGGGGTCGATTAACAAGAAAGATGCATATTCATACAAATTTTCCAATAATTTATAGATGTCTTTACTTGGAGCTATGAGAACCTATAAGGATTCAATCCAAAGTTGGCACAACATACCATAGAACTGAATCTGTATGCTAAGCCCATCAGGAAAAAACAAAGACCAGTGAACCCCCACATTAATCCCCTTATGAAGAGAATCGTTGAACAAGCCCTGATAGAGGAAAGCATTATATTTCCAATTAAGCACTCAAGTTAGGGTTACTAACTTAGTCCCGGTCAGAAATAAGAACGGAGAAATCAGGTGGTGTTTGGACTTTTGAGACTTGAATAGGGCATCTGTCAAAGACCACTACCCACTCCCTTTAATGGAACAAATCTTGTAGGTAGTGTCCGGCTCAGAAAAATTATCTCTCCTAGATGGGGCTACTCAGGGTATAACTAGGTAATGGTTAAAGAAGATGACCAGTTAAAAACAGTTTTCACCACCAAGTGGGGCACCTATGCCTATAGAAAGATGTCATTTGAATTGTCTAACGCCGGAGCCACTTTTCAAAGGGCAATGGACATGACATTCAAAGGTTGATCAACAAAATAGTACTGATATATCTTGATGATATCACTGTGTTCTCTACAAATGCAGCACATCACCTCTTTCATTTGAGACAGGTACTTCTAAGATGTAGGAGATTTGGGGTATCATTGAATCTGAAAAAAATGCATATTTCTGACTCATCTGAAGGAAAAATCCTAGGCCATATTTTGTTGAAGGAATGATGCGGCCTTCTAAACCACAAAGATTTGAAGAAATTCAAAAATTACCCTTACCAAGTCATAACAAGGCTCTCCAGAGCTTTCTAGGAATAATCAATTTTGTTCACAGGTTTGTGCCTAATTTTTCCGCTCTTGCAAAGCCAATAAACACTAATGTCGATGAATAGCATGGGATTTAAGTGGACAGTGGAGGGGAAAGAAATTCTTGAAGCCATCAAAGAAGCCATATCCCAAGCTCCAACTCTCATCAATCTAGACTTCTCCACGGATTTCATGCCCCACTGCCTTTAGAGATGGGGACACAATTTCTGCAATCCAAGTATAACAAAAACAAAGAGGAATATGAAAAACTGGTTGCATTCTTTAGTCAAATTTTGGAGTACCATAAAGCGATATAATCCTTAATCAAAAATCATGTCCTTGCAGTGATCAGAAGCTTGAAGAATTTCAAGCACGTAGTATCAAACAACATGATCCACTACTAGTCTCTCATACGGGAGTCAAGGACTTCCTTCTAAACAAGGATCTAAATAAGAAAATTCCAAGATGGATCACTCATGTCATGGAATATGAAATTGAAATTAAGGTCACTAATTTGGTCCAGGGAAAGAGACTATGTGAAAAGCTAGCCTCAAGCAAATAGGTTGATGCAAGTAATGAAAATGGGGTTGTTCTCATACTACAAGATTCAAGAAAAAGAAAATGATAATATTCCTATTCCTTGTTAGATTCAAAAGATCCATACACTTTCTACATACATGCCTATGACCTCCAGAAATGAGCAAAGGAAAGAGGAGATAGTTCATATTGCAAGCCATTCCATATGTGCTCGTTGATGGTGTTTTGTTCAAAAAGGACATCAATAGTGTTCTACTAAGATCCATTAGAACATATCAAATTGAGAGATTGTTACATGAGTTTCACGATGGAGAGGCCAGAGGTAACAACTCTCAAGATAATGAAGATGGGTTATTATTGGCCCACAATGTTAACGCGACTTTTACACAAGCACCAAAAACTTGTGAAGTCAATGTCCACCCTTCACTAGCTCCAATATGACACAGTTAGTAGTGCATTTTATTTCAGCTTACGGGATTTCAGGCTGACCAATTATTCATGTATTGGGAATTGGAGTTTTTTGCGGTCATCAATCCAAGGACTAAGTTCCAAAAAGCTTCTCAAGTGGGTCCGCACAACAAGGATACTATTTCCCCAAGTGGACCAAACTCGGTCGTAGCACATAACTTGCAGAAATATAAGTCTAGTATAGGAGGACTGTCTTTGAAGGGATTAGTAGACTAGGTTTGGAAGAAAAATCCACTATCATAATGAAGTCATTTCCTAGATTTGAAGATCACATAATGAGTTCTGTGCAATGCATGGAAACTAATTGATCACCTCTTGAAACTATTACAAGGAAGGAAAGCAATGGGCAGGCAGAGTTTTCCACAAATAATAAGGGGACTCATTTACCATAAGAAGGACTCTAGATAAAAATCAAAGGATATGGCATACCAAGCTCAAATCAACATAGATGGGCTAATCAAGATCACCACGATTAATAAGATGAATAGGTAATTCGCCTTAGAAGAACTGGTCTATGGGAAAGAGGCATTGTTGCAAACAAATGAGCAGCAATAACATATATGCATTATGGAACTCAATGAAATAGTAATGGAGAATGTCTGAGCCTTGAGCTTATATAATCAAGGAATAACAGATCTAATGAGCTAGTCAAGGTCGTAGAAATCAGAGCCATAAGAAGTTCAAATGGAAGAGAACTAGTCATCAAATAACTGAGTCAAGTCCATAGATTGATAGGAGAGAACTAGACATCAAGGATATTTTAGTCAAGGGGACCATAGATATAGGAAATGGGACTAGTCAGATACGGGTAGATCAAGGAAAGAACTATACCTAACAACTGATGCCATAATGGAGTGGCTCCGTACATGGTCTAAATAAGGTAAAAGTAGAAATATCCTTCTAATTTTCTACACTGGAGTGGGTGAGGAGCTTTTGATTTTGGTAAAGGTAATCTATCTTAAACATGTGCCTAGGTGAACAGAGAGCTTTCACCCTTGTAAATATTAGCATAGGATCTAACACCCCCCCTCAAGTGAAGCTAGGGGCCAAAATATTTTTGAAGTTTAGGTTTCATGTCCACAGTATGAGTACTTCGACATACTTATTTTTGCTGATGAGGTTATATCATTGTACAATATAGTGTGCCATGACAATCCATCTATAGGACCAGATCGTACCAATTTGGGTCAAGAACACAAATGCTAATCTCAGAAACACTCATTTTCAATATTTTACTATGAAGATTAAGAGTACATTCGTAACGGGGTAGCTTTACATAAAACCTTTGCAAACAAATGCAAGTTTGAAATATCAGGCTATCATATTATGGAACTCAATGCCCAATGGACATTGAGAATGGGCAACTTATCTTAAACCTAGACAAGGAAGGTAACCCCGCTAAGTCACCAATCAAGGTCGTAGATCCAAGCCATCCCCTCAAGGAAATAACTAGTCATCAAAGAACTAGTCAAGACCATAGATTTAGGAGAGAACTAGACATCAAGGATCTATTCAATACCATAGATCAAGGAAAGAACTAGTCATCTAGTCATCAAGGATCTAGTCAATACCATAGATCAAGGAAAAAACTATACCTAACAACTAGATAATATCTCCTAATATCTAAATAAGATAAAATAAATATTCACACACATAAGTGGGTGATGATAAATAAAATAAAGGTAAATAAAGTACCTAGGTGAACATGGGATAAGGTAAATACCTACTCTAACACCCCCCTCAAGTGAAGCTAGGGGCCAAAATAGAAGTGGCATGTCCACAGTATGAGTCCTGATAACTAGGCCTGATGAGGTACTCATGTACAATAACTGGAAAAAAGGGATACCGCAAGGTACCCAAAACCAGTAACAACAAAGTAAAGAGAGTAAAGAATCGCTCCAAGGCATCCCAAGAAGCTTGGCTCAAAAAAATAATATAATGCTGAAAATGTTTGGTGTGCAATGTGGTCTGAATCCACTGCTCGATCACAAAATTCAAAAACAGCTGACACTGGGTTTCACCAGAATAGCTCCATATAAGGAGACTGTCAATGGAGTGATGTCGAAAGTGTAAAAAAAACACCAAACATAATTCGATCAACTGCTGCAAATAGGTGTGCCATGATCCAAGAACAAAAACCAAAGTAACAAGGCAAGGAAAAAAAATCTAGAGTGTCACGATCCAAGAAAAGCCAAGGTAACAAGGCAAGGACACAAAACCCAAAGAAGGAGGATCAACACCACACCCTCCCATATTGCTGAATGGGTGGAGTGGTACTATAAACCTGTATGAGTTGTCAAAAATACTACTCAAACACTGACAAAATAACACTGGAATGCACTGGAATAGATCCCCCATAAGAGATATTGTCAACATGCCAAAAGTGTCAAAAATACAGATACAAAATCTCTCAACAAACAAGAGAGATACACTACACTTGCTAAAGAAAAATGCTCAAAACAAGAAGCATCACAATGCATAAGGTATAGAAAGTGGAGCAAGAAGCCAAATGGTGGAGGAGCCACGCCTATAGAGTCCTCTCAATTAATGCCTATGTCGCCGCCACAATTGATCAGATATCCACCCCAAATAAACACAAATGGATGAAGAAGATGCCTGCATATGACTTGATGCAAAATGAATAATGGGTGCATGTAAAAGAACATCAAAATGTGTGTCAGGTTGATCATGTCTGATAACTGAAATCTCAGGTTTCTCAAGCCTGAGTGAAGGTACAAAACTCATGTGTTGTTCATGATCCTCAGAAAGAGTCGAGTGAACAAAAAAAGAATATCTGTCAATGTGTGATCCTAATGAAGTATCTGCTCTAAAACCAATGTCATGACAAAAATTACTCTTAACATGTGGAATAGAGGAAACAATACCCTGTGAATGTCTGCCAATGACTCTACTAGTGAGAACCATAAAACAAAGCATGCTAAAACTCAATGCAATGGTATAATTCTCAAAAAAGTCATGCATCTTAACAGAAGTAGGATACACAACATGTGGTACTGTAATAGGCACAGATGTGGAAGAGCATGTAGTAACAAGCTTCATAGGTGTATGAGCATCAAGAGCAGGAACTAAATCAAAGACTGACAGATCAATGTCAGTTCATTCAGGAGCAATATCTACAAGTGGACTAGGAGCATGGATATGGTTGTCCACAATACGATGGTGATGCTGTAGGCTAGCAAGTTTGTTATGCAAGAAGTGTATTATTGTATCCTTATCGTGAATGAGTCATTGTAGAAGAGAATTTCACTTCTTGAGTGATCTATTTTCTTCCACAAATTTTACAATATCCTATTAAATTCCACACACTTCATAGAAAATCATATCATTCTCATAATCCATGATAGATACAAAATGCAACTCCCAGAAGTTTAGGACGTCGGGCTCAGCCGAAATTACGTCCACAATTGATTACAACACTCCTCCATATTTGGCACTTTATAATTATAGTGCAAGTCTCAAAATAAATATTTTCAATGGAAAGAACATGAAAAAAGAAGAACTTTTGCAAAGAGTGGCACTCAAAACCGATTTACCGATCAAAAGTTACAAGTTTTTTTAATATTTTGGTATGTTATTTATTTTAGTTGCCACTAAAACAAAATAAATTGTTGTTGCCTTCACCACACAAATAAAATTAAAGGGGGCTGAAGTTAAACACCTAATAGTAGGAATCACAAGCTTTTAGCCCTGATATGACCATACCATATGACCAAGGGCTAAGGATTTTAATGGGTTAAAACCCTAAAACTGACTTCCTACAGAAATGGCCGAGTTTACAGTCAATCTAAGGGTTTTCATGCCTTCGAGATCCAATGGAATCATATTTTTTTTATAAAATCGCATGCAACAACAAAATGCGACCAAATCCCAAATATATGAATATACAAAGATTTTATGTGCAAAATAAAACTTATAGACAAATGTCAACAACAATCTCCTGCTCTAATACCATGAAAGGAATGATAACCAGATCATACCAAGCCAAGAACACAGATGCTAATCAAACACCACGATTAATAAGATGAAAGCAATTTGCCATAATAACTTTACATAAAACCTTTACAAACAAATAAGCAATAATATCATATATTATTATGGAACTCAATGCAATATAATGAGAATGGGCCTTGCTTAAATAGGTAAGATTTGATAATCTAAGAACCAGTCAAGGTCATCAAAGAACTAGTCAAGACCATAGATTTAGGAGAGAACTAGACATCAAGGATCTAGTCAATACCATAGATCAAAGAAAGAACTAGTCAATACCATAGATAAAGGAAAAAACTATACCTAATAAATAGATAATATCTCCTAATATCTAAATAAGATAAAAGAAATATCTACACACATAAGTGGGTGAGGATAAATACAATAAAGGTAAATAAAGTACCTAGGTGAACATGAGCTAAAGTAAATACCTACTCTAACAGGAAGTTAAATTTTGTTCCTATTTTAAAAGGAATGGTCATGATGTTAAGATGTGTTGGTATGCTCCTTTAGTGAAACATTGGAAAGTTGTTAAAAAGGAAAATAATGTCAAACATAAATTTTTGACCTAACTCATGTAAATGCTCATTCTGGTACTGGGGAAGCAAAACCACCTAAACAGAGAAATCCAAGTAATTGGATGGGAAAAACATTCCTCAACTTTATGTTTGCATTACATTAACTAGTGATAGTATGCAAAAAAATTCAAAGCTATATTTTAGGGATTTTGATCCTATGTTTAATATTCATCTTTGAAATAATTTGGAAGTAGTCTGTAAAGAAGATTTGAGTGATAGGTTCATCATACTCATATTCATCTTCTCACATTTTGGTTCGTTATTCCATTTTTGACAACAATATGCATGGATATGGGCATCATCAAAATGTCTATTTTGAAACTTGTAGTTTTATAGTGTTGTCATTTGTGCAAATATTATGGATGCTTATAAGACCCATTCGGGCACATATTTGATATTGTAATACATAGAAAAACTTGTTGTATCCACATGTGTTATTTGCACTAATTTATAAGACCCTTATTTTGGGAAAATTTGATTTTTGTAACTATTAGATGTGGTTGCAATTAGGGTGTAAATTTATTACACTAACAAAATGGTTTGCAAAGGTACTAGGTGATCATTTTGTAAATAATGGAAGTTCACCAATTTGGGTAAGCATACAGGTTATAATCTATTACTTTATAGTTTAGTGTATGGATAAAATATTTGCATATTCATGTTGATTCAGATTTTGACTATAGTCATTTTGGGTGTTGACGGTTTAATTATTTTGGATAGTGAATTACTTGCAGTTGTAATCAGCATAATCACAAAGTGTCAGTTCAACATTAGTTTCCGTTATAGATGGGTGTTATTATCTGACTTATTATTTTTGATGGCGATACAATGTTTTTTCTAGATTCACATGGATTCAGTTGTTCACTATAGCTATTTTTGAGCGTTGATAATCTATTTTATTCTTGATAGTGAATAATTGTAATTGCTAATGTTTCAGATGGAAAGTGGGCACTAGCCTAATTGTGGACAGTTTAGATGTCTTGTATACTGATCTCTGTTATGGAATTGTAATATTTGTTAATCGGCTGTATTAAAAAGTGATTGTTGAACACTAGCTTTCTGTATTAGAATGGGTGTTCTTATCTAGTCAATTATTTATAATGGCATTACAGTGGGGTATGAAAGTTCACAGTTGTGAGCAGATTTGATAGAGTTGCATCTTTTCAGTTTAACACTAGCTTAATTAGGTGTTATTATCTAATCGGTTATGTGACTAGCTAGTCAACTATTTGTATTTATTTATACCTATAATGTTATTTTGGGTTCTTGTATGTGTTTGTGCAATTCAGGAAGAGATAACATTATTTGAGGGTTGATAAACAACTTTTTGTGGACAAAAATTCTTCTCAATAGGGAGGACTGATTAGGGGATATTTTTTAGTGTCAAAATTTCTCCAAACTTCCCTATAGTATGCCAGTGTAGTAGAGCCTTCAGATGTATTTCCGACTACTGTAAGAACGTGAAAAACAGATACTCTGAGCTCAAGTTATGTATGGTCAAAGTTCAGTCAACAAGGAAGTCAACACTGGTCAATAGGTCAACAAGTGGACCAATGGCACTGTGAACATGTGGCAATTAGTGAAAAAGGAAAATTGAAGGTTGTCTTGTAATTGTTTAAAAAACCATTCTTCAACACACATAAAAGCTTATCTAGAACAATAGGCTGAACATTTTGAATGGAAGCCAAATCGCCGTGAGGATGAATCAATGTGCGAAAGCTGGTGGGTCCTCAAACCAAAGTTTATTTTCCTATGAGGTGACAGTGGTCTTATTTTTCATACTTCATTTCGTTCAAATGGCCATATTTCATTATTGCGAATATCATATTATTGCAAGGTTTAATTTTATGGCTTTGTAATTATTCAAAACTAATTCAAACGTTTGAATTCCATTATTTCAAGGATATTTAATCCCATTACTTGGCAATAATGGTCAACAATAATGTACCAACTTGGCAGATCAATGTATTTTGGGAGGCTCAACAACATTTTTGTGGACATTTCAAAGCTATTTACAAACCAAGTAACTCGGTGGAGCTCACTATCTTTATTATGCCCACCATGGACCCAACACCAAATGTTGGGTTCCCTATTATAATGAGCTAAAATGGGGATGTGGCCTAAGCCACGAAATATAGGAAGAACATGATTATATTAAACTCAACTCGTCAAATCTGCCAACCATGTTATTAGTGGCACATTGTGCAAACAACTCGCGACAAAAGAGTGGAGGTATTTGAATGCACGACCTCATAAAGACAAATCCGCTAGCCAACTCATCCAAAAGTATCACTTGGTTATAAAATGGGCAGAGATTTATAGAAAGTTTCTGTGTTAAGGGAAGAAGGAGGCAGTTTTGGAAAAGTGTTTTTTTGGGGCACTTCTGCTCACTTTCAGATCTCGACTTATATATGATAGTTTCTCAGAATTTTGAGAAGATCACAATGAAGTGTAATCATTTTTCTAATTTGTAGATTCTGTGATAGATTTATTTTCTGTTAAAGTCACACAAAGGCATAGAACCAAAAGGAGACACTGCTACAAGTGGATCAGGAAGGTGAAGGACATAGAAGTTGAGCTCCATTAACATCCTTCAAAGGTCTGAAACATAGTTTTTTAGGTTTTTGATTCATTATTGGTTAATGTAAATGTTATTGTATTTACATTTTTTAACATTATTAATGGATCAGTTCATCACGAACTCGAGGACATAGGAATTCCCAACCCCGTAAACAATTTGGTGTTTCTGTTCTAATTTTATTTTTCAGTTTCTGATTATTTACAAGTAATTGAAGTTCATAAAAATGAATTGGATGCAACTATAATTAGTAATTGATAAAATTGGAATAATCAATTAAATCTGAAACAATGATTTTTGGGACTTTCAAACGAACAGTGAAATTTTGAGTAAATTGTAAACTTAATTTCAATTTCAATTCAGTCCTAAATTAGATTCTAATAGCAATTTTTAGAAGTCTAAAATCATTTTAAGTTGATTAAAATTAAAGATCCTTTGAAATGATTAAAAGTGTTAATTTTAAGCACCTGTTTTCGGATCATTTGAGTGTTTCTATTTAATTCTTTGAGAAAGCATTGTTTTGAATCTTGCGGATTGAAACTTAATGTATAAATGTTAATAAAATCCTAGTGATCAATCAAGTTATAGGATGTATTCCATATAAGATAGTAAGTTAGGGTCGGATGAGACCAGTTAAGTGAAGTGAAAATGAATTATGAAGAGAATTCGACTCCAGAAGAAGGAAAAGTGTGCTTACATGTTTAGAAAGAAATTGATGTTTAACATCGTGAGAGGTAAGGAAGATATGTAAATCTTCATGTTGTATATGTTCTGAAATGTTTAGGATAATAGTTGGCTTATTTCTTGGTGGGTGTAATGCCCATATTGTGAACCACTCATTAAATATGTGTGTCATTTACATCTCATTTTGTGTTGTATATGTTACTCTGGTACAATTCCACTTTTATATACATGGGTTCATGCTTAGATGTTGATATCCCATTTATGTACAATTTATGAGTTAATCCCAACACTCCCAAGTTAGGTCATTGTAGGATAAGTAATGTGATATCAATCAAAATTAGATCATCTAGGAGGATACATGTTTGTTCTTCATGTTGATTGATCCCACATGTGATTTGTGTTGTCTACATTTTCAATGTATCTGAGTGAGTATTTTTTCATTCATGGATTATCTATTTTTAGGGGCTTGTTTCCCATAGGTTATCTCATTCAGGGGGAATTGAAGGAACCCTCAACATAAAATGTTGCATGGTGCAGAGACAATGCCCCTACATAATAATTGTTTATTAATTTTATATATTACTTCGTAATGATTTAAAATAGAGAATTATTTTGTGACTCCACATTAATGCCCCCATTTTAGCGATAAAAGTGGTGAATGAAAATAGAACTACCGAGCCAAAAGTGAAGCGCACATCTTAAATATTTTGGGTAATTTTTTATCAATATTTAGAAGTGTCATGTATCTCAATCTATGACAATATCTAGGAGTGTCCCAAATTGTTGTAAATTCATACTTGATAATTAGTAGGAAGAATTCTATGAGAATAACTTAATGGGCAGAAATGCTTCACATGTCAAGTATGCTAATTTATGAGCGCAACTCCTGCAGTGTGTATTGGTTAAGAGAATATCTAAATATGAAATTTCCTATTATAAAGTAGAAATGGAGAGTTACTCAGATAGCTAATGTGAAATAATTTTTAATAGGTTATTCATTTGATCATTTATGAGTGTGATTGTGATTTCTGGATGTGCTAATCCATTCCTCTATGAGAGTACCATGATTGAGTCAGTTCGACATTGCATTGTCATGCGTCACGTATCGACATGGATCTAGTACGTGTGATTTGTCATTAAAAATATGTTAATATGAAACATTTTTGATGAATTTTTGCAAGATTAATCTCATCATTATATATGACTCAAACATGTAATAGTCATGAAGGAACAATGACCCTTTATTTTATTGTCACCCACAATTAGTACCTTCTCTTTGGCAAAATATTCCTACTTCTAGTGTAGCATTCCAACAAGCATGGGTTCATTTCCATGTTTATTTCATCTCATGTGACAAATGGATGTTTGTTGATGTTGTAAATAGTGGATAAGAAATTACATGATGTATGAAAGTTATAACGTTCTATTTGATTTTCATTTTGAACATGTGCATAGGGACTAGCCACTTGAGAGAGTTTCGAGGTGAAAAAACAACCATTTGAGTACACAACTAGGACCAATTTGATACACAACTAGGATTAGGGTTATCTTGATGATGAGTGGGATTTTTTAAACCGTCGCAGCCTATGGCACACAGCGAGGATGGGGATGTGCCTCATAATATGCCTATGATAACATATTTTTCTTAGAGATGTGTGCAGATTCTTACACATTTTGGTTACCTATAGGGGAGATGAAAGTTATACTAAAGGATTTCTATCACATACTGTGATTTCCTATCTTCGGTGAGAGTGTTCACATTATGGTTGTGGATGATGCGCCGAGGCATATGAGGGATGTTAGGTTGTATTTTATGCTGACCCAAGTCCATACTGAGGTCCACATTAGTTGTGGACTTTGTATTTTGAGATTAGGGGTTCTGTGATCTGTAGATCATATTCTATCGTTTCATTGTGATTGCTTACATTAATCCTTCAGTGGAGGGTACATGTTTATAGATCTCTTAATATAATGATACATGACATATGTTTTCTAGATTAGAGGAGGAGACTTATGAGGTCATTCCTAGGCACGATTTGTCCATTAGCCCATGATACCACATGGATCTATAACTAGCACTTTACGTAGGACACAGCATGGGATTGGTAGAGAGCTCACATCCATCAGAGTTACATCGCTCATAGGGCCTGGATGAATGCCATAACTTTTAGTCACTATTGGCCAGTTTTTTGATGGACCACAAGGAGTTCCTTGACCAAGGCTAGACCTGAAAATTTATAAAATTTGGTAGGGATCCATGAGGTTGAGGTTTTCATCAAAGGAAGATGGATACATTGGGGAATCCTATAGAACTATGTTAGATCGCTTATGGTATCCAGAGGCCATGACTATGGATTCCATACCGAGACCAAGGGAGATGGCCAGAGGATGCAGTAATAACTATGATGCATTCGATGGATTAACGAGGCTAGATAGGATTGATTTCCAGGGGTAGTCGAGTTACTGTAGGTAAAACATGATTGAAATGCTACGCAGGGCTTAAGATTACCTAACACCATTAACTCTGACACTCCCCCTTAATCTTGAGCCATATATATGGTTGAGAGTTATTAGGGCACTGAGGAGGGTTAGAGCTAGAAATAGGTGGTCCATCTATGATTCCTAAACTAGTACCTCCAGGGCTTGATGATTTTCCTTCAATAGATGTGGCATTTGGTGGAAATAGTCATGCTAGCTACTATGCGGGGTAATTGCAGAAGCTTTACCGATGTATTTGTCCTTTCTCAACCAATTTATGAAGAAAGTGATACTTGATTGCAATATGCTTTGTTCTTTTATGGAAAACTGTATTCAGGAGCAGTGTTAGGTGGAGGACATATTATCACGAAAGAACATTAACCTCCTATAGTGTAGTGGCAGTGATAGCAAAGTGTGATTATTTGTATAGTCGTGCTTGATTATTTAAATCATTTCAGTTGTGTATGTTATTCATTTATACTAATCTGTCTAATAGCATTGATCTATAGGTGTAAGTGACAAGAACTATTGTTTCTTTGAAGCCCATGAGATGGCACCTAACAAAACATTAAACACATATGACACGTGATGATGCCTTTATATCGATAAAGGATACCTTCCCAATGGACTGGAGGCATGCTAGTATCCAACTAGATTGAAAATCATTGTCAGGAGAGCATATAAAATTCCATAATTATCTTGAGGGAGTGGCAGATAACATCAATATACATGTATCACGATTGCTGAGTGAGAGCTCTTTTGGTGTCTACATCTATTTAGAAATAAGACTAACTACATAAATTATATTTGGTCTAGTTGCAGGTTAAATACAGGTGAAGCGGTCCTACCTGCTTTTAATCACAGGATCAATTTACGTGGTTCATTGAGTTGAAGTGTCGTTTTGCATAGCATTATATTAAGTTTACTCTATTGTGTAAGAAAGTAAAGATATATAGGGGTCATGACCAACAACGCAGAGTGAGCGGTGAAGCTTATAGTTCTAGAGCTCTCACAGTGGCAGATAGTGATAGTGATGAAGAGATATGATATGCATGGATGTGTTACTATAGGGGAGTTTCCCCCCAGAGTTGAGATGTTTTATACCTATGATTGTGAACAGTATATTTATAGATTGGTTTATTAGTGTATGATTATTTTATTTGATGTAAAGTGTGAGCTCACTAGTACCTCTACTGAATCCATTACTAATTAGATAGGAATATATATCCGACTATACCATACCCTTAGTGCTTGTTTGAGTCCATACAATGCTTTCTTGATATTATATACTTTTCTTTCATGCCCTTGAATCTCATAACCTGGTGGTTTTTCCACATACCCTTCTTCTTCTAACACTCCATTTAGGACAGTTGATTTAGCATCCATTTGATGGACCTTCAACTTGTGATGAGCAGCTATGGTAATAAATGTTATCATAGTCTCTAGCCTTGCTACTAGAAAAAATGTCTCATTATAATTACATTCAGGCCTTGTTTATAGCCTTTGACAACTAAGTTTGGCTCATTTCTTTCAATCTTTCCTTTAGGAGTAGTCTTGGTATTATTAACCCACTTGACTCCAATGACTTCCTTTCCTTTAGGAAGATCTATAACTCCCATGTTTGATTATTTTCTATTGCATGCATTTCTTAATACATTACTTCACACCAGTTATGATCCTTAATTGCTTCCTTATAATAAATAGGATCAGATCCTTAAAATAGAGAAAAATTAATCATTTCATCTTCATTTTTTTCATACCTTGGCTATTCATAAATATCTTGAACACTTCTCATTCTTCTTTTCTACTAGAATGAGTTTGATGATGATGAAGATGCTTCATTTACTGGTTCTGGAATGTTTTATTGGCTAATTCCATTTGAATATTCACCCCTTTGTGATATGGGTGACAAACTTGGTGGATTGTTTACTCTATCATCTACTACTTCATCAACAATAATAGGTGAATTTTATTTTTCTTATAGCTTCTCCACTTCTTTTACATCTGTGCAAAATGATTCATCAATGAATTGAACATCCCCACTAATTATCAGTTCCTTTGTAACTGGATTATAAAATATTTAAGATTTTGATTGCTCACTATATCTAATAAAACTATAATTTTGTCCTTTGTTATCCCACTTTGACATTCTTTTTTTGGAACATATGTATATGCCACACATCTAAAAATTCTCAACTATTCAAAACTTGCCTTTCTTCCACAATTTATAAAGTAGACTGTTGTTCAAACTTCTTCCGCCCAAAATTCATCAGACAATCCTCTTACTTTGAGCACGCCTCTTACCATTTCCTCAATGGTTATATTCTTCCTCTTAGCTACACCATTTTTAGGTGTATACCTTGTTGTAAATTGTTTATTGATACTGTGTTCCTTACAAAAGTTTAAAACACATTTGATATATACTCTCCCCCTCTATTAGTTCTCAATGTCTTTATATAATAGCCAATGTGCTTCTCAACCATGGCCTTGAACTATTTGAATACTTCAAATTTATTTTTAAATAAATAAATCCATGTCTTTCTGCTGAAGTAATTTATAAAAGTAAGGAAATATACATTTTCAGAAAATAAGGTAGTCTTCTTCGGACAACACAAATCTAAATGTATTATCTCAAGAGGTGAGATTTTTGTCTGATATTTACCTGGGGGAAAATAATTTTGATGTTTTTTCCCCAATATGAAACTTTCACATACATTGTCTAGTTTTTCAATAGGAGGAAGCCATCTAACCTTCTTCATTTTATAATGAACATTCAATCTGCCATAACTTGGATGTCCATACCTGAGATAACATAGAGTAGATTTATCAATAACTATGATTTTAAATGTTGTTGCACCTGCATTCTGCATCCTCAAAGGAAACATTCAATTTTATGTCATCTACACTGTTGTAATCAAATTTTGACTTCGACTTCTATCATATATACTGCATTCTCAATTTTCAAATCTCGCCTTATATCCATTTCAGATGAGCTTCCCAACGCTAAGAATGTTATACTTCAACCCCGGGAAATAGAATACATTATCTATCTTCTTCTTGTCTCCTTGCTTAGTGAGAATGGATACAATTCCTTTACCCATCAAAGGAACCTTGACATTTTTTCTCATCTTCACTTCAGATCTGATTTCTTCATCTATGTTATTAAAAACTTATTTATTTCCAAACATATGGTTACTACATTCACTATCTAAATACCATATTTGGATTTTTTCTGGCTCAACTACATTACAATTTAGAAAGAAGGTTCCCCTCTATTCATTCTTTTCAAGTTCTGATTCTTTTACATTAGATAAGCTTGCATTATGATTTTTATTTCTCAAATCATATTATTTATTTCTACATTCAGTTGCATAATTTCCATAGCATTGTACATTTGATTTTTCATACATTTATGAAGAACCACCTCTGGAAGTGTTTCTACTGATTCCTCTACCTCTTCCTCTTAGTTTTGGCTCTTGTTGATTGTTATTTCTTCCACCTTCTTGTTGGTTTCTAAATATTCATCCTCCTCTAATGTAGTCTCCTATCCCCCTTCCTCTGAAATTTGTATTTGTTTGGAAATCTTGTTCATTGGAGGAGGTGGCCGACCTAATCATCCTTTATTCATGGGTTTGCAAAGAACACTTTATCTCATCAACTGTTATTTGTCCTAAGTCCTTAAAATCCTTTTTTGCAACCCTAACTGGATCAAATCTAGTAGGAAGGATCCCCAGTACCTTAATCTATGATCATATAATCTCGAACCACATATCCATTAGTCCTCATTTGATTTACTATGGTCATTGCTCTAGTGAAAAAATCATTTACTGATTATGAATCTTTCATGACAATAATTTCAATATCTCTTGTCAACATCTACAATCTAACAATCTTCACCTTACCAATTACTTGATAGGAAATTTGCAAGGTGTCCCATGCTTTGTTGGAGTTTATAACTACTGTTATTATGAGGAAAATTGAATCAGTGAAATTAGTTTGAATATATCGTAAATCCTTTGCATCATTTATTCTATTTTTTTTCAATACATTCTTTTGACCTTGTGTAAGTGCATTGAAAGCATCCTGATCTTCTACATCTACATATTTCCATGAACTAGTTCCCAAAGCTCTGTACAGGAGAATATTTTCTTCCTCTTGATACAAAATATATAATAGTTCTTTCCATCAAATACTGGAGGTTGTTGCCATGAGTTACTACATGATGAATCCATTAAAAATCAAAAACTTAAATAACCTTTCACTCTGATACCAAACTATTGGAAAAATATGGTGCCCATTGCAACCAACATAAGGGAGAACACAACAAGAACACAATATTAAACACACACACAATATATATATATATATATATATATATATATATATATATATATATATATTCAATATCAAAAAATTCATACAATCTCATTACTACTCTTTATTTTCTTTTGTTTCTCTTCTTGTGCCTTATTCCTTGTTTCTTTTTCTTACAACAACCCTTCTCAAGTTTTTGCTCTATACTCTCTTTCTATATATTTACCCTCTATATTTTCCTTGGTTATATGTTGCAGCATATAAATATATTCCCTTTCTCTATTATCTTTGAGCTGCCACTCTTTATTCTCCTTTGTTTTCTGTTATATTCTTTATATGTATGCTACGACATATATATGTTATGTGATATTTCTCCCTTATTGATATTATATGCTGCCACTTATATCTCCTTGCTAGACATGTCGCCAATAGATCAAAACACACAAGCATCACTACCCAATGCTTTAATTAAACACAACTCACTCTGGGGATCTCATGTCCGTTGAATTCCATCACTCAGATAGGTGGCATAATGTTTCCACATGTCCACTATTAGATGGTTTTGATCATCCACTAATTGTCTTAACCAAGGCCTGACTCAAAATTTTATACAATGTAGGTAAATTCTACAAGGATGAGGTCCGTAGAGGGGCAAATGTTGAGGAATTCATGAAATCATGCCATGTAGCCAATAGTATTGGCGAAAGTGTTTAAATTCAACAACCACAATATAAATGACAAAAAATACGTTAGTGCTTCTCAGCGAGGGTAGATAGGAAAAGAGGGAAACGTGAAATTCAAATGTTATGTGGGGCTCAAAATTACCTAACACCATAAATTATGACAATAGAAATAATTTTTAAATTTAAATATATTCTTCGAATGTTTTTAATGTTAGTATATCTCATTAGAAAAGGACATGATGATATGTATTATTTGAATACAAATGTTAAATGTTTGTTGACCGATAATTTATGTCAAATTTTTCATGTACATAATACCATAATCAATATGTTAGAGTTATATATTCTATAATATATATCTTCTATATATATATTTAAGTAAAATACACCAAGAAGTATCATTTTCGAGGCACATATTCCACTTACATATCAAATACAATATAGTTTCCTGAAGAATGATAGCTCTGACCATATTTTACATAGATTATTTGAATATAGGCATGCTACTATCACCTACAACCATATAAAGTAAATGTAAAAAAAAATACTCATGAAAATAGTTGATATAAATAATTACTAAATTAAGTTTCATTTAACTTAATAAATTGATTAACTTGGGAAATAGAAATCAACAAAATATTAATGAAATTTGTGTGTGTGTGTGTGTGAAAAATAATAAATTTGTGGTGTTCAGATGTTATACATTTGTTCCTCTAACAACTGAAGCTTTTTTTGTTCCTTTTTCTTTTGTCTAATCCTTTTCTATTTTTCAATTTCTCATACCAGTGATATGTGAAAGGCAGAAAGATCCTCAATTTGTGTATTGAATTGACATGAAATATAAAGACAAAGGGTTAACCTTATATTTGTATGTGTCCTATATCAATCATGGGTTTGTTAAGTATTAGACTTGTGATTTATTGATTTTTAATCCCCATGCCAATTTTAGAGGTTATTGATAGACATAACCCCTTTTTACCGAGGTGATTGGAATCAAAGTTGGAGTTTCATAAGTAAAAGGAATACATGTGTAGTTATTGAATTGTCCAATTACACAAGTAGATGGTTAGGGGGTGTGGTTCCAGCTAAAACAACCCACTTGAGACAAAAGAACAACCTAGGATTAATTAGGAAAAATTATGGAATAATCTTTTTTTTGTTTAAAAGATTCTACAACCGGATTACAAGGGAACAACTATCACTAACAAGTTCTAGAAAAATTCTAATTCACTAAATCATACTTTACTCTGATTTAAAATCATTAGAGGTCATAAGGTTCAAAATTTAGGGTTAGAAGGTTCAATTAGGTTCAGATGGTAAATCATCACCATACCCACTCTCTAATAGGCTTAAAGTTTTAACTTGATTTTTCTCACACTTATCCCATTAAAAAATTCCCTAAAACAATCCCATTTAATGGGAAATTTCCTCACCTTTCCATTGATATAAAGAAGTCCTCCTAACTCCTCATATTTCTCGAGTTATGGGCCGGCGGGCCTTAGGGTGAAATTTTTCCCCAAGAGAGGACCTACAGGCGCAGGGTTGAAAATTTACCCAAAGGGCAGATTGGTGGGCTGTAGGGAGACTTTTGGAACATTTCCCATGTAGGGAAAAAAACTAACTTTGCACCCGCGGACCCGTGGGTCTGCAAACTTGCACAAGGGACACATGGCACATCTCAAGTTAGCGTGGGGAGAATGGGGGGTGCTATGCACCTAGGGAAAGGATGTTATGGTGTATATGTATTGATGGAGATGCCGACATGTGGCACACATCCCCTTATCTTATTATATCATTCATTTATGATTTATTATGCTTAGGAGGTCAGCCTCAGTATTGGCCATAGGTTAGAATGGTATATATAGGGGTTAGAAGGTTGTAGCTATTCATATATTGAGTATTGGAGTGTTATTCTATGGTTTGGAGGTTGCCCCCTCGAAGTGGCAAAGCTATTCTAATTGCATATTGAGATCATTATTCTGAATTATTGTGTTATTTGGTGCTCTACTATTGCTTTTAATCTGAATTATACAAGTAATTTCATTACAAGTGGTATCAGAGCCCAAATCTAGCCCATATCAACCAAGGAGGACCTTCAGTTCAAAAATATGGACAAATATACTTTACATTCAGATTTTTTTTGCCTTATATATGGATGGTTTGGATATTGTTCTTGGGTATCCTTGGTTAGAGACATTGGGGACAATTAATATTAATATGAAAAATAAGTTTATGAAGATTTGGTACAAAAAGAAGAAGGTCACTTTACAGTATATCAGGCTTAATGGAAATCAAAGAAAAGTCAATATAGACCATGAGGATGATTTAGAATATGGAGAATAAGGGAATAAGGATGATTCAAAAGAGGAACATGAAGAAAAATAAGGAAATGATGATTCATCTACTCAAGAGAAAAAGAAAATATCAAATGCAAAGGTGGAAGAAGAAAAGAAAGTTTAGAAACATGTTGATAAGGTTAAGGATACTATAACTGTAGCATATGGAAATCCACATCAACATGAGAGAAAAAAATCATGGAGACATCCCAGGGCACATCATATTTCCAAAAAGTATAGATATACAGGTAATTGTCCAGGAATAATCACTTTATTTATACAAGGGATCAATGGAGTAACAATTATGAAGCATGGAATACTTATTATGGTTATACATGGAATCCTTATTATGGTTATGCATTGAATCCTTATGTTGGTTATGCATGGAATCTAAGAATGATAAACTATGGTCACGAATGGAATCAGAGTAGCACAACGGAATATGGATATTAGTTTACATATGTATCATCTACCAGGATCACATATGGATGGATGATCGATCATGGCGCAAAGTTTGTAAAAATTTACAACACACTCATTACATGGTTTCTTCTCATGTTTCAGGGATGAAACATGTCAAGGAGGGAAGGAATGCTATGCACCTAGGGAAAGGATGTTATGATTTATATGTATTGATGGAGATGCGGACATGTGGCACACATCCCCTTATGTATATGTATTTATGATTTATTATGCTTAGGAGGTCAGCCTCAATATTGGCCATAGGTTAGAATGGTATATATAGGGGTAACCAGTATGGCCCAAATCCATCCCTATACAAGTAATATCCTTATAGGGGGCAGGAGATGTTTGGGAAAATTTCCCATGCCGGGCGCTAAGGACAACATTGCGCCCACAAGTCCGCAAGCTGTAAGGGACACGTGGCATCACCTAAGCCAATGTGGGGAAAGTGGGGTGGTGAGGAGAAATTTTATTTAATGCCCTAAAGGGATAAGATAGTAACATTGACCTGCACCTCCGCCGGCTCCTCATGCCACGTGGCCACTCCTGATTAGCGGCGGGTCAGTGGAATGATGGAGAAAACATGGAAAAGTTTTCCAAAATTTTCTGAAACACAAAAAGGAAAAAGTGACCCACTCCTCCATCAATGCCTCATGATGCCACATGGCATCACTTGATTGGTTGCAGGGAGGTAGGGAAAACCTGGAAAATTTTCCTAAGTGCCTAAGGGAAAAATTCGGGCCATGGGCCCGCCAAGGAAGAAAAACTTTAGAAGGCCATAACCTTTGATGGAGGGCTCAGTTTGGGGAAAATGAGGACTTTCTGTAAATCTCTCGATGTCCTCTTTGCATAGAGCATTAATTTTTTATTTTAATATAGTTTAAGGGGTCAATATTAAGAAAATGGCCTGCAGGATTTTACAGCGCGAACTTGTAAATTTTAACTTGTGAGATTTATTCAATTTTGATCTTCTTCCTCTCTCAACATGTAAAATAAACATTGGGACATGTTCTTAGATGGATTTAAGGAAGGATTCAAGATTCAATTTGTATAATAGATTTGCAATTTGAACATTTTCATTTCCTGACAACAAAACGAATGCAAAACGGTTTGAGCCCGATTTTGCCAAGTTTTGAAATATTTCCTCTTAGTGTGTTTGTCTAATTGAAATCATTTATACCCTGGCATGTTCTATTTTAATGTTTCATTTTTATTTCTTGCTTGTAGGCTTGAACTGTGCATCTTTGGTTTAGATGATTGCCAGTTTGAAAGAATAAAACAAAGGGAATTTTTTTAAAGGATCTAGTTATTTACTTTCTTCTTCCAAGTATTTATAATACGTTCCAATTCTAAATATAACACATTAGTTGACTTAATCAAACCATTCGAAAGCCAAAATACAATTCTAATTTCCAGTCTTAACATTTTTCAAGGACAAAGCATCATATTTTTCCTGACACGCATTTCTTCTTTTTAAAAGAGATTTCGAAAAAAATAGATGATCAATTTCAATACAACAATACAAATTGAAAAAGGTAATGCAATCCTTTATTTATTCCAAAATGCAACATTTCAACCTTTCTTCTTTTATTCCTTCCAAAACATATATTATATACAAAACAAAATAATACATTTTCTTCTCACGTGATTCAATTTACCACTTTTCAAACAGGGATTTCACAGTGAATGCTAAACATTGATTTCTAATGGAATAACAACATATAGACAAGACAACACAACTTCCATTAATTTAAATGAACTCTTACAACTTCCTTTCCCTTTTGTTTCAAAATGCAACATACAAAACACATATATTTCTTTCACATTCTTTCCAAAACAGAAAACAAAGTATAACTCGTTTACATTTCAAAAATACAACTTGCAATCGGTACAACATCCTTCCCTTACAACCATTTACAAGTTCATCCACTTCAAGTGGGAAATGTTACAATGAGATTTCTTTTCACAAGGGACTTTCAAACTATCTTTTCTCAGCTCTCGAACAACAACATCCATTCTCCTCATTCTTCCAATTTGATCCCAACAGGAGTAGGGGAAAGAAAACGCTCTCCGCCCAACAAGGACATCCAATGAAGAGGAGAATCCATCCTTCTTCATTGGTCCCCAAGCCCCAACCATAAATCAATAAAATATGTGATCCAAATCATGGTAACAATAGGATTCCACAAAACATACAAGGAACATTTTCATAAAGAAACATAGTCCCAAACAGAATGTAGTTTACAACTACATTAAAACATGACAAACAATACAAAGGCTTCATCAAGCAAGCCAAAGGAGAAATAATCTATGGGGGATGCTGCTTATGCCTCCCAAAGGGGAAACTGGTTTTCACCACCTGAGAGCAACCCACCTATATATATATATATATATATATATATATATGAATATCATTTCAAAACCCTATCATGCCCTTATGCCTCCCCCCAGTACCCCTTATTACTCACATTTTCTTATGTCTCCCCGACCTCTTATGGCACCCCATAATGAGTACAGAAATGCAAGATATTTCTTTGTAAGGTGGAACCCAAATACCAACTCCCTCTACCCTTATACCTCCCTAAAACCACTTGTGCCTCCCACAAAATAACCCCATAGTCTTCTCCTACACCATTTCTAGGCCATCTACCCAACAACCCACAATATATACCAAAACATTCACACAAGAACATTCACATGTATACAAGAAGATCATTTCAAGAGCCAAGCTCCTACCTCTCCATGATGGAGTTGTTCCAAGTTTGAAAACAACAAGGTTTATCCCAATGTAAGCAATCGAAAATAGCCAAGCACAAGCATGCAACAATCTTCCAAAAAAATTCTCCAAGCATGAGCTCCCAAAAGAGCAAGAAAATTCACCCAAAATGAAGTCTCCCAAATGTGAAGCAACCTAAAACAAGGAAAGGAGTTCAAATTTTATACAAGAGGGAAGAGAAGAGGATGAGATAGATTCATGTAGGATGCCACATCACACCTCCTCAACCCCAGCCCCAAAATTCAACTTCATTCTTCAATGTACAAAAAACTAGGTGGGTGGATAATATGACAATTTACTTACACACTCAAATTCAACCCATGTCCCAAAGGATTGAAATTAAATCATGTAAGAAAAGTGCAATCAAAGCCTATAATATGCCTTCTCAAAAAACATCACAAAAGTCTAATCTCAACTCTCCAACCATAGGTATGGTTGGTAATTAAATTTAAGAGGTATGGGACAATTTTAACTTGTCCCACAAACCTCCAAAATCAGCCTCCAAGGAAAATTTCGAATTTCTAAGAAGGTGGAGTGTTTCACACTCAAAAGTTAACTTACACATCACTTACACATCTTTAATCATGGCCAACAACTCTATTAATTACTTTCTTATGACATTTTTTAATTGACTAACTTAACAACATGATTACTCACAATATTTACATGCCAGTTAATGAATAATGAAAGGGGGTAAAAGCACCACAAAATAACACATGCAAACATAAACAAAGGGACCGAAATAAAAAGAAAATATAAAATCCCTTGGTCACATTTAAAGGTGATCCCCCCATGGGAAATCCCTAACACAAACAACACACACAAACAAATACAATTGCCATGGTGACCTTGTTGAATTCATCTAGAATTCCAATGTGGTAGGTCTCCAATCCCCTGATGTTTGTTGTGATATTTTAACCTGCAAAACACAAATACCTCCTTCCACCTCATGGCCATATCAAAACGTCCAAAATAATATAAATATAATTAAAGTTCCAAAATCATCTAGATATATGAGTCACAACAACATCAAAGCAATCTAACAATATCATTTATAGTTTATCAATAACTATATCATCATCCAATAATTTTCCATTTCTAGGTCTAATCACAATATCCAAATATGATAAGTCCAAACAACATCCATCATATAACCATGTCCAACAATATATCATCATCAATATCCAAACTGTCTCTAATAATCATCATGCATCATAAATGAATCAAGTCAACAATAATCCATGATGTAACATCTAACATCATACTATAATAAGGTCCATAATCATGTCCATTATATAATCAATAGTATAATGATTAGTATAAAAAATGTGTCAAAGGGAAGTGGGAACTATAGGGGGTGTGATTCTTAGTTTGTCGGAAATTCTTTAAACAAATCTAAATGCACCATTCATAAGACCTGTTCAATTCCATAAATTTATAGAAAGAATCATCCTAATGCCAATACAAATCAATAGTTAAACATGTAATTGTTCATTGTTTAATCCTTAAACAATATTATTTTGTCTTCTAGTTGTAATGCATCAAGCAACGGGTTGAATCAATGAATATAATTATATCAAATTTTATTTTTTCTAATCACCAAGGTTCTAGTAACTAAATTTGGATAGGGGTTCTTCTTCCATTACAAGAAAACAATTGTATTTAGCCATGCTCACCAAATTAATAGTTTTTTTCATTTATTTTTCACAAAGATAATATGCATTTCAAAGCAGTTACCTATGAATATGCATTTAACCCAAGATATCAATCTCAGAAACATGTAGAATTTGTTTATTTCCACTCATGTTAAATAGTATTTTGTTGGATAATATCATTTTTTTCATCCTTAATATTTACTTGAGTTTTCTTGTGTGTTTCAACAACCCTCTCTATATATCATGGATTCTATTGAAAATGAACCTAGGTGGATTGACATAATTAAATTGATAGATATTAGGCGAACAAATAATCGACTTATATAGTTAGTTTATTTGAGATAAAAATGTCACAAGAGAAGGCGACGTGGGAAATAATAATGAGGGTATTCAAAATTTTATATATAATAGCTGTGATTGATGTGCTTCCATAATGTAGTTTTTTAACAAGAACTCTTACATGATTAATGATGAAACCAATTACATCACAACATTTTTATTTGAAAATAAGTACTATATTGGGATGTTGTGATTTCTATGATATAATCAATGGTGTATTTTCTATAGAGAATATCTTGTTCCAAAAAATAGGCCTGTAATGTTTATTAGTCGCTAAATTTAAAAATTCAGGTATGTTTGTTTATTTATAAATTATTTGTAAAAAATCAATGTTTTTTAGAGTATCTCATGTTTCTTCATGTTTTTTTTGGCTCTCTTTTTCTTATCTTCTTTCCTTATTTACTTTTAATTTTTTTTATAGAAGGTGAAAAGGGGTTAAGGGGTCCCTTCTCTATAAAAATTCAAAGCTCTATATGAGCAGATGAAAAATTTACATGTCAAACAAAAAGATATTATAAAAGACCATAATAATAATCGGGCTCCACCAGGAGAAAAGTAAAGAGTGGAAAAACAACAGAAATAGAAAAAATAGAGAGGAAACTAACAACATCGTAGAACTAATAGAAAAAAAGACATAGGATACTAAATAAACAAAACCCCTCCTCAGATCACTTATAGGTTTTTTCAAGCTCTTCTAGTAAATTTTCCCATTCCTTATCCAGAGTAGCTATGTTTCTAGCCAAAGTCACCAAGTCAATACCTTTGGGTATCACCTTTCTTTTCTTGCCTTGATTGTCCATGACACTATAAGCATTTGTGAGGTAGCCCAGAGTTTGGAGATGTCACAGTGTAGATTTTACCATGACCACACTCCACTCCTTATAGCTATGAAGAATAACACGAATATGGTCATACTCGTTGGTTATGAAACCATAGTTAGATTTTAGAATTTTGACCTCTCCACCATTCCCATTTAACATCTTCCTTGACCTACGATTTCATCTTATGCCAATCGTTAAACAAGAACTATTAAGAGATCTTGGTGAGACTCATATCTCCCTTAAGATATCCAATGTCCTCTGTCATCTTGGCTAGATGATTCTCCCCTTTCACAAGTCCAACATGCCCCATAGCCTTGAAATCTTGATCCAATTGTACATTAACAGGAGATCGGACATCCTATTTACTAGATTCTTCTTTGGTATTCACCGAAACACTAAGGACATGATTGGATTTCATCTCCCTCAGATTGTGGGTCACAACAATTTCAATAACATCTTTATCCTCCTCAGAGTCAACTTCCATAGAGTCAGACTCATCACTCGAGTCTTCTTCCTTAGAATTCGAGTCTTCTTCCTTAGAATTCGAGTCAACCCCATCCACATAAACTTCTAGGGATTTAGTAAGGGAACTAGAATTATCAATACATAGAACTATTATTTTGATAAGAGCAAGAATGAGGCGCTAATGGAGTGGAAAAAAGACTCTTCTACATTTTAACTTAGAAATTGAAGCACTCAGAGAGTGAAATAGAAAGTAAGGGAAGCTAAAAGCATGACCGCTCCAAAATTTATTAAGCATAGGCAGGTGATAGGCATAAATGCATTTGTGACAACCCTCAAGAGTGAGAATTTGGATAATGGTGAGAGCCACATCATCCAAAGGTTTTGTTAAAGAAAAATGGAGATAATCAACAAAGTGGGGAGTAATATTTTTGTTTCCTCTGACGAACAGGTTTAGTTATTTGGAGGCTTATTTTTTGGGTTTGTAGACCTCCCTCCCAGCAGTAAAAAGACCCATCACTTTAGTGACACAATCCAAATAAATCTCTATACAAATCGCTTTCATTTCAACTACCGCCCTTGTAAAATCCTTACTTTGATTTTTAAAATGACCTTCAAAATTTTTAAGGAAGCATGAAAAACCCTTGCTCTCAAACATCGTCATGGCTTCAGGAATCATCCCTTCAAGGTCTGTAGGTTCCATTCTAACTAGATATCCTCCCATTTGGTAGCACAATAACAAGTTCACTAAAGACCCAAATTTTTGGGTAGACAGAAGATTACATGCAGGCCCGAAGATATTTCTTTTCTATGCATAGACGACAAAAAGGGATTTCCAAAAACATGAGTGGATCCTCTCTTATATCTCCACATCATTCAGAAATAAATGCACACTATTCATATGGCATATGAACATGATGACTTTGACACACTATGCCCTGACATTATTTGATGATGTGTCCATTTAAGTCATTATGTAAGTGTGCTCACACCTTGGAATGAAAATCTTCAACGTCATTGCTAAGTGTCAACTCATTGTAGTTAACCCCCATGTTAGCAAAATAATCAGCAAAAAAGTTAGCCTCCCTATAGACACGCTTGAAAGTTATAATTTTGGACAAATTAGACATTTCCTTTATACTCTTGATAGAATTTTGGATGGAAATTTAAGTAGATCCTTTCCTAGAAATGTTGTTGATAATGTTCACTAAGTCTCCTTCCACCTCGAATCTAACAAAATTGTATTGAAGAGCTATAGAAACCCCCCAAAAAATAGTCGTTGCTTTAACAACATGCTTATTTTGAGTGCCCTGATTGTGATGATACCCTAGAATAAATATTCCTTCAGAATCATGGAACACCCTGCCACAACCAGCTCTACCAGGGTTTCCTTTAGAAGCACCATCAAAATTTAACTTAATACACTCCTTTCCAGGTTTCACCCAACCTTCGAGTCTAGGGTTTAGAATAGGATTATTGGTTTTTGAGGACCCCAACCCCCAATTTAAAGAAAATATAACTTCATTCTGAAGGATAGTCTTCTTATGAGTGGCCAAATTATATAAATTAGCATGGATAGTATTAACACAATGGGATACAACATTCTTGATTGAATCCTTCTTACCTCTGAAAATTCTTCTATTTATCTCTTTCCAAATCTCCCATGCTAAATGCATAATAGAAAAGGTCCACAAAAATTTTAATCCTTGGCTCCTAAAGGGACTAGACCATTGAGACGATAACTGTCTAATGGAATCTCAGAAAACCCAATTGATTTCAAAAAGATTAAGAATAGTCTTTCTAACTGAGACCAAATAGGGACAGTTAAGGAAATGGTGTGAGGAGTCTTCACTTTCTATTTCACATAGAAACACCCCTGTTAACCATGTAGAAATTTCTTTTGTTTAGGTTACTAATAGTAAATATCTTATCATGGATAACCAATCAAAATAACATATTAATCTTGGGAGTTAATTCTTCGACCCAAACTCTTCCCCAATTGAAGTTATCATTTTCCCCAACATGAGAAAAGAAGAATTGTTTTATTGAGTGTTGCTAAGTCTTCCATGTTTTTCTAGTGTCACAATGCACAAGGACTTGATTGTTGGGTCTAAGTTACTCTTAATTCATATGCTTTCTCTCATTTTTATTATTTTTATTTTTGATCATTTGTTGGCTTCACATCAAAAAGATCAAAATTTGAGTTCATTTAGTTTATGCAAACACAAAAATTATAGTTCATTTCACATTAACAAATTATACATGAAATTGATACAACTCACATAGATTGTAGAAAAATCAAAATATCACTTGAACATTTATCATTATCTCAAGAATAAAATTACTATGAACCACTTTCTCCACGCAACATAGTGTTTTTTTGTATCATTACTATTAGTTTCAATTTATGCATTTTTATCTTTTCATTATAAATTATACATTTTGAGGGGCTTGATTATTAGATATCCCACTCAAATAAAACTAACCCTCACCACATGCCTTTAAAAAATAAATATTTGACTTAATTTTACATATTGTTTCCAATATTTGAAAATTGGAAAAACATTTTTTTACAGGTTACAAGTGTCACAACGTAGATAAGATTGAATGAATTATCTATCGATTGAATTATTAAATATGTTTTGGGTCTTCCTTTTAGCTTTATAGAATCCTCATGTTTTAATCTATACCTATCTAGAGCATCCCAACAAATTGTGCATTCATCCTCGATAATTGTTTAATTATTGGTCTAGGACATTATCACTTTTGAGGAAACATTTCCACACTTTATTGATGATTTTCATCAACTCCTATGATATTCAAGACATTCCTTTGAAACTTATGCAATTTCCCCACTCATATATAAATGGATATTATTAATTTTTTCTCTGTGTTTACTGCTTACTTAGATTTTTTTAATGCTTATTATATTGCATTACTTCTTAATCTATTCATCCATAATTTAATTTGGTGAAATCACATTGTATTGCATGCCCCACTTAGCAATGGATAGGATATTTCACATATTCTGTTAGTTATGAAACCCTATGATATTTCTGAGATTAGTTCCATTATATATACTCTTACATGAAATAAACCTAGTGTCATTTTTAATTGATCCCAATCCGCAGTTATATTTTGAAAAATATTGAAAACAATATTGTTCTTGTCACGATGTTTCATTTTATCTTATTACAAATAAATTAATTTTATTTTTAAATAAGGATAAGAACACTGATGGAAAAAACAATAAATTGTAGGTCTTATTGAAAATTAGTGTTTATTTATATAGAAATATTTTTTATTTATTGAAAAATTATTTTAAAATGTGTTTAATGGTGCTAGTATATCTCATTAGAAATGACATGGTGATATGTATTTGTTGAGTATGATTTAAATTTATTTGAATTAAAATTAAATCTAAGTATTGTAGAGTAACTAATGTATAAATGATAAAGTACAGTAATGACACAAGAAAACTAAGATTTGAAATATGAAAGCATAAGCAAGAGAGGGAGAAAAGATGACTTAGATGATATCCGTGTCATTTGGAACTGGTCTGGGCAAGGAGAAGTGATGAACAAGATGGAAATAAAATTGCAATTGATCTCTATAATATCTATAATGTAGGAACGAAGTTGGAGATGGGTGCCCGCAACAAGACATAGGTGCTTGGGCACTGATGGCTGCTTCTCGGCATTGGTGACTACACATGGGCTTGGAATATGCTTTCTATTGTGTCAATATAGTTTCATGGATTCTCTTTGTTGATCGCTTGATATTCACTCCTAAATCACTGAAGTTACCTATAACCTAGAAAAGAAGAGTTCACCTACACAAACTAATAAACCACATCAAACCTAAAGAGGAAAATGTATAATAGAGAGACAAATTGACCCCGGAAGTCACTCTAAGAGTCATCAAACCCTGTAATGGAAAACAATGTAGATCATACCCTAAACATCAAATGGCCATAACTTTTGACCCCGAGCTCCAATTTTCACAAAATTTGACTTTCTGGAATGAACATGACCTCTCAGTCATTTTCACTCCTAGTTAGTTAGATGCTCATTCCCGTCAAATGACAAAATTTCCTAGAAGACCCAAAATAGATTCCCACACTCAGAAAGCCATAGCTTTTGCATTTCTTAGAGAAAATGCACAAAATTGGTACTGTTGGAATTGTGGTTCTGAGCCTGATATAAAGAAATTAAGAAATCAATAATTTGGTGAGAAATCAATGGTTATTTTGTAGAAAACATGCCCAGTTTAAAACAATGATTTTATTTGGTAGCTGAGATGCATTAATGAAGCATGGGATGACATTTCTCACTTCTGCAAGTTATGGGACAATATAGGGATCCTTTTCTAATCAACAGAACATGATTTCACTCCATTTACTGCTTTTTGCAAGTGGTTGAATGACATATTTTGGGATTTCCATTTTCCCCTCTCTCTCTCTCTCTTATCAGATTTATATAAATTGGAGTGTTGGGCTCATTGTAAAAGGATATATTTTTTGAGTAGAGAAACTTTGTCAATATGGTTTTGTGAAGCCAATGTACTGCAGGCCCTTGTAGTGGACTCCTTGCATTGTGATCCAAGCCCTTATCTTGTAATAGATTGAACTGTGCATACTTATGAAGCAATAGATACAAGTTTGTGGATACTTCTTCCCCTGCTGTGTTTGTTTGCATTCTTCTTGCCCTTTCAAAATCATTGTAAATATATTATGCCTATCTTATTCATCTTGCCCTTTCAAAATCATTGCAAATATATTGTGTCTATCTTATACTCTTGCACAGATTCATTTTATTGTGCATGTATGAAATATTTTTGTGAATGCATTTGCTAGATTGTGGAGAACAGTTATCACCCCTTTTAGTATGCACATTGCTTCTACCTCGCACACATTGGAAGAGTACTCTCACACCCCCCTTTTCTAGTATATCACCACTTTAGTGTAGGCTTTGTTTTCATGCCCTCTCTCTACCTAGTCCCTTAGAAAGTTAGATTAGGATTAGATAGTTTTTTTCTACATTAGAGTAGATCGTGGCAGGTAGTTTACGAGAAAGAACTGAATTTATCTGGAGGTCTATCTCAAGTAGCAAGTCCCACAACATGGAGATAGTACCCATGTTATCCAATCGTTGCGAGCTCAAGCACATGCAGTTGTAAAAACCATAGGGTGTTGTGATTCGACAATAACATCATTTTAATGGCATACAAGATGACATGTTGAGATTGAAATCTCAAGGTTTTTTTCAGAGATTAAAAAGCGTTAGAATTTGAATGTGATGAATAGTAGGTGGGACCACAAAGATAGTTAGTTTGTGCACTAATTCACCATTAAGTATTTAATTGTAAAGGAAAATTTGTAACTTTCACTTGTTTGGGAACATACCCTTGGGATGTCGATCTAATCATTTCTAGGGTCATGGATATTTATTGCAACCTATTAAATATTTCTTATGATGTGAAGGTGGACGTGAATTGATCCATGCGAGAACAAGTGAATAAGAAAACATAGTTTCCCATTCAAGAATCAAACACAAAATGTGTATATGATAGGATATTTTAAATTAACTATCGAGTGATATATTTTATTGGAAGTCAAATAAATGAACCAAAGAAAATGGAACCCTTTATAAGATAAATGATAGGAAATTGAGAAAATGCATTCTTGGAATACCTCGAGTGGCATGAATGTCTTGGAAGACATGGAGATTTGATTACTCTTAATTTGACTTGTGATAGGGTGTAGAAACCCTTGAGTATAAATGAATGTAATACATCGAGGGTCTCTTATTATGTTAATTAGCAAAGGAACTATGATGTCTTGTTAACAATGATTATAAATATTACCTTAGAAGGATTTTGAAACACATTAAATTTTATAACTTTTTTAATTGAAATCCCTTTGTCGCTCTTAAATATTTTTGACCCTTAGCTTGAAGTCCTTAAGAACAAACTGGACACTTTCATGTTGTTATAAATAAATATGAATTGGCCTTGGTGAGATCAAAATTTTGAGAAAACAAAAGATATATATAAATCTAAATAAAATTTCTTGATATGAAAGAGTTGAATGGATTTAAACAAGTTATCGAACTATATCACTACTACAAGGGGGGGTCATTTGAGACATTAATTAGAGACAAAAATATATTTTTGTCTCTAATTAATACACCCCTCCTACTTTTGTCTCTAGTATCCTTAATGTATTTTTTTTAATTAAAAGAACTCTTTATAATTTTGGGCGGCTTGCAAATAGGGGAAACTGCAGGAAAAACCCTGAATGTGAGGAAAATGGAGATCAACAAGCTGCTTGGACGGGAGGGAAATATATTGGCACTGCATGCAGATGGTGTGGATTTCAGCAGAGGAGGAGGACGAGGTGCAGGTATCCACCGGCATTTTCCCCTGTTTTATTTTTTATCTGGTACGTCCATTTTATGGAGTACTGTTTCTGAGATTTCTGCACAGTGAGGGTTTGGTTTTCGACTTCATGTGCCTTACAGGATTCTGCGGTCAAATATTTGGTGTTATCAAAATTTGTTGGGCTCCTTTTATGCTCCATGTTTTACATACTCATTGAAGGGCTGTCAAGCTTCTCCATTACACAGTGGCCACGGGAGATGGCCTGCTACGCAATAAAACCTAAACCTTTGGAAAGCCTGAATGCTATCCATGGGAACATCATATGTGCGCAATGCTGATCTCATTGTTTTCTAGTTCTGCGGCTTCAATCCCTTTTCCCGCACCCTTGTATCATTCTTCCCAGTCCCACTCAGCTGTTTCATAACCAAATCTTTTAGGCCTTGTATATCTTTCTTCAACTCCTCCAATTCCTCTCTTACTGTTTTATCGGAAGTGTCAGGTTGTTTTTTGTTAGCATCATCAGAAATTTCTGCCGCGCTCTTGCTGCATTCAGGATCATGAACATTTTTGGCACCAATTACTTCAGGAAAGCTGCTTGACATTTCTTCCTCTTTCTTTTCTTCATCTGGCTTCTCTGATTTCCTCTCTTTCTTTTCAGGCTGCTCTATCATTTTGACATCATCTGCCCCTTGGACACCAACTGTCATCTTTTTCGAGTTGCTTTCATATTGTTCAATAAAATGCTCAACTAGCACTAGCAGTGAAGGTCCATGGGAGTCTTGGGTTTGAAGATGACGAATGTTGTCCCACTCCTGCAAAACAAAGGTCACTGCTTACTTTGTACAACCATGGATTCTTTGGAATGGGCTAGTTTCATTTTTGTACGAAAAGTGAATTGTTACAGGCTGCCATACCTCTATAAGGATATTCATGTTGTCCTGCCATTCCCAGCATACAAATATCCAGGTGATCAACTGTACCTGCCATCCCATCAAAACGTTGGCCTCATTGCTCATTGAGAATATATACCACACCATATGAGAATATATACGTCATATGTGCGCAATGCTGAGGCCAGAGTTTTACATACTCTACATTTTATTCTAGTTAGACGTCAAAGTCGTGAACATTGGCATAGGATATGATTTGTTGATTCTTTTCAGGCTGTAGTGGTATAATTTCCATTTAGTTGCAATATCTCACATGCTGAAAGATTCATATTAAATGGAGGAGGGGGAGCACGATGGTGTTTTTTATTCTTGTTAGGTTTAGCGGTTTTTATTGTTTTGGTACTTTAATGGCTTCTTGTGTGTTGATTGAAGCTCAGTTTGAAGCCTTCCACGAGGTAGTTCATGGAAAGATTTTCCATTTTGAAGTTCAAAACCCTATTTATCATCCATACCTAAATGGATAAGGCAAAGCCTCTTGTTGGGGGTAAGAAAACATGAGGTCACTGGACTTTTACTATTTGCTTACCCCCAACATGAGGCTTTGTCTTATTCCTTTAGGTATGGATGATAAATACGGTTTGGATCTTTGTACCAGAGAATTGTCTCTAAAATCTTAGTGTTATTTTTAGCTAATTGCTCAAAGAAAAGGGTAGTTCTCGTGTTGGGGGTAAGCACACATGAGGTCACTAGACTTTTAATGTTTGCAAGGCTTGGGTGATTCTTATATTTATAGACATGGTATAGCCAAAACAAAACAGTCTTTATTTGCAATGGGTTCTGTAGCAGTTGGAACAGTACTGCTAGGAAAGTTGTTGTTATTATTGGTTGTCTTGTGTTCTTCAGATGATTGGATTCTCAGCCATGTCCTGAAATCTGAGAGCTCATGCATATTATTATTGTTGTTTACTGAGCTCTGAGAAAGCTGGAGGTTGCAGTCTGAAAACATGTTGTAGGCCTGATCCCCATTATCGTTGTATATGTCTTGCATTGTAGTCGAAGCATGAGCTTGGTTAGACTGATCCTGGGAGTGCTTAGATGAATCACTGGTTAAGTTTGAGAATCCATTGACGTGCATATGATCTCCCACAATGCTGGTATTCATTGCTGAGATGTGATCTGAATCTCTGTTGAATGCAGGTGCAGGTGCCTTGCCATAAATTTGATCCAGTTCTGATGTATGAATGTGATGAGTTTTTGCATCATCTGAAAACTGAACACCTACAAATGCTCTTCCCAAGAAATCTTCCAGCTTTGGGCGTTTCTGATCATTGTTGTTCGTATTCATAATTGCTTCAGATTTCATGACTTCTGACTGATTGCTCAATCTCTTTTGATGCCATTCTGCAACAAAATTGTACATGAAAAAACAAATGTTAGGGCCCGTTCTGCAAAAATAACTGTGTATGACAAACTTAATGTTAGGGTCCATAGTTTACTGGGTATCACAATGTTTCTGTCAAATTAGTCCAATAAGTTATGTATCACCATAATCATGTTGGGAGTCATGTATGGAGATACCTGACCTTTACTGGTAATAAATAACCCACATACAAATTTGAAAGATTATGTGGCATGTACTGAGAAATAACAAAACAAAAATGTATTTTACCATACTACAATCATTTTCATTATCATCAAAATCTGAATGACATATAGAAGAGAGACTGTTATGGAATTTTTTTGTTTATGCTCTGGGGTCTCAAACCAAAATAGAAAATCAAGCTTCTTGTCTGTGGTTGTTCTATAACATGATTTCTATTAACAAGACGTGACATGAAAGAGTCTTAACAAATGCAAGCATGCAGCAGATCCGATCTAGCGAGAAGAACATCAATGGAGTACACTAACCCTAGGTAAAGATGCCCAAAAAAGTGGCTTCCTGCTTTGTTTAGGTAGTGAGAATAATCACATATCAGACCTCAATGAACCCATGTCCAAAGATGTGGTCGTTCTGTTTGAAGGGAGCTCAAAACCAGCAGCACTGCAGCTGCCATAGGCATTAACATAAGCCTGAGAAAAGTTAGACATGATCATATTGCTTGTATCCACACCGGACTCATTATGACGTTGTTGCTGTTCCTGCATATCCAGATGAGATGCCAAAGAAAATGCCAACCAATTATTCATAGATCCCATATCCCAAACACCCAAACAACCAAACTATCAATCTATAACAGATATCTTTCTCTATATATCCTTCTTGGGACCTTCCTGATTGGAACAACTACAATGAATTATCGATCTATAACAGATATCTTTCTCTATATATCAGCAATGAAAGACATTGGGATGGAATACAAAACATATGATGCATGTCCAAATGACCATATCTTATACTATGGTGAAAATGAAAATTTACAGCAATGCCCAATATGTTTCACCAATAGATATCGTGAAGATCAAGTGTCCAAGAAAGTTCCTTATAAGGTTCTACGCCCACATTCCCAATAACACCGAGGTTTGAGAGGATGTTCCAATGTAAAGATTTGGCAAATTTATGGACTATCATGCATAAGAAGGAGCAAGTGGGTAATACTTATGTGGACAATTCACGACGCTCCGGGGCTCTCTGTGTTGTGGTAATCTATTTATCATATTCATTTGTAATCATTCTATTTATGTTGTTTCCTATTAATTAAATATGGTTTCCATACTAATTTTTCAGGCGTACAGACTAAAGGGAAACATGGTTTTCCATCATGTGGGCCAAACACTGTATCTAGGCAATCAAAGGATCTTAAAAAACATGTGTATGATGAATACAAACACTTCTTACTTCAAAAGAATCGTTATCACATGCATGAGAAAAATAATTTCAATGGAAAGGAAGAGGAAAGGAGGCAGCCAAAAAGGATGAACCCTTTGAGGTGGAAATCAGCATATGACAAAAAGGAAGGGAGAGATTATCCATTGGAAATGAAAATACTATCTAAGTTTTATAAGTTAGAGTATTACGAGAATCTTCCAATAGCTCATTTATTTGATACAATGCATATTAGAAAAAATGTGGCTAAGTGCTTATGGAGGCATCTAAGGGAAACCAACAACAAAGCCCAAATAAAATTAAGGAAGGACCTGAAAACCATCAATATGATGCCAAACATGTGGTTACATGAAAATAACACATATGATCCTGTACCATGGGTTCTTACAGTCAGAGGAGAAACAATATATGTTTGATACTATGTGCGCCATAAGATTTCCAATTGGTTTTGGTGTGACACTAAAAACCGTATTCACAAGAGATGGTTCAGAGTTTTCTGGAATGAAAAACACATGATTGACATACATTGGATAAAGGTAATTCGTGACATCTTATATTTTTTGATAGTATAATTGAAAATTTCAATATATTAGTAATGTAAAAGATAATATATAGTTTAAAACGCTATTTTTCAATGGTGGTGTATTATGTGCTTCCTACAAAAATACAAAGAACTTTAAACCATGACATTACATAAACCATTTACAAATTGCCAAAATATTTGAGGTATTATAAACCATCAATTTTTTATTCAATAAATAATTTGTTTTTCCTTCTATAAATATCATTTTCAATGTCTTTATAATTGTTTTAACATATATTTTGCAAATATTATAACTGTTGATATGTTAATGCTTATTAGTAAAATTTATAGGTGGGTCTCTTCTAAAGAGATACATCCAGATGAGATTGAACTATTGGAAGAGGAATGTTGCTCTTTTGATGTCTGACATTCAAATGTGTTTCCCTCAAAGTTTCCTCAGTTCTCAATAGCACTACATTATACACATGGTAGAAGAGATTGAACAATGTGGGCCCATCCATCTCAGGACACTGTGGCTTGTTAGAGAGATATATGAAGGTCCTAAAACATTTTGTGAGGCAAAGAGCTCGACCTGAAGGTTCTCATGGTTGAAGGGTACATGGTTTTTTCAAACCATGGTTCATTTATCTAAGTACTTGCCTAAATTGTATATGGAGGCTCCAAGATTATGGGGGTGATCAACAACCTCAATCCATTGGAGATAGAAAACTAGAGGGTCAAGGAACTTCAAAGAGGATAAAAGGTAATCTTAAATGTTAGTAGTAGTTTTTAAATCTTAAGTTTTGTATGATGCATCCTTTAAAGAATGGTTAGATCAATGATTAGTTATATACTTTCTGTTGTAGATGATAAGGATGTGGGAGTCATTGCATTTGTATGTTGCATACAACTCTAAATTTATGTTTAGAACGAATGGATAAGTATGCTGAACAAAAGAAAATAGAAGATGAAAAGGCATGGGTTGATATATATAATAGACAAGGTAAAAACTCTAATAGAGGACTTCCTGCATGCCATAAAAGAAAATGGCCAGATAGATACTCATGGAAATGGTTAAAGACAAATTTTGAACATGAGGAAACCAAGGGAATGAATAGCAGTGACAAAAAAACAAGTAGATTTCATTAAAGGATCTATAAATGGGGAGGTAATATACAAATAAAGTATTTTGATGAATATTGTTTAATATAAAGATTTTATTTATCGTTGAAACTAGTTAGTTAACCTTTTGTGTCCTTGAATCTAATTTGGATAATATGTACATATGCATTTAGGTAACATATTACAAAGCAATGTGGATTAGTGGTCATCATTTTCGAATCAGGAAGAACAATGAGAAGTGGAAAACTTATGATAGTGGAATTTCAGAACCATTTGAAGTGGAATGTCATTCACATGCATATGAAAAAAATAAAATCACGAGCACACTTTTGTATTATGGAGTGTGTGGAGGACATAATAGAGCTTGATTTCGCATCTTTTAAACAAAGTTATTTTTCGTGTTGATTGGTATAGGCTCATTGAAGTGGGCCTTCACAAAACTATTTTGTTGCATGAGAATGAATTCAATATGATAAATACATCGAGGTTTGAATCTACTTCTGAACCTTATGTGTTTCCAAAGCAATGTAGTCAAATATTTCTTGTTCCAAATTTAGAACACCCTGGCTGGCCCTTTGTGATAGATTATGATCCAAGAGGGCGAAGAGTGACCTTTTCCACCTTTTCCGAAGATTGTAGAAGGCCATGATGTAATTGAAGAGGTAGAAGATCCACTTGAAGACATAGATGACCAAGTGGAGGATGATGATAACATGACTATTGATGATGAATATGAACAAGATGAATTTCTTGAAGGTCAAGAACAACATTTTGGTGATGAAATACATGATCATGACGAGTTTATTGATGGTGATTTACCTATGGATGAAGGGGATGAAGATCATGAGAACCGTGGTATTAATTTATTTTTGGATCTGGGGGCCCATTAATTATGGTGTATTCATGCCTCCAGATGAGGAAATTGTAATGTTAGATGAAGATGATTTTATTCAATCATAATGTAAACCTTAAAATCATTGTAAGGACATAACACAATTTGATATATTTTATGAGTGGGATTGCTAGTGTTTTTTTCTCTATGTCAATGCATACATCGTACATGTTTCCCTTGTTTCATTAAATGTTTCCTTATTGAAGATTATATGAAGATGCACACCTTTTGGTCCTTTTGAATACCTATATTTTTGGATACATTTTGAATATGGCCAACAAAATGTCAAAGCAGTTCTGTTTTGCTGCTCTCAACATGAAATGGCCAACAAAATGTGAAAGCATACCTTACCAATTTAGTATTGCATATGTTATTATTCATTTGTTAGTGAATTTGTTCAATGTTACATACAACTTTGAAGTTGTTTTCGACTATTAATAAAAAAAATTTTATGATATTTTGAAGGATCGTGGCATGCCCTCTACATATGCACTAGAAAATCCTAACATGAGAGTGCCGCCGAAAAGTAAATCCCATACCATACTTTGTACATCCAACATTGAAACATTTTAGTATTCCAATTCCGTCAAGCATGCCAACACATAATATAGCACCAGAGGTTAAGGAGTAACCCTTCATGTGTGGGTTCTCTTCGAATTCACCCTCCAACACCACAACATGCTTCCTTGACAAGTATCATAGAATCACAAGCCAAAATTTTAACACTCCTACCAGATACTCCTAAATTTTGATGAAGTTAGACAGGAAGTAATTAAGCAAAATTCATGCATTGGAGTCTAACATTGCTAGAAAGTACAGGTCTTGTTGCACCTGAATATGTATGCTTATGATAATTAATTATGTTATAAAATATTCCTAACAGTCCTAATTATCATTCATGTGCTATAAAACAGTCATAACAGTAATATTTCATATTGCATGGTCTACAACAGTCCTAACAAACATTCATTCTCTATACATGTAGGAAGAAAATGGCATGCCCCCTGATGTACCTAATAGGGGAAGCTATTGTGACCCCTATACAACTGTAACAATCTCCACAGTGAACACAAAAGGAAAGAAAGAGGTTACAATCTTGTTAACCTTAGATGGAAATGTCTTAAAAGATGAAATGGGGTTTAAATTTTTCTAATTTCTATTTCATCGCACAGAATGCCTATTTGGAAATACCATACAAGTGGATTGGAGAAAACAATCCAATTCTAAGAAAGATGAACTCTTTGAAGATGTCATAAAAGAGTTTGGAAATCCCGGTGTTAACAAGGATTTCATAATGGATTATGCATGGAAATTAATTCATTCTAAAAGAGACAAAATAAGATCAAAGCTAACAAATGACCTGAGATATCCCCAACCAGCTTGGATCACTAACCAAACAACATGGGATGAGCTTATCAAAGATGCCAAATTCAAGAGAAAGTCTTTCAAAAATCCAAACTACATGCCATCTGCACAAGAAGGAGGTAAACGATGCCTTAGAGATATAACAAAGGATACCCAAGCTAGGTTGTCAAATATTGGGTTCCATAAATTGGGGTCGTTGGGTGGGTATAATAATATTAGTGGGAGCTTGGTAAGTGAATAATTTCATTTAATTATTTTATATTTTTTTGGTGACTTAAATGTATTGGATGACAAATAATACTTGGTAAATTAAAATGTCTTTGTACACTTAGGTTCACCACTTTCAAAAGGAAGCTTCAGATGAAGATCTGAAATATGCACTTTAATGCATGGTTCCCAAGGCCTCCGACAACATATGATAGATCGAGGGGAGAGAATTGGTTATTGACCATGAATCTGAGGTAAGTTTATTGTAGTATTTGATGACATAATAAAACATTTAAGTATCAATGTTGTGGTAGTTTAATTAACTAAAATATGTTGTTTAATAGGATATGCAACAATCAAACTCCTTAAAGGGTGCAACTGATAGTCAACATGAAGATGCAATAGAAGGATGTGATGATTTTGTTGCTTGGACAAAATGAATCGATTGACCTTCTTGCAACTCATCTGGAAAACAACCAAGAAATCCAACAAAAAAGAGTTTAGGATGATTATCATATTGCACCATCTATTATCGTTCCTCGTCAAAAGAGGACAAAAAAGAATAGACATTTTTCCTATCCGGCTAAATAGATTTAAATTGACTGTTATTTTATGAATTATTGGCTATTTCATTACCAGTGAACTTATTGGTTGTTTTATGATTTGAATTTTAACTATTTTAATTTCACAGATGTGTGATGCAAACTCATGCAGGCTTCTTCTAATCAGATTTGTATTATTAAATTTGTAGGCTTCTTCTAATCAGATTTGTAGGCTTCTTTAATCAGATTTGTACTATTAAATTTGTAGGCTTCTTCTAATCAGATTTGTATTATTAGGCTATGTATTATTATTATTTCCTTGAACATGCAAACTAAACCATACATTATTGGTTTGTCACAAAGCTGTTATGCAGTCCTTGCAATTGCACCAGTATACTAGTGAACTTGTAAAAATTCGAATATATACCTTGATAATCTACAAAACAATAGTTGCTATGTAACTTCTAGCAGGTGGATCACATTGTATGTGTCTTCAACAGCACCTAGATGGAGGGCTTGTCTAATGATTGAAGACTGTACATGCAACGTGAGTACAGACTGCACTTCTTGGATGATCTGCAGGTTTCAAGGCTTGCTTAGTATATATGTTTCTTGATCTTTTCTTTCTATTTGAGTTCATTCTTAAAGAACTTCTGATAGCCAATGTATAGTAAATGCTGATAGTAAAATTTAATTTCATAGATGTGTGATGCAAATCCAGGCCACATATTTTAATTGTCACATGATGTGTGATGCAAACTGCATGTAGGATTCTTCTAGCTCAAATTTGTATTATTAAATTTGTAGGCTTCTTCTAATATCATATGGATTGTCGTCGAATAGCACATATATGTTGCAGGTTCCTTTGCTACCATTGGTGAATGAGCGTCTACCATAATGCTTGAGTTTGGTGAATGAGTCTTATGTAAATGCTTCACAAGCTTGATGAGAAATAAGGTGCATTCTAGTAATTGATAAATTTGTTGAACGCAGACTTTGATCTCTTGGTGTTACTAGAAAGGTAATGTAATTCTTTAGTCCTATGGCATAGTTATAGGAGTTTGTAAACGTTTCATTGTTATAACAGGTCAATATATATATATATACTCCACATAAAATTTGTCTAATTGAATCATATGTCTTTGTGGCAATTACAGTAAACCAGGGACTTGCTACACTTGCTACTACTGATTGGCCAAACCATTTCTCTAAGCTCTTCGTGAGACATTAGAAGTGATTTCATTAATCGTCGAATCCAACTACCTTACTATGATGCCATAAGAGGAGATGCCTAGTGTAAGATGAGATTTAACATGCTTCATCATAAGACCATGCAAATAACTAAACGAACTTAATTCACTATTCAACGCCCTCCTCTATATCTGCTCCAAATTGAATATGGGAATAGTAGATATCAGTTTTGAACTTCATATGTGTTTTTGTTATCTGCGTCCTTTTTGTTCACTTATCGGTGTTCTATCTTTCTATCTCGTACCACAACCTGTGCAGAAAGACATGTTGATGCCCTGGACTTCTGCTTGTAGGGGGGTGTTCATAACCATATAGTTCCGTTCTATTGAAAACACATCCTGTACCCACATACACAGAGCCCCTGAATTCCATCCAAACAGTCTTGGGCAATCATCCATGATGCATTTCTTAGGGAACTGTGCTCTCAGTTGGCAAGCATGTTTTTCATGATCCCCAAGTTCAATAGGCACCACACAAGGATTTGTACGACCTTGTTTCAGAGAACACTTCATCTGGGGGTCTATATGGTTGTCAGCGTGACATTACACTTGTAGAAGTCCTTCATGCCCATATTTTAAGACACCATACCATAATAGCAATTAGTCATGACTTGGGTGCATTTAAAGAACAAATCTTGCCATAGGTATGGTTGATCTTCTTTTAGCCTAATCAAACCTGATCTCCTTCATGTAGCTTGCCACACTACGTACATTCGGGCTCCACTTCAGCTAGGCCTTCTTCAACTGTAGAACAATATGTGTATATTCTCCAGTACATGCATGATGTTCCCATGCAGTGAGTGATCAGAGGAATGGCAGTTTCTGCGGGAGAATGCCCTGCACCAGAAATATACAAAGCACTGTGCAACCATAGACAGAGAGACCCAAGTTTGAGCTCGGTCCACGGGAATTGCTGACAATTCTTATCCTCTAATTACAACTTCTGTAACATCAGCGATTACCAATAAATTCTAGCTGGCATTTCACTGCAGGAAGAAGAGAGCAAGGAGCTTCTGTCATGGGCGATGAGTGTGGCAGCTTGCCCCGGTGACACAGTTGTTGCGCTCCATGTACTAGGTAAACACATTCTGCCATTTGTTTTTTAAATAGCAATTAGCAACTCATGTCATTTTACTTGTAAATGTAAATCCACAAACTGTTCAGATCATTAAAGATTTGGTTAACAGAAAACTTTTCAAAAAATTTACTTCAAAAGATTAACATTTCAAACCACACAATATGGTTCATCACATTGTAAGCACCTAATTTTTGTATTGTCAAAGCGATGAAAGTCAAGATGGGTATACTCATGGGTCCTTTGAATAGCATCCATTGGCATAACCACTGCATTCAGAGGAAGCACCAGGGAGGTAGTTGTTTAATATGGGGTTTCAACTTTCAAGAAAAAATAGAGAAGTGATTGCGAATTTCGATAATAAGGAGAATTTATACAATTGATGTTTCTGCAGTGCATAAATTATGTGATATGATTTTCAAGATTCAACTTCAACTGTTTAGTTCCCAATTATGGAGTTTAGAAGTCTGTAAAATTTGATAATGAGAACAATATTTAGAAACTGTGAATTCAGAACACATTTTACTAAGTGACCCCATTAGAAAACTAAGGTCGAAGGTATCTTGTTTTTGGTGTTGCAGTTGAAAAGCATGGCAGAGAATCACACTTTGTAAAAGCCAGGATTGATAATGCAAAGGCTATGCTGATCAATTTGTTGGGATCCTTCATGGACCTCTGGCAGGCTAAACATGTGTGTTTATGGTTCTCAGATGTGCAATTTGCTTGACAAAAGGTATCTGTCATAATTTCTCACGGTTTCGATCATGATGGCAGATAAAAGTGGACGCTAAGGTGATGGTCCATAGCAGTCTGGAGCGGGCTCTAGTGAATGAAGCGGCTACTTTGGGAGCTTCATTCCTTGTCCTCGGAGCTTCGACCTATCGATTTCCTTGGTGGGTATGTTTTTATTTGTTCTAAACAAACACTGTTTTGTTGAACTTGGAATCCTCTGTTACAAATATGAAAAGACTGATAGTTTAAAGATATATTAGATGATCAGTTTTTAGTGCAATCTGTGAATAGAATTGAAGATGGATGCATCTCATATGTATTTACTTCCCAAATACATACTTTTTTCATGCTTTTGTGCATGGAAGAGCACTAGTGCACAAAAATGGGGTCCTATTCCTCGCTAGGAACACTATTTGTCATAATATCAGTAGGGGTAAAGTTGTAGTTTTATAAGTTGTTATGATGAAGTTGTTGGTCTTGTTCCATGATAAAAGCATGCTGAACTTCCTTGTCTGATATTTTTGGGATGCGATGTGCAGCCCTTCCATTCGAGTGACTAAGTACTGTCTGGAACATTCACCAGCTGGATGTGCGGTAATAGCAGTCAAGGACAGGAGAGATGTGCCATTGAAAGAGTTTTTTCCTAGGGTTCCAGATATTGATTGTCATGAGATACTTCAAGATGGTATGGAAGGGTGTACACTGTACTGTCCCCTGTACTATTGGTACTTTGAATCAAGATGAACTTCTAAATAACTCTTAACTTGTAATTGGGAAAGTATGTTTTGCCTCTAACTTATTTAGTTCATATGGCTTGCAGGCAGTCCTTGGTTCAATCTGAAGTGGTCTGCAAAGGATGTTGGGAAGACCCTAGGTTCTCTACAAAAGAAATTCCTTTCCAAGATGTCTTTCCAATCTCAGGGAGAAGAAGAATTAACGGGACATGCACACAGAAAATCTGAAAGTTTCCAAGAAAAAATAGAAAAGAATTCTCCAAGAGGAGTTTTGGAAGCACCGTCACATTGCTTAGATCAGGAAGAATCATTTTCTTCAGAGAGTTCGGTTGCGTCCTCTCCTCAACCTTTTACGACTGATGAAGAAGACAGGTCTATCTCCGAAGAGAATTCAAACAATTGCTTCAACTTCTGGACGAATGCTAATATGCAACCGAATAAGTTTCTGAAACTCTTTTCTTCTTCATCTTTAGGCCATTGCTCCACACAAATAACTTCAACTCCCAAGTACCACAGAGATCCCTATTCCTATTTACCGAGGAACACACAAAATCTAGGGGAAAGTAGAACATATGGAGAGATATCATGGAAGCCGTCATGGAGATGCTTCACCTATAGGGAGATCTCTTGTGCCACAAACCATTTCCATTTAGGTATGTTCAAAACACCTTAGCTTAACTGCTGAACTCCTGAATGTTCACTGATCCCTGGGATTAAATCTAAATACATTTTTTTGGGCTGCAGATAATTTGGTGGGCAAAGGTGGGTATGCAGAGGTTTTCAAGGGGATCCTATACAATGGTGAGGCTATAGCGGTGAAACGAATAGTGAATGGAGCCACCGATGAGCAAAAGGAGAAAGACTTTCTGACAGAGTTGGGTATCATTGGCCACATTCACCATCCAAATACAGCTTCTTTGCTTGGTTGCTGCATTGAAAACGGTCTTCATCTTATCTTCCACTTCTCTATCCTAATGGCAGCTTGGATTCTTATCTACATGGTAAGCTCTCTATCAAGATATTAGTTAAATAGGAAGGTTAAAAAGATATGCGTAATTGGGAATACGCATGGTGGAGGTACACGGCATGTATGAAATTAAGGGAAACGTACCTAGTGTGCTAGGATGTGTTAGGCTTCCTTGGGTGCGGATTGGGTGTGGGAGTATTTCCAGTGTGGCTTCATCTCCGGTGCAGCCCAAATAGGCCAAAAATACAGTAGAGTGCTGTCTTGCGTATGTCATGGGTGTGGATTTAGGTGCGGGAGCATCTCCAATGTGAGTGCATCTCCAGTGCAGCCCAAATATGCCCAAACAAGGTTGGGTGCACACATCCAAACAACCTTGTTAAATAGTTTTGCTATAAGCTATAACTATAGTACGTTTAATACCATTGCATCAAATTCCTGCATCTTTGTGGCAAATGCATGGCCTGAATTGTTTTTGTCTGTAGAATATAGGCTTCACTCTTACTTGTCATATGTCAATAGTACTACAGTGTCTTAAAGTCCAGACAATGGCCATAATTCACTGACAGTTATATTGATGCTGCCGTGCCATGGTGGTTAAAATTCAATAAACTTTCAAAAAGCTCTTTTGAGATAGCCTGTTCAAATTGAGAACTATTGCCTGCTTTTTAAAAAATATCCTTCAAGTAACTGTGTGAAGTGTGTGATCTTTTAAAAAAACATGATCAGATACAAAGACTCCAGTGCTGGAGTGGTCAATAAGGTTCAAGGTGGCAGTTGGTACAGCCAGGGGACTGCATTATTTGCACAAATGTTGCCAAAGGCGGATCATTCACAGGGATATCAAAGCAGCCAATATTCTTCTAGGTAAAGATTTTGAACCTCAGGTAAGAAAACTTGATCTTTAATTATCTAAATCAATATGCATATATTTAATTTGATCTTTGTTTTAACTGAAAGCATGCATATATATTCATTAAGTAAATAAACACAAATACATGCCCCAATAATGTATTTAGATCATTGACTGAACTCCGCTACAGATTTCAGACTTTGGATTGGCAAAATGGCTCCCAAGGCAATGGACTCATCACTCGGTATCTCCTATTGAAGGAACTTATGGGTAAGCTTAGCAGTTCCATCATCCTCTGCTTTTTACCTTGTAGCACACAAAAAAAATTTCTCATGGCTGTTTACTGGGTGTGACATTTTGGGCAGGTATCTGGCACCAGAGTATTTCTTGCATGGGATAGTTGATGAGAAAACTGATGTGTTTGCTTTTGGAGTGTTGTTGCTAGAAATTGTCTCTGGTAGGAAGCCTTTTGATACTTCAGAACAGAACATCCTTGTTTGGGTCAGTAAAACAAAGCTCCTTTTGAGTATTCTTATTTGTCTTTGATCAGTAAATGCTTTTATCCGGAGCTATGAACCGGTTTATTTTATATTAGAGTAAAACATTACATGAGATTAGAAATGTCACTCAGGCATGGGCGAAATTTCACAAGCTTCTGTAGAGCTTGATAGTTAAAATTTCATTACAGATCCCAACAGTGTTCGCAAAACTCCATTCTGCAGAAAAAATCCTAACCCTACCATATACACATTATTATAAAATGCCGAACATGCTAATTCTATATAAATTTTATAGAAGTACATGGCTGATATTTTTGGCATTTTTCTTTTTAGATAATCAGTGTATGAAAACTGGTATGGCAGCGAATGGAAACTTCTTCTGTAGATGTACGTTTTTGTATTTAACTTTTGGATGTATGTAAGTCTTTGTATTGAACTTTTGGGCAAGCTTCTTCACCCACCATAGTTTGTAGTTGCATTGCAAAATCATTGCAAAAAATTGAGTGACCTTCTTCACCCACCATAGGTTGTAGTTGCATTGAAACGTCATTACAAAAAAATGGGTGAGCTTCTACTTTGTAGTTGCACTGCAATGTCATCACAAAAAATTGGGTGAGCGTTTTCACTCACCATAGTTTGCACTTGCAGTTGCATTGCAACGTCATTACAAAAACCCGGCAAGCTTCTTCACTCACCATAGTTTGCACTTGCAGTTGCTTTGCTACATCATTACAAAAACCAGGTGAGCTTCTTCACTCACTGAGATTGTAGTTGCATAAAAGGTATTTGGACAGGATGAGCAAACAAACATACCCATCTTGCAACCTGTCAATTATTTTAGTAGGCTAGACACTTCCATTGTGGCATCAACTCCCATTGACATAAGGAACAATGGTATAGTGGGTTTATATGTGGCTGTGGACTAAGCCCACCAACCAATGTTGGATTCATTAGCCATGGACCAAATCTACCAACCAATGTGGAATTAATTAGCCATAGACCAAGCCTACCAACCAATGTGGGTTTGCTTTTTTTAATGAATAAGAATTTTAAAGTCATAGAAGCAACTCTAAGACACAATGAAGAGATATATCCAATTTGGGTGTAGAAAAGCATGTATTGTGAGGTATCTGAGCTGGAGTTTTTTGAGATTAGGAAGCCAGAGAGGAGGGGAATGACAGTAATCAACTGTCATTCCCCAACAAAGGGCAATTTCATTGTTTTGAATGATTCATCATATGGCATGCAGGCAAAGCCATTGTTAGAGACTGGAAACATTAAAGAGCTGGCAGATCCAAGGCTTGAATACCAATATGATGATGTCGAGATAAAGAGAGTGCTTTTTACAGCATCTCTGTGCATAAGGCAGTCAGCAATTTGGAGGCCTTCTGGAGGTTTATGAGCGAGGTCTCTCTTCCTTCCTTAATACAGATGTCAGCCTGTTATAATAAAATCTCAAATGAGATGCTCCTCATTTTAGTGAATTTAACAATGTCATAATTGATTGCCTATTGCTGTTATTCCAGGTTCTGCAGTTGTTGACAGGTGGAGAAAGCCTTCTTAGAAAAGATTGTTGGAGGATACCTACATCAAAGGAATATGCATTTGGTGACTGCTGGGATGAACTGCATAACTTGACCCTTACTGCCAAATAATAAAGGAAGAGACATGGAATGGAAATTATTTCCGACTTTATATAATTTCTCAGCAATAAATTATTTCAAAAATTTCGAAAAACTGGTTGGATGTGGCAGGCTTATGAAGCTTGACTTGACTTGACTGGATCTGTGGTATATTTTTAGTCCACAAAACTATGTGTTTTGTACAATTTTGCACTTACAATCTGTACATGCAGAATAATAAAGAGTTCGAGGTTTTTTTGACAGCATTATAATTTAGTCTACTTATTTGGGGCATGAAAGGTTCAGAGTATCAAGCACAAATAAATCAATACATATTACTGAATTTCTGTCAACTCGGTCCCCGTGATTGTCTTCTCTAGGGATGTGATGTCCATTCCACACTTTTTTTTATGAGATTAGTGATGTAGTTTATATGTGTATTAATAAAAGACAAGTCTGTCACGCATGGTGATTCTACTGTGTCTCAAGTTGGTTGTAATGCCCACTAATTCAGACACACAAGATTACATAGAAAAACACAGGATAATTTATTTATTTTTTATTTGCTTGACACATAATACGACACAACATGTCGTCACTAAGGTTACAACCAACTCTAGGAACCACTTGTTACGAAGATGACCACAAGGTCAGTACGGTAACATTCACACCCAAAAGGATAATACACTTTTCTTTTGACAGGACAACAGAGAAGTCCAACCACACAACACTCTTACAGCTAGGGCAAGCCACAGTAAGAAATGATTGAAGGTTATTTATTTGATAAAAACACCCTTTAACTCTTAACTTCTGTTTTCAGAGAGATTCAAGATATGATTCATACAAATTCCTCTTACCAACTGAGTTATTTTCTTATACACTGTAGAGTAGTTCACTTAAAGTCTTCTCCTTTTCGACAATTATTTGTCTTATTTATTTATTTGATAAAGATGGTAATTTAATTCCACAAGGCCATCTATTCACACTTACGTTACTAGAACTCATCCATGCCCTTATGACAACATTGGTTTTCGTTCAACAAACTTAAGAGAAAATTACAAGGCACCTTGGATAAAGTTAAAGGAAGAAGGTCAATTGATTTCATCGTTAAGACATCATTAATTTTTTTTTTACCAAGTTAAAAAAATTGGAGCTTGAGATTTTACTTAGGCTTCACTGAAAGAGCTTTACAAAAGGAAACTATTTACTTTCCAAAACGCTGAGAGATAAATTTTGTGGTTTCTAAATTGTATCCTCCTACTTAATAAATCTTATTATCTTCCAGAACTAACCATAGATTTCCCTTAAGTTCGTTTAAGAATTTCACCATGAAAGGCATAGTGTTCACTAGTGTAGCTAGGGATATCAAGTTATATAATGTTACTTAACAAAGGATAGTTTCATCTTTGATCACTTATGGAATTACATGCTCTCAAGTTGGTCACATCTACACTAATTTATTTGCAACATAAATTTTATTTTAACTTCTATAAGTATTGAACAACCCATTTTATTTTACTTATAACTCACAATTACTAAGTCTTAGAAAGATTTAACTCAACATTTAATCGTAGGGGTAAAGTTTAACAATACTCATTTACGAAAACGAAAAAAGGTTACATCAACTCTTAGAATACCGATAATCCATTAAGGTCACCAAACAAGCGGTAAAATTTTTTTCTTATAGTTTGCAAGATAGATAGACAATTCAAGGTTCCAAGGTTAAGACAACAAAAACCACGATACAAAATACTAAGACATCGATCCTCTTCTCAAATTTCCACTAGATGTTATCAATAGCTGAACAATATAAAAAGGATTCATGCAAAAGAACTTCTCAACTGAGGTTGATGTAAAAATCTACAAGTCTATTTCTCATCTACTCGCAAAATCCATCTGCAACAAATTTTTCCACATGAGTCAGTTCGCGAGAACTGAGCAAGATAAGGCTACACAAAACCACCATAACTATTATCTAATAATACCACAAAAGGAAACACTTTATTACAAGAAATGGGTCAAACCTCTAAACACTAACAACACATCAAGTTATAATAAAGTCTCCATCATGCCAATAAAAGAAGGAAAAGACCTTGTACTTTAGTTAGGAGTAAAAGCAATGAAAGTATAGCGATCGTATGAGAATGGCCCTTGGCCCTATAAGGAGAAAATAAACAATCTAGCAAAAACAGAATTCCTGTCAAGTAAGTAATTAAACAATAATTACAAGATTGAGATTTGATATATAGACCAACCATCTAGAAATTTATCAAAGGTACCAAACGTAGAGGCTAAAATAATATATTCCTAAAAGAACAAGAGTTGATCAGCCCAAGAAAGGGGAACCACGGGTTTCAAAAATTAACACAAAAAGCCATCTATAATTGAGTTTCAAACCAGAAATCAAATACAGTATACACACAACATAAGTTTCGAAGTGAAGGCAAAGTATACTAGTTTTGACTATTAACTCCAAGAGATTTTCCAATCATCCAAGAAGGGTCAAAGTCTTACAGGCTAGTAGCAAACACGCGAAAGAAGAAGGGAGTTCCGTCAAACAAGAGTATACAATAATGTCATCAACAAATTTTATAACACTAAAGATTTGCAAACCTCCACAACAATTCTAATGTTTGGTTAATTTAAAACAAATTACCCATTTCTCAAAGCAACAATATTTTAAGGCAACCCTTGGTAACACAGTCAACCGTCACACATAGATACAAACATAATTTGTAAGTGACATTATCAAAACAAAACCTTCCACTATGAATCCATAAGACTATCAAATGAAAGTTGAGTTTTTCCCGAAGATTAATCACATTTAAGGAAATTTCCATCACAAACTATTAAGGTAATTACATGCATAAAAGCCGACCAATATTAATTAATAGCGTTAACATTGCAAAGGAGAAATAATGCAAGTTAGGAAAAATAGAAGAGTGCCATCAACAACAATTCCGAGAGGGGGATTAGAACAAAACTATTCTAGTGTCAACAAGGTACTGGATTCACACAATGAAACCTCGAAATTAGTTGATCCGAAAGCTAGTTATGGTTCAAGTTGATAGGGATGGTCAAGTTACTCTTGAGGATGGCCTTAAAAGCCTAGAAACAAGATGAAAGATAATATAAGAGTCTACACATGCGAGACGGAAAACACATTGCACACAAACCTTTTCATTCTATAAGTTTTAATACCAGAACTCTAAGATGGCTAGCCCAAGAATTAATCACACTAATGCTACAACCTTTCTTTCTCGATGCCAAAAGGTTATCAAAGGGACTTACGAAGGAGCTAACAAAAAACGTTAAAAGGCAAACTTGGGTGTTAGGGAGGGGCTTCATAGTTATCGCAAACTTACTTCCATGATATCAAAAATACTCGTTTGATCAACATAAAAACTTGCAACTCAATCGTAGAGAAGAATAAATACATAAACAACAGACGAAGGTCTATCACTCGAGCAAGGGAAACATAACACTCATAGGAGAGGGCACATGCATCCTTTCTACCAACATACTGACAACGATAAAAGCTAAAACAAGAAGAAACAAGTAGAAAGGGGAAATCTCCCATCATGACATCCAACTGACAAATCAATGCAAGGAAAAATTGGTTCGATTTCGCAATAATTTTAAATATAATAACAGTAGAAATGTGTAGAAATATCTTTCCTTTTTCTCCAAATTCAGAAGGTTTCATGGACACCGCCCGGGCCAGCAACAACCCAAGCCTAATTCCATTTTCTTCAAGCTCGTTGGGCGCCCAAACATCGACCATCTTTACGTTGGCACAAGTAGGAGTTCACGGCCAGGGTGGGTGGTCTAAAATACTTTCCAACATCCTCCCAACGTGTGTCAAAAGGGAAAGTTACAGTGGAACATGGACATCCATCCAGCACAATGGAAAATCCACTTTTGGAGCCCATTTAAAAAGCTGGAAATAAAATCTGGTCTCTTATTTATCACTCTAGACCTGGCAAAGTGCACCATGTTATAGTGCCAGATTATGTCTACAGATTGCTTCACCTGGCATTACCAATAATCTCTACAAGAACATTTTCCTTTTTTTTTTTTAAAAGTGATGGAACCGCTTTACATCTCTCACAACAATTTGCTTTGCAACAATCTTGGACAAAACCTGGTGCAGTGTGGCAGTCAACACATACATTAAGGTTCTAAATCTGAAAGATATCCTGCTACCTTCATCTCCCAAGACATTTTCTCCAACATTGCATAAATCTCCTATGCCTGTGGGTGTGATCTGTCACCTACACAAAAAGCATGCACCATTTTATTGCCTTTAATCCAACTACATCCAAGTTTCTTTTTAATTCCTCTATCCTTCATCGATCTCCTAAAAGTTCATAATTGCAAAGCAAATTGTGCTTCATGAATACTCTGATATGAAACAGATCCGCCTCTATCAGATCCTCTTCCATGAGTTACATCGTAAAACAAGGTTTCAATAGAGAATCTTTGCAATAAACTTCATCAGGTCTCCTGGTAACACTCTCACTATCACATAGTCAATTTTGATAAAAATATCTTGAAGGAGAAACCCGAATCAGAGGATGCATCTGATGTAGAACAGATAACAACATAGTTGGACAACCTGCTTGTTGGAAGCGCTCCAAAAAGGCTTCTACCAAACTGCAACACTCCTGTCGCCTGGCTAAATCCTGTTGTAGGCTGTTGCTGAGGCTCTCTGACCAGAACACACCTCACAACACCCAAAAAAAGTGGAGGTAACACGCCTGCTACACTATCTTGTAGCTGGAGCACACCCAGACTCCACAACCTAGCCAACATCCTCCCAACGCGTGTCAAAAGGGCAGACTTGAAAGGAAAACTCCATTAAAGTGTAGCGAGCAATCTCCAGAGGAGCCCACGTGGCCAAGGAAGAATTCTCGAGTAAAACCAGTCTAAATTCAATCAAAGACTCCCCAAATTAGGGGTTTCCTTCCCCTAAGACATGGTAGACAAAGGCATGAGGAAGTCAAAAAAAGTAGACTAGGTCATAAAAGATAACAGGTCCGAAGTGGTTGAAAGGTCATTGGAAAAGACAGGTGGCCAACTGCCCCCCACTTGGCATTCAAACCAAAGGAAAGACCAACACGCCTTGCCTAAAAAAAGAATGAGTGGTAAGTGCTCTTCCTCCACGCATAATTAAAGGCTAGGTCTTTTCAACAAAAGGAAACAAGTGTACACGGCCAGCAAGGGTAAAAATATTAGTTGGGGTGGGTGGATGCCCCCATACAACCAAAACAGTAACCGAAAAGGAAAGTATGTATACACCGCACACAAAGAGATCTGGACGACCACAAATAAAATGTTAAACGCTAAGAACAAACACCACTTCCTAAGTAGTGGCATCACCCATGAACAAGGTCCTCCTCATGCGTGAATCGAGGCTCATTCTTCGAGAGCAGCCGATAAAATAAATAAATAAGCTAACTTACAGGTAATTAATAATATTCCTAAAATCGACACAATAAATAAATAAATAATCATAATAGTAATTGTTATTCGACAACTAAAATAATAATACTATTATTATTATTTTATAACCTAATAATAATAATAATTATTAATCCTATTAATAAGGGCTGACAGACAAGCACAGTAAAAGAGAACATGATTTTCCTTTAACAGGCGTTGCAAGGGCCAGTAACGACAACAACAACAATCATAACAGGCATTGCAAGGGCCAGTTTCGACCACAACAACACGACACCAACAAACACGATGAAGAAGGAGATGATTGAGTATTCCCTGTGACCAAGGTGAAGCCCAACAATGATCGACGAAGGCACAATGACGTTCCATGCTTAGCACTCGATCGCCGAAGGATGAACAGGTGTAGCGTAGAATAGGGCATTACATTAAGTTTTTACATTATTTTTTGTCCTAATTTTTTAAAAATTTGAACACATGCATGTAATCAAGAACTTAAATATGAATACTGTTTTAAATTAATAAAATTTTAGCTTTTAAATTTATAATGTAAATGATTTGATTTTATTTTGGGAATTTAATGTTGTTGACACCTTTGTTTTAGTATAGAAATAATAAAATTCTTTCATATTGAGTGTCCAAATCTTGTAATATGGGTTTTGACATGAGTTTTTTAATTTATGTTTTAAAAGAATTGGAAGTGTGAAAATCTAATCAAGATCTCATATATGAACACTTTATACAAGTATCTATTCTTTTTTAATTATTAAAATTTATATTGTAAATAATTCAAGTTTTGATCATTTATTAAATTAATAAACTTATTTTGCATTGGTTGACTCAATTATAACTATTACAAATTTTTAATTTGGAGATCATTTTTCATACAATTTTTTTATCATACAATGGTTTTCGCAAATGATCTATTACACAAGTATGAAGTGTTCATAATGTTCTTTTTTAAACTAATTAATTGAACCATACTAAAACATATAGTGCCACACAAAATGGTCAAAATCTGTATGTTTGTGATGGAATAATTTGGGTTTCCAATGTCTTTATACCACCTAAGACATGTGTCCAAAGTCATCATTGTTTGATGAGGATGATGGAAGAGTTTAGTACCTTAAAACATGATCATATGTTAAACATTCACAATCACTCTACGTTATGCATATTGAGAGTTAACGTTGACTATCAGATCAACATCTGTTATAATGTGTGTCTAATGCAAAGTAATGTCTCAAAAACTAAAATTATGTTATCCATATTGACAGTTAAAATAGACTATCATGTCGTGCTCCTTAGCATATGGTTCTAAAGTTTCTTGTAAAATGTGCTTCTAATGCAAATAAATCATTCAACACCTACCATTAGATTCTTTGTAATATTTGAATTTTCTCATCTGACAAGTCAATGCATATTTCCCTCTATAAAATGCTTACTAATAGTGTCATTGAACACGATATCAATGAAAAGAAGTTCGAGATGTTCAATTACCTTTTTAGCAAGCATTATTTTTTTTCATTGAACATTGGTAAGATGTTAATGGATTTTTTTAAACTTAAGTCTTAAATTCAGATATCCATCTCTTCCTTCATGCCTTACAAGAGTAACCAACAACAATGGAATCCATATTTGTTAATTAGACTACCATACCTTGGTCTCACAAAAAAAAACTATTGATAAATGGAAGCTTTGTTTTGTATTTCCCATTGTTTGTGTTGCCCAAGACACTTTTGGATGTTTTTGGTCAAGTTTCATTTTCTTTTGAAACATTTTATTGGATTGAAGTTCTATATAGGCCATTTTGTAACATTTCTTCATGTATTGGCACTGTGCCTTTAACAACTAAAATTTGAATCAAATAATAATTAAAAATAATGATCATCCTTTCCATGTTTCTCTTACTGCCTTATTTGTTGAGTATCTTTCAATTAAAGAGTCATCTAGAAATGAAGATACCACATGTTTTCTCTCCCATTTGGATGAGAGTTATTATCCTTGATCCGTCCAAAAAATGGCATCACCCATGATAGCCTTGATATGCTAGGTTATTGTACATTCGACATTCGGTGTGATTAGGTGGAGAATGATGTGTTAGATTATTTAAAATAGATTGGCCACCCTTTCAGCAAGGTCACCAAGGCCGCATCAACTTCCATTACGAATTGTTTTTCCACCAAATTTCCTACTTCATTATCTTCGGAGAAACATCTTGATTTTTATGTTTTTCATAACTTTAGCCACATAATAGGTTCCTCCATTAAAATAGATAATTTATAGTAATGCATGTAAAAGGAAATCATATCTCGTAAGTTTTATCAACTCAACACTCTGATGTACAAAAATTAAAGATAATTCTACCCTCTTATTTTGTGTACCTTCCTATGTAACAACCTTCAATAACTATACATCTACTATACTTGTTTCTTTGCACATAACTAGGAAAGAAATTAAACCTTTGGATGACCAAGAATTGTCAAAAATTTGAGACTCCCTATATCATATTTACCATAATCTCATTGATAAGATGAATTCCATTGGCCCCAAAAATATTTTCTACTTTTTCCTACCACCTTCGTGGTGATTTTTCTCATTTTAAGAGGTTTGTGTTTGGTATTAAATATTTCATTCTCATCTTGACCTTCACCATTGGAGCAACTCTATCTTGTCCATAACATTGCATATAATAGTTCACTAATAATGTTACAATAGAACATATGTATAGTTTCATCTTCCATGAACTCGTGTTAAACATTCAAGATGCACATGCTCACATTGTGGATTGGGTACATACCTTTTTGTATCTCACCCCTTCATAAACTACCATATGTCACACTTGTGTAAATCTCTCCCATTATCCTCTTATGTCTCCCTCCCTTACACTAATTTTCCCCACTTTATCCATTTCGGCGTCCCCATTACACTTGTTCAATTGCTAGTTCTATTACAATAAATTTGTTTTGGTCTTCCACTCTTATTTTCTAACAACTATTAGTATATTTTACTTAATTTAATATTTTATACACTAAAGTAATGTTTGTGTTTCCACTAATGGATGAAATACATGCATAATTTAGTACAAAGTACAAAACATTAAAGAAATTAATTTTATCCCAAAACCACGCTTTTATTTTGAAATTAAATTGGTATAAGGATAAGACCTTAAAGTTTTACTTTCTCTTACAATTTCATGTGAATGGACAATAATCATTAGGCAATAATATTTGTTTTCTTTAATAATTAGATTTTCTTAATCCTATAAGAAGATAAATCTCGTAATAAATTAACCATTTCTATCACATACACAATTTTAATACCTCAATAAAACATCTTCCAAGCCTCTCAAACATATTGTTTTTTAGATCTACTATATTGCATTGTGATCTAGTAGTTTGTAGATTTTGAGAAGAAACAATAAGTTTAAAATCAAAAAACCATACGAGTTGTAAATGATATTACAAGAAGAGTTTGAACTTACAAATGTTAGCTACAATAAATCTTCATGAATAAAGAAATTGGTTTTAAAAGTATAAAAAAATATATTTCCTATAGATTAAGCTAAAAACATTAAAATTGACCAATAATATTGTTTCAACAAAGCATTAAGAAATTAAAAAAATTATTAAATTTTAATAAATCAATCGAATTCATCGAATTTTAAAAGGAGAAACAATTTGGAGTTTGAATTTAATTTTAAAAAAATCAAATATGTGGTCTTAAAAACTAGTAACTTGTATTTTTTTTAATTAAAATTTGACAATCTACTTGATGAAATTTATATATATTAATCCATGTATCATAAATATTTATATCCTTTGAATGCAATTAATTATATACTAGTGGTTGTTCTTGTAGGAGAAAATCTATGTTGTGAAGGGTGTTGATGAGAGGGGAATAGCAAGAAATGGTTGGGTTGGGTTGTGAAGCATTGAAAGAACGACACCAAGACATTGAACATCATCATCTTCGATGTCTCTTTTAGCCAAGGGTCTTGAATCCTAAAACTCGATGGAGACAGATGGAAGTTGATGGCTCAAATGTGGGGACTTAGACATATCCTTTTCTCTTGTATTGATCACCGACTCCAAGCATGTAGAACTTCTTGCAACGCACATAACCATTTATACTACACTATTCAAGACACAAAACAAAAATTTCAAAAAATGAACCAGACGAGAGAGACTTGTATGCAAAAATCCAAACAAAAAGGTACATTATAAACAAGATGAAAAAAAAAACACATAAATTTTTTGATTCGTGAAATTTCTTCACCCCTCCTCATGAAGAATTTCAAGAGTTTCAAATAGCAAAGGATTTTTCCTATTCAAGCATATATTCCTCATCAGGTAATTAATTGGTTTTCCAAGCTTACTCTTTCATGGATGTGATGTATGTTTGATTTCTAATAACTAAGAAACATATTTACAAGCTACATCATGCTCCGAAAAACTTCATTATTTTGGAATTAATTTTTTTCATTTTTCCTTCGAAGATGTGTTGATTCCTGTGACATAAAGATTTTAGGTGTCCTACAAACTTATGTATACAACATAGAAAATTTTAATTTTCATAATCCAAATCTTAGAAGGATCCCTTGGAGAAAAGATAAATCTTAAAATTCTTAGTCCATGCCATGTTTACCCATTGATATAGAGCCGATGTAAATTTCCAAAACCAATTCAATTATGTAAATAGATGCTCATTTTTATAAGCATTTTTTTCTTGGTTAACAAACCTCCCTATGAGCTCTATTATCATAACCTTTTCATCCTATTTTGTATCCTGATTTTAAAATCTTAAACGAATCCCTGAAACCATAAATCCTCCATGAAATCGTTACACAATTAGGAGGGTAGAGTCCTTGTTAATATTGTGCCTTGGTAGAGGAGCATGATCTAGTGCTCAAGGATGATATTTTTGCTAATACTAGAGGAAAGTGGATGCAGGTGATCCGAATGAACTAATATCCAAAGTGCCCAACGCCTAATCTTGTGTTTGGAATAGGCCCTCATTTAGATGCATAAAATATAATGGTATTGATATAGGATGATGAAGAAATAGGATTACACATAAACAAGGATTAAGAATGTTTTCCTATTCAACCCATTCCAACTGATCTTGTTATCAACTTTGGAGATAAGGTAGAGGTATTGTTTTTCTCAAAGTCTTAGTCTCAATAACAATTTTAAATTGAAATTCATTTTAATGTAATTTTTAACATCAATGATCTTAGGGAATAAAAGTCCAACCTCTACAATGTGTAAATATCTTTATGAAAGTGAGAATCTGAGAAGGTTTTGTTCCCTCATTATGGGAATACTCTTGTTATGTTCAAAACTTTTGAAAAAATATTTAAATGTAAGATTGGATAAAGATAGTTTCCACGGTTCATTCCAAAGTTACGGCTATTGGATTTTAAAGCTATCTTACAAAGCTTAAAAAGAAGATTGAATATTGAGGTGAAATTTTATAAGTTTATCGATGATATGTTAGATTAATATAGTGGAGTATTTTTATATGTTTAGTGGTAGCTTTTTTTAATTTTTTATTATCTTGATTACAAATCTTGTGTCGCCATTTATTGAGAGAGATTGTAGCGGAAAACAATTTTTTTTTTTATATAGTCCAGACATCTTTAGGAAAATATAGTTATTATATCAGTTGACTCTCTGCTTAAATGTATCATCACCATAAACATCAATATACAGTATTAAAATCTGTATATCACATATATTAAATTAATTTAACAATTTTAAGTGTATGACATAAATATGTCTTTTTTTGGTAAACAAATATACACAAATAAACATCAAAATGAACATGTTCTCTTAAAATTTTCTTAAATTTTAACTTGAGATATTCTTTCTATGTTATCCTATTTTTTTAATTTGTTATCTATGTGCATTAATATATATTATCTTCCTCCGTGAATGCAGGTGCTGAGCAATGAGAGATACAAGAGCATGGAACATTTTTCCAGGTCAAATAGTAAGGGGAGTCGAATATAAATTGCTACAATTAGCATTCCCAATGTGTTCTCCATTTTCCGCTTCTAGATCAGACACATGATTTGTTGACTCAGGAAAAACGAAGATGGTTTTCTGAGAGAGGGATGAAATCAGTAGCTTATATTCTATCTTATTTTCATTAGATTTCTTTCCTGTAGCTATTTCATCAGGCACATTTCATGCCATCATTATGTCAAACATTTCGCAAGCACCAACGGTCCCTTGGCACTGGTTCTATGAGAAACCAACATAATGACAACCGTCATCATTGCCCATCGCCTTGCTCTCTTTGTCCTCGGTTGCACCTATTTACTCGCTTAAATGGCCAAACAATATGATGTGAGTGTATCTTGTAATGGACGACATGCATTATGAGTTACCGGAGTCCTTCTAGTGCCATTGTTTGGCAATGTTAATGGGCTTGGCATCCATATGAACAAACAACGGAATGCAATCGTGGAGAAGATGACATAGCCCTTTTTCCGCCCTAACCGAGGGAGTTAACAAACCGCAGAGTAGGAACTTAGTGCAGTCATTACAGATGTCATTTTTTGGGCTAGAGCATCCACAAAATTACCCTGGAATACCCTATACCCCTGACATCGAATTATAAATGCTTTAGCTTAAAAAATACATCATTGGATCAGGAGAGGAATACCTGTATCTCTCAAAAAAATAAGTGAGATTCTGCTCCCTCATATTTACGTTTTTCGATTCCTCTGCAATTTATTTTAGCAGTGAAGGGAATAAATTGATAATGTAAAATGTGCCGGCAAATGTTAAAATCTAGTCCTATATTTTTTTAGGACATGATGGCCACTGAAAGCGTTGTTTAAGTTCTTTTCTGACGAGCAGAACGAAAAAATTGGCCATTCCCAAAATGGCCACATGATTCTTGTTGTGAGGGTAATACTAACCAAATCGGCCATGCCTGTGGTGGCACCTACTAGCTTAGCTGCAACAGAAAAACTCACAAAACCTACTGAGATGACTGTTATACCTGCAAAAATACAGTTTCTAGCTGGTAAACAACTCAAATTGGATAACTATGACCAAATTTACTTCCTAACAGCTAGAGAGAAATGGATGACAAGCTGGGCAAGCTTCGGAGCGTCGTCGTCCACAACTATAGACATGCCTCCGGCGTAATGAGTTACATTCAAAACTAATCCCTAAATAGTTTCAATGAAGTTTGGAGACCCCATATTGATCTACATTACATTAAATTAAGTCTATAAGCTAGCTATTCCCACCTTGTGGAAATTATGGATTAAACTTATGTCATTTGAATGGGCCTACTTTTTTTATAGAGATTTATGCCAATGTTAATCAATAATCCTGTTAAATGATTATATGTAGGTCAATTTTACTATAAAATATATGTTTTTTTAAAATTTCATCATTAATTAAGTTGTCACTTATTTCTTTTATTGATAATACTTAAAAAGACTCCAAGGGCTATTACAAAAAAGATATAACAATGAATCTCACAAAGATTAGAAGAACAAACAACAAAGAGCCAAACAAACTTGGCTCAAACAACAATCAAAATGAGGATAACAACCCTGAATGCAAGAACAAAACTCCGCCCATCGTAGAGTAGCGAGATCTTAACGTCATATTTGTTGGAGTTGACCTTTGCTTCAAATAAATTCTTTTCTTATTCTACACCAAAGTCCATTCTCACTTATTTGAATCTTCTCCATCTAATCCACATGAGAGGATAACGTGGAATGAAGAAATAGGTTGATACATCAATTTCGGAGGGGAAGAAGGATCCCTCTCCTTAACCACACATTCAAAAGCATGTGGAATTTACTTCAAAGAGTTGTACTGAGGCACCTAAGAAGATTTCTCGTCTACAAGACTAGACTCGACCCTCGAAATTTGATGTGCATTAATTATATTTTTGCATCTATTTTTTTTGTTGTCAATTTATATACATTGTTGTATCCATAATATGATTATCTGCATGATATTAACAAAATATCGCGATTCATGTTGTTTTAAGAACATAATATTATCGCTTCTTTTATGCCTTACCCATGTGACGGTAAGTTAATATTTTCAATGAGAATAACTACTAAAAATTGTAATATATATTTCAATTTTTTGCCAAGTTTTTAAGTTTATGGTTTTATCTAGTTAAAATTTACATGATATAGTGTGAATAATATTAAATACGTATGTAGGAAATAGTTGATGTTAACTTTGAATCAAAACAAATATTTGATAGTAGTAACTATGATTATCATGATATTAACAAAATATCGCGATATTAGCAAAATATCGGGATATTAACAAAATATTGCGATATTAAATATAGATGTTAATATGATTATCATGATATTAAAAAAATATCGTGACTCATGTTGTTTTAAAAACATAATATTATCACTTCTTTTATGCCTTACCCATGTGACAGTAAGTTAATATTTTCAATGAGAATAACTACTAATAATTGTAATATATATTTAACTTTTTTGCCAAGTTTTTAAGTTTATAGTTTTATCTAGTTAAAATTTACATGATCTAGTGTGAATAATATTAAATACGTATGTAGGAAATAGTCGATGTTAACTTTGAATCACAAAAAATATTTGATAGTAGTAAAACATTAATTAATATGAAGATATAATTTAGGATATAAATGTGTTCATTAAATAGACATATAAAATGATATTCATTAAAATTAAAGTAAATTAGGATACAAATTAAATTTAAATTTTACAACTAAGTGAAATCATGAAAAGAATGGCAATTCTATTGGTATTCAAATTTGTTCTTATTTTCAAGCTTAGATACATCAAGGATTCAGCATGGAGCTTAGAGACAGATTGATCATAATGTGTGTCGTTTTGTAGTCAGGGATGAGATTTAACTGGCCCTTTGTCACTCAGATTGTGGAGAGATGGATAGCACCTTCAACAGGATTTGACATATCCTCACTACTTTAGGTTGTGCCTCTTCATCTAGGGTGAGAGGACCCTTAGTGTAGCCTCTGTTAAAATGAAGGAGATGGAGATATCCTTCTTTTGCACAAATTTTATGAAGAAAACCTTGGGAAAGTATGATCAATACTCCATAATTTAACTCCCAAGAGTTGTCACTTCTAAAAGATGGAGATACTTTCAAAAAAAGGCTAAGGTTACTGAAGACATTATGAAATCTTGATTTTTCTGCATATTTTAGTAAATAGATTTTGTTCCTTTGTGGATATACAGGACAAAACAGGGGTATTAGAGAGTTGGATTATTCTTTTGAATGATTTTTTAGTGGGATATTAAGAAAGATAAATTGGACTTTGCCAGATCTTTAAGAAACTTCACAAGAATGGACAACTCAACAACAGAAAGCTTCAAAATAGTTAAGACATTCCTTCAACCAGAAGGTGTGCATAAATGGAGGCCCATATTTTCATGTTTTTACACAATCTTTGAGAATCTAGCATAAAGGATCGAGTTAAAAGACTCAATTAAACACCAAAATCTCTTATCAGTCATGCCTAAGGTACACCCAAAGACTTACAAACAATATATGTCAACAAATGAAGGTAAAGTGATTTTAAATTGTTTATTTCATTACCAGGTTAAAGATCTTCTAATAAATGAAATTGCAAATGACACTAAACCATCAAAAGGATGATATCTATGTGATTTCGAAAAGTTTTAATGTAAGATTATAATAGGAACAAGAGAAACCATTTGCAGAGATTCTAAAATAAGCAGACACAAATTTTCCAGAGATTGAACAAAAAAACGTTTCAAAAGTGTTTAGATTCATCAGTAGGGGAGAGCTTCCAGAGTAATCGCAAAGCTTGTCAATGGCTATACATCTTCAACCAACTTAACATGATAAAAAATCTAACACAAAAGAAATTGACCATGTATCTCATATGGGTTTCTTAGAAGATAGCTTTTCTCAAATTTTTCACATGAAATTCTAACACCCCCCACCTTTTACAAGACTAAAGCACGCTTTTTATAACACTCAATTTACATCCAATATTTCCCCCCAAGAATAGAATATCCTAAGCATCAAGTTTGTTACAAATTCCATCATGATTTGTAGAAAGGTATGTTTAAGAGAAACACATCTAAAAGTTTCCAAGTGTTTCTAAAAGGTGAATAATTGCAAATATTTCTATCATTTCTTCAACTGGGAGCATGTTTTTCATCCTCTACACATGCAAACCCCTTTTCCTTCATCATTTCATCTTTTCCCTTCTTAAAGTTTTCCTCTGAGACTTTTGGATCTGGCATTTTGCGTTTTTGCATGAGCTCGAGCAAAAATTCACCTCAAATGTCTGAATTCACACCTCAATTTAAAAATTGAGCCTCCAAAGCTATTTAATTGCACCTTGTAGACCAAAATGACACAAATTCATCAAAAATTGATGAAGAATGATGCGAAAATCAAACCTCCAAACATCCTGGAGCTCCAATGGTGGAAAAAAATGAAATTCACAACTACTGTTTATTCCACCCTTTCTCAACTTTAGATTAGATTCGTCCACGTGGAAAAATTTGATTCGAGGCAGACCTCGGGTTGCCTTTTGCATTTTATGACATTTGGAGAAAATGCACAATTTTCACTATTTTTCCTGCCTCTCTAACTTTGAAATACAGGCTCAACACGAGGCTTAATCTAGGCCTTTGATGGAGTTACAGTTCATTTATGAAATTTTACCCTTTTTAAAAAAAATGAAAAAATTCCAATTTTCCTTCGCCAACCCACCTTCCTACTTGTAACTTTTTATGTGGGCCCCAGTGCAGTTGCAAGTTATTTCATAATTTTTCTCCTTTTTCACAAGAAGGAAAAAACTTCAAAATGTTCTGCCGACCCACTTCCCCGCTTGTAACTTGAAAAAATGCCACCTGTCCTTCTTCAGGGTAAAAGTAAGACTTTTTCCTTGCCACTTCATATTTTTTGAATAACCAATTAGATGCTATTAGGACCGGGGAACTAATTTGATATTTTTTACAAATGTGACAAAAGTGGAAAATTTCACCGAAAAGATCCGTTGGGCCGCATCCAATAAAAAATGAACAAGTATACACCTTCGAAGAAAAAATAAGAAATTTTCCCTGCCACTTAAAATTTTCTTTAATCAAAGCCTGACAGGGCCATGGGGCGAGTTCAAACTTTTTGCCAAAGTATCCAAAAATAACAAGTTCATAAAAAAAACCCTTCGTGCCTCATCCAATTAGAAGAATCCACGTAAACACCAAAAGAACCAATCCGAACTTAGTAGAGCCATGGGACCAAATTTTCCCTCTCACCAAAATAGAAAAAAATGATATGTTCAAAACATTTATCCACTGTCCCTTGACCAATCAAAAGAGGCCACGTAAGCACCAAAAGAACCAATTAGAACTTAGCAGAGATATGGGACCAAATTTTCCGTCTTGCCAAAATAGCTAAAAGTGGTAAGTTCAAAACATTTATCCGTTGTCTCTCAACTAATCAAAAGAGGCCACATATCTACCGAATGCTGAGGCAGACTTTGATGGGTAAAAGACGCCTGTCAGATTGTAAAAAACATAGAAATTTACCAGTTCACACCCAGGATTTGAATTTTTTGCTAAGGACAGAAATTTTTGAAACAAAACCAGGTAAATCATGGCTCCAGGCATTTTTTGACCATGGGAATGGATTTTCGAAGGCATATAGAGGAAATTTGAACATTTTTCGAGCATCCATGATTGGAAGAAATGAAAAACTGGCAGAGGCTAAAAATAGGGCACATTTGGGGGTTTCTAGAAAAGAAGGCATGACAAGGAAACCTCCAAACAATTTATGGTATACTGATGGAGATAAAAAAATCATTTCATCAATTCGATAGATATAAATGTTTCAGAACACGTAGATCAAATGGAAAATTACAGAAAATGGTGCGAGTTTAAAATGAACACTAACATCGGCTCAGGCTCGAGGATGGGCACACCCAGTGAGTGCCACAAGAAAAAATAAAGTAGACAAAGTGCCAAAACAATCCATTGGGAAATGGAGTCAACTTGTAGAGCAGAGAAACCATAACCACCTTCCAAACAATGAACTGGGAAACTAGCAAAACCAGGTCACCAAGGACCAGAACGAACAAAAACACAAAAGTAGAATGAAACCAAAGAACTATACACTATACAATAGGTGCTCACCTTGATTCTGGGAAATCAATCAAGGAAATGTTTCAAATGCTTGCCATTAATAGTAAATTCAAGAATTTCCCCATTTAGTTCTTTTAGGAAGAAGGTATTTTCACAAATTCAAATGTCAATTAAATAAGGGTCAATCCACAATGCATCAAATTTACCATGCTTTCCCTTATCTTCATGCCTACTATCCCATAATAGCACAAGATCCCCAATTCTAAAAGCTCATGGAGTCACCTTCTCATCAATTAATTTCTTCAAATTTTCTCTGAACTTCACATGCTGCTGATAAGATTCCCTTCTTTCTTTATTTAACTCAATAATTTGCAAGTTTTTCACCCCACTTCATTTTGTTCAGTAGCAAGGTTCTTCTAATGATCTTCAAACAATTTTTAATGTTGGACACAGCTTGTCCATTTCCTTGGGGATTGCAGTTAGAATAATATGTTAAATTGATTTCATACCCTTTACACTTTGCCACAAAATTTTTGGCTCTGAAACTCATGGCATTATCAACAATAATCTTTATTGGCACTTCAAATCTGCATATGATTTGACTTAGCATGAATTCCATGATAACTTGATGTGTTTCTTTCTTGGTTGGGATTGCTTCCACCCACTTAGTGAAATAATCGGTGGCTATAAGAATCCATTTATGGCCAACACTGGAAGAATCTAAAATCTTGCCAATGAAATCCATTCCTCATTGCTTAAATGGGGCTTCAATTGACACAGGATGAAAATGAAGGGAGCCTGACGCTTTCATTCTTCTAGAAAAATGATGGAAACTTTCACATTTCTTAACCAATAGAGTTTTATATTTGAAGAGAGTTGGCCACCAATAACCAACCCTCAAGATTTTATGTGTTGTAACTTTTCTAGAAAAATATCCCCCACAAAATCCTCCATAGAGATCAAGAATTACCTTTAGGGATTCATCCTCAACAATTCATCTTAAGAGAACTCCCTCTGGGTTCTTCCAAGTTAACCCAAAATTAGTAATGAAATATTTTTGAGAGGCTAACTTAAGAAGTATTTTCTGATTTTTACTCAAATGTTCAAGGTAACATAGATGTCTGACATAAAAGATTATATCTTTGTACAATTTAGAGGTTACCAAATTTTCAAGGACATCAACCCTTTCTCCTTCTCCTTCATTCACCTCAAAATTTTGAAAGTTGCTCTCATCCATAAGCTTAGCTAGGTCCAATCCTCTTATCAATTTCATGGTTTGGATATCCATGTCATATTCCTGTAACTTGTTTACCCATTTGCATCATTTTCTTGCTACTTCCATCTCTGATAATATATCTTTCATCATGATATGGGGAACATATGCAACAACTTTTGAGCTCAAGATTTAAGGTCTGAAAACCTTTGTCTCTTTCACCAAGGAAAATTCTTTCTTCTCCATGATGGTGTATTTCAAATTAGCTCCTTACAGTCACTTACTGAAAAAGGAAATTGGTCTCTCAGCCCCTTCATCATCTTTCCACAACAAGACAGATGCAATGGTGTTTTCTGAAGAAAAAGAAAACATTTGAAAAGGCTTATTGTAATTTCAAGATGCTAAATTAGGGGCATGCTTTAATGCTTATTTGATCCCATTGAAATCTTGAATGGAAGCTTCTACCCATTTGATAAGTTGGTCCTTCTTTAGCATGATAGTAATAGGGATGGTCAGCTCAGTAGAGTTAGACACAAATCTTCTGATAAAGTTTATTTTTCCAAATAAGGATTGAACTCCCTTCTTAGTTCTTAGAATTGAAACCTTGTTGATGGCTTCCACTCTCTCGAGATCAATCATGACCCCTTCCATTGATACAATGTGACCAAGTAGATTTTCCTTTTGCACTCCAAAATGGCACTTCTTGGGATTCAATGATATTCCATACTCTCTACACCTTAACAAAATTCTCTCCAAGTTTTGCAAGTGATCATTTATTTTTTTGGAAAACACAGTTACATCATCTTGATAAACAACAATGAAATCATTAATATAACCAGCAAACGCTACATCCATTGCTCTTTGGAAAGTTGCTCTAGAATTCATTAAGCCAAAAGGCATCCTGACACAGACATAAGTTCCCCAAGGAGTGGTAAAGGTAGTCATTATTCTTTCTGACTCCTTCACAACAACTTTATTATAGCCAGAGAAACCATCCAAAGTGGATAACAATTCAGAACCAATTTCCAATTGTAGCATATTATCCATGTTTGCAAGAGGGTAATTATATTTTAATGATGCTTTATTCGAGTTCCTAAAGTCTACGCAAAACCTTATATCACCATTCCTTTTTATGAAAGGTACTAAATTTGCAACCCATGATGTGTAACTTGTGGGCTGAATGATCCCTCCATACCTCAACTTCTTCAATTCTTCTTGCATCTTGAAAGAAAGGAGCGGATTAATCATCCCCTATTTTTTCCTGAAAGGCTTGGCATTATATTCAAGAGGAATTTCATTTTGGAACAAATATTCCTTGTATGCCTTCAACTTAGAGTAAGACCAAGATAGGCAGTCTTGAAATTTCTTCAACAATTGAACATAGGATTACTTCTCTTCCTTGCTCAAATTTCTTCCTAACTATATTTTAATTGGTTTTCCCCTTATGCCCAAGTCGTGCTCTTCCACATCTCTTGAAATTGACATACTTATGATAATAATGAAATCAACATTATCAAAGTTTGATTCAAGTGCCACCTAACCTTTGGGAATCATGTTTTTCTTCATCTGGATGATGTCTTTGCCAAATAAAGTTTCCTTTCCTTCAGCAAAACACGCCATTGGTTCCCAATCTATATTTTGGTCAGAAAAATTGCCTTTCTTCTACAAAAATTGGTCCACCTAGGCTTCATCATCGAACACTTGTAAATTTTTTAACGTTGTCAGGGACATATGGGCTTGTTAGTATTTCAACATCATTCTCACAAAATAGACATATTGTACAATTTCCAAATCTAGATCCTACCACTCCTAACTTGTCTACAACAACATTAGACTTTGTATCAGGGTGTATAATATTAAATGATTCAAAAATCTGAAACAAATCCTATACTACATTATTGTATTGTTTCGTTCTCTAATTTTTAGTAGCATATCATTTTCTAATCTGCTTGACAATCAGTTATGAATCTCCTTTTCCAATGATATCATTTACACCATTTTTCCATGAAATTATCAAACCCAATAACAGTGCTTCATATTCAGAAATGTTGTTAGTGCTTTAAAAGTTGAGTTTGACAGAAAAAAAAAGTCTTCCTGGCTTGGAGAAATCAGAACAATACCAGCACCATTTCCAAACTTGGAACAAGCTCAATCGAATAACAAGGTCCAAGGTAAACCTACTTTTTCAAGAAATTTACATTAATCAATCTTGTGCTCTTTGCCATCAGCAAATCCAACAAAGTTATCACCATCTACATCATCATACAACACTTCATAAGAAGCATTATTGGGATCTTCAATGAGGTGAAACATCTTCTTCTCTCCATATAGATTTACAAGGATGCCTTCAATTGGAATGGTGGAAAAAGACATATCCATCTGAACACTTCCACCAACACTTGCAGCCCACTTTCTTGATAACAACATGTCCCATTTGGCAGGGAAATCAACAATAACAACATCAAGTTTCAATTTCTTACCTGGATAAGCTACAAGTTGTACCACCAAACCTTTTACACATCATACAACTGGAACCTCTCTAGAATCCATTGTAGTACACTTGCCATAAGCTGCTGTCACTTTAATGTTCAATTCATTCATGACCTCTAAAGGTATAACATTGTATGATGCTCTGGAAGAAAACATAAAATTGTGTAGCAATCTGTCCTTAGTAATCAATGTTGTAAAAAATGGATCAACATTTAATTGAGACTCAACCAAAGATGTTCCCAAGTAAACTTCAAGTGGTTCACCTATCTCCTCCAATGCTGGTGGTTTTTCTAGGTCTGCAATGGTTGGAGGAGGAGTGTCTACATTATTTATATTTCTGCCTTGGGTACTCCTATCTTCTTCCAATCCCAAATACTCAAAGGGCCTCTTGTTGTGCTCAGGAATCCTAAGTAGTTGAACAATTGGAATATAAATATTGATCTGACTCAAGACTTTGGCAATGTTATAAGGAATGTGTTTGGAAAAAGTAGCATTTGGAGAAAGATTGACAAACTCATCGGATGAAAAAACAGTTTTCAAATTTTGGGCATGAGTGGGAACACGAGTTCTACTTGAGACAACAAGGCCTTTTCCATATGCATCTTTTTTTGGAGTTTATTTTGGGATATTGGTGAGAACTGGGTTTTTTGGTTTGGATGGAGGCCCTGCACCTTTAACAACTTTACTTCTTGTGTTATACCCCTTTTCTTGGGCAACAAAAAACATTCATTAACAACTCCCTATCCTCTTCTGATGGGGTTCCTCCATCATACTTCTTAATAATCAAATCCCTTAGATACTCAAAATAATTATTAGGAAGTTCAAAAGCTTGTACCATATCTATTTCTAAAGTATGAGAGGGAGGAAGAAGAGGTACCCAATGAATGCAATCCCAAAAAGTTGCAGCATTTCTTATACTTATTACTTCAATTGAAGTTTCTTCTTTCTGTAAGATTATATAATAGTCCACCATGCATGCATCATCATCAATTTTATCATCATCATCAACGTCTTCAGCTTACTGATCTACCTCACATGGTGGGTGTGGTAAGAAAAATTTATCACACCAATCAATTTGATTTGTCTCTTCAACAATGAAAACTCTAGCATTTAGAGGATGAGGAAGTACTCTATTTTCCCTAACTTGGGGTTGTCTAGCTCCCATGGGTCCTTTACCTATGTCATCATATCTCTACTCATTTCTAGGATGATTTGCAAATCTATCTTCTCCTTGTTTCCTATGCTGACCTTTAGAACCTTGTCCAATTCCTTTCTTTGCCCTGGCTATCTTGTAAGAGATTTCTTTGACAGCTTCAGCCAAAGTCTTTACAACTTCCTCAAGATCCACAACCTCATTTGATTGAGGCTTCTCTGGGTTGATCAGTTTAACACCCTCCCTCTTGGGAGGTTTTCCAACTTCCTTAATGTTGTTATCAATTTGCAAAGCCATGGTAAATGCCTGCTTCAAAGTTCCAAAGTTCTTATCCCTCAAAGAGTAAGCAACTTTCTTATCAAATGCATTTAAATACTTTATTAGACATGCTTGATCACATGGACTCAAATTAGTAGGAAGTCTTCTCAATGTTTTGTTAAATCTTATATTGAAATCATGCACTGATTCATTAGGATTCTTCTTAATGTTATCAAATTTTGATAAAATAAACCTACGGTCTGTTTTATCACCATATTGCAGTCTAAAAGCATTATTCATTTCTATCCAAGAATCAATGGAATTATCTGGAAAAGATTTATACCAGTCCCTTGCATCTTCTTCTAGAGTATGGATAAACAATTTAATGCACACATCCTCAAATTCTATTTCAAATTCCTCCATCATATTAACAAAGAGCTTCAAGTGCTGATCACCAGTGATTGCATTATTTCCTTGAAACTTAGGAAATCTATTTCGTACATCTTATGGCACAACATTTAAATAGCCAACCATACCTCTAAAATTGATGAGACCAAAAGCATTAACAACAAATGGAAGTCTGGGTGGAGGCTGAGCCATATTATTTTGAGTCTGAGGGTAAGTGCAGCAAGTTGGGGGATAATTAAGTGCACATCAAATCCTGAATTTTACATCAAACACAACAAAACATCAAATTTAGTCTTCCGCATACCTGAACCATGCCAAAAAGTAAAAAATATGTCATAAAATTGGAACCATCTTGCAGGGGAGACTATTATCTTTGTAGAAATATTGATTTTAAATTGAATAGAATAGGATAAATATCATTTTATAATTTCTTACTAATAGTGGGTCTTTAAGACACTTTTTCCGTTGAATGTTTATGTCTACGTTTAAGATTGAAAATTTAGTTTCACTTGTCAGAATGTTATAAAACATATACCATCCCAACAGTGGTGAAATTATATACGTGTTCAAAAAATTTTATTTGATTTCAATATTTTTTGATGAAGTTATGACAGACAAATAGAAAGTGCTCTGTTTTCTTTATGTTTTTAGACCACTTTCACGGAAAAAATCATTAAAAAAATATTGCTAAAAAAATACATAATAAAATCTATCCCAAGATAGATAGCAACATCTAACGTTTTACCAAAGGAAAAAAATATATATCAATTTTTGGTCATCTAAATTGTGGGCAAACGGACTATAATCTTATAGGAATTTAAAAAAAAAATAACAAGTCATTGAATTTTGAGTTTTTAATATAGATAAACTCTTCTATTTTTTAAAAAAATTAGTAGTTTAGAAACTAGATTCTGGATGCTACAATTCATATTCATATAATTTTGCGTGTATGTATTGTTAATAATCCCTAAAAGTTGATATTATGTTGTTATTTGCAATATGATGTCCACTTATGACCCCTTTTTTGTCCCCCAACTTGCTGCACTTACCCAGCAGGTGACCTTGGAGGAGATGCAAACTGATGAGGAGTGAGAAGTCTATGTGGTACATGGATGTAATTCTCAAAATGAATGCCCTCTAAAGGCTCTATTTCCTAGAAAACTCTATTAGATTTGGAAAATACAGGGGCAGATTGAGAAGCAAATTTTTCAAATGATGGAGAATTCAGTTCAACAAAGAGACTGCCTAATTAATATTCACTTGAGGAAGTATTGCAATCTTCAATCACAGGCTGATTAGTTTCACCAATGGAGATCTCTTTTCTCAATGCTTTATCTCCAACAACCTTCCAAATTCTTCTTCCTTCTGAATTAGACTTTCCCAACTCTTGAAACAACCTTCTACTAGGGTCCTTAGTGAAGAAATATCTTCTTCCTTAAAGCTTTGCAAATTTTAATGACAAATCTTACTTGATATATGTTAATACACTCGTATTTATTAAAAATTTAAACAGCACAGAGTCGCAACTAAGGATTTTCACCTTAGTTTGTGCAAATTCACTATGAAAGACCTATCAAATTTCTATCACTACCAAGTTCTTGCAAAGCTTACAAGATATTCTCTTCTTCTACCCAAATTTTTCAATGATGATACAAACTTTAGTGCAATAATTGTATAAGATGGAAATATTACACTCAGAACTTACAACTTTGAACAATTCTTACAGATTTGAATATATAATGATGTTTCACCAATGTATTAGCACACAACACATGTAACAAGTATTACCAGGGTCTCTATGTACTATATTTGTAAAATACTTCAAAGAGTCTCCAACAAGGGTGCCACTAGTGTTGGTATAAAAATTTGTTCTCCCTTTCAAGCTGAGAAGCATCAAGGATTCTGCATGGAGCTTAGAGACAAATAGATCATATTGTGTGTCATTTTGTAGCTGGGGATGAGATCTAATTGGCACTTTGTCACTTAGATTGTGGAGAGATGGATAACACCTTCAAGAGGATTTGACCTATCCTCACTACTTTAGGTTGTGCCTCTTTAACCAGGGTAAGAGAACCCTTAGTGTAACCTTGTTTTGATGAAGGAGATGGAGATATCCTTCTTTTGCACAAATTTTATGAAGAAAACCTTGGGAAAGTATGATCAATACTCTATAATTTAAATCTCAAGAGTTTTCACTTCTAAGAGATGTAGATACTTTCAAAACAAGGCTAAGGTTACTGAAGAAATTATGAAATCCTTATTGTTATGCATATTTTAGTAAATAGATTTTGTTCCTTTGTGGATATACAGGGAAAAACACGGGTAGTACATAGTAGGATTAGTCATTTGAATGATTTTTTGGTGGGAGATTAAGCAAGATAAATTTTTCTTTACCATATCTTTGAGAAACTTCACAACAATGGACAAATCAACAACAAAAAGCTACAGAATAGTTAAGACATTCCTTCAACTAGAAGGTGTGCATCAATGGAGACTGAGATTTACACATTTTCATACAATTTTTGAGAGTCTAGCATGAAGGCTCGAGTTCAAAGATTCAATTAAACACCAAAATCTCTTATTAGTCATTCTTAAGGTACACCCAAAGACTTACAAACAATATCTATCAACAAATGAAGGTAAAGTGATTTTAAATTGTTTATTTCATTACTAGGTGAAAGATCTTCTGATAAATGAAATTACAAATGCCACTAAACCATCACAAGGATGAGATTTGTGTGATTTCACAAATATTTCAATGTAAGATTACAATAGGAACAAGAGAAACCATTTGCAAACATTGTGAAATAAGTAGACACAAATTTGCCAGAGATTGAGCAAAAATTAATTTCAAAATTACTTAGATTCATCAGCAGTGGAGAGATTCCAGAGAAATATCAGAGATTTTCGATAGCTATACATCTAAAACAAACTTGACATGATAGAAAATCTAAAACAGAAGAAATTGACTAGGTATCTCAGATGGGTTTCTCAGAAGATGACTTTTTTCAAATTTTTCTCGTGAAATTTTAACCCCCCCTTTTGCATGACTAAAGCATGCTTTTTATAACACTCAATTTACATTAAATCTTTCCCCCAAGAAAATAATATCCTAAGCATCAAATATTTTACAAATTCCATCATGATTTGCACAAAGGGACGTTTAACAGAAACACGTCCAAAAGTTGCTAGGTGTTTCTAAAAGGTGAATCATTATAGATATTTCCATCAGTTTTTTAAACTAGGGGCACATTTTTCATCCTCTACGCATGCAAATCCCCTTTCCCTCATCATTTTATCTTTTCCCTTCTTCAATTTTTCCTCTGCAACTTTTTGACTTTGTATTTTGCGTTTTTACACGAGCCCGAGAAAAAATTCACCACAAATGCTTAAACTCACACCTCAATTTACAAATTGAGCCTCTAAAAATATTCAATTGCACCATATAGACCAAAACAACACAAATTCATCAAAATTTCGTGAAGAATGATGCAAAAATCGCATCTCCAAACATCCTAGAGCTCAAATGGTGGCAAAATGAAATGAAATGCACGTCTACCATTGATTCTGCCCTTTCTCAACTTTAGATTAAAGTCATTCACATGGAAAAATCTGATTCAAATTGGACCTCAAGTTTCCTTTTACATTTTATGAATTTTGGGGAAAATGCACATTTTTCACATTTTGCCTTGCCCCTCCGCCTTTGAAATATAGCCTCGACACGTGGCTTAATTTGGGACTTTGATGGAGTCATGACTCATTTGTGTAATTTTACACTTTTTATCAAAAATGAAAAAATTCTAATTTTCCTCCGCCGACCCGCCTTCCCACCTGTAACTTTTGATGTGGGACCCAGTGGAGTTGCGGGTTATTTAAGAACTTTTATCCTTTTTCACAAGAAGGAATAAACTTCAAAATGTTCTGCCGACTCGCTTCCCCACTTGTAACTTGAAAAAATGCCACGTTTCCTTCTTTGGGGTCAAAGTGAGAGTTTTTCCCTGTCACTTCATAATGGTTGAATTACCAATTGGATGTTATTAGGGCTGTGGGGCCAGTTTGATATTGTTTACAAATGTGACAAAAGTGGAAAATTTCACCAAAAAGACCAATCAGGCCGCATCCAATAAAAAATGAGCACGTATGCACCTTCACGGAAAAAACAAGAAATTTTCCCCCCCACTTAAATTTTTCTTTAATCAGAGCCTTGTAGGGCCACATGGTGAGTTCAAACACTTTTCTAAAGTAGCCAAAATGAACAAGTTCATAAAACAAACCCATCATGCCTCATCCAATTGGAAGAAGCCATGCAAGCACCAAAAGAACCGATAAGAACTTAGTGGAGCCATGGGACCAAATTTTCCCTCTTCCCAAAATAGCAAAAAATGATAAGTTCAAAAAATTTATCCGTCATCCCTTAACCAATCAAAAGAGGCCACATAAGCACTAAAAGAACTAATCACAACTTAGCGGAGCCATGGGACCAAATTTTCCCTTTTGCCAAAATAGCAAAAAGTGATAAGTTCAAAACATATATTCGTCGCCCCTCGACCAATAAAAAGAGGCCACGTATTTATTGAATGCTGAGGTAGAATTTGATAGGTAAAAGATGCCCATCAAACAGTCAAAAACACAGAAAATTACCAGTTCACACCCAGGATCTGATTTTTTTGCTAAGGACGGAAAATTTTGAAACAAAACTAGGTAAATCATGGCTACAAGCATTTTTCGACCATGGGAACGGATTTTCAAAGGCACACAGAACAAATTTGAACATTTTTCAAGCATCCATGATTGGGAAGACAGGAAAAAATGGCAGAGCCCGCAGATTTTAAAGATTTAGGGAAAAAATAGGGCACATTTGGGGGTTTATTCACAATAAGGCATGACAAGGAAACTTGCAAACAAGTTATGGTATAGAGACGGAGATAAAAACTTCATTTCATCCCTTTGAGAGATAGAAATGTTTCAGAACACACAGATTAAAAGGAAAATTAGGGCAAATTGTTAGAGTTTGAAATGAGCACTAACAGATTCAATAGATAGAAAATAATGAAATTAATGAAATATTATGGCCTAATTCAATTAAGTGAAATGTGGTATATGTGACATTATGACAACATATTTTCTTATTTAAACATGGATATTAAATAACAACATATTTGTTGGTTTAAACATGAATATTAAATAAATATAATTTCATTTTTAACTAAGAGAAATATTAATAAAAATTCTTGATTAACATAAATGTTGTATAGAGATTGAGAAATATAGATCTGATTTAAATGTTGTATGGAAACACTTTGCAAAAAAATTACAAAGTAGATTAGGATGAAATCTATAATAATTTAAGTTTTTTAAAAATATAATAATAAAATAATTATGGTAAAAGAATTAAATTTAAACAATTGAATTGAATGGGAAGTATTATTTTTTATTTATTTCAATATTATTGGAGAGTTATTTTAATCACTTTCCAAGCACTGTTGATATGGTTGTAAGAATGTTGTATTTTACTGATATTTAAAATTTGTAAATGGAATTTTTCCCAAAGAAACTATCCTAACACGTCCCAAGTTAGAATTCAATTTCTTTATTATAGATTAATATAACAAGGGATCCCCAATGTATAATCTAAGGAACCCATATACACATGTTAAATAGAGTATTCAATATATATATAATGGATCCTTTTGATCATATGACATGTTTATGTCTATATTAATAAATAAAATAATTTAATTATATATACAATGTATTTATTTCTTTTCAAAAGTATTTTGTAATCATGATGAAACATGCTTTATTTTTATAGCTATAATTATAATATGAGGAATAGGTGTTTATCAAAATTTAAAGTGCCCTTTAGATCTCACACATAGATGTTGTCTATCTAAAAAATTCAACGCGAAGAAGAATTTTGGTCAATATAGTTTTTAATTCACATTATCGATCATGAAAATCCAAACTTCTTAGTATTGAGGTAACAAAGGTGATTATGAACAATTTTAGTGTCAACGACCATCTCCCAATTTATGTTTCTTAGTTTAAAGCATCTCATTTATATTCCAATGGAATTGGCCTAATTTATGATAGTATTAAACATGTAGCTTAGTTTGAACATTGGGAAAAATAAATCTAGAATGGGATTAATGTTACACATCTTAGATCTAGAGAAGAATGCTAACAAATATTGGTAAATATTTGATATTAATTTATTGATTGAAATAAGCATGTAAAATAATCATTTTTCATTGGGTGGTAGTGACCTCATAATATTATACATTCCAAATTTTCTAATCAATCAAATTATTTATTTGAGTTTATTATTATTATTTGAGTGGAGGAGTCTCACTGAAAATATCATATATTTACAATTCATAAATGAAAAATTAACTAAAAATTGAAAAACTTACCTAAAAATAAAATTTACAAAACAAGAGGAGAAGAGAGAGTAGAAAATTGGTATGTTTTAGATTATTCTTTCTTAGTTTTCAATTTATTATAATGCTTTGTACATATTCTAAACAATTTAGCCACATTTGTAATTTTAGAGAAGATAAAGTATTTAATTATAGGTATATTTTTATGTTGAAGTCAATATTTTCCAAATACGATAGTAACAATTTTTTTTCTTTTAAATTATTCTTTATTAAGTTTAAATAAATCTTATTGTTATGCACATGTCTAATTTTAGACAATACAAAGTTTTTTTAGCTTGAAGTAAATTTTTTGTATGTTTTACTTGACATTTTAAATGTGTTTGGAATTTATTTAAAGATAGAAACATTTTTATCTTAAAGTTAAAGTTTTCAAATATTTTCACATTAAGCATAAATATTTTCTACATTTTATTCTTGAGTTTAAATATGTTTTTAATTCATAAAAATACAAATATTTTTATTTTCAATTAGGGAAATAATTTTTCACAAGGGAAAATTAGTGGTTTTAACCAAAGATTATGGGATTCCTCCTCTTTGGAATGTGGAAGCATCCATTTATTAAATTAAGGAAAGAATAAAATATGTGGGTGGATAGAAGGTTAGGTATCACACAAGAAAAATACATTAAACCTCTGGAATATTGCTTGTATGGAATACAAGCCATGGATTTTGTTTAAAAGAGGAAAAGGGCATATAGGAGAAATAGAGAAATGGTGAATTTTCTGAGTAGGAAGTTGAAGATTTTACAAACATTAACCAGAGCAAATCCACATTCAATATGAAGGAAAACAACTATGAAAGAAATATCAATATTAATAGATAAAATACACAAAGTTGTATTGAATTTTTCCTCAAAGACACTAAGTTCTTTCTTGGTTGTTTAAGATTACAAAGCTTGCATAGTTAGAAGGTGGGAAGTAGAAGAACATACATAATGAAACAGAAGAAAATAACTCTTTGCTTGGATTCGTAGGAAAATAGAAGTTAAGAAACCTTGGGAATGGAGAATCCATCAAAATATATAGCTTACAAAGTGTGTCTTCTTCTCAACCCATGTGACTTTTCATATTCCTACCACTTATGACCTTTTATATTCCCATAGGAATAAAAATAATTTATTTTCTTCCTAATGAAAAGGAACATTAGAAATGCAGAATAAAAAGGTCACATAAGTGAACAATAAGAGATACACAAAAAGTACATGCGTAATAAAGAATCTAAATTGAGAGAGAGAAAAAAGAAGAGAGAGAATAATAAGATAGACAAGATCAATCCAAAGATGAAGAATCCTCTGTTGATGAATTTTGTGTAAATGCTCAAGGGATGAAATCCGTTTCCTTGATGTATTTGTTAAATTGATCCAATTCTAGTGCAACCTTCTTCTATAATGGGATACTTTTTCTCAGCAAAGAGTGATAATCAAAACAACTCATCTCGAATATCAATGGTGGAAACACTATAAGAATGGGTTATTTCTTTATTGATATCAACCTTTGATATCTTCACCTTTGAAACAATGGTGAGAGAAAATTTGAGTAGAGAGAGGATCTCAGGTGATAATACTTTCCATTTTTTAATGATATTCTCAACTGATCCATCGACAATTGGCTAAAAAATGGAATATTTGATTTTTGTGATGAATAAAACTAGTGAAATGGACAAGAGATGGATGGATATGAACAATTTCATGAAACATCAAAAAATTACTTTTTCTAGTAGGTACCATCTCAGATATCTATTTTTATTAGGTCCCACCCTAGAAGCCTATTTTTTATAAAGTTTCCTTAAGAATTTTGGAAAGAGATGAGTTTGGTCTCAAAATTTTTATTTTCATTTTGGGATGCTTTACTCCAAATTTTAGAGAAATATCTCATCTAGATAAATGAGGAAGTGCAAACTTCAATGAATAAGGAAAAATATTGACATAAAACTTAGCCATCTATATCTCCAAAAAAAATTAACTTCATCATGCAAGAAATTGATCAAATAAAATATTATTTTACGAGGACCATCTACTCCACATTTCAAAAAATTTACCTCACTTAATCAATGGGAAAATTCCATTATATTTAAAGAGGGTATAATACTGAGAGAACCTTAGTCATTCATATCTTTAAAAAAATTAAATTCACCATACAAGAAATGTATCAAATGAGACATAATTTTAAGAGGAGCATCTTCCCCAAATTTAAGGCAATTTTATGAGCTAGATCACCTTGAAAATGCAAAGACATTTTTTAGTTATTTTTGGAAAAAAAAGAAGTTCTTGGGTGGAAAATTCTTTGTAAAATAGAAAATGAATCATGTCATGATATCCCCCAATTGATATACCTATTGGAAGCATAGTCACTGGGACATAATCAGTGGGAATTAAATCATCGTTTAACATTTACTTTAGCCATTCATTAACCATTCATCAACTTAACCATTAACCATTAACCATTAACCATTCACCATACAATCAAGAACCATGATAAAAGCATGAGAAAAGAAGAACAAAGGAGACATGGAAACAAACTATAAGTTGGAAACCATAAAGGGGAAGAAAAATCACTGAATTTATTTTTTATTATAGCCATGTTTCTAATTTAGTTGAGAACCAACTCAACAAGGAGCACCAACCCCACAAGCAACACTAACCCTGCAAGGAGGCACCAACCCCTAGATGACTCAGCACTAACCAAATACACTTGATTTATTTTTCATCTTAGAATTTTTTCTTCAACAACTGATGATGTTTGAATGAATGTCACTCTCTCTCTATCTTTCTTAAAACAACCCTATAGGCTTCTTTAGTCATAGTCTTATTCTTTAGGCTGATTAGGTCATCTGAACTAGCTCAGACATACCTTTTATATATATATATATATATATATATATATATATATATACAGAAAATCATCAAATATTCCTTTCTACTCTATTTTAGGTCATGAATACCTCTTATACTTGCACAAGTTTCTCTCTAGCTCACACTTTTCTCCTTTTTCACAACTAGCTCAAATGAGCCTTATAACATGCTTATATACATGTCTAATCATTATAAATCACCTAGGTCAGCCATAATATAGAAAATACATTAAAAATAATTTAGTAACATACTAAAAATAATAGTGATAAGACCATATAGGTCACGAACATCATCTATAACTATCTATACCTCCATTAGGACTAAAGAATCCCTAAAGAAACAAAATAAGAAACTCACCAAAATAGGATGTTCTAGAGAAAAAACTAGCTTCACTAACATCAACGATCATTTAGATACATTTTATTATATTTCAATGACGTTCAGAAACCAAGAAACACTCTTCATCATTATCACATGCCATGAAGCCACTACCTTACACCTATAAGCCACTACATTACTCAAGAACCCACGAAACATCGTGCAATCTCAACAAAAAATTCAAATTGACATGACAATACCGATAAAACTTCATGTATATTACCTATTTCACATCAATGACACTCATACAATAAATTATATCATCATTATTTAACATCAATTACAACATAATTCCAACAATCTCAATCTTTGTCCTTAATAGCAAACCAATTGATGGAAAAACACACAAAGCTCAAAATATCCCTAAGGATCACCTTCCATGCCATCAAATGATTCTCACCCTTTTGACATTAATGAAAAATTAAAAAAATTGACAAAATATTATTCTAACAACACAATAACTTCACCTTTTGGTTGGAAACATCAACCAAATCAATCAAGATTAATTTGACCTTTAACTCTAATTTTGACAGTTTGAGGAGCCCTTGTCCTCCTAAGAAGACACACATCTTCAAAATAACTGACTTAAATTCTGATTAAATGAGAAACAAATATGACCTCTCACATTTACCAATAAACCTTCAATACATAAATGATTCCAATAGAACACACTCATCATGCCAAATGCAAGGAGTAATGAATAATGTCTTACCTTGTAGGGACTAAAAAACTCTACTCAACTCCATCAAAAATCTCTTCACCTAAAATTATTTTTTCATGGCCATTAAGGATTCATGACATCTTATCCATCTCATACAACTATAGTATTAACAACTTATCTACCCTTACTTCTCAACTTCTTTTTGACACCTCAGAGACAGGAAAATACGAATACAAATCGTAATATCTTTCTCTCAACTTATCTATGTCTTTTCAAAATAGATATAGGACTTCTTTCATCTTGAATTTTATATATGTGTACACTCATCCCTATAAGGACAAGGAAATTATCATGAAACAAATAGTCCATACCTTTATCACTAACAAGAAAACTTGTATTAGTAAACTATTGAGTTTAACTAGCTACTTTTGAGTCCATATGCTTCCACTTCTTTATCTTACTTCTTCATAGACTGCATCACTTTTAACTGAGTCTCCAAGAAAATATTCTCCATAGTCTTCCTTAGCTATGAAAAAACCTAGTTATTCAATCATGTATATAGTATATACACATAGAAATTTAAAAACCTTCATGATGGGATATAATTCCATGATAGTACCAAATTAATCCATATCATAGTTCTCTTGTGCTCTAAATGTATAAAATTAGATCTTATGATGAAATAAAATTTCCTAATAAAGTTGAATACCTTGAACTTTCATGCATTATTAAATGTCACTTAAGAAATCATAATACTTGTATCCTTATATAAACCTGAGTTAGTCAACTTCTCAACATTTTTCCACTATCATATACTTTTTCAACCTATTTAACAACATTTTCCCACCCAGAAATCTTAACATAGTCAATCTAAAACCTTTCAAATGTATCTCACACATCCTTATTTTTCATCTCATAGTTGCTGTGAACATATATAAACTTACCATGTTGTTTCAATAAAGGTAACAACTAGTAGCTTCTAAGTATAATCAAACCTACTATAAAACCGTCAAGATAACAAATTATGAGAAACAACTTATTTAATACATGAAAAATCTCAAATCAAAATGCTAAGCTACTTGTTACTCTCTAGATTGCTAATATAACAAATGAACCTATGTAGATCACTTTAACAATCCAAAGGGAGTGATTTCATCAAGGTTTGAAGATGGAATCTCACCAAAACATGGCTACATGGCCATCTTTGCATCTTCCCATGATCTTCAATTTGAAAGAATGGATGCAATATGGAAAAATTGTTTCCTTTAATGGAGAATGGATCAAGATAAAAATGCATATAGTTTACTTTGGGAAAATGAGGTGTGTCTTTACAAGGAAGGAAGAGAGTTATTTATATAACCTTCCTATTTGAAAGATCTTTGCAACTTGGTGTATGTGGGATAAGAGTAATGAAAGAATAGGAATGGATAAGGTTTCTTTAGAAAAGGTAATCATTATTTATAAGAGTTTAATTTGCCATGAACAAGTCATGGGAGTTGTGGCATGTTGTAATTAATCAGGTGTGATTAATTAATAGGTATATGTAAGCTTATAAAATCTAATTAGAGGAAAATTAGTATGATTTGGGAGATATAAGATAGTAATTTTATCCAATAAATGGTGATTTATTGATTTAGGGTAATGAGCCTAATTAATTAACACAAGTAGAATTGAACACTAATTTATGAAAGGTGGTTAATTGACATCCTGAGTGATAGAAAGGATAATAAGTTCACGAAATTTAATTAATTAACTAGAAAGAATGAGGAATGTTAGCTAATTAGAAAAAAGTGCTATTTATTAGTGAAATAACATGAGATAGGATAATTAGTGCAACTTTAGTATTAAAACTACATAAGCAGATTTTAGGTGTCTACATTTTCCTTTCTTTAAGGTGGTGTAAGTGATGCCACTTCAAAGATAATATAAAAGTATGGACAATTATATTTTAAAGGATTAAAAGAAAAATTATTAGAATGAAGGATATCCACTTGAGTATCGATGGGGTGATGAAAGAGGTTGATCGATGATCGAAAAGATGAAGGAAATGGATATAAGAAATGAAGGGGAGAGGGGGGGATAAAAGGTGATCCCTATTGCCCCAGGTGTTTTTGAATAAAAAGGGTGATAGAAGAAAATTATCTGCAAGAAAAATGAAGATTAAGAGAATGGAAATAGCTTTCATCCAATTGATGTAAAAAAAATTTATTTCATCAATTTTATTATGATCTATGTCATCGGTCCTTATTAAAATATATGTATACAACAAAAGTGTAAGACTACCTAAAAATCCATAGTAAAAAAAAAATCATTACTAAAACACTAACTCAATGCAACATACAAAATGTAATACAATATGAGAAAGTAAACAAGCTAACCTAACAGGGAAATGAGTACAAACACAAACAATATTCATAATAGTTGTACACATATTTTTGTTATTAGTATTCGAATCCAACCTATGTGAATTAATGAAAAGGGTTAATAATGACACCCCAAGAAAGGATAGATGCAAGGTAAATAAGCAAAGGACATAGAATTCTAATGTAAAAGAAATTGTGCCCTAGGAAATTTCCCAAAGTAATGTGTTTCTACAAAGGAAGACAATGATAGCGAACGAACTAGATTTTGTTGATGGAGGGTGGATCTAGATGATTCCTGAGTCACGCACAAGAATAGGTGTGAATCAAAGAAATATGTTTTGTAAGATAATTTTTAATGTTTTAGGAAGTTAGATCCAATAAATGTTATACTTGTGTGCATGCATTTTTACAAAGTTTTGAAATTTTGACCAATTTTTTGGATTTTAAATGTTTTACGAATGTTTTTGATTTTTGATTTTTATCAATTTTTAGTATTTTTTGAAATTTTATGAATTCTTTAGGATTTTTGAAAGTTTTTCAAAGTTATGTATAGGAAAAGGGAGAAATATGGATGTGACCACTATTAGATAGGAATGTACAAGGGTAGAATACCATGCGTATGTGTAAGAAAATTAAGATATGAGGATGCCCCCAATGTTGGATGAGAACATACAGAGGAAAATCCCACATGTATATACAAGATGAAGATAATATGGATCAAGGAAAAAATAGATAGGTTCAACATGATGATGAACTCAAACTAATGAAGTGCTAAGAAGGAGATAACATGTTGCTAGTGCAATATGGACATGAAACACATGATAGAAAGAAGGAAAATATTTTTTATTGAAAGAAAAAATAAATTTTCCCTCAAATATAGTAAAACAAAAAATATTATATAGATTGATGTTCTCAAAAAAGCTAAAAAACAAAAAACAGTTATTAAAGGATATGGAAAATGTAGCTAGGAGATTGGTGATGAAAAGATGATTAGCCTAAGGAAAAAATCATTAGACAAAATATAGTGTATAACAAGAGTTTGAAAAGGGTCTAAACAACACCTAGTAACATACTACTCATGTTTACTCATTGAGATCAAGTGTCTATACATGTAAATTAAGTACCACTTAAAGGGAAGATTTGATAAGAAATAAGTGAAAACATACTAAGAAATGTGTAGATATGGTATCTTTTAATAGACGATTTTGTGAATAGAGGGTGGAAGGAGAGATGTACATCGCTCCACTCTAAACCAGGCATCCATAGCCCTGATAGATATGTATTTGATTCTATCCACAAAATTTCTCTACTTCTAGCGAGTCATTCATAGCCTCCGAAAAGATACTAGAAATACCACAAGAGAGGGTTATATATAATTTTGGACTTTTATTTTTTAAATTTTTTTATTGATTTTTATGCTTTCTAAAAATTTAATTCAACTCTCTTGATTATTTTGATAAGGGGTTAAGAACCATTGATGGATTTATGGAAGGATGTGGATGTGATTGTGATGAATACATTAGCTAGTGTCAAAAAATACGCCCAAAAATTCTTTACCACAAGTTTATTATATGTAGATAATGATAGGATATATAAGAGGTCGGTTTTTCTTTAATTTACCAAGGTGATGAAAGATAAAGGTCAAACGGATAGCATAGAGATAAATGTAATAAAATTCATGTGAAAAGGATAACCAAAATGTCATTGAAGGGGTGAAAATGATGGGTGACTTCCAGATGAATGAAAAGAAAGGTAAGAAAGAACATCCACGTGTATGGAATACCTAATTTCAATGTTTTATCTTTATACCTTTGATTTTTTTGATAAATTTTTAATGTTTTCTCATATTTTTGTATTTATGAAATTTGTGCAATCAACAATGTCACTCAGCATGATAATATCCAACAATAATGTTTGCGCTTTACTTGATAAGTGATACCAATTGTGTTTTTTTTTCAAGCATAATATTATCAACAATCTCGATGAGGGTGGTGAGATCATACTCAACAAATGACTCTGACTTATTTTGAAGCATGGATTCGTTATGCGGGATATCGATTTCCCTATCAATAGGTTTCTAAACTTTGTGCCATACTTCATTATTACACTAGTGTGCATTATTTAATCATGTTTGACTTTTAATACAATGGTTGTTTTATTTTTTGGGAGCTTTGGAGCTATTCAGTGTTTTGATCTTATCTTGATGAAGAAACTGTTTGGGTTTCATATAAGCTAATACATGACTTGTTTGATACCAAGAAGTGGGAGAAGAAAGTACACATTTAGGATTAATGAGAGGAGTGTGAGGAATGATGGTGGGATTTCTCTATTCATTGATAGAATGATGATGTGATGGATGAAGAGGATATGGTTCAAGAATTGAAGAAGATGGGCTACCGGGAGGTGAGCTATAGATAGAATATGAAAAAATAATAGCTTATGGCCCAAGGATAGAAGAGGATGGGCTACCATGAGGTCTCACATAGATGGAATATAAAGGACTACTAGGGCATGGCCCAAGTATAGAGCATAATTGGCTATCGGGAGGTGTCCTATAGATGGAAGACAAAGGAATACTAGGGCGTGGCCCAAGTATAGAAGATGATGGACTACAAAGAGGTGCCTGATACATAGAGGATGAGGGCATACTAGGATGTGGCCAAGTATAGAGGATAATGGGATACCCAGACGTGACCCACAAGTAGAATATGAAGAGCTACTACGAAGTGGCTCATATATATAAGACGATGATGGGCTACCAGGTGATGACCTAGGGTGAGATTAGAATTGAGGAAATGTGATATGTCAGGAACGATTGGGTAATGAGAAGATAGGTCAGGGATCAATGAAAGACCCAGGAGTTTCTCCATGTAATGGGGATAGTGAAAATGGAAAAATAAAAAGAGGATCAAGTTTGATGGTCTTAGGATCTTTCATTTTTTTATGATAAAAGAAATAAACCTCTTCCCAAAAATATGTGAATGTATCATAGTAAAAAGAGAATCCTTTCTCATGGTCCTCTAGAGGGGTTTCATCATATAGCCCCATGAATTCTCTGATTTCTTCTTCATTTTGAAAGAAATCTATTGGTATGGGTTGTTTTTATTTGATGATAGTTGGCTAATTAGAAGAAAGAGGTATTAGTGCTCAAATTAGTCTCACCCCATGTGCCATTAAAATCCCTTAGTTTGCAGCCTCTGTCACATTGGTATCTCCCCATGTTGTGCTTAAAAATAATCTATCCTCCATTTGGTTGTCGTGATCAGCCACTTCCTAGGTTGAGGATCACTTAAAGACCCATAATTGTTTTTTTGTTTCTTTGTCCGTATAAAGGATTCTGAAAATTGGGTGTAAAACTCGGGTTGTTCCTTTCTTTCTATTTTCTGTAGTCGAGAATTGTTGTTCTTGTCATTTTATCCCAAATACCTGGAGAAACATGAATAGATGTAGCTCAAATAATTATGTTTGAACCTTGCAACATTTCCAGGTTCTCTGTCCTTGAAGAAAATTTCATCTCCGGGCTCGAACGGTGGTTTCCCTACATTTTTACTATTCGACGGGTGAGTTTTTACCATCAAATTTTCACATCTGCATCAGTAGAAACGTGGTCCTTTTTTCTTAGATGTTGTTCAGCGGGGCACCCTAAATATTTTTTGGCTCATCTCAACCCAAAACGTTTCCACGTGGAGGAACGATGCTTGTTTGAATATTCACCTTTTTTGTTTGGCCTTGGAGTTGCGCTGGGAGCACATATGGAGGATTTCATTGCTTTCCCCAGACTTACACAATTTTTTCATGCAACCAGTAGATTTTTTGGTGGGACAGGGATGCGTGGTGATCCCGCGCTTGTTCAAGGTCTCCGCTCTTGGGCACCATCTTGAAGTTTCACCATGAGGACACATGGAGGTATTCCATCTGGGAATTCCCCTACTTATACTTTTAAAAACAACTCTCTAAGAGGGCCTGGGACATGTGGGGGGACAACGAGCATGTTTGGGGACCGGTCCCTGGGTTTTATTTTGAAGAAGCGCCAAGGAGGACAATTAGAGGCTTCTGCTCACTCTACCCTTTGCTCGGACATCTCAACAGCCAAAGGAGAATGCCTCGGACCCTAGACACATGACACCTTCCACTAAGATTTCAACTTTTTAATATACTCTTCTTGGACTAGAGACACGTGGTGGAGCCTGTGCTCATTTAGGGTCTTTCCTTTTGGGGACCATCTCAAGATGTGCCATTGAGACATGTGGTAGTCTAAAAATTCAAAAGGCGGGGAAGCGGACCATCGAAGGCAGCTTGGAGTTTTACCTCATATTGTCAAAAAGGTTAAAATCATCAAAATGACCCACAAGCCCGACAGAGTATAGTCAAAATTTTATTTGAAGGTCAATAGCAGAGGTAAGGAATTTTGGGGGAAATTTGGAAAATTTTCCTTTTGTGAAAAAAGGGGTTAAAGTGTATAAAGGAAGTGCATTTCTGCTAGGACCCACGTTAGGACACATGTCAGGCCCATTTTTCAAAGATGAAGGGGTAGGAGAAAAATTAGAATTTTTTTTCATTTTTTCCCAAAAGTTATAAAAGATAAAAAGGAAACCCCAAGGCCCATTTTAAACTCGGATCTCACTATGTGGACGATCCAAATTCAAAAGAGAAATCGATGGCAACTGTGCATCTGTATCTGATTTTTTTTGTCATTTTTCTTCCAAAGCTCCTAGGGATGTAATTTTTTTTTGTTTTTTATCATTTTTTGATGTCTCCTACATGCCAAGCATGAAGAGGGGAATTAATTTGATATCTTGATTTGGTGGGTAAGATATGAAAACAGTCTTTTTCCATTATGATGTGATCTAACTATCGGGTTCGTATATGATTTTCCAATCTTTACTTCCTTGATATGTAAATACCCAAATTCGACAGATTAGAGGTAGGAAGTACCTAGCACGTGATATGAAAGAGTGATTTACGAGATGAAATAATTGAATGCTGGAAATATTTGAAGAGATTTTCCCTCTGAATGCCTAACAACTTTTTTTTGCAAATCAGATTCTGGGAATCGTGATTCAAAATCGCAACAAGCAATGGTGCTTTGATTGTTTTTATGTTTTGGGGGGGGAAACTTTGTTGTAGAAAAAATGTTATAAACTACATGAACTTGTCATGCAAATTGTTGGAGTGTTAGAGGTTGTGAGTCTATTTTCCTAAGAATAAAAGTATGACAGAGCCTATGTTTTTGAGAAAACCATATGACGAAACCTGTTTTTTTTTTTTTTGTAAAATTTGATCATGTCAAGGTGGTTGCAAGTGTACAACCATTAACAAGCTATGAGATTGTTCTAAAAAATTTCCCATGCTGATGAATTTAATCAAATTTGAGTTAATCTATGTTGATTTTGTGAAAAATTGTGTCTGAGTCATTTCTGAATGTCAGCAAATAGTTTTTATTGTTCTCATTACAATCGTACATTGAAATCTTTGTGAATCACACAAGATCTTATCCTTATGATAGTCTGGTGGCATTTGTAATTTATTTTATCAGAAGAGATTTCATTTGATAGTGAAATAAACAAATTTAAAATCACTTTAATCCTAGCATGATTATAATATTGTTTGTTAGCCTTCGAGGTTATCTTAGGCGTGATAAAAAAGATGTTGATAATGTTCAATTAAGTCTTTCAATTTGAACCTTCATTTTGGATTCTTAAAGTTTGTGTGAAAACGTGCTGATATGGGCCTCCATTAAATCACACCTTCTGGTTAAAGGAACATTCTAGCTCTTCTAAAGCATTCTATTGATCAAGGCTTTCATTTTTGTAGAAGCTCTCAAAGATCTGGGGAATCAAGTTCATTCTGCCTAACCTCCCACCAAAAAATTCATAAAAAAAACAACCAATATCACCCATACTACCCCTGTTTGTCTTGTTTGTGTACAAATGCATATTTTCTATTACCAAAACATGAAGAAGCAATCAGGTTTTCATTTTCTTTAGTTTTCTGAACCTTGCTATGAAAATATCTCCATTATCTAGAGTGACAACTCGTGAGAGTAAGGTTTTGTTGTATTGATCATATTTTCTTCAAGGTCTTATAAATAACTCATAAGGAAGGACATCTCCATATCCTCCATAAAAAATAGGCCACAAAAGGGTCCTTTCACCCTGGTTGAAAGGCACAAACATAAATTAGTGAGGATAGATCAAATCCTCTTGAGGGTGCTACCCATTTCTCCACATCTGAGTGACAAAGAACAAGCTATATTTCTTCCCCAGCTACAAAATGACAAACTACATGATCTACTTTCCTCTAAGCTTCCTTTCAAATCTGTGATGCTGCTTAGCTTCTAGGGAGAATCAATTTGGGTAAAAACACTGAATTGGTGTCATTACTGGGGATCAGATTTATGTTACCAGGGAACTTATTTATGTTGTTGGGAACTAATTTGTGTTGCCGAGACTGATTGGTTGATTTATTGCCAGTTCGTATCCATTTTGCCTATCAACCGAATTGGTGTCATTACCATGGATCATATTTATGTTACTGAGGAACTGATTTATGTTTCTGGGAACTAATTTGCATTGTTGATATTGATTTGTTGATTTATTGCTAGTTCATATCCATTTGGCCCATCAACCAAATTTGTGTCGTTGGTAGGGATATTGTGACTGTAGTTTATATTCAGACCATAGTAAACATTTCTGATATGCTCTAAGTGCTATTACATTGTTTCAACATCATCTTGTGCTCAATCTTCTAAGAAGTGTTCAGAGTTACAAGTGTTGTGTGTAATTTTCTCAGTTCCTATAGTTATTAGACTAGGTTTCATTGATAAATCTTGGTAAAGGAAGGTATGATCATTCCATTTCTAATTTCTAGTGTTGACAGATCATATTTTTAGTGCATTAGCAAAAATAAGGTGGAAACCCCCAATATCCAAAATTCACCCCCTGAGGTAATTTTGATAACATGCATCAGATTATTGAGTCCTGAGCAAATAGATTGATTCAATTCCCAAAATCATATTTTTGGGGCCCCTTCGGCTTCTCTCTAACTCTCCCATCCAAGGAAAAATCCCAATGAATTATAAAAAAATTGAAAAAACGCAAAAAATGAAGTTGCATGCTTGTTTTAATGCATTGCGGGTCTGAAGGTTGCAGGTCGTACCAGTGTGGGTCATACTGAGGTTCATCGTACCAACTTTGGGGCCAAAATACAAAGAAAATCAGCTAAGTTAGACATTTTTGTCCCAGGCGGTCCACGAGATAGTTGGGATGTCGGTACACGTGGGATATGAATTGGCCAATTTGCCACAAGTCAGTCAATTGTGGGTGGTGCAGAGATTTTCATCCGGGACAGTCGCGACAAAAGTATGCGCGGGATGTGCAAAGGTGAAAAGGCTACAAAAGGGGCAAAATAAGCTTGAATCAGCCAATGTAGAAGAATGTGTCCAGGATAGCTGGGACACGTGGACCCAATTTTGCCACAATATCCTCAATTTAAAGGAAAAGTCAATGTTTGACCCAAACGACCATAACTTTTGACTCTGGGCTCTGATTTTCACAAAATTGAACTTTCTGGAATGAAAATTTCTTAAATCTAATGATGGTATATATATTTAAATAAAATAAACATATTTTGCTCCACTCAGTTAATGCTCATTCCTGTCAAATGACAGAAAATGCTTGGCAGACCCAAAACAGTTGCTCGCACTCAGAAGGTCATAAATTTTGAATTTCTCAATGAAATCACACAAAATTGGTACTTTTGGAATCGTGGCTCCAATCCCAACACAATAAAAATTCAATTTATTCCAACACAATAAAAATTCCATATATTCCATATCTTATCAGTGTTTTATTAAGTAGTTGGGAGTGAAATTAAGAGGCATGGTCATCATTATTCTCTGTTGTAGCACTTGGGACAATATGGGGAGCCTTTTGAAAGTAACATAAAATCACTTCAATCCATTTAATTCCTATTACAAGTGGTTGAAGGACATATTTCAGGATTTCCATTTTTCCCTTCTCTCTCTTCTCATTTTTCTATAAATTGGAGTATTGGGCTCATTGTAAAGGGAGGTAGTTTTCTTGTAGCAAATCTCTGTAAAAATTTCTTTGTGAAGCCATTGTGCTATAGGCCCTTGTTGTGTACTCCTTACATGGTGATCCAGGCCCTTATCTTGTAACATATTGAACTGTGCATATCATGAAGCAATTAAATATAAGTTTGTGGATGCATCTTTTCTTGCTATGTTTTCTTGCATTCTTCTTGCCCCTTCAACCTTGATTATAATTTTATTGTGTCTATCTTTAAACTCTTGCAAGGATCCATTATTATTGTGCATGTATGGAACATTGTTGTGAATGCATTTTTTTATTGTGCAGAACTATTATCACCCCTTCTAGTATGTACTTTACTCCTAGTTTTCACACATTGGAAGACTACTCTCACACCCTCCTTTTCTGGTGTATCACAACTTTAGTGTAGGATTTCATTTTATGTATTCTCTCTCCCTGGTCCTGTTATCCAAAATTCACCCCCCAGGGTAATTTTGATAACATGCATCAAATTATTCAGTCCCAAGCAAGTAGATTGATTCAAGGCCCAAAATCATGTTTTTTGGGGCCCCCCTTGGCCTTTTTCTAACTATCCCATCCAAGAAGGAATCCCAACAGGATGATAAAATGGAAGAAATGCAAAAAATAAGGTTGCAGGACTGTGTCAAGTCATTTCGGGTCATACTGAGGTTCGTTGTACCAAGCTTAGGGCCAAAAAAATTAAGAAAATCGGCTAAGTCCTAGTCTAGGCGGTCTGCGGGACAGTTGGAACGTCGGGACACATGGGACATGGAAAGCTGAATCAGCCGAAAGATGAAGAAAATTGCCTAAGTCTTGTTTCACAAGGTCTGGGACATCCGGGCTAAAAGTACGCACGGGACGCGGATCGGCCGGTTTGGCGCAAGTCGGTCTGTTTCGGGCGGTTCGGGGATATTTATCCCATACGGTCTGGGACATCCGGGCCAAAAGTACACAAAGGATGTGAACTGGCCGAATCGGCTGAAACAGGGGACTTTCATCTGGGACAGTTGGGCCAAAAGGACGTGTGGGGCGCGAAAAGCCAAAAGAGCTGCCAAGAAAAAGAATCTCACCACGTGTCTTCACCTCAAACAGGAACAAGGAAGCCTGAATCGGGTGGTTTGGAGACATTTGTCCCAGGCAGTTTGGGACAGCCGGGCCAAAAGTATGCGAGGGGCGCGTGGGATGTGAAAAGCCGAAAGAGCCGCCAACGAATCAAATCTTGCCACGCATCTTCACCTCATCGGCCCAGCGGGAAAATTTTGAAATTTTTTCCAAAGGAAAAAAACAAAAGGAATTAAGGAAGGGCCCACATCCAATGAAATCGTGCCATGTGGCACTTGAGTGGCGGAGCGTGGGGGAGAAATGGGAAAATTTTCCCAAAGTGAAAAATACCAAATTTTTGAAGGACAAGTGCGCCCCTCAGGCCCGAGCCAATAAAATAGTGCCACGTGTCCAAGTGGCAAGAAACTAAGGAAGGGCCCGAAAGAAATTTTCAAAGGATGAGCCCGCGGATGAATCAGAGCTTGACATGTGTCATCCAAGTGGTAGAGCACAGAAAAAATTCAAATATTTTCCCGTTGATCCGTTTTGTCCTGTTTTTACCCTAATCTTCAGATTGCCATAACTTTCGATCTAGAGCTCAGATTTTCACGTTATTTATATCAATGGAAAGCTGGTGAAATTCTCTACACAATTCCAGGGTCAATCTTACACTTTGGTTCAGTTTGGAGAGATAAAATTAAAAAATGTCTCTGGCACATGATAATGGCCAGAAATGACGTTTCAACAACCAGCTCAAATGCAAAATACAGTTCACCACTTTTGCTAGGGTTCTCACCCACCACCATAATGAGATGAATTAAAAGCAACCTAGAAGTGGTTGGGGTAGATCTGGATTTCCTCTCTCTTCCCTCTCTCATTCTTCCTATAAATTGTGAGGGGCTTCTTTCTAAAAAAGGTGGTTCATCTTTTCTACTCTGCCCTCCCTTCTTTTCTTCTCCAGGGTTGAAAATGGAGTTTGAACCTCCTCCCCTTCTCTGTAATGGAATTTTTTCCTTTTACCATTAAAATGATGTTCTGTGCAAACTTCTGAAGCAACAAAAATGTATTTCGTGATGCATCTATCCATCCTTGCTTGTTTTTCACTTGTTTTCTTCTTGCCTCTCTTCATTGCAGGTATTTATGCACGTTTAATGTTCATTGCACGGTTGGAGCCATGTTCATAGAGTTTTGGGACATTTTCTGTGTGAAATCTATCATTGGGCCTGTGATGCATCTGTCCATCCTTCCCATTGCTCAGCTCTCCTTGTTCCATGGTAGTTTTGATAGATGTTCAACATTTTCCTTCTCTGGTGTATCACCGTTTTAGTGTAGGCTCTATTTTTCCCATTTCTCTCTCTCTCTCTTTGTCTCCTTGGCATGGTTAGATTAGGATTAGATTAGATTTCCTACACCGGAATAGCTTGTGGCAGGTAGTTTAGGAAGAGGAACCAGCCTTCTCTGGAGATTCCTTTCTCATTTTCACGAGTCCCACACTCAAAGAAAGGATTCAATGTTGTGCAATCACACTGGATGCTAGAGTGATCAACCTAGAAATATGATCAACATCTAGGGGTGCTGTGAATTTGCACTAACAGGTCCCTTGGAACGTTAGATTAGAATAGTTAGTTTACCATGCATTAGATTAGATTGTGGCAGGTAGTTTAGGAGCAAGAACCAGCGTTCTCTGGAGGTCTATCTCAAGTAGAAAGTCCCACAACTTGGAGATAGTACCCATGCTATCCAATCACACCATGAGTTCAAGTATATGCATTTGTGTAAACATAAGGGTGCTATGATTCGGTGATAACAATCCCTAGTGGTAACTCCATTTTTATCTAATTTTTGATAAATACCAATGTCTTAACCTCTGTCAAGTGAGATTTGTTATCAATCTTTGCAAAGATTGAAAAAGAAGATCTTTCTTTGCTAGGGATCCTACTAGGACATTATATCCAGAGCTAGGAAAAACAAATTCAGAAGGAATAAGATCCTGGAGAATTTTTAGAGATTAGCAGCCAAGAAAAGAGATCTCCATTGATTAAAGTGATCAGCCTATCATTGAAGATTGCCATTCATGTTCTTCTGAATAAGGTAGTCTCTTTTTCGAATTGAATTCTCAATCTGGAGACGGGCCTTCATTTGAATTTGAAATTTTTTCTTCTCATTTTTCCCCTATGTTTCCAAAGTTAATAGGGTTTTCCAAGAAACAAAACCTTTAGGGGATATCAATTTTGAAAGTTATACTCTTGTGTTTCAAAGACCCATTTTCCCTTATCAGTTTGATTCTCCTCCAAGATTACCTCCTCAAAACAACATGGCCCATCCCCCACCCAAACCTCCATTTGTTGTAAATACCTTTGGTCCTATAAATTTTAGAGGGATGGCTTGTTATCTAAATGCAATTCCCCAAGATGTAAGAAATAATGTTATAACTAGTGATCAACATTTAAAGCTTTTTATCAACATGATGGAAGACTTTGAGATTGAATATGAAGATGTATATATCAAATTGTTTATCCATACTTTGGAAGAGGATTCAAGGGCCTAGTATAAATATTTTTCAGATAATTCCATTGATTATTAGATGGAGATGAATAATGAATTTAGATTGCAATATGGTGATAAAACACACTGTAGGTTTCTTTTATGAGAATTGAAAAATATCAAGAAGAATCTTAATGAATCAGTACATAATTTCAACACAAGATTTAACAAAACCTTGAGGAGATTTCCTGTTAATTTGAGGCCATGTGATGAATTATGTCTGATAAAATATTCAGATGCATTCGATAAAAAATATTCTTACTACTTGAGGGAAAAAAACCCTAATAATTTGAGGAAGGCCTTCACTGTGGCTTTGTAAATTGACAACAACATCAAGGAAATTGGAAAGCCTCCTAAGAGGGAGGGTGTGAAACTGGTTAACTTGGAAAAACCTCAAGGAAGTAAGGCTACGTCTTTAGAGGAAGTTGTGAAAAAACTGGCAAGGGATTTCAAAGAAATATCATACAAATTAGCCTGGGAAGAGAAAAGGATTGGGAAAAGTTCACAAGGTCAACACAAGCAACAAGGCTAAGACAGATTTGCAAATCACCATAGGAATGAGAAAATATCTAATGGTAGAGGCAAGGAACATGTTGGATTTGGAAATAAATAGTCCCATGCCAAGGAAAACAGACTGGTACCTGATCCTTTGGCTTCCAGATTTGTTGTTGTTGAAGAAACAAATGTAATTGATTTATGTGACAGATGTTTCATGCACCATGCTCCATGTGAATTAGATTAGCAAGTAGAAGAAGAATTTGATGATGATAATGATGATGATATTTACATGATGGGTTGCTCCATGAGCTCACAACAAGGAGCAACTTCAACTGAAATGATAAGTTCTCGAACTACTGTAAGTTTTTGAGATTGCATCCGCTGAGTACCTATTCTCCCTTCCTCCTTTACTTTAGAAATAGATACTATACAAGCCTTTAAAATACCTAATAATGAATTCGAATACTTAAGACCTTTGATGATAAAGAATTACGATGGAGGAATCCCATCTGAGGAGGATAGGTAGTTATTGATGAACGATGTTGTTGCCCAAGAATTTGAGTATAACAAAAGAAGTAAAGCTATCAAAGGGGCAGGGCGTCATGCCAAGCCAAAAACTCCATTGCTTTCAAATATTCCTAAATAGGATCTTAAGAAAGATGCATCTTCTAAAGGCCTTACTGTCCCAAAAAAATTCATATTCCTCCTCATGCCCAAACTTGTAAAATTCCCATGCCATCTTACGAGTTTGTCCATCCCCCTTCCAATGCTACCTTGCCAAAGTATGTCCCTTATGATATTGCCCAAGTCTTGAGTCAGATCAAGATTTTTTTTTCCAATTGTTGAGTTTCTTAAGATTCCTGAGCACAAGAAAAGTGCCTTTGAGTATTTGGGGTTGAAAGAGGAGAAGACTACCCTATGCAGAAATGTAAACATTGTAGAGACTCCTCTAGTCATTGAAGAGCTAAAAGTGCCACCAGCATTAGAGGAACTAGGTGAACCACCCAAGGTTTATTTGGGGACATCCTTGGTGGAGTCTCAACTAAATGTGGATTCATTCTTCACTACTCTGATTGTTAAGGACATATTGTTGCACAACTGTATGTTATGCCTCTAGAAATCATGAATGAGCTGGATATCAAAGTAACGACAACATATGGGAAGTGCACTGCCATGGATTCTAGAGAAGTGCCAGTGGTGGGATGTGTGAAAGGTTTGGTGGTATAACTTACAGCTTACCCAGGTAAGAACTTGAAAAATGATGTTGTTATTGTTGATTACCCAGCTAAGTGGGGTATGTTGTCTAGAAAATAGGGCTGCAAGTGTTGGTGGGAGTGTTCAGATGGAGATGTCATATGCCACCATCCCAATTTAAGGAAAACTTGTCAAGTTGTATGGAGAAAATAAGATGTTGCACCTCATTGAAGATTGCAACAATGCATCTTATGAAGTCTTGTACATAAGTGTTGATGTTAATAACTTTGTTGGATTTGCTGATGGGAAGGAGCAAAAAATTGAAGAGTGCAAGTGTCTTGAATAGGTAGGCTCTCCTTGGACTTTATTTTTTTATGGAGCTTGTTCAAAATTTGGAAATGGTGTTAGTGTTGTTCTGATTTCTCCAGGCCGGGAAGAATTTGTTTTTTCTTTGAAACTCAATTTTGAGTGCACTAAAAACATTGCTAAATATGAAGCACTCTTATTAGGTTTGAGAATTACTTGGAAATATTGTGTTAAGGACATCATTGTTAAAGGATATTCAAAACTAATTGTCAAGCAAGTCAGAAAGATTTATGCTACTAAAAATTAGTGAATGAAACAATACAAACATGCAGTTTAGGATCTCATTGATATGTTTGATTCATTCAATATTTTGCATCGTGATAGGAAGTTTAATGATTTGGTAGAAAAACTTGCAGTATTGGGATCTCGGTTTGATAATTGTGCAATGTCCCCATATTGTGAATATGATGTTGAAATGTTAACAAGGAAATATTTTGCTGACAACATTAAACATTGGAAAATTTTATATCATGATGCTCATATCAGAAGATTTATGCATAACAAAGGGGAGTTTACTGATCAATGTATTGATTGGGAGCTAATGGTATGCGTAGCAGAGGGTAACGAAACCTTGTTTGGTAAAGGCATCATTCAACTAAAAACAAATATCACTCCTAGAGGGTTGGTTGCTCTTGAATCAAACTTTTATAATGTTGATTGCATTATTAACACATATATAGCAGCCTCGAAGGATTTTGAGGAGCATGACCTTGGTACAAAGGAGAAACCAAGGAATATTTGATTGGGAAGCAATCTGAACAAGGAGGAAAAGCAATCCTATATTTAACTGCTAAAGAAATATCAAGATTGCTTTGCTTGCTCTTATTCTGAACTGAAAGCATATAGAGAGGATCTCTTTCAACATGAAATTCCTTTGGAATCTAATTCAAAACCATTCAGGAAGTAACATATTCTGATCAATCCAATCCTATCTCTTAAAATGTAAGAAGAACTGAAGAAATTAAGGGATGGAGGGATTATTCAGCCCACAAGTTATTCTTCTTGGGTTACAAACCTAGTGCCAGTTAGAAAAAAAGAAAGGTGATATCAGGTTGTGTATGGATTTAAGAAATCTAAATAGAGCATCAATGAAGGATAATTATCCTTTACCAAACATGGAAAACATGTTGTAATTAGTGACTGGTTCTGAGTTGCTTTCTACCTTGGATGGTTTCTCTTGTTATAACCAAGTTGTGGTGAAGGAATCAGAAAGAATTAAGACACCCTTTACCACTCATTGGTGAACTTATGTCTATATTAGGATGCCCTTTAGTTTGATGAATGCTGGAGAAAACTTTCAAAGAGCAATGGATGTTGCTTTTGTTGGTTACATTAATGATTTTATTGCTATTTACCAAGATGATGTGAGTGTGTTTTATAGAAAGAGAGGTGATCACTTGCATCACTTGGAAAAAATGTTGATAAGGTGTAGAGATTATGGCATATCACTCAATCTAAAGAAGTGCCATTTTGTAGTGCAAAAGGAAAATTTTCTTGGTCACATTGTGTCAAAAGACGGGGTAATGATTGATCCAGAAAGGGTAGAGGCCATCAACAAGGTCCCAATTCCAAGAACCAAGAAAGGAATATAGTCCTTTTTTGGGAAAATAAACTTTATCAGAAGATTCATATCAAACTTTGCTGAGTTGACCATTCCAATTACCTGCATGCTAAAGAAGGACCAAGTTATCAAATTGGAAGAGGATGTCATTCAAGATTTAAATGGGATCAAGGAAGCATTAAATCATGCCCTTATTTTAGCAGCTCCATATTATAAGAAGCCTTTTTAACTGTTTTCTTTTACTTCAGAGAACACTGTTGCATCTGTCTTGATGTAGAAGGATGATGAAGGGGCTGAGAGGCCAATTGCCTTTTTCAATAAGGCATTGTAAGGGGCTGAGTTGAAGTACACCATTATGGAGAAGCAATAATTTTCCTTGGTAAAAGAAACAAAGGTTTTTAGACCTTACATTATGAGCTATAAATTTGTTACTTATGTCCCCCACACCATGGTGAAGGACATCTTATCAGATATGGAGGTCTCAAGAAAAAGATGCAAATGGGTGACCAAATTTTAGGAACATGACATGGATATCCAAACCACAAAGTTGGTGAGAGGTCTTGGCTTGGCTAAGCTTATGGCTGAGAGAAACTTGCAAACTATTGATGTAAACAAAGTACAATAAGGAAGGGTGGATGTCCTTGAAAAGTTGATGACTTCTTAATGGTATAAAGATGTAATTTTTTATCTTAGAAATCTATACTACCCTTAAGTTGGCTTCCCAGAAATATGTCATTAATGATGTTGGGTTAGCTTGGAAGAACCCTGAGGAAATTCTCTTAATGTGCATTACTGAAGCTGAATCCCCCAAGATAATTTCTGATCTCAATGGAGGAGTTTTGGGGGGTAATTTTTTTGGAAGATAAGGGAAATCATGGTAAATTTGATTCATTATGGATGGGCCCTTTTGGTACCCAAATTGATTCTAACTCAATGTCTGAGTAACATCACAAGTATTGATAGAAATCTTAGAGACAGATAGATCATAATGATTCATTTTATATCCGGGTATGGAATCTAACTGGCCTTTTGTTACTCAGATGTGGAGAAATGGGTAGCACCTTAAGAGGATTTCATCTATCCTCACTTTTTTAGGTTGTTCCTTTCAACCAAGGTAAGAGAACCCTTTTTTAGCCTATTGTTTATGGAGGATATGGAGATATCCTTCCTACTGAAGTTGTTAAGGAGACCTTGGAGAAAACATGATTAATGCAACAAAATCTAACTCTCATGAGTTGTCACTCTAGATAGTGGAGATATTTTCTGCGCAAGGTTTAGCCTACTAAAGGCATTTGGAATCCTGATTATTTCTGCATTTTTTTTAGCGATAGAAATTATGAATTTTTACACACACATGAAAAACGGGGGTAGTACGGGTAAGATTGGTTGTTTATAAATAAATGTTTTTGTAAGAGGTGAGGTAGGATGAACTTGATTAGCTAGATCCTTGAGAAATCTTACAAAATGGAAAGCTAAGCCAACAGAATGCCACAAAACAACTAAAATGTTTCTTTAACCAAAGTATGTGTTTCAATAGAGGCCTAGATTAGCACCTTTTCATACAATCTATTAGATTCTAACATGAAGGCTCGAGTTAGAAAACCCAACAAATCATCAAAATCTAAGCCAAATCATGCCTAAGGTACACCCAAAGGCTTATAAAAAATCTCTGACAACAGATGAAAGAAAAGTGATTTTAAATCATTTATTTCACTCCCAAATGAAATATCTTCTGAGAAATGAAATTACATATGCCACTAAACTGTCACAAGGATTGAGACTTGTGTGATTGAGACATATTTTGATATAATATTACAATAGGAAGAAGAAAAACTATTGGCAGACATTAGGAAATAAAACAAAAACATTTTTCTTAAGATCAACACAGAATAACTTGAGTTTGATTAAATTTATCAGCAGGGGAAAGTTTATAGAATAATGTAAGAGATTTTCAATAGTTGTAAACTCATAACCATCATGACATTATCAAATTCAATACAAAAGAGATATACAGGCTTCTCAAATGGCTTCTTCAAAAAAGATGGGTTCTATCAAGCTTTTCTTTTAGAAAAATCAGCTCTGACCCCTAACACTCCAACCATTTGGACGATAATTTTTTTCCATTTATAAAATTTTACCATAGATTTTTCCCCCCAAAAATCCATACATTGAGTGCCACCAATGCTTGCCGTGATTATGATCATGATTCCCAGAATAAAATCTGTAAAAATTCGCAAGGTGCTCAGTAGGCAAATATCTTCAAATATCTTCCACATTCAACCCATTCCTTTGAAAAATCACTCTTCCTTCCATTCACCAACCACTTCCGCCCCTAATCTGTCAAATCTAGCTCCTTGCATGCTCGGGAGAAGAAAAATGGAAAATATGATCAAACTCGATAGTCAGACCATTTTAATGACGAAAGACATCTCCATATTTTCCCCACCAAACTCAGATATCAACATTAACTATCCTCTCTATTTGGCATGTAGGAAATATGAAGAAATCATGAAGAATCACACTTCCAGGAGATTTTCAGTAAAAATGTGGGGAAAATCATATTTAGACACACAACTTCCATTGATCTTTACTTTGAACCTGGGTCATTTACGTGGAAGATTCAATTTAAAACAGGCTCAGTGTTTCCCTTTGACTTGTCAAAACCTTTTGATAAAATGGGAAAAATTTCCATTTTACTCCGTACCTCCGCCTTTGAGAAATGATCCTAACATGTGTCCCAAGGTGGGTCTCCAAGGAACCACAGCCAAATTATGCTATTTCACCTCCTTTTTGGAAAAGATAAAATTTTCCATGTTTTCCCCATAGCTCCGCCCTTCAGAAATGCCTCTGATGTGGGTCTCAACAGAACCATGCTTAGTTTTATACTATTAACCCCTTTCTCTCCAAAAGGAAAATTTTCCAAATTTCCCCTGAGATTCTGCACCTTCGTTGTTGACTTTGAAACAAACTTTGATTGATCTTTTGTTAGGCTTGTGGGCCATTTTTGATATTTTATTTCTTTTGAGCATAAGAAGCAAAAATTCTACGTTATCCCCGATGGTCCACTTATCTGCCCCTTTTGACTTTTAAAACTACAATGCGTCACAATGGCACATCATGAGATGGTCCCCAAAAAATTAGAATTTGTATGAGAGTGGGTTCACCAGTTGTCTCAGCCTAGAATTTTTTTTTTTTGGCTTAAAGCTCAACGGAAGGGGCCATTTGTTAGGATCCGAGACAGTCTCCTTTGGTCATTGAAAAGTCCAAGAAAAATCCTAAGTGAGGGGAGGCCTCTATGTGTCCTCCTGGTGCTTCTTTAAACTAAAAATCAAATGACGGTCCCCAAACATGCGTGATTCCTCCATGTGTCCCAGACCTTCCAAAACCTTTTGAAGAGTCTAAGTATGGAGAGTTCTGGCGAAAACCTCCACATATCTCCATGGCATAATTTCACAATGGTGCCCAAATTTGAGACCTTGAATGAGCACGGGCTCACCATGTGTCCCTATACCGCAAAACTATATAAAATTTATCTAAGTCCAGGTAAAGCACCAGAAACCTCCACGTGTCCTCCACGTGTAATTTCACAAAGGTTCCCAAATTTGAGACCGTGAATGAGTGCGAGCTCACCACATGTCCCTATCCTGCCAAAATGCATAAAATTTATCTAAGTCTAAGAAAACTAGCAGAAACCTCCACGTGTCCTCTTAGCACTACTTCAAGGCCAAACCAAAAATTAAATCTTCAAATGAGCATCGTTCCTCCACATGGAAAATTTATAAGTTGAGGCTTTTCATAGAATTTTCTAAGTCCCCAGCCAAGCCGCATCCAACAAAAAGAGGCCACATTTCCTATTGATACAAATATGTAAATTTGACTGGGATAAAACACCTGTCAAACCATAAAATGTAGAAAAATCACCATTTGAGCTCGGAGATGAAATTTTCTCCAAGGATAAAGAATTTAGGAATGTTACAAGGCTCAAATACATTCCTCAAAGTTACATCTATTCATTTTTCTTTAAGTATTTAGGGAAAAAACATCAAGGAAAACAAATCTTGACTGTGGAAGACAGAAATAATGGAAGAATCTGAGTTTTTTAGATGAATAGAGAATGGGAGACCCAAATTATAGACCTTTTCCAAAGGAGCAAAAAAATCAGGAGTAAACCTTGGATCCATAAGTGATCTTTGACCCAGGAATGAGTTGAAACTGGAAATAAAAAGGAAGCCAAAGCCCTCTCAGGAACAACATAGGGAAATAAAATTTGACAGAGGTTGTAAATCAATGGATTGCAAAGGAAAAATGGGGCAAGACTATTTTTGAGCACCAACATTGGCTCTGACTCGAGGATTGAAACTCCCTTCAAGTGCCACAAGAAAAAAGGTAGACCAAGTGCCAAAAATATCCATTGGGCAATAGAGTCAGCTTGTAGAGTAGAGAAACAAATCCATCTCCCAAAAAATGAACAGAGAAACCAACAAAAACATGTCACAAAGGACCAAAATGAGCTAAAACAAAAAAGAAAAGAAACAAGCAACAAACTATACACTGTACAAAATATTATTACCTTGATTCTTGGGAATTAATCCAAGAAATGCTTCGAATGCCTGCCATTAATAGGAAGTTCGAGCTATTCACCATCCAAGTCCTTCAAGAAGAAGGTATGTTCACCAAATCTAATATCAATGGAGTAAGGGCTCATCCACAATGAGTCCAAATTTCCATGCTTTCCCTTACGTTCATGCTTATTATCCCATAACAACACGAGATGTCCAACATTGAAAGCTCTGGGAGTGACCTTCCTATGAAATATCTTCTTCAACTTGTCTCTGAAATTTACATGCCTCTAGTGGGATGCCCTCCTTTCTTCATCAAGCTCAACAATCTGGTTAATGCAAGCATCATAAGGAATTACTTCTTGATCCTCCAGTTGTTGAATGAACTAATATGAGGATAGTTGCATATGCAGGGGAAACAGGGCCTATGTTCCATACACCAACTCAAATGGAATTTTTCTAGTAACTCTCTTAATAGTGATTCTATCAACCCAAACAAAAAACTTCAAATATTCACCCCATTTTCTCTTATTCAACTCGAAGTTTCTTCTGATAATCTTCAGTAAATTTTTGTTACTAGGCTCAGCTTGTCCATTTCCTTGGGGATTGTAATTAGATGCATATATCAGGTTGATCCCATACTCTTTGCACATTTCCACCAGAGGTTTAGCCCTGAAACTCATGGAATTGTCAGCTACAATTTTGATTGACACTCCAAACCTACAAATGATGTGGTTTAACATAAAATCCATGACAATTTGGTGTGTTGCATTCTTAGTGGAGATTTCATCTACCCATTTAGTAAAGTAATCAGTGCCTACAAGAATCCACTTGTGGCCAAAACTTGAGGGGTCTGAAATCTCACCAATAAAATTCATTCCCCATTGCTTGAATGGAGCTTCAATTGATATAAGATGCAAAGGTAGGAGACCTAAAGCTTTTAGCCTTCTAGAGAAATGCTGACAACTCTCACATCTTCTAACTAACAAGGTTGTATCCTTGAAGAGAGTTGGCCACCAATAACCAACCCTCAGGATCTTGTGTGTTGTGACTCTTGCAGAAAAATGTCCCCCACAAACTCCTCCATGGAGATCAGTAAATATCTTTGGGGCTTCATCTTCAGTAATGCACCTTAAGAGGACTCCCTCTGGGTTTTTCCAAGCTAACCCATAATCATTAATGACATATTTCTAGGAAGCCAACCTAAGAGCTCTTTTCTAGTTCTTACTTAAATACTAAGGGCAATATAAGTGTTTGAGATAAAAAATCACATCCTTGTACCACTCAAAACTCATCAACCTTTTAAAAAAACCTGACCTTTCCTCTTCCACATCATTTACCTCAATAGTATGCAAGTTGCTATTAGCCATAAGCCTAGCCAAGCCCAAAGCTCTCACCAACTTCATGGTTTGGATATTCATATCATATTCTTGCAACTTGTTCACCCATCTACATATTTTTCTTAAGAATTCCATCTATGATAATATGTCCTTCACCATGGTGTGGGGAACATAATTAACCACTTTAAAACTTAGAATGTAAGGCCTAAAAACCTTTGTTGCATTTACCAAGGAAAATGTTTGCTTCTCCATAATAGTGTATTTCAGCTCAACCCCCTGTAAGGCCTTACTGAAAAAGGCAATTGGCCTCTCAGCCCCTTCATCATCCTTTTATAGCAGAACAAGAAATAGTGTTCTCTGAAGAAAAGGAAAATAGTTGGAAAGGCTTATTATAGTCTGGAGCTACTAAAACAGGGGCATGCTTTAATGCCTCCTTAATCCCATTGAAATCTTGGATGGTAGCCTCCTCCCATTTGATGACCTAGTCCTTATTTAGCATGGAAGTGATTGGAATTTTCAACTCAGAAAAGTTTGATATTAATCTTCTGATGAAGTTTATCTACCCAAAGAAATACCGAATTCCTATATTGGTTCTTGGAATAGGGACCTTGCTGATGGCCTCTACCCTCTCTGGATCAATCATCACCCCTTCTTCTGACACAATGTGAACAACCGAATTTGCCTTTTGCACTCCAAAATGGTACTTATTTGGATTGAGTGAGATGCCATATTCTCTACATCTTATCAGCATCTTTTCCAAGTGTAGCAAGTGATCACCTCTCTTTCTTGAAAACATAATTACATCATCTTGGTAAACAACAATAAACTCATTGATGTAACTAGAAAAAGCAACATCCATTTCTCTTTGAAAGGTGGCTCCAACATTCATCAGACCAAAGGGCATCCTGACATATACATAAGTCCCCCAAGGAGTAGTAAAGTATGTCTTGATCCTTTCTGATTCCTTCACCACAACTTGGTTATAACCAGAGATACCATCTAAGGTGGAAAGTAAGTCAGAACCAGTCACTAATTGCGGCATGTTTTCCATATTTTGCAAAGGACAATTATCCTTGATTGATGCTCTGTTTAGATTCCTGAAGTCTTCACACAGCCTGATGTCACCAATTTTCTTTCTAATTGGTACCAGGTTTACAACCCAAGAAGAATATCTTGTAGACTGAATAATACCTCCATCTCTCAGTTTCTTTAGTTCTTCTTGCATTTTGAGAGATAAGAGTGGATTGATTGACCTCTGTTTCTACCTAAATGGCTTTGAATTAGACCCCAAGGGCGTCTCATGTTGAAACAGATCCTCTCTTTATGCTTTTAATTCAGAATAGGTCGAAGCCATGCAATCTTGGTATTTTTTAAACAATTGGATGTATGATTGCTTCTCCTCTTTGCTGAGATTGCTTCCTAACCAAACTTTTCTTTGTTTTTCATTTGTACCAAGATCATGCTACTCAACATCCCTTGAGGCTGCCATATGACTATTAATAATGTAATCATCATTATCAAAATTGGAGTCAAGAGAAACCAACCCTCTAGGAATCGTATTAGTCTTTAGCTGAATGATGCACTTACCAAACAATGTTTCCTTCCCCTTTGTTACACACACCATTCACTCCCAATCAATGCATTGATCAACAAACTCTCCCTTGTTCTATAGAAATCTTCTTATCTGAGCATCATCATCAAAAACTTGTTAGTGTTTAACATTGTCAGGGACAGAGGGTGTTGTCAATACCTCAACACCATAATCACAATATGGGGACATTGTACACTTGTTAAACTGAGACCCCAAAACTGTAAGTTTTTTTGCCAAATCACTGAACTTTCTGTCATGGCACATAATGTTGAATGAGTTAAACATCTCAAGAAGATCCCAAACTACATGCTTATATTGTTTTATTGGCTAATTTTTGTGGCATACTATTTTCTTACATACTTTACAGTTAATTTTGAGTCTCCTTTGACAATGATGTCTTTCAAACAATATTTCCAAGCAATTCTTAAACCTAACAACAATGCCTCATACTCAACAATGTTGTTAGTGCACTCAAATTTGAGTTTGAAGGAAAATAAAAACTTTTCCTGACCTGGAGAATGCAGAATAACACCAGCACCATTTCAAAACTTGGAGGAATCTCCATCAAACAATAAAGTCCAAGGAGATCCCACTTATTCAAGACACCTGTATTCTTCAAGCCTGTGCTCCATTCCATCAGCAAATCCTACCAAGTTATCATCATCAACATTTTTGTATAATACTTCATAGGATGCATTGTTAGGATCCTCAATAAGGTGTAACATCTTCTTTTCCCCATATAACCCTACAAGGCTACCCTCAATTGGGATATTAGCATAAGAAATATCCATTTGGACACTCCCCCTAACAATTGCAATCCATTTTCTAGATAACAACATACCCCATTTGGGTGGACAATCAATAATGACTACATCAAGCTTTAGGTTCTTACCTGGGTACGCTGCAAGTTGCACCACCAAACCTTTCACACATTCCACCACTGGAACCTCTCTAGAGTCCATATCAGTACACTTCTCATATGTTGTTATTACCTTGATACCTAATTCATTCAAGACCTCAAGAGGCATCATTACATGAAGCTCCAAAATCAAACATATAGTTATGTAACAATAATCTGTCCTTTATGATCAAAGTCATGAAGAACAGATCCACATTTTTCTGAGACTCCACCAAGGACGTCCCCAAATAAACCTCAGGTGGTTCACTTAGTTCCTCCAACACTGTTGGCATCTCTAACTCTTTAATGAATAGTGGAGACTCCATAATGTTTATATTTCTACATAGGGTAGTCTTCTCTTCATTCAGTCCCAAGTATTCAAATTCCTTTTTCTTGTGCTCAAGGATCCTAAGTAGCTCAACAATTGGAATAGAGACTTTGATTTGACTCAAGACTTGGGAAATATCATATGGGATAGACTTTGGTAACGCAACATTGGATGGAAAGTTGACATAGTCATTAGATGACAAAGGAATTTTGACAGCTTGGGCATGAGGAAGGGTATGATTTTTGTTTGGGATAACAGGGCACTTGGCATATGCATCTTTCTTAGGGGCCTCTTTAGGAATATTTGAAAGTAATTGGGTATTTGGTTTTTCTTGAGGCCCTGCACCTTTGACGAACCTACTTCTTGTGTTATGCTCCTTTTCTTGAGCCACAACATCATTCATCAATAATTGTCTATCCTCCTCAGATGGGATTCCTCCATCATACTTCTTTATCATTAAAGCCCTTAAATATTCAAAGTCATTATTGGGCAGTTCAAAATCTTGTACAGTATCCAATTATAAAGTATGAGAGGAAGGAAGAATAGGTACCTAGTGGATGCAATCCCAAAAATTAACAACAATTCTAGCAGTTATCACCTCAGTTGAAGTTGCCCCTTATGAGCTCGTGGAGCAAGCCATCATGAAGAGATCATCATCAGCTTCTTCTTCTTCTTTCTGATCTTATTCAAAAGGAGCATGGGGCATGAAACATTTTCCATACCAATCAATGACCTTTGTTTCTTCCACAACAACAACTCTGGTATCCAAAGGGTCAGGTAACATTCTATTTTCCATATTCTGGGACTATTTATTTTCAAATCCAATAGGTCCCTTGCCTTTGTCATCAAATATTTGTTGATTTGTAAACCTGTCTTGGATTTTTTACTTTTGTTGACCTTGTGAACTCTCCTCAATTCCCTTTTCTACCCAGCCTAATTTGTATGATATTTATTTGACAGCCCTTGCCAAATTTTTCAAAAATTCTTCCAAATCAGCAACCTTTCTTTCCTAAAGCTTTTCTCGATTAATCAGCTTGACACCCTCCCTTTTTTGAGTATTTCCAATTGCGTTGATGTTATTCTCTATTTGCAGAGCCATGGTGATGGCCTGCCTCAAATTGGTAGGGTTCTTTTCCCTCAAGCAATAAGAAACCTTTTTATCAAATGCATCTAATTATTTGATTAAACATTATTCATCACATGGCCTTAAGATAACAGAAAATCTCCTCAAGGTCTTGTTAAACCTTGTGTTGAAATCATGTACTGATTCATTAGGATTCATCTTGATGTTTTCAAATTCTGATTGAAGAAACCTAGGGTCAGTTCTATCACCATACTGCAATATAAATGCATTGTTCATCCCTGTCCAAGAATCAATGGAATTATATGGAAAATATTTATACCATTCCCTTTCATCCTCTTCCAAAGTGTGAACAAACAATTTGATGTATACATCTTCAAACTCAATCTAAAAGTCTTCCATCATGTTGATAAAAAGCTTTAAATGTTGAACACCAATTATAACATTATTTCCTAGGAACTTTGGTAGTCTACTCCTTACATCTTGAGGAACTGCACTTAGATAACCAACCATTCCCACAAACTTTATAGGCCCAAAGGTATTTACAACAAATGGAGGTCTAGGTGGGGTATGTGGCATGTTGATTCGAGGAGGTTACCTTGGGGGAGAGACAAACTAATAAGGAGTAGGGGGTTTTTTAAATACAGTAGTATAACCTTCAAAATGGATATCCCTTAAAGGCCTTGTTTCCTGGAAAACCCTATATATTTCTGAAAAGATAGGGGCAAAATGAGAAGAAAACTTTTCAAAATAAAATGAAGTCCCTTATCCAATTGGAGAATTCAATTCCACAAAGAAACTACCTGATTCAGAATTTCTTGAATGGAAGTATTCAATGATAAGACGATCACTCTTGGTAATAGGGATATCTCTTCTTCACTGCTAATCTCCCACAACTCTCTAGGCTCTTCTTCATTCTGAATTTTTTTTTCCTAGCTCTAGAAATAGTGTCCTAGTAGGATCCTTAGAGAAGAAAGATATTCTTCCTTCCAGTTTTTCAAATATTAGTAACAAATCTTATTTTGAAATTTTTTTAAGACACTGGTACTTATAATAATCAAATCAATAGGGATTTGCCACTAAGGATTTCCACCTTAGTTGTGTAAATGCACTAAAATATTATGTTTAAAATTTTTGTCAGCACTAGAAACTTGAAATGAAAGAACTGAATATCCTTTACCAAAATTTATCAGTGAATACTACTGCAAAAAACTCGTGGAGACTGAAAAATTTGCATAAAACACTTGTAACTTGAAAATTCTTACATGCCTAAACATAGGATATGTTGAAGCAATATTATAGCACTTAGAGCATATAAGAAATGCTTATGAGGGTCTGAATATGAACTGTAATCACAAATTTCCCTGGAAACGATGCCAGAAGCATGTTGGTACCTAAACTTATTCTCCCTCAATGTATGAACAACATCACAAGTATTGACAGGAAGCTTAGAGACAGATACATCATAATGATTCATTTTGTAGCCAGGGATGGGATCTAACTTTCCTTTTGTTACTTAGATGTGGAGAAATGGGTAGCACCTTAAGAGGATTTCATCTATCCTCACTATTTTAGGTTGTGCCTTTAAACCAAGCTAAGAGAGCGCTTTTGTAGCATGTTGTTTATGGAGGAGATAGAGATATCCTTCCTAATAAAGCTATTAAGGAGACCTTGGAGAAAATATGATCAATACAACAAAATCTAACTCTCATGAGTTGTCACTTTAGATAGTGGAGATATTTTCTAGGAAAGGTTCAGGCTACTAAAGACATTTGGAATCCTTATTATTTCTGCATGTTTTGGTGATAGAAATTATGCATTTGTAAACACACAAGACATATAGGGTTAGTATAGGTAGGATTGGCTATTTTTAAATAATTTTTTTGGTGGGAGGTGAGGTAGGATGAACTTGATTTTCCAGATCCTTGAAAAATCTTACATAATGGAAAGCTAAAAAATAGAATGCCACAAAACAACTAAAATGTTTCTTTAACAATAATATGTGCTTCAATGGTAGCCTAGATTAGCAATTTTTCATACAATTTATGAGATTATAACACGAAGGATCAAGTTATAAAACTCCAAAAAGCATCAAGATCTAAGCCCAATCATGCCTGAGGTACACCCAAAGGCTTAAAGACAATTTTTGTCAACAGATGAAAGAAAAGTGATTTTAAATCGTTTATTTCACTCCCAAATGAAAGATCTTCTGAGAAATGAAATTACAGATTCCACCAAACTATCACAGGGATTGAGACTTGTGTTATTGAGATAGATTTTGATACTAGATTGCAACAAGAACAAGAAAAACTATTTGCAGACATTAGGAAATAAACAAACACATTTTGTTTAAGATCAACACAGAATAACTCGAGTTTGATTAAATTTATCAGCAGGGGAAAGTTTCTATAAAAATCTAAGAGCTTGTCAATGGTTTTACACTCACAACCATCTTGACTCAATCAAATTCAATACAAAATAGATATACAAGCTTCTCAAATGACTTCTTAAAAAAATATGGGCTCTATCAAGATTTTCTTTTAGAAAAATCATCTCTGACTGCTAACACTCCAACCATTTACATGATAAATTTGTGCCATTTATAACATTTTACCACAAAGTTTTACCCCCAAAAATATAGACATTGAGTGCCACCATTGTTTGTCATGATTATGATCGAGATTCCCAAAATCAAATCTACAAAAAGTCACCAGGTGCTTAGGGAGCAAATCTCTTCGAATATCTCCCACATTCAACCCCTTCCTCTTGAAAATAACTCTTCCTTCAATTCTCCAACGAATTCTACCCATAATTTGTCAAATCTAGCTCCTTGCATGCTCGAGAGAAGAAAAATAGAAAATCCAATCGATTTTGATAGTCAGACCATTTTAATGGTTAAAGGCATCTCCAAAATTTCCCCACCAAACTCAGATATCAACATTAACTCTCCTCTCTATTTGGCATGTAGGAAATACTAAGAAATCATGAAGAATCGCACTTCTAGAAGCTTTTCAGTAAAAATGGGGGGAAATTCAGATTCAAACACATAGCTTCCATTGATCTTTACTTTGAAATTGGGTTGTCCACATGGAAGATTCAATTTAAAACGGACTCGGGGTTTCCCTTTAACTTTTCATAACCTTTTGAAAAAAAGGGAAAAATTTCCCATTTTTTTCTGCACCTCTGCCTTTGAGAAATGATCCTGACATGTGTCCCAAGGTGGGTCGCAAAGGAACCATGGAAAAATTCTACTATTTCACCTCCTTTTTGGAAAAGATATTTTTTTCCAAGTTTTTCCTGCATCTCTGCCCTTGAGAAATTCCTCTGATGTGGGTTCCAGCAGAAGCATACTTCCTTCTATACTTTTAACCCCTTTTTCCCAAAAGGAAAATTTTCCAAATTTCTCCTGAGAGTCCGCACCTTCATCGTTGACTTTGAAACAAAATTTGACTAATCGTTTGTCGGGCTTGCGGGCCATTTTTTATATTTTAACCATTTTGAGCATAAGAAGCAAAAAATATAAGTTTCCCCCGATGGTCTACTTCTCTGCCCCTTTTGACTTGTCAAATTGCGACATGTCATAATGCCACATCTTTAAATGTTCCCCAAAAACTGAGACTTTGAATGAGCATGGGATCACCACGTGTCTTAGCCCGAAAAAATTTCTCTGAAGGCTTAAAGCTCAGCAGAAGGCACCACGTGTTAGGATTCAAGGAAGTATCCTTTGGTTGTTGAAAATTCCAAGTGAAATGCAAAGTTAGTGGAGTCCTCCAAGTGTCCTCATGGCACTTCTTTAAAATAAAACTCAATGGCTGGTCCCCAAACATGTGTGCTTCCTCCATGTGTCCCAAACCTCCCAAAACCTTTTAAAAAGTCTAAGCATGTAGAGTCCCGGTGGAAACCTCCATGTGTCTCCATGGTGAAATTTCACAATGGTGCCCAAATTTGAGACCCTGAATGAGTGCGGGCTCACCACGTGTCCCTATACCAAAAAACTATATAAAATTTAGCTAAGTCTAGGCAAAGCACCGAAAACCTCCACGTGTCCTCCAGGCGCAATTTCACAATGGTGCCCAAATTTGAGACCCTGAATGAGTGTGGGCTCACCATGTGTCCCTGTCCCACCAAACTGCATAAAATTTATCTAAGTCTGAGAAAAGTAGCAGAAACCTCCATGTGTCCTCCCAGCACTACTTCAAGGCCAAACAGAAAAGTAAATCTTCAAATGAGCATCATTCCTCCACGTGGAGAAATTTTAAGTTGAGGCTTTTCATAGAATTTTTTAAGTCCCTAGCCAAGCCGCGTCCAACCAAAAGAGGCCACATTTCCTGTTGATACAAAGATGTAAATTTGACCAAGAGAAAATGCCTGTCAAACCATAAAATGTAGAAAACTGACCATTTGAGGCTGGAGATGAAATTTTCTCCAAGGATAAAGAATTCAGGAATGTTACAAGGCTCAAATATGTTCCTAAAAGTTACATTTATTCATTTTTTGTTAAGTATTTAGGGAAAAAATGACAAGGAAAAGAAATCTTGACTGTGGAAGATAGAAACAATGGGAGGGCCTCAGGTTTTTAGATGAATATAGAATGGGAGACCCAAATTACAAACCTTTTCCAAAGGAATAAAAAAACAAGGAGTAAACCATGGATCCATAAGTGGTTTTTGACCTGGGAATGAGTTGAAAATGGCAATAAAAAAGGAAGGCAGAGCCCTCTTAGGCACAACACAGGGAAATAAAATGTGACAGAGGCTGTAAATCAATGAATTACAAAGGAAAAATGGGGCAAGACTATTTTTGAGCACCAACATTGCCTCTGACTTAGGGATGGGCACTCCCTTCAAGTGCCACAAGAACAAAGGTAGACCCTAAATGAAAATTCCAAGCAAAATGCAAAGTGAACAGAGGCCTCCAAGTGTCCTCATGGCACATCTTTAAAATAAATCAAAGGCCGGTCCCCAAACATGTGTGGTTCCTCCATGTGTCCTAGATCTCCCAAAACCTTTTGAAAATTCTAAGTATGGAGAGTCCCGGCATAAACCTCCACGTGTCTCCATGGCACAATTTCACAATGGTTCCTAAATTTGAGACCCTGAATGAGCACGCTCACCACGTGTCCCTGTCCTACCAAACTGCATAAAATTTATCTAAGTCCAGGAAAAGTAGTGGAAGCCTCCATGTATCCTCCCTACACAATTTCATAATGGTGCCCAAATTTGAGACCCTGAATGAGCGCGAGATCACCACATGTCCCTATCCCACCAAACTACATATAATTTATCTAAGTCTGAGTAAAACAGTGGAAACCTCCATGTGTCCTACCGGCACTACTTCAAGGCCAAACCAAAAATTAAATCTTCAAATGAGTGTCGTTCCTCCACGTGGACAAATTTTAAGTTGAGGCTTTTCATATAATTTTTGAAGTGCCCAACCAAGCCATGTCTAACAAAAAGAGGCCACATTTCTTGTTGATGCAAATATGTAAATTTGACAAGGAGAAAAGACTCGTCAAACCGTAAAATGTAGAAAAATGACCATTTGAGCTCAAAGATGAAATTTTCTCCAAGGATAAAGAATTCAAGAATGTTACAAGGCTCAAATACATTCCTCAGAGTTATATCCATTCATTTTTATTCAAGTATTTAGGGAAAAAATGACAAGGACAAGAAATCCAGACTATGGAAGATAGAAAAAATGGAAGGGCCTGAGTTTTTTAGATGAACAGAGAATGGGATACCCAGATTACAAACCTTTTCCATAGGAACAAAGAAATGAGGAGTAAATCATGGATCCATAAGTGATCTTCAACAAAAGAATGAATTCAAAATGGAAATAGAAAGGAAGGAAAATCCCTCTTAGGCATAACATAGGTAAATAAAATGTGATAGAGGCCATAAATTAATGGATTGCAAAGGTAAAATGGGGCGAGACTATTTTTGAGCACCAACAGGCCCTTACTCCATTGACATTCAAGTTGGTGAACATACCTTCTTCTTGAAAGACTTGGATGGGGAATTTTTTTAATTACCTGTTAATGGCAGGCATTTGAAACATTTCCTTGATTGATTCCCAAGAATCAAAGTGAGCATCATTTGTATAGTTTATAGTTCATTGATTCTTTTCTGTCTTTTATGTTTTTTGCTCGTTTTGGTCCTTGGTGACCTGGTGTAGCTGGTTTCTTAGTTAATTTTTAGGAGATCGTTCCCATTTTCTACTCTATAAGATGAATCCTTTGCCCAATGGATATTTTTGGCCCTTGGTATGTTATTTTTTTCTTGTGGCACTCACAAGGAGTGCCCATCCCCGAGCAAGAGCCGATGTTGGTGCTCAAATTAGTCTTGCCCCATTTTCCATTAAAATCCCTTAGTTTGTGGCCTCTATCACAAATATATCTCCCTGTGTTGTGTTTGAAAAGACTTTGTCCTCCATTTGGTTACCGTGATCAGTTCCTTCTTAGGTCAAGGATCACTTAAAGAACCAGAATTGTTTTATCATTTCTTTGTCCATATGAAGGATTCTAAAAATTGTGTGTAAAAATCAGGTTGTTCCTTTCTTTCTATTTTCCGCAGTCGGGAACTTTAGTCCTTGTCACTTTATCCCAAATACCTAGAGAAACATGAATAGATGTAGCTTGAAGGATTATGTTTGAACCTTCCAACATTTCTAGGTTCTCTTTCCTTGAAGAAAATTTCATCTCTGGGCTCGAACAGTGGTTTTCCTACATTTTTATGGTTCGACGGGTGAGTTTTTCGCATCAAATTTTCACGTTTGCATCAGTAGAAATGTGGCCCTTTTTGGTTAGATATGACTTAGTGGGGAACTCATTTTTTTTTGGCTCGCCATAACCCAAAGATTGTCCATGTAAAGGAATGAAACTTGTTTGAAGATTCTCCTTTTTGTTTAGCCTTGGAGTTGTGTCGGGAGGACATGTGGAGGATTCTACTAATTTTCTCAGACTTAGACAAATTTTTCATGCAGCTAGTACATGTTTTGGTAGGACAGGTACACATGGTGATCCTACACTCTTTCAAGGTCTCCTCTCTCGGGCAACATCTAGAAATTACACCATGGAGACATGTGGAGGCTTCCACCAGGTCTTCCCATACTTAGAATTTTTGAAACAATTTTGAGAGCCTGGGACATGTGGAGGGACCGTGCATGTTTGGGGAACAACCCTTGAGTTTTATTTTAAAGAAGTGTTAGGAGGACACTTGGAGGCTTCCGCTCACTTTATCTTTTGCTTGTACTTTTCAACGGCCAAAGGAGACTTCCTCAGACCTTAGACACATGGTGCCTTCTACTAAGTGTTCAAGTTTTAATAGATTCTGCTAGGCTAGGACAGGTGGTGAGTTAGTGATCATTTAGGGTATCTACTTTTATGGACCATCTCGAGATGTGCCATTTAGACGCATGGTAGTTTGAAAATTCAAAAGGTGGGGAAGCGGACTGTCGGAGGCAGCTTGGATTTTTTGCCTCTTATTGTCAAAAAGGCTAAAATCATCTTAATGACCCACAATCCCAATAGAGTATAGTCAAAATTTTCTTTAAAGGTCAACGACGGAGGTGCGTACTTTTGGTGGAAATTCGAAAAAATTTTTTTTTTTGAAAAAAGGGGTTAAAGTGTAGAAAGAAAGTGCATTTATGCTGGGATCCACATTTTGACACGTGTCTAGCCCATTTTTCAAAGGCGGAGGGGTGGAGGAAGATAAGAAAATTTTACATTTTTTCATAAAGTTGTAAAAGGTAAAATGGAACCCCTAGGCCAATTTTGAACTCGGATCTCCCACGTGGACGGTCAAATTTCAAAAGGGAAATAGACTGCGACTGTGCATATGTATCTAATTTTTCTGCCATTTTTACTCTAAAGCTCCTGGAGATGTGAGTCTTCATGATTTCTTGATGTCTCCTACACAGCAAACAAAGAGGAGAGTTAATTTGATATCTAAATTTGGTGGGGAAGATCTGGAAACATCTTTTACCATTAAGATGTGATTTGGCTATTGGTATCGATATGATTTTCTAATCTTTCCTTCTTTTGCATGCAAAGAACCCGATTTGATAGAGTAGAAGTGGAAGTGGTTAGCATATAAGATGAAGAGTGATCTACCAGATGAAATAATTGAATGCTAGAAATATTCGAAGATATTTTCCCTCTGAGCATCTGACAACTTTTTTACAAATCTGATTCTGGGAATCACGATTGAGATCATAACAAGCAATGGTACATTGAATTTTTTTGTTTTTGGGGGAAAACATTTGTGGTGGAAAATTTTATAAATTGAATGAATTGTTCATGTAAATGGTTAAAGTGTTAGAGGTTGGGATCTAGTTTCTAAAAGAAAAGTTTGATAGATCCCATCTTTCTGAGAAATCCTCTGAGAAACCTGTTTAGTTTTTTGTGTTAAATTTGATCGTGTCAATGTGGTTGTAAGTGTACAACCATTGACAAGCTCTGAGATTGTTCTAGAAACTTTCCCTTGTTGATGAATTTAGTCAAATTTTAATTAATCTATATTGATTTTGGAAAAATTGTGTCTTCTTCATTTATGAATGTCTGTAAATAGTTTTTCTTGTTCCCGTTGCAATCTTACATTAAAATCTGTGTGAATCACACAAGATCTTATCCTTGTGATAGTTTGGTGGAATTTTCAATTTCATTTATTAGAAGAGATTTCATTTGATAGTGAAATAAAAAAATTTAAAATCACTTTACTTCTAGCATGATTATAATATTGATTGTTAGCTTTGATGGTATCTTAGGCGTGATAAAATAGAGGATGATATTGTTCAATTAAGTCTTTTAATTTGATCCTTAATTTTGGATTCTTAAAGTTTGTTATAAAACGTGCTAATCTGGGCCTCCACTGAAGCACAAGTTCTTGTTAAAGGAACATTCTTGTTGTACTGAAGCATTATGTTGATCAAGCCTTCCATTTTTGTAGAAGATCTCAAATATATGGCGAATCAAGTTCATTATGCCTCCCCTCCGACAAAAAAATTCATGAAAAAAGAACAACCAATATTACACATACTACCCCTGTTTTTCCTATTTGTGTAAAAATTCATAGTTTCTATTACCAAAACATACAGAACCATTGAGGTTTTTCATTGTCTTTAGTAGCCTCAACCTTGCTTCGAAAAAATATCCATTATCTAGAGTGACAACTCGTGAGAGTTAGGTTTTGTTGTATTGATCATATTTTCTTCAAGGTCTTCTAAATAACTTCACAAGGAAGGACATCTGCATATCCTCTACAAATAACAGGCTACAAAAGGGTCCTCTCACCCTAGTTGAAAGGAACAACCAGAAATTAGTGGGGATAGATCAAATCCTCTTGATGGTGCTACCCATTTCTTCACATCTGAGTGAGAAAGAGAAAGCTGAATTTCTTCCCCGACTACAAAACAACACACTACATGATCTGTTTACCTCTAAGCTTCCTATCAAATCTATGATGCTTCTCAAATTCTGAGGGAGAATCAATTTTGGTACCAAAAATAGGTTCAACTAGTGTTAAAGATTGATAAGATGATGACTCAAGAGATGATGTAAATTTGGATTTAGATGTCTCGTGAGTGGAAGAAGATGTATATTTGGGATGGGTTTGCATTGGTTCTCCCATAAGAGAAAATAGTGCTAGTAGATAAAGAGGATCACATAGCCAGTCAATGGATTGTGATGTGGGGGTGAACTTGAATAATTGATTAGAGGAATTTTGAGTTGCATAGATCTTCAAATGAGGAATATTTTGTTGAGGAGACTTATAAAGGAGGTCCTGTGAAGAAAGGGAGGACCGTGACTCAAGATTCGAATTACATGTTTGATTGGGATAATTTGTAATAACATGGGTTTTCAAAGGAGGAAGATTTCATTGAGGCAATTGATAAATGGAGTTCTACAAAGAAAGGGAGGACCAAGACATAGGAGTCAAATCAGAATAATGATGGGGATAATTTGTGGCGATGCACGTCCCTAAAGAATGAGAATTTTTTTTAGGTAATTGATTAATCCCTAGAAGAAATTTGATTGGATGAGACTAAAAAGACTGAGATTAATTTGAAATATTTTTTTTAGTAGAATCATTATAAGATTTAGAGGAATTAAAAGAATAGTTTGGATAAGAATAAGAAGAATAACATGAATTAGAAGCCTCAGAATCATACCACTAAATATGAGATGAAGTTAGCGAAAGGAGTAATCAAACAGGTTTTCCAACATGAAGAACAAAATGAGGTTTAGTCATGATAGGTGTATTGTGACATGAATGGCTTAACATAGGTTTCTTATTTTCATAAGTTTTAGGAATAGTGCGATAGTCAATCATTGTGGGCATCTTTGGGTCATAATTCCTAGAGCGAGATAGTCTGATATAGCCTCTTCAAAGGGAAGGAAGTTCCATGTCGATTTGCACAACATAATGGAAATCAACTAGACACTTCATAAGTATGGAGATGCTTGTGTGATTTTCCAAGGAAGATCTAAGGAAAACACACATAGTAATGACACAATTTTGGTAATCCAACAAGGTTTAGACAACAAGATGCATGTGTAAATGTAAAAATGGTTGATCAAAATTTAGCAACACGAATGATACAAAGGAAAAGTTCCTAATGTTCAATTTGATTCAATATTTTATTGATAGGAAATGCTTTTACTAAGGTTTAGACCCTAGTGTCTTGGATGTAATTCTTGTAATTTAGGTGAATTTTTTTACAAATATTTTTTTATAATGTGATTAAGGATTCAAAAAACCTAAGTAAAATGTATGAAAATTGTCAAGGTTGCAAAATAATGTCAACAAATGTCAAAAAATAATGAATCAATACATCAAAGGATAGTTTTAGAAAACAAGTGTAAAAGATGGATAATCACAAGGAACAATCATGGAATATTGGTAAAGAAATCCAATCTACAAGGAAATACTCCCTATGGAATTTTTTTTCAATAGTAGTTCGACACAAGATGATCAACACAATGACAATACTTAAGTCAAGTTTATGATAAACAAGGCGTAAGTATTAGCAATGGGTTGATGCTTCTTATGATCAAAGTATACTATAACTAGTTTTAAACACAAAAAATGCCTAAATCCCAAAAATTTTAAGGTAGAGGTGCGAACAACACAACAATACCACTTAGATACGTTAACCAAGATTTGCGTAAAAGAAAGATATTAGTATCAAAATAGTGTTGATACAACACAAAAATGTAACAACAACACTTTTCAAGGTTGAGGTAATGTTTGAAAAAGAAAAGGCCAAAGTATACCAAGAAATTGTTAAGATGCAAGTAACATAATGGTACAATCTAGACACTTAGAAATATTTTATGAGAAGCAGGATGTAAGTATTGAAATTGTATCAAGGCAATGTGAAAAAACGTAACAATTCAAGGGAAGATCGTTGATGAATCAAGCTTAACGAATATTAAAATATTGATGTGGGTCTCAAGATCAAATCACTATCAAAATAAGAAGACTTACCAAAACACTTTCAATGTTTACCATCCAGACTCAAGCAAGGATGAATGTAGATGGGTGAAAAAGTGGTGGACACAATCAATTAATAGAAAGCATATGTTTCTTCTTTTTGATCAAAAATATCAACAAGAGAGTAAAGGATTATATCAAGTGGGGGTGAAAAATACTTGGCGTCACTTCAATAATTTTTATCCTTATCTTATGGTGAGTGGAAAACTATGAAAAAGTTACATTTCAAAAATTTCGTGATGAATAATGGTTGGCTAAAACTTTAATGGACTCTCCCCTTGTTCGACTAATAAGGTTTTGACTCCAAAAAATTTCTTTCTTCACGAGAGATATTTGAAACATGATTTCCTTTGAGTCGGCAAGTTGGCTCCAAGAATAAATTGATTCTTAATTCGTTCACTCTCTAGGTGTTACAAAATATATCTACGAGTGCGGTTTGCCAAGGAAGTCGCATTGAATAAACCTTGGAGTATCCCATCTTTACTTTTACCCCTCTAATACAAAGAACAATAAATTCCTTTAGTTGTATCTCACTAGGGAAATTTGAAGAAATTTTTGAGGCTATTATTAGAAGTGTATATTAGAAAAATAGGTAAGCAGAGTGCTTCCTAGTTTACCCAAAAGGTTCCCTCTTGTTTGGCCAAGGGAAATTTTCACAGTTCAAAGTAGACGAGCCGTAGCTGTTAACTGAACCTGCAAATAGAATTGTTTGAATGTGGTGTTTTTTTTAATCTTTTAACTTAGTGTGGTTTTTTACACCATTTAAAACCTCTAACAATATATATTGGTACTGGTGTAGATCTTGATTATTTGACAAGTGAATTTATGTCATGTACATGAAGTATTAGTAGTTCTCCAATAATATAAAATCATCATTAAAGAGGTTTTAAGTCTTGTTTTAGATTTCTAAGATCACCTAAAAGGTGTGAGGTAAGAACATACACAACACAAAAACCCAACTATAGCAAAAATGGGAAACACTTGTGAAATCAAATGACAAGGAAACTCATTTTATCCAATTTTTTGTTCATTCCCTTAACCAATAATTTTAATGAAGTGTTTTTAAAGCAATTTTAAACAAGACTTAGAGGTATTTATGATTCCCAAGATCACCTAAAAGGTTCAAGGGAAGATCATACTTAAATCTTAGTATTATAAAGTGAAAGAAAAACCTTTATTAAAATAAATTAAGTAATTTAGTGAAGCAGTAATTCTAAACTACCTGCAAAAAAAAGTTATCACAAAACACCTGTAAAAGATGTTTGAAATATTAAATACAAAATTTTACTAATAATTTGTATATGTTTAAAAATGACTAGTTTTCTAATAATGGAAACCATAAATTGTTTATTTATCAAAATCCTAATCTTATGTTTCCATTGAGATGTTCTCTTCAATACATTTCCAATGCGAAAACAATGGAATCGTTTTGAGTTTGGGAGAAAAAAGTTATGGCCTTCAGAAGATAGGTTATGCATAAGGTTTAATGGTTACACCACCCTAATCACATATACGTGCCCCTGATGACATATACACGCCCTTGAAAATATATGCATGCCCTTGATGACATATACACACCCCTAATGACATATACACAACTATGAGAAAATCAAAGTAGATAGTGCAACACCTATGCGCCCAGAATGACATATACACACCCTTAATGACATATACACACCCTCGATGACATATACATTCCCCTAATGACATATCCGCTTCTCTAATAAAAATAAAGAATATACTGCAATACCTACATACCCATTATGACATATACACACCCTTAATGACATATAGGATCCCCTAAACAAATATAAATGGATTTGAGGGTGCGCTAGTGTATTTTTCCTATGTGACATCATGAACAAGTGAATCTAGCATAGGAAAATTTAAAAGGGTCAAATGTTTTTCATCCTAACCCAAAATTGGCAATAAACCATCACTTTTAAAGCTATAAATGAGACTCAACATTTGAAAACTTAAGAAAATACATCAAGGAATGTAAGTTATTTAGCATGTGCATAGTAAGGGTTAAGCAAAATTGAAAAACACAACAAAAATTGAAATCAAATGTGAAGAAATAAGGATCCATCCCACCAGGTGTGTGGAATGTGAACATATATAAATTTTCCATGTTAAATTAAGAAAAAAAAAACCTAGTAACTTCTAAGAATAATCAAACCTACTCTAGAACCATCTGTTGGTATCCAAATTTGTTCTCCCTTTCAAGCTAGGAAACATCACAAATTGGGCACAAAATTAGAGACATATAGATCATAATATATGTCATTTTGTAGCCGAGGATGAGATCTAACTGACCCTTTGTCACCCATATTTATGGAGATATGGATAGCACCTTCAAGAGGATTTGACCTATCCTCACTGCTTTCGGCTGTCCCTTTTGACTAGGGTGAGAGGACCCTTAGTGTAACCTCTGTTTGATGAAGGAAATGAAGATATCCTTCTTTTGCACAAATTTTATGAAGAAAACCTTTGAAAAATATGGTCAATAGACCATAATTTAACTCTCTATATTTCTCACTTCTAAAATATGGAGATACTTTCAACACAAGGCTAAGGTTACAGAAGACATTATTAAATTGTGATTGTTCTACATATTTTAGTAAATATATTTTGTTCCTTTGTGGATATGCAGGGTAAACAGGGGTGGTTTAGGATGGATTCATCATTTTTTAATGATTTTGGTGGGAGATTAAGTAGGATAAAGCTGATTATACTAGATCTTGGAGAAACTTTACAATAATGGACAACTCAACAACAAAAAGATTTAGAATAGTTAAGATGTTCCTTCAACCAGAAGGTTGGCTTCAATGGAGGTCCAGATCATCATGTTTTCACATAGTATTTGAGAATATACCATGAATGATCAAGTTAGAAGACTCAATTAAACACCAAAATATCATATCAATCATGCCTTAGGTACACCCAAAGACTTACACACAATCTTTATCAACAAATGATAGTGGAGTGATTTTAATTTTTTTTAAATCATCACAAGATGAAGGCTATTCTTGAAATGAAATCGAAAATTCTACTAAATTATCATAGGGACAAGATCCTATGTGATTTCACAAATATTTCAATGTAAGATTGCAATAGGAACAAGTTAAACTACTTGTAGAAATTTTGAATAAAAGCAGACACTAATTGCTCCAAGATTGACAAAAAATAATTTCAAAATTTCTTAGATTCATCAACAGTGGAATTCTTCTAAAGCAATCTTAGAGCTCTTTAATGGCTATACATCTACAACGAACTTGACATAATAGAAAATCTAACATACAATAAATTAATAGGTTATCTCGGATAGGTATCTCAGGAAGACAAATTTTCTCAAAAAATTTCTTAAGAATTCAACCCCCGAGCTTTTGCAAGAGTATTCTCATTTCCTTTATACATTTCACTCACTCACTCATCCTAAATATTCCCCCCAAGAAGAAGAATATTCGAGGGACCTTTACTTGTTACCAATTTTCTTCACAAATCAATGTTTAACAAATTAACATCTGCAAGTTGCTAGGTGGACCAATTATGAATTGATCATGTTTCTTAGGCCCTCGACCAATGAATAGGATGCCTTGTCACAAATTTTTGGTAGTCCTTTTAATCATTTTGTTTCTATCATGCAAGAAATCCCCATTTTAATCATTATCTTGAGGATCTATGCATCTGGATTTGATAGGTAATATTTTTCACTCTCAAGGCAACACCTTTTTCATCTTTTACACCTACAACCTCCATCATTTCATCCTTTTCCCTCTCTTTCCTCTACAATTCTTCCTTGTATCCATCTTCTCTACTAGTTTTCCATTTTTTCAAGTTCCCAAGAAATTACAACCTCAAACTATCGACCATAACAATCCTTGGAATCACAAATTAAGTTTTGAATCCATTCAATGGCACTTTTCAGACAAAAACGAAAAGGAATTTCATCAAAAAATGATGAAAAACAGTGCGTATTCACATCTCCAGGAGTCTTGGAGCAATAATGAAGGTGAAACAGACATAATGCACATCAACAATTTTCTTTTCCGCTTCTCTACTTTATATTATATCCATCCACGTGTTCCCTTGGCACAACTACAAAGGAAAATTACAAGGGAAGGTATCCAAACAAGCGTGGTCCTTCCACATTCCCTAGGCCCAGGAAAAATGTCTTCTGGCCTTTGAAAAAGTCTCAGTAAAAAGGAGCTAGGGAAAGCCTCCACGTGTCTCTTTGGTGCACATTTGGTATGGTGCCCAAAAGAGTATTCCTCAAACAAGTGCGGGATCAGTAGGTGTTTCAGTCTAGTAGAGTTGTTAAAAAAGTTGAAGGATCAGTGGAAGGCACCATGTGTCTAGGGTCCAAGACAATTCTCCTTGGCCGTTGAAAATTCCAAGCACTTGGGTAGAATGAGTGGAAGCCTCCAAGTGTCCTCCTAGATCTTCTTCAAAATAAAACTTAGGGGCTGGTCCCCAAACAACCGCGGTCCCTCCATGTGTCCCAGGCATTTCAAAATTTCTTTGAAAATTTTAAGTATAGAGTGAAGCCAGTTGAAGCCTCCGCATGTCTCCCTGTTGCAATTGTTAAGGAGGGACCCTGAGGTAAATCCTTAAATGAGTGCATTTCTTCCACATGTCCATGGTCTTCTAAAACTATACCATCCGCATGAAAAATTTGTCCAAGTATGTGAAAGGCAGCGGAAACCTCCATGTGTCTCCCCGGCGCAACTCCAAGGGCAAACCAAAAGGTGAATTTTTAGATGAGTGTCGGCCCTCCACGTGGACAAGCTTTGAGTTTTATTAGGCCTTAGAGTTTTCAAAGTGCCTCACCGAGCCGCATCCAACCAGAAAGGGAAACGTTTCCATAGATGCTCAGATGTAAATTTGACGAGGAAAAACACACCTGTCAAACCGTAAAATGAAGGAAAAACACCATTTGAGCCCAGAAATTAATCTTTCTTTCAAGAAGAAGAATTTGGAAATGATATAAGTCTCAAATATGATCCATTGAACCACATCCAATCATGTCTCCAAAAATTTTTGGGACAAAAATTAAAGGGATAACAAAACATGATTGTGGAAAACGAAAGGAAAGGAAAAAACTCAAGTTTTTGCCCAAGTTACAGATTCTTTCACATGGACATAGGAACAAAAAACAAATTCTGGACTTTTAAGTGATCCTCAACCAAGGAAGGGACTGATCATGGTAACCAAATGGAGGATAGAGTTTTTATGCATCAATATGGGGAGATAAGGAAAATGACAAAGCCCGGAAACTAATGAACTTTAAGGATAAATGGGGCAAGAAAAAATTGAGCACCAACATTGGCTTCGAATTGGGGGTGGGAAATCCTTATGAGTGCCACAAGAACAAAAATCAGACCAAGTGCCAAAAACAAACCATTTTTCAATGGAGTCAAAGACTAATCTTGTAGAGAAGAGAAACCATAACCATCCTCATAAAAATGAACTGAAAAACCAGAAAAACCAGGTCTCCAAGGACTAGAATGAACAAAAACAAAAAAACAGAATGAAAACAAAGAACTATATACTATACAATGGAGTATACCTTGATTATGAGAAATCAATCAAGGAAATGTTTCAAATGCCTCCCATTAATAAGAAATTCAAGCAATTCCCCATCTAATTCTTTTAGGAACAAGGTATTTTCACAAATTCCAATGTCAATTGAATAAGGGCCCATCCACAATGCATCAAATTTATCATGCTATCCCTTATCTTCATGCATGTTATCCCATAATAGCACAATATCCAAAATGTTAAAAGATCTCGGAGTCACCTTCTTGTCAAATAACTTCTTCATCTTTTCTCTGAACTTCACATGCCTCTGATGGGATGCCCTTCTTTCTTCATCTAACTCAATAATCTGATTGATTCGAGCATCATATGGACTAACTTCCTGATCTTCATTTTTTTGAACAAACTGAAATGAAGAAAATTGCAAATGAAGGGGTAGCAAAGCTTGAGTTTCATATACCAACTTAAATGGGCTCTTACCAGTAGTTGTTTTGATAGTAATTATGTTATCTCAAACAAAAAAATTCAGTTTCTCACACCACTTCTTTTTGTTCAGCTCCAAGGTTCTTCTAATGATCTTAAACATTTTTTTATTACTAGACTCAACTTATCCATTTACTTAGGGATTGTAGTTAGAAGAATATGTCAAATTTATTCCATACTCTTTGCACATTGCCACCAAAGGTTTAGCACTCAAACTCATGCCATTGTAAACAAAAATCTTAATTGGCACTAAAAATTTGAATATGCTTTGATTAATCATGAAGTCCATGATGACTTGGTGTGTTGCTTTCTTGGTGGGGATTGCTTCCACCCACTTAGTGAAATACTCAGTGGCTACAAGGATCCATTTATGACCGGAACTGGAACGATCCAAAATTTCCCCAATGAAATCCATTATCCATTTTCTAAATTGGGCTTCAATTGACACATGTTGCAAAGGACAAGACCATGAAGCATTCATTCTTCCAGAAAATCTTTGGCAACTTTCACATTTCCTAATCAATAGAGTTGTATCTTTGAAAAGAGTTATCCACTAGTAACCATCCGTCAATATTCTATGTGTTGTAACTCTTCCAGTAAAATGTCCCTAACAAAATCCTCCATGGAGATCAAAAATTAGCTTTGGGGCTTCATCGTCAGTAATGCATTTTAAGAGAACTCCCTCCGGGTTCTTCCAAGATAACCCAAAATCAGTAATGACATATTTTTGAGAGGCTAAATTAAGAGCTCTATTTTGATTTTTACTCAAATGTTATGGGTAGCATATATGTCTGAGATAAAAGATTATATCTTTGTACCATTCAAATCTTATCGGCATTTCAAGGACATCAATACTTTCTCCTTCTACTTAATTCACCTCAATAGTTTGAAATTTTCTCTCAACCATAAGCTTAGCTAGGCCAAAACCTCTTATCAATTTCATGGTTTGGATATCCATTTTATATTCCTGTAACTTGTTTACCCATCTACATTTTTTTCTTGAGACCTCCATCTCTGATAAGATATCTTTCACCACGGTGTGGGGAACATAAGAAACAACTTTAGAGCTTAAGCTGTAAGATCTGAAAAACTTTTTTTCTTTCACCAAAGCAAATGCTTGCTTCTCTATGATGGTGTATTTAGACTTACCTCCTTTTAATGGCTTACTGAAAAATGTAATTGGTCTCTCGGCCCCTTCATCATCCTTCCATAACAAGACAAATGCAATGGTGTTTTATGAAGAAAAAGAAAACATCTGAAAATGCTTCTTGTAATTCGGAGCTACCAAAATAGGGGTATGCTTTAATGCTTCTTTGATCCCATTGAAAGCTTCAATGGAAGCTTCTACCCATTTGATAACTTGGTCCTTCTTCATCATGCTTGTAATAGGGATGGTCAACTCAAGAAATTTAGACCTAAATATTTTGATAAAGTTTATTTTTCCAAAGAAGTATTGAACTCCCTTCTTAGTTCTAAGAATTTGAACCTTATTGATGCCCTCCACACTCTCAAGGTTAATCATGACCCCTTCCTTTGATACAATGTGATGAAGCAGCTTTGCCTCTTGCACTCAAAAATGGCACTGTTAAACAAAATAAGCTCCCTCTTATTTTGGGTTAACTTACTCCATTTTTTTTCCTCATTCCAAATTTCAAACAGTTCAAGCACTCAAGGATTTCTCGAAAATACTCCATTAGATATAGAATTTCTTCCCCTTTCCAGAAAGGTAAAGAGCTCTTTCTAACTCCTTATATATTTTGAGTTATGGCTCGGCAGAGTTAGAAGGGAAACTTTCCCCAAGGTGGACCTGCGGGGCTTGGGAGAGATTTTTGCCAAGAAATCTTAGACCAGTGGGGAATCAGAGGAAAAATTGAAAAATTTCCCTTTTGTCAAAACGATGAAAATTAAGTGTTGAGATGGCACATCAAAAATTTAATGCGGGCCGACCGACCTTCAGAGGCAAATGATATTTTTTGACATTTTGTCAAAAACTGTAAAATGGAAAAAAAAGGAGCCCCTACCTCCACCAACCCCAATGGATGCCACGTCATCAACAGATTTGCAAGAGAAAAGTTCAAAAATTGCTCGAGCTATTTTTTTCCACAAATGTTAACGAAAACCTTAGAAGGCCATATATTTTGATCCAGAGCTCCATTTTTTATGTTCTTGGTACCAATGGAAAGATCTGAAGATTCTCTTCATCATGGAGTCTTCAATTTTTGATTTTGATGAATATTTGGGGGAGAAATTTGCAAAACATGTTTTGGCGTGGAAAAGACAAAAAACTAGTTCTAACCACCAGATTTAATGAATTATAGGTCATTATCTTTGTTCTTCAAAGTAGATACATGGAAATATGAGCTTTTGCATCGAGCCCATCAACAAATGAAGAATTAAAATGCATTTTTAAATTTTTTTGGAGAAAATCCCGTGTTTTTTCTCTTTCCTTCTCGCATTTTGCTATATAATGTAACAGAGGAATCATTTTTCAAGAGGTTGTTCATTTTTCTTCTTTGCCTCTCCCTTCTTTTCTTCCCCAGGGTTGAAATGGAGTTCGGACCTCTTCCCATGCTCTGTAAATGCTATTTATTTCCTCTTTCTTGTGAATGATGTTCTATGAAAATGTATGAAGCAATAAAACATATTTTAGTGATGCATTTGTCCATCCTTTCCTCATTTTCATTGCATCTTCTTTCCTTTCTTCATTTGTAGGGTATTTTTGTGTGTTTTGAATGTTTATTTACAAATCTGGGAGCTATGTTCATGGAGTTTGGAACATTTTCTGTGTGAAATCCATCTCTAGTCTATGATTCACTTTTCCATCCTTTCTATTGCTCACCTCTCCTTGTTCCATGGCAGTTTTGGTAGATGATCAACACTTTCCTTCTCAGGTGTATCACCATTTTATTGTAGGCTTTGTTTTTTCTATTTTTACTTCTCTCTTTATCTCCTTAGAAGTTAGATTAGGATTAGACTAGCTTGCATGCACTGGAATAGATTATGGATGGTAGATTAGGAAGGGGAACCAGACTGCTCTGGATGATCATTCCCATTTGCAAGTCTCACAGCTTGGGGAATGATATAATGTTATGCAAAATCACACCAAATGACCCTGCCTTAGAAAAGAAGACCTTATAGCTCATTTGGGGGTGCTGTGATTTTTCACTAACAGTTTTGGAACACCCGATGGGACCTTAGAGGTCTTCACTTCATTGCAACAATGTTGATGTGCACTTGTTGCAATCTCTAGCTTATGAGAAGCTTCAATTTGCATATCTGGCAACTGCATCTTGTTTACAACCCATCACTGAGTTGCAGACCTATTTTCCATCCATTTCTATTTCATTCTTCTTTCCATCTCTTTCATTCTTTTCCATTCCATGAAGTTGTGCAATCATAACTTCATTTCTACCATGGAATTCACATCTACAACAACATCAACACATTCTAACTCCAATAAGCTTTACAAATCCTTTGAATTAGCATTTTGAGAAAATACAAAATCAGCATGCTTACCCCTATGAGAAGCAGTGCCAAATCCAATTTGGCTATGGAAATTTCTGATATTAGGGGTATGCAAACAATGAAGAAAATCAAGTGCAAGATGTTGGTCTGCTGGAGAAGATCCAAAAAATAGAGATTGGCATGGTGCAGTCAAGAGCTACAACTCAAATGAAGACATTCAGAATTGTTTGCAGGGCACCCTATCCATACGAAGGTCCTTTTCCAAGACACTACAACCCTCAAGAGAAGTTGGACTTCATAATTCAAATGATGCCCAAACTTACAGATTGGAATGAGGAGATAGAAGCATATGACCAGATTCTGGAATCAACCTTGTCAATGGGTAAGTCATTCAACAATTCCTTGTATTTCTTCTTCTTCATCTCAAGCTTTACCATTTCAATAATATCAAGTTGTAAAACCAGCTAATCTTGCTCCAGTTTTGAAAACCATCCATCCATCCCCTAGTCTCCCATCCCATCTCTACTTTTCTACCCTCTTCTCTCCCAAATCCAAATTCCCTCCAAAAGAGAAAAAATAAATACCTTCCACTCCATGGAAAAAATAAGTTTCATCTCTTCCACCACTACAAACAAATGAAAAAATGGTTGAATCACAACCTACCCCTCCTCTTGCATCCCCAAATCCATGTTGGAGAAGAATAACATTCAAAAAAACAGTCAGCCAAAGGCAACAAGAAGAAGAAGCCAAACAGAGAAGAAAAAATTAGAAGCTTGGTGATCTTGGCTCTAAAGTTTGGGATTACAAAGATCCCTTTGATGGTTAAGCCAACAAAGGAGAATCAAAGTTGAAGAGCCAGTGGTGGCTAAGATTGAATTTGCAAAAAAGAAAGAGCAAGAAAAGGAAAAATAAAATCAGTAGTAAGTTTACTTAGAATGTAGTGTCCATGTTGGCACTTTAACTGAAGAGAATGCTGATCCAATTCAAACTTCCCAATCAACCAAGGAAGGAGAAAATAAATCAGCTTAAAGTCCCATTGGAAAGGAGCAAGTGTATGAGACCAAATTAGAGTTCGTAGCAGCATAAGAATAAGACATTATTGGTGTTTTCTTGCTTTCATTCGAAGGGCCTATTTTGGTTGATGAATCCATTTTGTAGGAAAGCTCTAAAAGAAATCTTGTAGTCCCAACTTGTCCTCTAGAGAAACTGTTTGAGAAGTTTGATATGGAAAAATTCATGCTATAGGAAGATTTCAATCAAGAGAAAGATGGTCTTCAAATAGAAGAGGAAGGAGAAGCTTATCCAAATCTAAAAGAAGAGGAGTACATTCTAGCCGTGGAGGAGAAAAATGCAGATCCAAAGGCTTTGAACACAAAATAGGATATAGAAGAACCTTTAGTTCTTCCTTCCACTTCATCTTTCTTGAGCTCTAACTTAAGAGAAGAGTTTGATCTTTCAAAGTTCATGTTGGAGGATGTAAAAAACCATAGTGAACAAGTTGAAAACCAAAAATACACCATGGAAGAGGTTGAACAATTGCAGCAGGACAACAATGAAGCAGAGTACTTGTCTAATTTGGAGGATTGTTTTGATGGAGAAGAACCCGTTGAGTTTCTATTGCTTTCTTCTTCATTCACCCTTCAAATATGTGAACCTGCTATTATGAAGGAGAGAGCTCATTTGCAGTAGTATGTAATTTATAACAGCGTTTTGGAATCTAGTTTGGGAGACTCAAACCTTCCATGCTCTTCACAGGAGGAAGAAGAGAAACAATGGAACAGTTCCACCATTCCTTCCATGCCATTCACCCAAAGAGGTATAGAATAAGAATCCATTTTTGGAGTGGAAAATCAAAGCAATGGGCATATCAAATGGATCAGACCTTGCCCAATTAGGTATTTGGCTTTATTGAAGCCAAAGGAAAAGCCAAATTTGTTCATGCCCATTTCAAGGTATGGGGATGAGCTACAAAGCACCAAGTATTAGCTATCATACCTCTTCAATTTAAATGCACAACAACTAAAAGAGGTATTGGTTTTCTATTCAGTTGATACTTTGGTGATTTGGGTGGAAGATCAGCTTGTAGTTAATTTTTCACTCATCCAACCAGCCATGTTCAGTGCCAAATCAATTGCATGGCTGCCATTTTTGAGGAAGGAAAGCTATTTGTCACTGCGAGTTGTAGGTTTTTTTTGAGTTCCCTTTGCTCTTGGTTAGAGTAGAGTAGGTATGTTTTATTTCAGCAGAAGAAGTGCTTTTGCACACTTTGCATGTTCCATGTGGAACATGTATGATATTCAGTTTGTATATAGTTTTTGGTGATATTGTATTGCTCTTACACAGTCCATTTCAATTGTCTTTTGGTGAAGATCAAATCCAATTTCAGTGGGTTCCTAAGTGATTCAGAGGTCAAATTTTCTGAGTTAGATCAGAAAATTGGTTATCAAGATTGAATGCATGCCCAATGAATGCAACAAAGGCCACTAATCATTCATCTAGCAAGAAGATGATCCCTATGAGTCACCAAAGTTGTTAACCAAAATAAGCTCCCTCTTATTTTAGGATAAATTACTCCATTTTTGTGCCTCAGTAAAAATTTCAAAAAGTTCAAGAACTCAAAGATTTCTATAAAATACTCCATCAAATAGAGAATTTCTTCCCCTTTCCAGAAAGGTAAAGAGATCTTTCTAACTCCTTGTATTTTTTGAGTCATGGCTCAGTGGAGTTAGAAGGGAAACTTTTCCCAAGGCAGATCTGTGGGGCTTGGGAGATATTTTTGCCAATGAATATCGGACCAACAAGGAATCGGAGGAAAAAGTGAAAATTTTCCCTTTTGTCAAAAAGGTGAATATTAAGTGTTGAGTTGTTAGATCAACAAGTTAATGCGGGTCGGAAGATCTTCAGAGGCAAATGAGATTTTTTGAATTTTTGTCAAAAAGTTTAAAATGGAAAAAAAAGGTGCCCCTGCCTCTACCGACCCCAATGGATGCCATGTCATCAGTGGATTTCCAAGTGAAAAGTTCAAACTTTTCCTGAGATGTTTGTTGCCGAAAACGTCACGGAAAAACTTTGAAGGCCATATCTTTTGATCCAGAGATCCATTTTTGATGTTCTTGGTACAAATGGAAATATCTGAAGATTCTTTTCACCACTGAGTCTTCAAGATTGGATTTTGGTGAAGATTTCGGGGAGAAATTTAGAAAACATGTTTTGGCATGGAAAAGACAAAAAACTAGTTCCAACAACTAGATTTAATGAAGTATGGGTCATTTTCTTTGGTCTGTGAAGTAGATACATGGAAATATGATATTTTTCATCAAGCCCATCAACAAAGATAATCCGGCATTTTTTCCCTTTCCTTCTAACATTTTTCAAGAGGTTGTTCATTTTTCTTCTTTGCCTCTCCCTTCTTTTCTTCCCCAGGGTTGAAATGGAGTTTGAACCTCTTCCCATGCTCTGTAAATTGTTTTTTTTTACTCTTGCTCGTGAATGACGTTCTGTGAAAATGTATGAAGCAATAAAACGTATTTTAGTGATGCATTTGTCCATCCTTTGCTCATTTTTATTGCATCTTCTTGCCTTTCTTCATTTGTAGGGTATTTTTGTATGTTTTGAATGTTTATTTACAGATCTGGGAGCTGTGTTCATGGAGTTTGGAACATTTTCTGTGTGAAATCCATCTCTATTCTATGATTCACTTTTCCATCCTTTCCATTGCTCACCTCTCCTTGTTCCATGGCAGTTTTGGTAGATGATCAACGCTTTCCTTCTCTGGTGTATCACCATTTTATTGTAGGCTTTGTCTTTTCTAGTTTTACTTCTCTCCTTGTCTCCTTAGAAGTTAGATTAGGATTAGATTAGCTTGCGTGCACTGGAATAGATTATGGCAGGTAGATTAGGAAGAGGAACCAGACTTCTTTGGATGATCATTCCCATTTGCAAGTCTCACAACTTGGGGAATGATACAATGTTATGCAAAATCACACCAAATGACCCTCCCTTAGAAAAGAAGACCTTATAACTCATTTGGGGGTGCTGTGATTTCACACTAACAGGAACTTCTTGGGATTAAATTATATGCCATAATCTCTACACCTTAATAACATTCTCTCCGAGTGTTGCAAGTGATCATTTATTTTTCTGGGAAACATAGTTACGTCATCTTAATAAACACCAATGAAATCATTAATATAACTAGAAAATGCTACATCCATTGCTCATTGGAAAGTTGCTTCAGTATTCATCAAGCCAAAATGCATCCTGATATAGACATAAGTTCCCTAAGGAGTGGTAAAGTAAGTCTTTATTCTTTCTGACTCCTTCACAACAACTTGATTATAGCCAGAGAAACCATCCAAAGTGGATAACAATTCAAAACCAGTTACCAATTATAGCATATTCTCCCTGTTTGGAAGAGGGTAGTTATCTTTCAACAATGCTTTATTCAAGTTCCTAAAGTCTATGCACAACCTTATATCCCATTCCTTTTTCTGACAAGTACTAAATTTGTAACCCAAGATGATGTTAGGTTGTGGAGCCTATTTTCATGTGTGAAAGTGTTTAAGACTGTACACTAAGAGTTGTCTTTCCGGGGTTGTACTGTGAATTGTTTTTTCCTTAAAATGTGTCTGATATACTGGGAAATGTGATTTTCTCATGTGGGCAGTATTTTTGACCCATAGGTTTATGGGATGGTTTTGTAAAACGACTTAAGCAGATGTCTATTTATATGGTTTTGTGCATATGGTAGATATAATGAAAACATTGCAAATGTGCTTTGAATTTGGGTGTGAATTCTGCATAGTTTGTTGAGGATAGCTCCAAATAGATATGGGTATTGTATTGAGAGAGTGGTGACTTATAATAAAATTTGAGCAAGTGATTCTTAGTGGACGTAGCCCAAATTGGGTGAACCATGTTAAATATTGTCTCTTTCTGTTGTGTTATTTTATTCTACAATTTTATTTGAGATCTATAACAATTTATGCATATTAGTTTCTACTGTTGTGATTCTTTGAGGGATTATTTTGCATGTTTTATCCCTTATTTCCTAACAGATGAGTACCTTGTGGGATGAATGATAACTCCATCCCTCAACTTCTTCAATTCTTCTTGCATCTACAAAAAAAGGAGTAGATTTATAGGCCTCTATTTTTGCTTGAAAGCCTTGGCATTAGATTCAAGAGTATTTTCATGTTGGAAAAAATCTTCCCTGTATGCCTTCAACTTAGAGTAAGACCAAGCTAGGAACTGTTATCCAAAATTCACCCCTTAAGGTAATTTTTATAACACGCATTAGATTATTCAGTCCCGAGAAAGTAGATTGATTCAAGGCCCAAAATCATGTTTTTCGAGGTCCCCTCGGCCTTTTTCTAACTCTCCCATCCAAGAAGAAATCCCAACAAGTTAGAAAGAATGGAAAAAATGCAAAAATAAGGTTGCAGGACTGTTTTGAGGCATTTCGGGTCTGAAGGGCTCGGGTTGTACCAGTTTGGGTTGAATTGAGGTTCGTCGTACCAAGCTTGGGGCCAAAAAACAAGAAAATCGGCTAATTCCTAGTCCAGGCGGTCTACGGGATAGTTGGGACGCGAAAAGCCGAAATGGCCGAAAGCAAGGGAAAAATGTCTTAAGTCTTCGTTTTGTGCAGTTTGGGACAATTGGGACAAACGTACGCGCGGGACGCGAGTCGGCCGATTTGTCGACAGACAGTCCATTTCAGATGGTTCGGAGATATTTGTCCCAGGTGGTCTGCGGGACAATTGGGATAAAGGTAAGTGGAGGACGCGAACCGGCCGATTCGGCTGAAACAGGAGTCTTTCGTCTGAAACAGTTTGGGACATCCAGGCCAAAGGTACGCAGAGGACATGAAAAGTCGAACAAGCCGCCAACGAATGGAATTTCACCACGTGTCTTCACCTCAAACAGGAACAAGGAAGCCCGAATCGGGTGGTTCGGAGATATTTTTCCTAGACAGTTTGGGACATCCGGGCCAAAGGTACGCGGAGGACGTGAAAAGCCGAAAGAGCCGCCAACGAATCAAATCTCGCCACGTGTCTTCACCTCATCGGCCCGGCGAGAAAATTTTGAATGATTTTCTAAAGGAAAAAACAAAAGGGAAATGGTCAGGAAGGGCCCGTGTCCAATGAAATCGTGTCATGTGGCACTTGAGTGGTGGATCGCGGGGGTGAAATGGGAAAATTTTTCCAAAGTGAAAAATACCAAATTTTCGAAGGACAAAGTGCGCCCCTCAGGCCCGAACCAATAAAATAGTGCCACGTGTCCAAGTTTAAAGGCATGAAAGGAATTTTTAGAGGATGAACCCGCGAATGAAGCAGAGCCTGACACGTATCATCCAAGTGGCAGAGCATGAAAAAAAAAATTCAAATATTTTTCCGTCGATCCGTTTTGGCCTGTTTTTGCCCTAATCTTCAGATCTCCATAACTTTCAATCCAGAGCTCGGAATTTCATGTTCTTTATATCAATGGAAAGCTGGTGAAATTATCTACATGATTTTAGGGTCAATCTTGCATTTTGGTTCAGTTTGGAGAGAGAAAATTAAAAAACGCCTCTGGTACGTGATAATGGCCAGAAATGACATTTCAACAACCAGCTTAAATGCAAAATACAGTTCACCGCTTTTGCTAGGGTTCTCACCTACCGCCATAATGAGATGAATTAAATGTAACCTAGAAGTGGTTGGGGTAGTTCTGGATTTCTTCTCTCTTCCCTCTCTCATTCTTCCTATAAATTGTAAGGAGGGGCTTATTTCTAAGCATTGAACATTCTTGTTTTGCCCCTCCCTTCTTCTCTTTGGCAGGCGAATTTATGGAGTTCAAACCTCCCATTTAAAACTGTAATGCAACCTTGCCTCTTGGCATTTTGTAGTGTATTGTATCAATCTTTGGAGCAAGTAATGCATGTCTGTGGATGATTCTCAACCCTCTCTGTGTTCATTTGCATCCTCCTGATCTTTCACTGCAAATTTTGTTATTTGTGCATGATCTTGCATCAGATTTGAATGGTTCGTGTTTATTCAAAAGATAGGTGTTATTCATTCCTCGGTGCATCACCTCTGTTAGCTTAGGTTTATTTTTATGCATCTTCTTACCCTGTCTCCTTGGCAAGATTAGATTAGGTTTTGAGTAAACCCTCTCCATTTTTCATGTGCATCTGAACAGAGGAATAGGAACCAGCCTTCTCTGGAGATTCCTTTCTCATTTTTACAAGTCCCACACTTGGAGAAAGGATTCCATGTTGTGTAATCACACTGGATGCTAGTATGATCAACCTAGAAATCTGATAAACATCCGGGGGTGCTGTGATTTTGCACTAATAGTTCTGGCACACCCGGTGGGACATTAGAGGTCTTCACCTTCATTACAACAAGATCGATGTGCACTTGTTCCACGTTCCAGCTTTGAAGGAGCTTTGAAATTACACATCTGGCGACCCCAAAAGAGACATAATCAACTAGTTTCACCAGTCCAAGCCTGGCAAATTTATGAGAAGAATACAGACCAGGTCAAGAACTAGGGAGGAAGGATTGTTTATTTATCTGCACCTATCTCCAGGCAAATAAAGAAGGGGAAGAATATTAATTCTGGATCATACTTGCATAGGTAAAACACATAGAATAATAATATACTTTCAATTCATTACGGATACATTACATAGAATGCACATACAAATATATAGGCACATATATAGGATTTCCTATTATTATGGAACCTATAATATCTCCTATTTAGTTGTGATTGTCAGTCCTGTAACAATACACAACTCAAATCATATGAGTTGTAAAACAACTCCAACCAATATATTATTGTTTAATATAACAATAATATAATTACTAACATTTGTATTTAATGAATACATAAATAATGTAAACATTAATACTTAATTTCCTAACATTTTCTCCCTTAATGTTTACATGGTAACATAAGAACTTTCACACTTCCTTTGCAACCTGCCGCCTCTCCACGCTCATGATCTTGGCACACACTTGAACTGAAGGTAGAAGAAGGAACACATCAACTTCTTATCGACCAAGCACTGTCGGGAACACATTTGACCGACGAGGATGGGAACACACTCATGAATCATCTACTTATCAACCAATCACTCTAGGGAACACATCTAACCTAGTAGTGTGGGAACTCAAGCAGGAACACATCTGAATAGCCTTCAATGGTTTTCAAGAGGCTAACCACAAACCTAGGTACGAATAGGAACACATCTGACTGTTCTACCTCATCAAGCCTCATGATGCTACGTTTCACTGTGTTATTTTTTCTGTACCATGTTTTTTGCATTTGGGGAAATAGGAAAAGCCACATACTCAACTGAAAAACTGAAAATGGAACATTGGATCATGCTAATCATGTTCCCTCCTCAATGTGAACATTTCACTTATTCAACACACAACAGGAACTCTAAAAAAGAATCACACCAAGCTGAAATTCACACCACACAACTGAATCTAGAACACTACAAAACTCAAAAAACAAGTACTCACATTGCACACCTGTGCCACCAAATCATTCTGTGCGGCCCCGTCGTTGGTGACTGACGAGAGGTCACTGTCTGACCTCCAGCCTCCGATGCCTCCATCCTCCATTATCATGCTGCTAACTCAGCAAGATGTGAACATGAAGTGCTTTTTTTTCCACATTGATCTTATTCTTTTCTTCCTTCCCGCAATGTGAAACACTATTTTTTCTGGACGTCGGGTAACACTGAAACTGCGTCCGTAAGGCAATTTTTTTTATTTTTATTTTTTTACAAGTTTTGACTCACATAACAAAACTTTATGGTTTGACTAACCATATAACACAATTGACTTGCACAAGAAGACTCGACTAGACAGATAAAATAAAATCACCTATTTCAATTAACTTGACATAAGACACAATGAGACTTGACAATAACGAAACTAACAACATAATTACAACACTTTTGGTATTTTGATTCTAAATGACAAATAGATGTTTGGTTCACAACTAATTAATTAAATTAAAAAAAATGGTGAACTATTATAGAAGACCGACTTAATAAAATACTGACAAATAGATTATCAATGATGAGTGTAGAGGAGATACGTGGTGTTTCTAATCCTATCTCTAAAAGTATATTGACTTATAATAAAAAGCTATTGACAACAAAACGAACCAGATAAATTCTACCAGAATTCTCCTCTTTGATCAAACACGCATGGCATGTGGCACATGGAGACGAAAAAGCTATCAAATGCATGCTATTCATGATTGCAAGAGCTGGAAATATCAAAATTTACCAGACATAGATAATACAGCGGCTTGTAGGAGAATGGACGAGCCGCAATCAATGCGCATGATACGGAAGTCTTCCTTTGCATGAGTAGATTTTTAGTAGGAGATGCATGCATTTCCTCCTATCAACATGTAGATTCCAGGTGTATGGGCTCCACTTGCAAAACATATGCTGGAAACAACCCTTTTTTTATCAGCTAGCTGGTAATCACTTTTGATGCAGAGAACCGAGGAGTTAAATACAATAATAATGTGACGTCTTGTCTTGTACAATAATACAATACACATGAATGTAAGCACATTGACTCATGATATTGTGTTGATAGTCAATTGATAGCAGGTATTTTACAACTACACCACAAAATGTGAATGCTGACAGGTGATCAGAATATTCATGTAGTTGAGGGATACACTCCAATATCCATAATACACGCTCTAATGTTTACAATCCATGCTATCTAATTAAGAAATGATGCCTGTAGTAGATAAGAACATCCATGAGTGGAAGCAAAAATGACAGTTTGTTAGATATCCACGCATAAATATGAACCACCACTTGAAGGAACAAACACAGGCACAAAACCCGTCACATTTCTGTACAGAACTGCTCACTTATCAAAACGAATTTTCCAAAACGATTTCTGGGTTTTATTTCCCACGTTGCAAGATTTTCAGAACACTTTTAAATTCTCAATTTCGTTAAGAAATGAGAAAGTTATGAGTATTTTATTGAAGGCCTATTTTGGATCAAGCTTGGCAGAAGAGCTACGCCATGATGTTACAAAAATGTCTTTTCTTCCCTTTTTTTCTTTTGCTGCTGGAAATAGAAATGAACCAGAGGAATCCCCTTCTCTAATATGAAAAATGCATTATGTGAACATGGTTATCCACACTCTGATACCAAATATTAATTCTGGATCAGACTTGCACAGGTAAAACACACAGAATAATAATATACTTTCAATTCATTCCGGATACATTACATAGAATGCACATACAAATATATAGGCACATATATAGGATTTCCTATTATTATGGAACCTATAATATCTCCTATTTAGTTGTGATTGTTACTCCCGTAACAATACACAACTCAAATCATATGAGTTGTTAAAACAACTCCAACCAATATATTATTGTTTAATATAACAATAATATAATTACTAACATTTGTATTTAATGAATACATAAATAATGTAAACATTAATACTTAATTTCCTAACAAATAAGATCTCAAAGATCACCATCTCCACCTGGTATACCTTTTCTCGCATCAACAAGAGTTCTCAGGCCAATCAGAATGGCGCAACCACCGAATCCCTTTTTCAACTTCACTGGCAGTAGCCCACTTGCCCTCAATGCACAGAATCCAGTTCCAATTGCAGCGTTGAAGAACATTCCATTTTTCACTGGAGAAAATCATACCACTCCTGGTGATCATGTCAAAGACATTGCTAATGTCTGTGCAATCCATGAGATAAACGAAATGGATGTGGCCGTCAAATTGCTGGCATCTTCATTCAAAGGGAAGGCATTGCAATGGTTTAGGAGCCTTGGAGCTGGTTCTATAACAAATTGGAATCAGTTATGTATAGTTCTCCATGAGCAGTTTGGGGAAAAGGGAGACAATTTGTCTCTACTAGAACAATTGACAACTATCAAGAGAGCTCCCAACGAGCAGCTGACTGACTTCAACTTCAGATTTCAAAAGTCTTGGGAGAGGATTCTAGTGGCAGTAAGGCCGGTAGCAGAAGGTGCTTTTCTATACTATCTTAAGGCTTTGAATTCTGATGTTTCTATGTTAATTCAATCCATGGGAGGCACAACCTTACCTGCTACTTATAGCATTGCCATTAGAGCCGAAAACTATCTTATTCAAGCTGGTAAACTGGCTCCTAGGCCTCCCATGCCCTTGTCTCCAAACTTAGAAAATCCAAGCACTAGTCAAGCACCCACTTTGGCTCCTATTCCCACTCCTAGAAATCAAAGTTCAAATGAGACTTCTACTTCATCCTCTAGTGCTTTAAATGAACTCTAAGAGGTCATGAAATAATTACAACATTTGGGAAATGAGCTGGTTACTATCAAAAGACAGTAAGCTCAAAGTGCTAGACCATATCAGCCTCAAGCACAGTACCAAGCTAGGCCCCCATACCAACAAAATAGGTCACCAACTCAAGTTGCAAATCAAAATGAAAGCCAAGTAAGGCCTGCCGCTAATAGACCATTTCAGCCCTATAAACCCAATGTCATATTTTCTTCTAAAGCATTAGTGCCAGCCCAAAATAACATGGCCCAAGAATATGATTGGTGTTTCTCGTGCATTCAGCCACATAACCAATCAATGTGCTTTAACGATGCATTAGATCAGGGTCTTATGGTGCAAACCATTGGTGGGTTGCAAGATTCAAGCCATGAAGAGGATCAGTAGCAAGAAGCACCTCAGCAAGGAACATCTCTGAACGAAACTACTCTTGTCAATTGGCAGGCTAAAGATTTCTGTGGTATGAATCAAATACCCTCTCAAAGTGTTGCAGCCGACACAAGGTCAAAAAGGAGAAATTTAGGTGAAGGACAGCCATTAGCTCCAAATAATCCACAACCTTCTACCACTCCACAAGCCGCTAGCAAACAAAATGTAGTTCCAAACATGCAAGGGGCACCCAAACCAGCTCCTAAACCAACTCAAATGCTAGTTGCTACTACCCATGTGCAAGGAATGAATGTGCAGGCCAAGGGACAACAGAGGGATAATTCATCTCCATTCAGTATCATTGATCAGATGAAGAAGACAAATGTAAACATATCAATGTGGGAATCACTATCTATCCCAGGACAAAGAAATTTGCTACAAGATACCATGAAGGACTGGTCAACTTCAAATCAATAGGTCCAAATGCAAGAGAAGGTACTCACAAGTGCTGCCCAGCGTGAAGGAAATCATGGAAGAGAACAAGGTAAAACGTTGAAGCCCCCTCCTTTTTATGTCTCATCAATCATTGGAAACCAATTGGTACATAATTGCATTATCGACTCTGGAGCAAGCAACTCAGTCATGCCAAAACAGATAGCTAATCAATTAGGGATCCAATATGAAGTCATCTCCAAGGGTGTAGTGTAATTAGACGGGACAACAATGACAATGGTTGGAGTAATCAAAGGTTTGAGCCTCACAATGCACGTATGTCCCAACGTAATAGTATTACAAGATGTGTCAGTCATAGACCTGCCACCACTCTTTGCATTGTGCTTGTCAAGAGACTTCACTGCTAAAATTAGAGGCTATCTTTCAGTGGATTGGTCACACATGTTGTTTAGAACAAGGTATGGAACTAAGGCCACAATCAGATCTGAACCTATTGCAAACTTTCACATTGAGCCTTACACTCCAAGCCAAATCAATACCAACTGTTCGACGTTTGATCAAGAAGATTATCCAAGCACTGATGAAGCTAACACCAAGGTTGGAAGCATCCCAGACTTGAATCTTGATGAATAGGCAAGCAAGGTGCATGCTTTTGATCCTTGTCAAGAAATAGAAGAATTCGAGCTAGGAGTTTATTGTTTCCATGAAGAGAATCAACCTCTCCCCAGCATCACCAAGATAGATCATAAAGACAAGAATGAACTATGACAATTATTCTTTGATGGGTCAAGGAGTAGAAAAGGTGTAGGAGCAGGAGCTATGCTCATTTCTCCGCAAGGTACAAAGTATTACTCAGCCTTCCGTTTTCAGTTTTCTTGCTCAAATAATACAGCCAAGTATGAAGCCTTAATTCATGGACTGCACTGGGCAAAGAAGAAAGGCATCAATAATTTGCAAGTATTTGGTGATAGTGAGCTGATCGTAAACCAAGTTAAGGGGCAGCATGTTGTCAAGAATAATCTACTCAAGTGCTACAAAAATCGGGTATGGGATCTTATGGAAGATTTCGGAGCTTTTAGCATCAATTCCATCCCAAGAAAAAAGAATGAAGCAGCGGACAGACTGGAAGCAATTGGGGCTGCATTTGACGTTGTAGAAAATATCAAAAGTGAAAAATCTCAGCCTCATATCAAAGTGGTTGTGAGACCAGCTGTTCTGGATAATAACACAAGTTGGCAAGTCTTCGAGAATGATCAGCAGATTGTTAATTTCCTGCAAGAAGAAGCTGAGTTCTCCGCGAGGAATCAAGACAAGCTGGAGCAGCAGTATGGTGACCAAGTGGTGCAGCTAAGAACTAACAAATTACCAAAAGGCCTCATAACCTTGGAGTCAATCTTCAACCCGAATGATCAGTTTCAGAAAGAGAAAGTGAACATTCAAGTAAAGGGTGAAGATTCAGAACCTATTTTAGTAGATGAAGGCAAGACATTGCAAATCGGAAAAGTAAGTACTCCACAAGAGAAATCTGATTTTGTTCAGCTTTGTCAAGAGTTCCCAGATGTCTTTGCTTGGACTTACAAAGATTTAAGAGGTTTCAACCCAAAGTTGGCACAACATACTATTGAGTTGGATCTGGAATCCAAGCCTGTCAGGAAAAACCAAAGGCCAATAAATCCTAATATCGAACCTCTCATGAGAAAAGAGTTAAGAAATCTCATTGAGGCCAGTATCATCTTCCCCATCAAGCATTCAATTTGGGTTGCAAACTTGGTGCCGGTAAGGAAAAGAAATGGAGAAATAAGATTGTGTGTGGACTTTCGCGATCTAAATAGAGCATCACTCAAGGATCATTATCTGCTTCCATCAATGGAACAAATATTGCAGGTTGTAGCTGGTTCAGAAAGGTTTTCATTGCTAGATGGATATTCAGGCTATAATCAGATAATGGTGAAGGAAGAAGATCAATTCAAGACGGCCTTCACTACAAAATGGGGCATGTATGCTTACAAGAAGATGCCATTTGGACTGTCAAATGCCAGAGAAACATTCTAGCGAGCTATGGATATGGAGTTCAAAGGCTTGATCAACAATATAGTACTGGTATACCTAGATGATATCACTATCTTCTCAAAGAATGCAGCAGACCATCTCTTTCACCTTAGGCAAGCGTTTCAAAGGTGTAGAAGGTTCAGAGTGTCATTGAATCCAAAGAAGTTTATATTCTTGGCACACGAGGGAAAATTGTTGGGTCACATTGTCTCTAGGGAAGGGCTAACATTGATCCTGAAAGGGTTGATGCCATCCAAACACTCCCATTTCCACACCACAAGAAATATCTTCAAAGCTTCTTAGGAAGGATAAACTTTGTCCGCAGGTTTGTGCCTAATTTTGCCACTCTTGTGAAGCCTTTAACAATGATGTTGAAGAAGAGTCTGGAATTCAAATGGACAGTAGAAGGAAAAGAGAGTTTTGAAAACATCAAGCATGCAATATCACAAGCTCCAATTCTTATCAACCCAGAATTTTCAAAGGACTTCATGTTGTATGTGTTTGGAGGATCAGATACAATCTCAGCTATCTTGACACAGCTCAATAGAGAAGGTTTAGAATATCCCATAGCATTCTTCAGTCAAACCTTAGAAGATTACAAAAAAAATTATTCTTTCATCGAAAAGCATGTCCTTGCCGTCATCAGGAGCTTGAAGAAGTTCAGACACTTGGTCTCAAACAATAAGATTCAACTGCTGGTGTCTCATGCTGGTGTCAAGGACTTCCTCCTAAACAAGGATTTAAACGAGAAGAGAGTAGGTTGGATCACTCGGGTGATGGAATATGATATTGAAATCAAAGTGACCAAGCTAGTTCATGGCAAAGGTTTGTGTGAGCAGCTCGCTTCCAATCAATTAGACGGGTCAACAAGTGAAGAGGATGTTTTTCTACTACTACAGAATGATCAAGAACAACTAGCTAATGATGCACTCATCCCATGTTGTACTCAAGACTTGGTGCATTACCTCCAAACAGGCTCGTGCCCTCCAGAAGTGAGTAAGGCGAAGAGGAGATACTTTAGATTACAAGCTATCCTGTATGTACTCATTAATGGCATCTTGTTCAAGAAAGACATCCATGGTATTCTATTAAGATGCATTAGAACAGGTCAAATTGAGAAGATCTTACACGAGTTCTATGACGGGGAAGCAGGAGGCCACTTTGCCCCACGAGTGATAGCTCTCAAAATCATGAAAGCTGGTTATTATTGGCCTACTATGTTCAATCATTGCTACTCATGGGTTAAGAAATGCAAGAAATGTGCATTCTTCACAGGGAAAGAAAGGTTAGCAGCGCTGCCCCTTTGTCCAATTTCAATAAATCAGCCATTCATGCAATGGGGATTGGACTTCATTGGGGTTATCAATCCCAATTCAAGTCAAGGCCACAAGTGGATACTTACAGCGATAGACTATTTCACCAAGTGGACTGAGGCAGTGGCACTCAAGGAGGCAAATGAATCTAATATCTTAGATTTCTATGAAGGGATAGTCACGAGGTTTGGTGCCCCTACCACTATCATATCAGACAATGCATTGGCATTCCTTGGCACAAAGATCACTGAATGGGTTGTCAAGAATTGTGTGTATCTCAGCACTTCATCAAACTATTACCCTCAAGGTAATGGCCAAACCGAGTCTACAAACAAGAACCTACTAACAATCATCAGAAGGACTCTGGATGAAAATTAAAGAACTTGGCACGCAAAGCTCAAATCAGCCCTATGGACTGATAGGATCACACCCAAGAGGTCTATAAGAAGCTCTCCATACAAGCTTGTATACGGGAAAGAAGTAGTTCTACCTATATCACTTGAGTTTCCAACATTGGAACTCATGAAACAATTGGAACTAGCTGAGTTTGAACCCATGGAGGTTAGATATGCAGAATTAATGGAACTCCAAGAAATGAGAAATCATGCAGCTCAGGCAATAAAGAAGGATCGAGCCTTGATCAAGAAGACTTTTGATAGGAAAGCCAAGGCTAGAACCTTCCAAATTGGAGATCTAGTGTTGAAATGGGATGTAGATCATGCAAAGCTGGGAAAGCATTCAAAATTTGATGCCATCTAGAGTGGCTATTACATGATCATTGGATGCAAAGGTAGCAATGCCTTCCGACTGACTAAGTTGGATGGTGAAGAATTACAGATTCCGGTTAATGGGATCTATCTCAAACATTACTACTAGAAAGAAAGCTTCTCACCCTTGTAAATATTAATTTAGAATTTCCATTCCTCTAACTGCTTATGCACATTGTATTGTTGTTAGAGTAGTTTTTATTTCCCTAAGTGCTTGTGCACATGTTCTATTGCTTCTAGTATGTGCATGTTTGCAATTCATCAAGCTCCTATAGAAGAATTGCAGCCACGGGAGAACCAGCTCAACAAATGTTTTCAATAGCTCAAGGACACAGGTTTCAAATTTTAGATCAGCTGAGAGGTTATCAAATAGACCCCATGCCCAATGGATTGCTACAAGCAGCTGGCTATTCTTCATCTAGCAGGTAGATGACCCCGCTGAGTCGCTAAAATTGTTATCCAAAATTCACCCCTTAAGATAATTTTGATAACATGCATCAGATTATTCAGTCCCGAGCAAGTAGATTGATTCAAGGCCCAAAACCATGTTTTTCGAGGTCCCCCCGGCCTTTTACTAACTCTCCCATCCAAGAATAAATCCCAAAAAGTTAGAAAGAATGGAAAAAATGCAAAAACAAGGTTGCAGGATTGTTTTGAGGTATTTCGGGTCTGAAGGGCTCGGGTTGTACCAGTTCGGGTTGAACTAAGGTTCGTCGTACCAAGCTTGGGGCTGAAAAAAAAGAAAATCAGCTAAGTCCTAGTCCAGGTGGTCTGCGGGACATTTGGGATGTCGGGACACGCGGGACACAAAAAGCCGAAATGGCCGAAAGCAAGGGAAAAATGTCTTAAGTATTCGTTTTGCGCAGTTTGGGACAATTGGGACAAAAGTACGCACGGGATGTGAGTCGGCCGATTTGTCGACAGACAGTCCATTTTGGACGGTTCGGAGATATTTGTCCCAGGCGGTCCATGGGAAAATTGGGACAAAGGTACACGGAGGACGTGAATCAACCGATTCGGCTGAAACAGGAGTCTTTCCTCCAAAATAGTTTGGGACATCCGGGCCAAAGGTACACGAAGGACGCAAAAAGCTGAAAGAGCCGCCAACGAATGGAATTTCACCACGTGTCTTCACCTCAAATAGGAACAAGGAAGCCTGAATCGGGCGGTTCGGAGATATTTGTCCCAGACAGTTTGGGACATCCGGGCCAAAGGTATGCGGAGGATGCGAAAAGCCAAAAGAGCCGCCAACGAATCAAATCTCGTCACGTGTCTTCACCTCATCGGCCCGGCGAGAAAATTTTGAAAATTTTTCCAAAGGCAAAAACAAAAGGGAAATGGTCAGGAAGGGCCCGTGTCCAATGAAATCGTGCCATGTGGCACTTGAGTGGCGGAGTACGGGGGTGAAATGGGAAAATTTTCCCAAAGTGAAAAATACCAAATTTTCGAAGGACAAAGTGCGCCCCTCAAGCCCAAACCAATAAAATAGTGCCACGTGTCCAAGTTTAAAGGCACGAAAGGAATTTTTAGAGGATGAACCCGTAAATGAATTAGAGCCTGACACGTGTCATCCAAGTGGCAGAGCACAAAAAAAAAATTCAAATATTTTTCCGCCGATCCGTTTTGGCCTGTTTTTGCCCTAATCTTCAGATCACCATAACTTTCGATCCAGAGCTCAGATTTTCACGTTCTTTATATCAATGGAAAGCTGGTGAAATTATCTACATGATTCCAGGGTCAATCTTGCATTTTGGTTCAGTTTGGAGAGATAAAATCAAAAAACACCTCTGGCACGTGATAATGGCCAGAAATGACGTTTCAACAACTAGCTTAAATGCAAAATACAGTTTGCCGCTTTTGCTAGGGTTCTCACCTACCGCCATAATGAGATGAATTAAATGCAACCTAGAAGTGGTTGGGGTAGATATAGATTTCCTCTCTCTTCCCTCTCTCATTCTTCCTATAAATTGTAAGGAGGGGCTTCTTTCTAAGCATTGAACATTCTTGTTTTTCCCCTCCCTTCTTCTCTTTGGCAGGTGAATTTGTGGAGTTCAAACCTCCCATTGAAAACTGTAATGCAACCTTGCCTATTAGCATTTTTTAGTGTATCGTATCAATCTTTGGAGCAAGTAATGCATGTCTGTGGATGATTCTCAACCCTCTCTGTGTTCATTTGCATCCTCCAGATCTTTCACTGCAAATTTTGTTATCTGTGCATGATCTTGCATCACATTTGAATGGTTCATGTTTATTGGAAAGATAGGTGTTCTTCATTCCTTGGTGCATCACCTCTGTTAGCTTAGGTTTATTTTTATGCATCTTCTTACCCTGTCTCCTTGGCAAGATTAGATTAGGTTTTGAGTAAACCCTTTGCATTTTTCGTGTGCATCTGAATAGAGGAATAGGAACCAGCCTTCTCTAGAGATTCCTTTCTCATTTTTACAAGTCCCACACTTGGAGAAAGGATTCCATGTTGTGCAATCACACTGGATGCTAGTATGATCAACCTCGAAATCTGATCAACATCCGGGGGTGTTGTGATTTTGCACTAACAGGAACTCTTGATATTTTTTCAACAATTGAAGATAGGAGTGCTTATCTTCCTTTTTCAGATTGCTTCCTAACTAGATTTTACGTGGTTTTTCCTTTATTCTCAGGTCATGCTCCTCCACATCTCTTGAAACTGACATATTCCTTTTAATAATGCAATCTGCATTATCAAAGTTTGATTCAAGTGCCACCAAACCTTTGGGAATCATGTTTGTCTTCATCTAGATGATGTCTTTTCCAAATAAAGTTTCCTTTCCTTCCACAACACACACCATTGATTCCCAATCTATATTTTGGTTAGAAAACTTGCCTTTGTTCTGTAGAAACCATTTTTTTCTGGGCATCATCATCAAACTCTCGCCAATTTTTAACATTGTTAGGGAAAGATGGCCTTGTTAGTATTTCAACATCATACTCACAAAATGTAGATACTGTACGATTCCCAAATTTCAATCCTAGAACTGCTAATTTGTCTGCAACATCATTAAACTTTCTATCATGGTGCACAATATTAAAAGAGTCAAACATTTCAATCAAATCCCAGACTGCATGCTTGTATTGTTTCATTCTCATATTTTTGGTAGCATACAATTTTCTAATTTTCTTAATAATCAGTTCTGAATCCCCTTTGACAATGACATCCTGTACACCATATTTCCATGTAATTCTCAAGCCTAATAATAGTGCTTCATATTTAGCAAAGTTATTAGTGCATTCAAAGTTGAGTTTGAAAGAAAAAACAAACTCTTCCTAGCCTGGAGAAATTAGAACAATGCCAACACCATTTCCAAACTTGGAACAAGCTCCATTAAATAACAAGGTCCAAGGTAAACCTACTTGTTCAAGACATTTTAATTGATCAATATTATGCTCTTTGCAATCAAAAAACCTAAAAAATTTATCAACATCTACATCAACATACGACACTTCATAATAAGCATTATTGGTTTCTTCAATGAGGTTCAACATCTTCTTCTCTCCATACAGATTTACAAGGCTGGTTGCAAAAGACATATCCATCTGAACACTTCCACCAACACTTGCAGCCCACTTTCTTGATAACAGCATGCCCCATTTTGTAGGGAAATCAATAATAACAACATTAAGTTTCAAGTTCTTACCCAGATAAGATGCAAGTTGTACCACCAAACCTTTTACACATACTACAACCGAAACCTATCTAGAATCCATTGCAGTACACTTTCCATAAGCTACTTTCACTTTAATGTTCAATTCATTCATGAATTTTAGAGGCATAACATTGCATGATGCTCCGGAATCAAACATACAATTTTCCAGCAGTCTATCCTTAATAATCAACATTGCAAAAAATAGATCAACATTTAATTGAGACTCAACCAAAGATGTTACCAAGTAAACTTCATGTGGTTCACCTATCTCCTCCAATGCTGGTGTATTTTCTAATTCTACAATGGTTGGAGGAGGAGTGTCTACATTATTTATATTTCTGCCTTGGGTACTCTTATCTTCTTCTAATCCCAAATACTCAAAGGCCCTCTTCTTGTGCTCAAGAATCATAAGAAGTTCAACAATTGGAACAAAAATCTTGATCTAACTCAATACTTGGGCAATGTCATAAGTACTGTATTATGGGAAAGTAGCATTTGGAGAAAGATTGACAAACTCATTGGATGACACAAGATTTTTCACATTTTGGGCATCGATGGGAACACCAGTTCTACTTGAGACAAAATGGCCTTTTCCATATGCATATTTCTTTGGAGTATCTTTTGGGACATTTTTGAGAACTTGGGTCTTTGGTTTGGCTTGAGGCCCTACCCCTTTGACATCTTTTCTTCTTGCGTTATACTCTTTTTCTTTGGCAACAACAACATTCATTAACATCTATCTATCCTATTCTGACGGGATTCCTCCATAATACTTCTTAATAATTAGATCTCTTAGGTACTCAAAATCATTATTATGAATTTGAAAAGCTTGTACCATATCTATCTCTAAATAATGAGAGGGAGGAAGATGAGGTACCTAGTGAATGCAATCCCAAAACATTGCAGTAATTTTTGCACTTATTACTTCAGTTAAAGTTTCTCCTTGATGTGAGCTTGTAGAGTAGTCCACCATGCATGCATCATCATCAACTTCTTCAACCTGCTGATCCACTTCACATGGTGGGTGGGGTAAGATACATTTTTCACACCAATCAATTTCATTTGTCTCTTTAACAACAACAACTGTGGAATTTAGAGGAGCAGGCACTACTCTATTTTTCCTAGTGTGGCATTGTCTATCTCCCATGGGTCCTTTACCTCTGTCATCATATCTCTCATTATTTCTAGGATGATTTGCAAATTTGTCTTGTTCTTGTTTCCTATGTTGACCTTGATAACCTTGTCCAATTCCTTTCTCTACCCTGGCTATCTTGTAAGAGATTTCTTTGCCAACTATGGCCAAAGTCTTTACAACTTCCACAAGATCCACAACCTTACTTGATTGAGGCTTCTCTTGGTTGATCAGTTTAACACCCTCTCCCTTGGGAGGTTTTCTAACTACTTTAATGTTGTTCTCAAATTATAGAGCCATGAAAAATCCCAGCCTCAAATTTCAAGGGTTCTTATCTCTCAAATAGTAAGAAAATTTCTTATCAAATCTGTTTGAATACTTAATCAGACATGATTCATCACATGGCCTCAAATTAACTGGCAATCTTGTCAATGTTTTGTTAAATCCTATATTTAAATCATGCACTAATTCATTAGGATTATTTTTTATATTTTCAAATTCTTATAAAAGAAACCTAGGGTTTTTTTATCTCCATAATGTAATCTAAAATCATTCTTCAGCTCTATCCAAGAATCTTTAGGGAATTATCTGGAAAATATTTATTCCAATCCCTTGCATCTTCTTCTAGAGTATGGATAAACAAGTTAACGTACACATCCCCAAATTATATTTCAAATTCCTTCGTCATATTGACAAAGAGCTTCAAGTCCTAATCACCAATGATTACATTATTTCCTTGGAAGTTAGGGAATCTATTTCTTACATCTTTTGGCACAACATTTGGATAGCCAACCATACCTATAAAATTGACTAGACCAAAAGTATTAACAACAAAAGGAGGTATGGGTAGAGATTGAGCCATATTATTTTGAGGAGATGATCTTACAGGAGAAACAAAATTATGAGGAGTGAGGTGTCTGTGTGGTACATGGATGCAATTTCTAGATTGAATGCCTTCTAAAGGCTTTGTTTCTTTGATAACTCTATTAGATTTGGAAAATACCGCGGTAGAATTAGAAGCAAATGTTTCAAATAAAAAATAAGGACCCTCTCTAGATGGAGAATTCAATTCAACAAAGAGACTACCTGATTCAGAAGCACTTGAGGAATTATTGCAATCATCAATCACAGGCTGATCAGTTTCACCGATGGAGATCTCTTTTCTTTATGCTTGATCTTGAAAAACCTTCCAAATTCTTCTTCCTTCTGAATTAGACTTTCCCATGTCTTGAAACAACCTTCTACTAGGGTCATTGGCAAAGAAATATATTCTTCCTTCCAGCTTTGTAGAGATTAATGACAAATCTTACTTGATATATATTAAGACACTGGTATTTATTAAGTATTTAAACAACACAGAGTCGCCACTAAGGATTTTCACCTTAGTTTTTGAAAATTCACTATGAAATAGCTATCAAATGTTTGTAAATACGAAATTCATGCAAATCTTAAAAGATATGATCTTATTTTAATAAATTTTATCAATGATGATATAAACTTTAGTGCAATAATTGTATAAGCTAGAAATATTACACTCAGAACTTACAACTTTGAACAATTCTTATAGATATGAATAAATAATGACGTTTGGAAATGTATTTGCACTTAGATCATGTTAGAAACATTACCAGGGTCTGTATGTACTTAATTTTTAAAATACTTCAAAGAATCCCCGAAAATGACACCACTAGTGTTAGTATCTGAATTTATTCTCCCTTTCAAGCTAGGTAGCATCACTGATTGGGCATGGAGATTAAAGACAGATAGATCATAATGTGTGTCATTTTATAGCCAAAAATGAGATCTAACTAGCCTTTTGTCACCCAAATTTGTGGATAGATGGATAACACCTTCAAGAGGATTTGACCTATCCTCATTGCTTTAGGTTGTGCCTTTCAACTAGAGTGAAAGGACCCTTAGTGTAACCTCTGTTTTATGAAGGAGATGTAGATATCCTTCTTTGGCACATATTTTATGAAGAAAACCTTCAGAAAATATGGTCGATACTCCATAATTTAACTCTCAAGAGTTGTCACTTCTAAAAGATGGAGATAGTTTCAACACAAGGCTAAGGTTACAGAGGACATTATTAAATCCTAATTGTTCTGCATATTTTAGTAAATAGATTTTGTTCCTTTGTGGATATACAGGGAAAACATGGGTCATTTAGGATGGATTCATGGTTTTTGAATGATTTTTGTGGGAGATTAAGCAGGATAAAGCTAATTATACCAGATCTTTGTGAAACTTCACAACAATGGACAACTCAACAACAAAAAGATTAAGAATAGTTAAGACATTCCTTCAACTAGAAGGTGTGTTTTAATGGAGGCTCAGATCAACATGTTTTCACATAGTATTTGAGAATCTAGCATGAAGGCTTGAGTTAGAATAATCAATTAAACACCAAAATCTCTTATCAATCATGCCTAAGGTACACCCAAAGACTTACAGACAATATTTATACATAAATGACAGTGGAGTGATTTTAAATTTGATTATCTTATTACAGGATAAAGGATCTTCTTGAAATGAAATTGAAAATGCCTCTAAATTTTCATAGGGATGAGATGTTGTGTGATTTAACAAAGATTTCAATGTAAGATTGCAATAGGAACAAGTCAAACTACTTGCTGACATTTTGAATCAAAGAAGACATTAATTGCTCCAAGATTGACACAAATTAATTTCAAAATTTCTTAGATTCATCCGCAGGGGAAAACCTCCATAGAAATCTCAGTGCTCGTTAATGGCTATACATCTACAATAAACTTGACATTATAGAAAATCTAACACAGAAGAAATTAACAGGTTATCTCAGATTGGTCTCTCAGGAAGATGAATTTTCTCAAAACATTTCTTAAGAATACAACCCCCGAACTTTTACAAGATTATTCTCATTTCCTTTATACATTTCACTCACTCACTCATCCCAAATTTTCCCCCAAAGAAGAAGAATATTCGAGGGACCTTTTCTTGTTACCAATTTTCCTCAGAAATCGACGTTTAACAAATTCACATCCGAAAGTTAACAGGTGGACCGATTATGAACTGATCATGTTTCTCAGGACCTCAAACAATTAATAGTATGTCATGCCAAAACGTTTTGGGAGTCCTTTTAATCATTCTGATTCTGTCATTGGAGAAATCCCCATTTTATTCATTCTCTGGAGGCTCTGTAGATCTGGATTTGATAGGCAATGTTTTTCGCTCTCAAGGAAACACCTTTTTCATATTCTGTGCTTGCAATCTCCATCATTTCATCCTTTTCCCTCTCTTTCCTCTACAATTCTTCCCTACATGCATCTTCTCTAGTAATTTTCCCTTTTTGCAAGTGCCCGAGAAATTCCAACTTCAAAATATCAACCATAACAATTCTTGGAATCACAAATTAAGTTTTGAATCCATTCAATTACACTTTTTAAAAAAAAACGACAAGGAATTACATGAAAAAATGATGAAAAATAGTGCGTATTCACATCTCCAGGAGTCTTGGAGCAAAAATGGTATAGAAATAGACACAATGCACATCAACCATTGATTCTTCCCCTTCTCTACTTTATATTATATCCATCCACATGTTTCCTTGGTGTAAATTCAAAGGAGAAGTATAGGGGCATGTTTCCAGAAAAGCACGGGCCTTCAACATGCGCTGAGCCAAAGAAAAATTCCTTTTGGCCTTTTAAAAAGTCCTAGTAAAAAGGAGCTATTGGAAGCCTCTACGTGTCTCTTCGGCGCACATTTGGTATGGTTCCCAAAAGAGGATACCCCAAACATGTGCAGTTTCACCACGTGTCTCATTTCAAGAGTGTTGTTAAAAAATTTGAAGGATCAGTGCAAGGCGTCACGTGTCTAAGGTCCGAGATAGTTCTCCTTATCTATTGAAAATTCTAAGAAAGGGTAGACTGAGTGGAAGCCTACAAGTGTCCTCCTAGTGCTTCTTCAATATAAAACTTAGGGGTCATTCCCAAAACAGGTGCGGTTCCTCCACATGTCCTAGGCCTTTCAAAATTGCTTTGAAAATTTAAAGGATAGAGCAGAGCTGGTGGAAACCTCCACATGTCCATGATCTGCCAAAATTTTATCAGCCGCATAAATGTTTTGTCCAAGTTTAGGAAAGGTAGCGGAAACCTCCACGTGTCTCCCCGACGCAATTGCAACGCTAAACCAAAAGGTGAATTTTCAGATGAGCGCCGACCCTCAATATGGACAAGCTTTGAGTTGAATCAGGCCTTAGAGTTTTCACAGTGCCTCATCTAGCCACATCCAACTAGAAAGGGCCACATTTCCACAGATGCTGAGATGTAAATTTGATGGGGAAAAACACACCTGTCAAACTATAAAGTGCAGGAAAAACACCATTTGAGCCCGAAAATGAATCTTTCTTTCAAGATAGAGAATTTGGAAATGATATAAGGCCCAAATACAATCCATCGATCCACATCTAATCACATCTCCATATATACTTGGGACAAAAATGACAGGAACAACAAAACGTGACTGTGGAAAATGGAAGGAAAGGAAAAAACTCGAGTTTTCACCCAAGTTACAAATTATTTCACATGGAAAGAGGAACTAAACACAAATTTTGGACTTTTAAGTGATCCTCAACCAAGGAAGGGACTGATCATGGTAACCAAATGGAGGACATAGTTTTTATGCATCAATACAGGGAGATAAATAAAATGACAGAGCCCGCAAACTAAAAAACTTTAAGGATAAATGTGGCGAGACCAAATTAAGCACCAACACCATCAAGATAAGAGGTTATGAGAAAAAACTTCTCCAATGCATGAAAATACTCAAATTAAAATGCTAATCTAATAAATTAACGTATTTAGATCACTTTAGAAATCAAAAGGGAGTAATTTCCTAAAGGTTTGAAGATGGAATCTCATCAAAATATGGCTAAAAGGACATTTTTTGGATCTTCCCATGCTCTTCAATTTGAGAGAATGGATTTAAAATGGAAAATATATTTCCTTCAATGGAGAATGGCTTAAGATCAAAATGCCTATAATTTACTTTAGGGAAAATGAGGTGTGTCTTGAAAAGGAAAGACGATGGTTCTTTATATAACCTTCTTGTTAGAAATATCTTTGCAAGTTGGTGCATATGGGATAAGGGTAAAGCATGATTAGGAATGGATAAGGTTTCTTTAGAAAATGTAATCGTGATTTAGAAGAGTTTAATTTTCCATTAGCAAGCCATGGGAGTTGGAAGATGTTTTAACTAATCAGGTGTGATTAATTAATAAGTAGATGTAAGCTTATAAAAGACAATTAGAGGAAAATTAGTATTATTAGGGGGATGTAAGAGAGGAATTCCATCCAATAAATTTTGATTTATTGATTTAGAGTAGCGATCATAATTAATTAATAATAGTTAATTAACGCAAGTAAAAGCAAACACTAATTAACAAAATGTTGTTAATCGGCATCCTAAGTGATAGGAACCCTAATTAATTAGAGAAATGTAATTAATTAACGAGAATGACTAAGGAATGTTAGCTAATTAGCATAAAAGTGCTAATTATTATGAAAATTATGGGAACAAGGATAATTAGTGCAATTTTAGTATTAAAACCGAGTAAGTGGATTTTAGGTGTCTATAGTTGTACTAGGCCTTAAGCAAGCTATCCTTCCTCTAAACACCTTAATAGAAAATTAAAATAGTCAAAAAAAATTGTTCACACTCTATCTTTATCATGGCCAAAACAATTATATTTCTTTTGATCTTACTGGAATACATCTCATCATGACACCTAGTTTGCATCATACACTATTCACCGGTCTTCTTCCTTACAATATATTATCACTTGATTTTTTACTAGTATACTTTATCAACTGGGACTGATTTCATGTCTTCAGGATCATGAACAAGGCATCCTTACTCCCATCACTTTATCCTGTCTAACATCCTTAGTAAGCAAGTCTTAACCTCTCACTAGGCCCATATTTCTTTCAATCATTCAACCTAATCCTACGAATTCCACTTGATCATCCCACATATCACATCTACCAATTCCCAAGGACTCTAATTTAGGTCTACACAGTACCAAACTTACCTATTATAGTCATAGAACTGAGCATTTAGGTTTTCGCTTTGCAACACTAGCACTGTTCTTATCCTCATCCCTCACGATCCTCATTCCAATCGAATCCATCCTTACAAAGAGTGCTTAATTGACTTAATCTCAAACCTTATATGTAATTCATTAGTACCTGTTACAACTTGTGTGACCTTGGTCTACTCCTTACTATCAACATCACAAGAACAAACATGATCTTAGAGATCCAATCACTGGGCCTCACATGTCTTAATTAACTTATGGTGAAAACCCTTGGGTGTATTCTATGACACTCTAGCCAATGTCATCACTCACACTCTTCTCCATCCTTCTTTCCACTTACTGGACAGTCATTGGTGATTCTTAACTCCTTGAGAGTTCTTAAAAAAAACATAGAACAGTGGAAGTATCCTATCAACCCTGCTCAAAACATCTAAAGCACCTCAAAAAGTAAAAAGACAAATATCAAGATAGATCATATATTTACCTTTAATCACTCATCTCTAGGGGTGAAAACATAGCAACTCTACCGGGGCTATGGACACCTTATCTTAGTGCATGTAGAGCATATGTTGTTCCTTCAGTGCTCAAATCTAAAAATCTAAAGCTAATACATGAAGCATAATTAGACACTTGGCTTGGAAACTCTCACGTTAGTATTAACATGCTACTTATTGGTGATTGACGAAATGTAGTAATTATTCAAATGTAACATTACGGTACATTTTTTCAATCAAATCAAACCTTTGAAACACGCCACTTACTAGCCTATACCGAGTACACAAGAATGACGATCTCAATTGCTAGATGGATTCCTGAAAACTTCAATATCGAACCCATATTTTCTTTTCACAAACATGCAATGGTCACAGTCCGATTGACTATCCTTACAATCGACACCCCTATTATATCAACACACTACTTCCAATGCACTGTACTCACGTGAATTGCATATGTAAGTCCCATCATAGCATTTAATTCATCACCAAACACCCACAACGACTGCCTTGAGTTCCAATGCGGTGTTTCAAGCTACGTCTGCAATCCTGTCATATGAATTATACCATATTTCCAAGCTCAATGAACATGCGCCAGGCTATGACATAAAAATACTCTCAGGCTCATAGTTGTCTTAACCCATTATCACACAATGTGGATTAACTTATTCAAAATTAGACTGTTCACAACGCTGTGTATTTATTATAGTACAATACGGATTAGAGAAGATGAGTCACTACTTTTGTTTCTGTTTAGGTATAGTCTGGCCTTCATTCTAATTTACAACCTACAAATTCAACCTGTAGCGATACAACCCCATTAATTCAATTACATCACATGTATGATGTATCTTGAATATTACACGTATCAGAGTAACTCTGGATAGAAGGGGTGTCATATAGGATGACCCAAACCTAGATCTTTAAGGTTCTCAACTTATTTTCTCACACCATGGATATCACATTTATTCCATAATTACTATTGACAGCGAGTAATCCACCTTTGACAATCCTATGGATAATCATGATAGCTCTGGTTCCTTTGGTCGTTGCACATATAATGCCATGAATCAATGTTTTCCGTGCATCATTTGAGTTTTTGTGGGCTTCACCAATTACTTGACTCAACCAAACCTACCTCTAGACCTATCTGCATATCCTGTTGTAATTAGTTCACCCTGATATGGTAGCTTTGCATGTCCTTCATGCAGGTTGTAACTTTCATTAGTCAAAATCTACACGCAAGTCTCACGGCATTAATTTCACTCTGAGGTTTGAATGTCTTGTTGAATATTAATGAAGACATTTGATGCTTCATTCAAGCATTTTCCTTATAGTCTCAACATTTGGCATGATTGCTAAACACAACCATCTATGTTATTAAATGAGACTTGCATACGTTGGACTGAAAATCCTTCATCTTTATTGATTGAATTGACGTCAAGGAGATATTAATTGTGTCAACCGTTGAGTGAGGGCATGCTTTCTAATGTGTTGGAAAGGTGTGGAGGAGTTTCTTACTAGCAGATTTGAACATAGAGTTGCAAACTGTCTCCATAAGGGACTGTCTTATGCCCTATTCTACAATACCTGGCATTCTATGGGATTGTATGAACGTGATCAAAGGTTGATGGGGTTTGGCTATACACTTTAATGAATGAGTTGCATTTGTTAGAAAGACTCCATGGCCTTATCATACAAACCCATATGTAACCATTTTTCCTTGGACCAGTTCAATGTTAATAGCACGTTCCTAGATCTCCAAACAATTGGATTTATTGAGAAAATGCTAAACTAAACCTCGCTCTCGTTTGTCCTTGATATTCATTGTAGGGTTGTAGGCTCTGTCACACCTTGTTACAATGCCAATCTATGTCATATAGATGCTTTAGATAGCCATCCTACCAATAATATTGACAGGAACAATATTCTTCGTTGAAATGATGGAGCCTATTTGCATATCTCGCACCAAAATTTCTTTTCAACAATCCTTTGTCCATGTGATAAAGATGGTCTGTAGCATGGCGCGAAAACGTGCAGCGCATGCTTACACACTTCACTTCACACACACACACACATCACACACACACACACCCTATTTTTTTTGTCACACACACAGTATCTAAAAAAATCCAATGAGTTGTCATAGGGGACATGTTTAACAATCCAAATCTGGGCCTTATACCAACTTCTCACATTATTTGTGGTGAGAGGAATAGATTCATTTTCCCTCTTCATCAAATGGTCACTCAATTCTACATGTTCTAAAGTTTGTACGGGTATCTTGATGCCTTCCTCTTGCAAGACATTTTCATCTCAACATCTATGCATACATGGCTCTTATATTTTTTAGATGTGGTTCGACGTTGCACTTCTCCACAACTCTAAGCATGCACCATTTTAACTGGAGGCTTAATCCAATTGACAGGGTCATTGCTCATCTATTTTAAGTCTCCTATCCTTCATCAATGTGTTTGGCCATTTGAGGTATCCGCTACCTTTCCCAGACTTAGAAATTTTTTTAATGTGGCTGGTGCAGATTTGGAGGATCATGGACATGTAGAGGGCCAATGCTCATTTAAAGATCTACCTTAGGGTCACACCTTAACAAGTGTTTTGGGGAGACACGTAGAGGCTTCCGCCGGCTCCACTCTATACTTAAACTTTTAAAACCAATTTTCTAAGGCCTGGGACACATGGAGGGACTGTGCTTGTTTGGGGACCAGCCCATAAATTTAATTTTGAAGAAGCACCAAGAGGACACTTGGAGGCTTCTGCTCATTCTTCCATTTCTTGGAATCTTCAACAACCAAGGAAAACTATCTCGGACCCTAGACACATGGCACTTTCCATTGATCCTTCAACTTTTTGAAACAACTATGTCAGACTGAGGAATATGGTGAGCCCACGCTTGTTTGGGGTCTCTGCTATTGGGGACCATCTCAAAGTGTGCCATTGAGACACATGGAAGCTTGCCGCTAGCTCATTTTTTTACTGAGACTTTTTAAAATGCCAAAAGGAGTTTTTCTTGGGCCCAGGTCATGTGGAAGGCCCCACCACTTGTTTGAAAAATTTCCCTAATACTTTCTCCTTTATAGTTGAAGGAAACACGGTGGACGGTTATGATATCAAGTAGAAAAGGGCAGAATAAATGGTTGTTGTGTATTGTATATGTTTTTATGCCATTTTTTCTCCAAGACTCCTAGATATGCGAATACACACTAGTTTTTCATCATTTTTGATGAAATTCCTTGATGTATCTATGTCTGTAAAGTGCCATTGAATGGATTCATAACTTAATTTGTGAGTCCAAGGATTGTTATGGTAGATATTTTGAAGTTGGAATTGCTCAAGAACTTGCAAATATGGGAATTACCTGAGAAGCTGGATGCGGGATATGAGTTGTAGATGAAAGAAATGGAAAATGATGAAATGATGAAAGTTACAAGGTGCAAAATATGAAAAATGTGTTGCCTTGAGAGCGAAAAGGATTACATGTCAGATCTAGTTGTACAAAGATTTTGAAAATGATTAGAAAGGGTATTTCTTGCATGACATAATCAAAATGATTAGAAGGATTTCCAAAAAGTTGTGTGGGCATGGAATCCTAGTCATTATATGATGGCCCAAGAAATGTGATTAGTTCACAATTTGTCCACCTGACAGCTTTTCAGATGTGAATTTGTTAAATATCACTTTCCTAGGCAAATTGGTAACAAGCAAAGGTCCCTTGAATATTCTTTTCTTTGGGGGGGGGGGGGGGGGGGGGAATTTGAGTGAGTGAAATGTATAAATGTAATGAGAATACTACTTGTAAAGGGTTGGGGGTTGAATTCTTAAGAGAAAATTTGAGAAAGCCATCTTCCTGAGAGACCAATCCAAGATAACCTGTTATTTTCTTCTATTATATTTTCTATCAAATTAGGTTGGTTGCAAATGTATAGCTATCAATGATAACTGAGATTACTTTGGAATATTTCCCCTACTGATGAATCTAAGAAATTTTGAAATTAATTTAAGTGAATCTTAGAGCAATTAGTGTCTGATTTGTTTCAGAATGTCTGCAAGTAGTTTTACTCGTTCCTATTGCAATATTACTTTTAAATCTTTGTGAAATCACACAAGATCTCATCCCTATGACAGTTTAGTGGTATTTGCAATTTCATTTCAAGAAGAGCCTTTTATCTTGAGATGAGATAAACAAATTTAAAATCAATTCAATGTCATTTGTTGATAAATATTGTTTGTAAGTCTCTGCATGTACCTTAGGCGTGATTGAACCAGGAGATGTTTGATGTTTAATTGAGTCTTTTAACTCGATCCTTTTTGTTAGAGTCTCAAAGATTGTGTGAAAATGCGCTGATCTTGGCATCCATTGAAGCACACCTTCTGGTTGAAGTAACACCTTAACTATTCTGAAGCTTTTTGTTGTTGAGTTGTCTATTGTTGTGAAGTCCCTCAAAGACCTGGTATAATCAACTTTATCTTTCTTGATCTCCCACCAAAATCATTCAAAAACCATGAATCCATCCTAAACTACCCCTGTTTTCCCCGTATATCCAAAAAGGAACAAAATCTATTCACTAAAATATGTAGAACAATCAGGATTTCTTAATGTCTTTAGTAACCTTAGCCTTGTTTTGAAAGTATCTCCATCTTTTAGAAGTGATAACTCTTAAGAGTTAAATTATGGAGTATTGGCCATATTTTCCCAAGATTCTCTTCATAAATTTTTTGCAAATGAAGGATATCTCTATCTCCTTCATCAAACAAAGGATACACTAAGGGTCTTCTCACCCTGATGGAAAGACACAGCCTAAAGCAGTGAGGACAGGTCAAATCATCTTGAAAGTGCTATCCATATCTCCACAAATTTGAGTGATAAAGGGCCAGTTAGATCTCATCCTCAGCTACAAAATGACACACACTATTATCTATCTGTGTCTAAGCTCCATGTTCAATCTATGTTGCTACTCAACTTGAAAAGGAGAACAAATTTGGATACCAACAGGTGGGAAGGGGGGGGATTCCTTCATTGCACTACAAGAGATATTTTCCAGATTCAAAGTCCAAAAAGAAAGGAGGTTCTTGAAAGATATTTATTCCCCATCCACCCAAATGAGAATGTAGATCCTAACTTCATCAATTGGATGGTTGGATGGATTGTAAACAAAAAAAGAAGGGAAAAATTGGTAATTCACCTCTCAAGTTGAGCTTCTAAGATATCATAAAGGGAAAGAACATGGTAGTCATAGTGGACACCCCTTTCTTCTATAAATCTGGTGCTTTCTTGTTTTTGGGTTTAAAAGCTTGTCTGGCTATTTCTCCTAAGGCTCATGGGTCCTTGTTCCATGATATTTCTCTTTTTATCACCTAGATTCATTATGCCTTCAGTTGTATAAAGGTTTTTTAGATCCCTTTCAAAATATTTTTTTACCTAATCTAAAAAAAAAACCTAATTAGAATAACATGTCCCCACATGAAGATATTATTGATAACCTGTTCATGTGAAAGTTGGAAGAAAATCCTGACTATGAAATACCTCTTATGGAATATATTCCTGATGATAAGATGTCATCACTATTAAAATATATTCCTAGTTCTAATAAAATATAAACTCCAGTTGAAAAAGTGAAATGGAAATCCCTTAATGAAGGATTCCAAAATTATGTTCAATTGGGATTTCTTTGAAAGGTAAATTGGAGATAAAATCAGCCATTAGACTAACTTCTCAGAGACAATATTTCTCCATCTTTGCATTTTTTAATTCAAAATAAGGACCTGCAAGCCTGTAATCTGTACACTTTAAAGGCCATGAAATGATACCAAATGCAATTCTTTCACATCATATTCAAAAGTATTTTGTAAAATTATATGTTATAGTAACTCAGAACAATTTGAAAGGAAATAAATATACATAAATAGAATAGTAAAAAATCAATTCTTGCCATGTAAGACATGAAACCAAGTATAGAAAATAAACAAAATGATATACAACATTATTTTTTAGAAATGTGGGAAATTTAATGCACAATATGAAAAATTTAGCAGTGCCAATTTATAGGCTAAAAATGTAAAGCCCACATTTTTTACACATCAAATACAATACTAAAAATACAAGAATATAGGTTCTTTTTTTTCACTTACATTCTAGTACACATCACACCACATGAGATCACCTAGGACAAAACACAAAACATGATATATTTATGAAAACATTAAGCCACAAAGATCACATGAAACCACACAATGCACATCAAGGCCACAAATAACAAGGCACAACATAACGATTCTACCACAGTATCAAACTTATATATATGGTCTTCCCACTAGCACGAATGAGTTTTTAAGTACACATGCTTATTACAATCATGATTCAAAATCAACTAAGCTACACTTACTACATATAGGAAGGCTCATAACCCTGATGAATCATATATTCCATTTCCTTTTCTTGAATTTCATTTATATAGTTTGACATTTAACTTACGATATATCTCATTGCACAAGGATTATCGACATTATTTTAATTACTTGTTTTATTCACTCATTTGCTAGTCTGGTATTTACTCACACACAAGGCTATTTACATACACATAGGGCTACTAGGTGTTATCCCTGTGACTCACTCCTAAGCGCATGCATTTTGAAACTTATTTCATACCTCTACATCATGCAACAAATACAAATATGAGTTCAAAGAATAACTGTTCACTTCTTTTCTCAAGGATTTAGGGTCAAGTTTCCTTTCTTCGTTTACAAACTGGAATACCTAAGTTACAATACACAAAAAGACATTTCTATAGGAATTAGGTTTTTCATCCATAGGGAGAGGGTTAAATTACATTAGAATGAAGATCAAGATGAAAACTTCACATCATACATCCATTACATGTTAGGATAAGTTAAGAGAAAGATGGAGTAGTCCATTGTTTAAGGGTTAGGATTCACTTTATCCTTTACACAAGGTGGATCCCTTTACTCAACACAAGATGGTTTTAACACATTATATGAGCAAGCTAAATTCACCTTTCTCCAATCACATCATCTTATAGTGGAATTTTAACCAACTAATCATAAAATAATTAATGTTAAGTTTCACTACTAACTCATAATATTACACCATAAATTTTCAAACGATGAATTGATATTGGGTGTAGGAGTTCATTTATGATCCCAAATATAAAGAGTGACTTCCAAGGTTAGTTGGTTTCATCTTCCACCACCTTTAGCAACATATCATGTTTGGTCCAATAGGATTTTACACTACGTTAAATGTTGGTTCCCAAGAGTATTATCTTAAGAGAATACATTCCCCTTAATGCACACATGATTACCAATCTTGGAAGGGAACCACGTACTCTAGATAATTTTGAACCATGTCATTCATAACCATCGTTTCACAATGACGTCACTAGTCATACTAGCTATAACGATAAAATCAAACTAGGGATCTCAGTTACTTAAGCTAAAAGCTTCTATCGAGTGTAAGGATTTAAGTTCATATCGAGTGTAAGGATTTAAGTTCATCCTGAGGTTTTATTTTTCTATGCTAAAAGGAATCAAACAACAAGAACAATTATGCATGAACTTTATACCAAGGTCGACCATTCCATTTAAATTTCTTTATTACATTTTTCTAGGTAAGTAACACAACACACTAATTATTTAATCATCAATTTCACACTGCAATGACACTATAAGATATTAGATTTAATTTCATTTCAAATATACATCTAAATTTTACAATACAAAAATTTGGAATGAAATAACACCCATGCTTGCAAAAGATGAAACAAGATAAAAGATGTGAAAATGTGTGCAATTGCATTTAAAGTATGTTGATGTCATCATGGCAATGTGAGAATAAAACACAAAGATTGATTTTCCTCCCCTGGAGAAAATAAGTATATTTGGAGGCTAATTTTTTTTATTTTGACTTTGACAAACCTGATGAGTCCATGAAAATGATGTTTAATACCTAATGCATATTAAAATTTTATTTTTTGTACTTGTCACCCTTTTCGCACAAAGGATTAATAACAACGAACTTTAGTATCTCATTCAGTATTGAGGCCAAATTTCAATAATAAGTCTTTACTGTAACATGTAGAAATACTTAAAAAATATTTCCATTAATATTTTTATGGGCTTGGAAATCCTCTAAGAATTCCCATAATCTTCAAAACAAGTTCACTTTCTCCATTGAAGCTTGTATTCCATGTACCTGCAATGACCCAATTTTACGTAAATGGATCCCAATACTACATGCATCCATAGATCTCTTTGAAACTTCCATCAATCTCTCCAATTATCTCCTTAAAAATAAATAGATGGGCTGATACCTTATAGTTAGCTTCTAAAGGATATTATTTTTTTGCAACATGACTAAAAATAGCCATTACGGTGCTTGTGAAAAATATTTTTCCACCTTAGAGCTTAGTATCTTTATAAATCCACTTATATATACTTCCCTGCACATGAAACAAAATTGAAAACCATACTATCATTTTCCTCTTGGAAAAAAATATAATAGTGTTGATTCAAAGGGTCCAGATGGGTTGAGCATATGACTTGAGGAAGGGTTCACAATGACTAGGAAAAAGGATTTCAAATGTGGGGTTTTTTATCGCAACAAAAAAATTTATTTTGTATGCTAGATATTTAACATGACAACAAATGGCTCTAACTCAAGGATATATTCCATAAATCATGATTAATAGCAACATATACCTCATGAGGGAGAAAATGAGTGTCCTATCCTTTTGGAAATATATTTAACATTTGAAGAATAGTACCAAGAATCAACACAACAAAGTGAAAATAAAATAAAAAAAAATATAAAATGGAAAACAACCAAGTGGAAAATGGACCACAAAGTTGAAAGGAAAAATATGATACATGGTTTAAGACAAGATAATTTAACTGTATTACTTAGTATTAAACTATGATATATGGCTTTATATAACCTAATTTCATTATATTACTTATACTTTTTGAACTATTACCCATATACGGGTAACATGAAATGAATTTCCTCTATTAAACCATTGAATGGTTCAATTAAGTAGAATCCTTTTCTGAACTTTTTGAAAAATACAACTAATGTAGGATGTCTCCATCTTCGTGAGAAAGAGGAATTTATCTTTTTCTTCTTAATAATGTTTCTATGAATCCTCTTGTAAGCGGCTATCCACATTATCATCTCATTTTCATTAAATATCTGAAATTTTTCTTCCTCATAATAATCTATTTCTAGATTGTACCATGCTTTAGATTTCACATTTTTACTTCATCACTATTTTTATGATGGATTAATGATCTGACCAAGATCACCATGTTCACAACTGGGCCATTGTTCTTTCATCAAAATTTTCTATCTATTTTTAATAATCCATATGATTATTGTCTCCCTCAACTAGTTATTGATAGATATTTTTACATTTTCATCATTTTTGTAGGATTTGTGGTGCGTTACATTATCGACTATACAAAACAGATATTTTTAACACACACCAAATAATTCTTGATATGTTACAACTCATATGATGCATCATATTCCTAAAAAGGGAACGAAAATAAGGTGGGATGTGAGAAAGAAAGTCCAATGTTATCTTTATCTTGATCAAATTGAGCTACCTAAGTCTTCTCTGTGCTAGAGGTATCATCACATTAGGATGAATCATCCTCTAGAGAATCATGCACTATTCTATTTATACTTTTCTTATTTAGAATGTCCTCTTCTGCAAACAAAAAAGTGAAAGATTATTATTCAGAATCATGTGCATTGTGTAAGTATTCATAGTGAATCATGAGAAAATTATTAGGAACATGGGGCTCACATTTTTGGTACTCATTAAATGCTAGTTTTTATTCATGGTCCATATTACTTATAATATTAGGGCCATTTTGGGGAAACTAAAAATATCTATTATCCTTATCATTAATAAGTAGAGAACATGTGTCCATAATCAACGGGAACTTGTTTGAAAACTTAATCACTAAGAGGAGGAAGATAAATCTCTTCTTCTTCAAAAATTGAAGATGATTTTAAATCTCAGCAAACCATTTAATCCTTTCCAACCTTTACCATGAAGAAAACTAACATTAAAACATAATAACTCAAAATGTAAACACACATGAAGATAATAGTTAATATGAAAAACCCTTTAAGGGAGAAAAACACAATGAAATTAATGTACTATGGTGGAAAATTATATCATAATAGACTACAAGGATTTCAATTTCTTGAACACTAACTCAATTTGAAGCACCAACTCCAACAATTAATTCAAACACCTACTTGATAAAATTTGCAAGATCCTACTTCCATGGAATCACCAAATCCATATTTTACTAAATACCTACTTCAAATTAACAAGATTTTGGTCATATTCATCTAATGTAATTTCTTACAACAAAAAAAAATTCATCTCTTATCTAGTTCCTATTTTCTCATCCTTCTTCACACACTTAAATTCACCTATTTTCTCATATCGTCATACTTATGAAACAAAGACTTCAAAATCCCCTTATTCATTCATATGTTTACATACATATAGACTATGATGAACTCCCTTTACACCTTTTCAACTTCATCTTCTGACTCCTTCACCTTATATATTGTTCATATTTTCCAATACACTTAGATGACATCACCTAAAAAGAACCAAAGTGATGCAGAGCTCTACAATTTTTTCATGTGTTCAACAATTTATAAAAATTCAATTACTTTCAATTAGACCAATTCGTTGTTTTAGAAATCTTAATTTATAGGTTCAAGATTAGCTAAAATCACAACATTTTATTTCTCAAGAACTATATCACTCTTCCAACACCATACTCTATTTTTATAACCTCAAGCAACCCAAATGCACCTATCAATATGATCTAAATTTAGGAAACTAGGAATGTCACTCACCATACCTATTGTTTAATTCACAAGTCTTCTCGTATTTTTAGTCAAACCAAGTAACCCTTATGAATTTTATCACTCTTTAGCTCCTTGAACATCATCAAACTATCTCACAATATCACTCCATCATGAAAACTTTCATTAAATTGATTCAATCCAAAAGTTTTTATATTTTCCTAAATGACTTCAAACTACCTTTAATAGGCCTGTAAGACTATTCTTTTGCTTAAATAAAGGCAGGAAGGTTAGATGCATGATATTAATAAAATAAATACATTTCCTAGTTTCCTTTAGGGTCAATAAGGTGTGGAAAAAAATTATAATCCAAGTCTTTATACTCCTCTTTCAAACTCACTTTTTCTTTCTAAGCATATGAACTCCTAGTCAAGCATATTTTCATTTGTCTAGCGGTTCAAAAATAAAACAAGAAAATTTTAATAATCCATTAGGCCATTCATTTTTAGAAATAAATTTCAAGGTGTAACTCCACCTATAAACCCTAGCACTATTTCAAATACACCTTGCTTATTAGGTCTACACTATGTTAATGGTTTCTTGATGCAGATTATCAAGAAAATAACCAGATGCTACCGATGGAAAGATAAATTTATTTTGTAATCCCTTCAAGGAAATTTGAAACATTATTTATATTAAACTTTAGGTTTAGAAACACTGATTTTTACCTCCTAAACTCAAACCCTAGCTACATGGTAGTGTATAGCCCGAGAACCTAAAACTTCATAGACTAGGAGGTATTTTTTCTTCCAAATCTTGGTGATTGATCTCAAGGAACGTGTTAACGTCCTCTAATGATCTATATCAACAATATTTTCCAAGGTTTAATATTTGTTAATATATATCCCCCATATTTTCTTACATGTATGTTAAGTGAAATAAGGTACACTACACCCTCAACTATAACTTTAAGAAGATGGAATCTAATTCATAGAAAACCCTTAAGTTTGTATTTAAATTAAAACAAATCATCTTATTGATATTATCATTCATTACACACCTCTTTCACCTTTCCACATAGTCAGTATTAGCTCAAATTGTGTAGTCAAAGTCATAGTTTTCAAAGTTATTAAAACATACCAATGAAAAAAAAAATGTTTTCATTATCTGAGCTCTAAGATGTACTCTTATAAAGCTCCAACCTTGTGAATACAATGATCATATAAAATTATATTAATAATTACTTTATCAATCAATCATCTTCATCCACATATTCCTAGCATAGTTTTAAGTTAGAAATAATATCTTCACAGTAAAGGAAGCAATATTTAACTATGAAAGTATCTAAGAAATACACCTTACATACATACTAGAGATATCAATGATAAAAAAATATCACGTGCATCAAGGACTCAATGATGATAAAATTAAAGTGTTAATTACTTAAAAATAGAGATATATTCATATACTCTTGCTACTGATATGCATCCCCTTGCGAAATACAGTGTCTCTTCTTTATTCTTCTCCCAAGACATTGAGTATTCCCTCTCCCTCACTCACCTTCCCTACAATATCTTCACATAACCAATAGTTTTTCCTATTTATCTTATTTTTTCTACCCTAACTACCCCCTATGATTCACTATTAAACTTCATCTTCCATAAATCACTAACATAATTCAAATACTTGAATCTTCTCTTTCCTTTTTATAGTGTAACTAACTCACATGACTCTTTACATGCATTTTCATTACTAGGAAGGCATTAATTTACAATATTCTTGAAAATATAGGTAACTCTATATTCTCTAGGAACCAATATCACACATTAGCTCACTCAATCATACTCACTTCTCAACTAAGCCATTTCTCCCTTGTAGTTACATGTTTGATTTTTTTAATTTCATATTGGAGGGAACCTTATATTTTTTAAATTTTATTGAATTAAACCCTCATGATATCGCAAGATTGAAATTTCACATTTTTGACATTCTTATGAAGATTCTCCTGCACCATACTCTTAAGGAGGAGAAAAAAATGTGCATGTCTTTTTCTTGCATCACCTTGTATTTGTCTTCTTTGCATGATTTTAGTCTCTTTTCGATTGCCTCATTGTCCTTTTTAACCTTAAGGCCACTTTGATCCCATTATTTGTTATGCGGCTTTGTATTTTCCTAAAAATGGATTATTTCCTTCTTGATATTCTTCTTAATCTCTTCTATCTTCATTCTTTATCAGCTATACATGTAAAATCATAGATTAAAACAACAAATGTGCATTGTACTTCCTAGTTTAGGATTTTTTCCACCTCTTCATGGGATTTGATCACCACAATTCCACAATGTTTTTTTATCAAATCATATAAAAGATGCCCATTCCCTTATTTTTTCCTATTTTCACCACCCTCATCAACTGATTCTTTCTATAGTAGACCCTTTTCTAGGTCCACAAGCTATTCATTCTGAGCTTCTTCATTCTCACATTCACCTTTCTCTTCTCTCACTTCACTATCTTCACATTTCTTGACCTCTCTCATCCTTATGGTTTTCACACTCTTTTCACTTACATACTTCTCAACCTCATCTATTTTTGCCACTATCTCATTTCCTCTTACTTCATTCTCTTCACTTTCATATTCAAGTTCTTTCTTGTGCACTATACCTTTGTTGTTGTTTTGAAACTAAAAAAACATGTCCAAGGCCTCTTCTAGGACCTTATCTTCTTCTTCTTCACCTATTTCACGACTATGATATGTTATCTCACATTGTTTTATTTCACTCTCTTACATCTGCATACCTATTTTCTTGTTTCTCAAAATTAATTCCCTAATAGACACGATCATAATCATGTTCCCTAGACTCATTTATTCCTTTTCAAAATTCATTTCACACATTCATTCATCATTTGCAAGACTATTTTAATCATTTTTATTATTCACAAAGAATAAAATTTCATTTTGCATTTGAAATGGATTACAGACCTCACCACCAACATACTTTGTTTCTATTACCTCTTCTTTTTCCTCATCCATCCACTGAATTCTCTCATAACCAACTTCTTTTACTACTTCTTTCTCTATCTTGTTTACATGTTTATTTATTTATTTCTTCTTGTCTTATGATCTCTTTCAACTACAACCTTTGATTCCTCTTGAAAATTCGTGTTATAGGCCATTTGACCCTTCCTCTCATCACATACCCAACTTATTTATATTCTCTCGTCATCAATTCTTCTAGTTTTTTTACGTCCTCTATCAAATTCAAATCTTCCTCCATCCATGCTTCTTGTCTTATTTATTATTCTCTCTTTCTCTTGGCTTCTCTTTCTTTTCTTTTTTTCTATTTTTTTTTTCTCCTCCTGGATTGTGCACTTCACTAATGGTTCAAATAGTTCTTCTCTGTCCTTTTTTATTCTTTATCTTCACAATATTCTTTTACACACTACATAGAAACTTCCACAGATTCACAATGCACTTGTTAGAGTACTAAAATTATCTTCAAATGATCTTTTTCAATCTCTGATATAAATTAATTTAGAGATCCACTCTTTTTTCATGCATTCAACATGTTATCAACATTCAATTACTTCAATTGGACCAATTCCTTGTTTTGGAAGTTTTAAGTTTTAGGATCAAGATTAGCTCAAATTATAACATTTGATTTATCAAAATATATATCACTCTTCCAACAACATAGTCTAATATGAAATCCTCATACAACCCAAATGCATCTATCAAGATGATCCAAATTCATGAAACTAGGAATGTCACTTGTCATACCTAATGTTTCCGTCACTAGCCTTCTTGTAGTCTTAGTCCAACTAAGTAACCCTCATGAGTTTTGGAACTCTTTAGATCCTTGAACATCCTCCACCTATGTCACAAGATCATTCCAACATGAAAAAACTCATTCAATTGATTAGAATCTACAAATTATTCATATTTTCCTAAATGGATTCAAACTTCCTTTACTAGGCATTTAAGACTATGCTTTTTATTGAATAAAGGTTGAAAGGTTTGGATCATCATCTCAAATAAATAAATACATTTTCTAGTACCCTTTATAGTCAATACGGTGTGGGAAAAAATTGATAATACAACTCCTTACCGTCCTCTTTAAAACTCAATTTTTCTCTCCAAGCGTATGAACTCCTATTATCTTCTCTCTGTTCTACTGACAGGAATATATTCATGTGTCTAGGGATTCAAAACTAAACTAAAAAAATTATAATAACACATTAGGACCTTCATTCTTTCCAGGAAATTATAAGATATAACTCCACCTATAAACCCTATCCCCTTTGCAAATGTACCTTCCTTATTAGGTCTAGATTGTGTTGATTTTTTCTTGATGGAAACTATCAAAAAAATAACAAAATTTTACTGGTTGAAATCTAAATTTATTTTTGAATCTCTTCAAGGACCCTCGTAACATTATTTATATGAAATTTTAGTCTTGGAAACACTTATTTTCACCTCCTAAACACAAATTGTAGCTATAGGGAACTATATAGCTCGAGAAGGTAAAAATTCTTAGACCAAGAGTTATTCTTGCTTTAAAATCCTGGTGATTGATGTCAGGCCGTATTTTAACCTTATCTAATGATATTTCTTAAAAATTGCATTGTCCAAGGTTTAAGATTTCTTCATATATAATACCCACATTTACTTGCATGTACGTTAAGGAAAAAATGGTACAATAAACCCTCAAGTATGGCTTGAGGAGGGTGTAATCTAACTCATAGGAAAACATTACACATTTTTTTGAATTGAACAAACACATATTATTGATACTATCATGCATTATACACCTCTATCAGCTTTACACATAGTCAACATTAGCTCAAATTGTGTTGTCACAGTCACAATTTTCTAATTTATCCAAGCATGCCAAGGAAACCAAAAATGGTTTTAATATATAACCTATGAGATATAAACTTATAAACCTCTAACCTTTTGAATACAATGATCATATACATGTCTATTAATATTTCCTCTATCACTCAATACATGTCATGCACATAATATTATCACAGTCGTAAGCTAGAATCAAGATCTTCACAGTAAGGGAAATATTATTATACTATGAGAGGTACAGGAAATACAAATTACATACATATAAGAGCAATCAATGATTCATAAATGTCACATGCATCAAGGGCTCAATGATCATAAAAGGAAAATGAAAATTACTTAAGAACAAAGATACACCTAGATACTCTTTATATTGATCTTCATCCCCTTACAATATGGAGTGTTTCTCCTTTCTTATCCCCTCACCTCAAGGAGTCCCTCTCCCTTAGTCTCCTTCCCTCGAATACCTTCATAGAACTAATACTTTTTACTATTTACTTTATTCTCTCTACCTTAACTTTTCCTATGATTCACTAAGACCCTTCATCTTCCCTAACCAACTCACGTACTCCAAATACTTACATTTTCTCGTTCCTTTTTACAGTGTAACTAACTCACGTTACTCATTACATGCCTTTTCATTACTAGGAAGACATTTATATAAAATATTATTGACAATGTAGGTGACTCTATATTCTCTAGGAGCCATTATCACACACTAACTTACTCAAACACACTCACTTCTCATAAAATAACTCTCACCCTTGTAGTTACATGTTTAAATATTTAAATTTAAAATTGGATGTGTCAGTGCTCATTTTAAACTCACACCATTTGCCCTAATTTTGCTTTTGATCTGTGTGTTCTGAAATGTTTATATCTCTCTAATGTATGAAATGAAGTTTTTATCTCTGTCCTTATACCATGAATTGTTTACAAGTTTCCTTGTGATGCCTTATTTTGAATAAATCCCCAAATGTGCCCTAATGTTTCCCTAAATATATTCAATCTGTGGGCTCAGTTCAAATTTCTTCTATATGCTTGGAGCCATTATTTACCTAGTTTTGTTTCAAAAATTTCTGTCCTTAGTGAAAAAATTGGATCCTAAGTTTGAATTGGTAAATTTCTATGTTTTTGATGGTCTGATGGGCGTCTTTGACCCGTCAAATTATACCTCAAAATTTCACAGATACGTTACCTCTTTTGATTGGTCGAGGGAGGATAGATTAATGTTTTGAACTTTTAACTTTTTTCTATTTTGGTAAGAGGGAAAATTTTGCCCCACAGCCCTGTTGAGTTTTGATTGGCTTGTCAAATTTATAAAGGTAGAGTGAATTTCTATTTTTTCCCTAAAGGTGTATACGTGTCCATTTTTTATTGGATGCAGACTAACAGGTCTTTTTTGGTGAAATTTTCCACTTTTGTCACATTTGTAAAAAATATCAAATTGGTCACGCGGCCCCGATAACATGTAATTGGTTATTCAATAGATATGAAGTGGTAGGTAAAAAGTCTTACTTTGACTCTGCAAAAGGACACGTGGCATTTTTTCAAGTTACAAGCGGGGAAGTGGGTCGATGGAACATTTTGAAGTTTTTTCATTCTTGTGAAAAAGGAGAAAAGTTATGAAATAAACCACAACTCCGCTGGGGCCCACATCAAAAGTTACAAGTGGGAAGGTAGGTTGGTGGAGGAAAATTGGAAATTTTGACTTTTTGTTAAAAATGGTAAAATTACATAAATGAGACGTGACTCCATCAAAGGCCCTGATTAAGCCATGTCTCTAGCATGTATTTCAAAGGCGCAGGGGTGGGGTAAAATGTGAAAATTGTGCATTTTATCCAAAAGTAATAAAATGCAAAAGGCAACCCTAGGCCCGCTTTGAATTAGATTTTTCCATGTGGATGACTTTAATATAAAGTTGACAAAGGGCGGAATCAATGGTAGCTATGGATTTCATTTGATTTTTCCACCATTGGAACTCCAAGATGTTTGGAGATGTGATTTTTGCATCATTATTCATTAAATTTTGAAGAATTTGTGTCATTTTGGTTTGTAAGGTGTAACTGAATAGTTTTGGAGACTCAATTTGTAAATTAAGGTGTGAATTTAAGCATTCGAGATGAATTTTTAATCGGGCTCTTTTAAAAATGCAAAATTCCAGATCCAAAATTTGCAAAGGCAAAATTTAAGAAGGGAAAAGGTGAAATGATGAAGTAAAGGGGGTCTGCATGCGTAGAGGATGAAAAATATGCTCCCAATTGAAGAAATGATGGAAATATTTGCAATGCTTCACCTTTTAGAAACACTTAGCAACTTTTGGACGTGTTTCTATTAAACGTCCCTTTCTGTGAATCATGAGTGAAATTTGTAACAAACTTGATGCTTAGGATATTATTTTCTTGGGAAATAAGGCTTCGATGTAATAGATTGTTATATAATGCATGTCTCTAGACACACAAAAGTTAGGGGGATTAAATTTCATGAGAAAAATATGTGAAAATATGTCTTCTGAGAAACCCATCTGAGATACTTGGTGAATTTCTTTTGTGTTAGATTTTCTATCATCTCAAGTTGGTTGCAGATGTATAGCCTTTGACAAGCTCTGAGATTGATCTAAAAGCTCTTCCCTACTGATGAATCTAAGCAATTTTTAAATTAATTTGTGTTCAATCTCTGGCAAGTTTGTGTCTACTTATTTAAGAATCTTTTCAAATGGTTTCTCTTGTTCCTATTAAAATTTGACATTGAAGTCTTTGTGAAATCACACAGATCTCATCCTTGTGATGGTTTAGTGACATTTGAAATTTCATATATCAAAAGACTTTAAAATCACTTTACCTTCATTTTTTTACAGAGATTGTTTGTAATTATTTGGGTGTATAGTAGGCGTGATTGATCAAAGATTTTAGTGTTTAATTGAGTATTTTAACTCAAGCCTTTGTGCTATATTCTCAACAATTGTGTGAAAATTTGTAAATTTGTGCCTCCATTGATGCACACCTTCTGGTTGAAGGAATGTATTAACTTTGTGAAGCTTTCTGTTGTTGAGTTGTCTATTGTAGTGATGTTTCTCAAAGATATGGAAAAGTACGATTTATCTTGCTTAATATCCCACCCAAAAATCATTCAAACGACTAATCCTACTCTGTATTACCCCCAGTTTTTTCCCTATATATTCACAAAGGAACAAAATCTATTTACTAAAATATGCAGAACAATCAAGATTTCAAAATTTTTCTTAGTAACCTTAGCCTTGTTTTGAAAGTATCTCCATATTTTAGAAGTGACAACTCTTGAGATTTAAATTATGGAGTATTTATCATAATTTCCCAATGTTTTCTTCATAAAATTTGTGCAAAATAAGGATATCTCCATCTCCTTCATCAAATAGAGGTTACACTTAGGGTCCTCTCACCCTGGTTGAAGAGGCACAACCTAAAGTAGTGAGGATAGATGAAATCATCTTGAAGGTTCTATCTATTTCTCCATAATGTGAGTGACAAAGGGCTAGTTAGATCTCATCCCAGGTTAAAAAATTACATACATTATGATCTATATGTCTCTAAGATCCATGTCAAATTTGTGATGTTGCTCATCTTGAAAAGGAGAACAAATTTGGATACCAACACTCATGGCACCATTGCCAGGGATGATTTGTTGATTTGTTTCCAATTCATACCCATTTGTCCCATCAAAAATCCTTGTGGCACCATTTCTGGGGATGATTTTTTGATTTTCTTCTAGTTCATACACATTTGGCTGTCAATAACACTCATGGGACCATTGTCAGGGATGATTTGTTGATTTGTTGCCAGTTCATACCCATTTGGCCCATCAATAATAATCATGGCGGCACTGTTGGGGATGATTTTTTGATTTGTTTCCAGTTCATATGCATTTGGCCCATCAACAACACTCGTGTCTCCATTGTCGAGGAATCTTTGAAGTATTTTATAAATGTAGTACATACAAACCCTTGTAATACATCTTACACATGTTGTGTGCTAATACATTGACGAAACATCATTATCTGTTCTGATTTGTATAAATTGTTCAAAGTTGTAAGTTTTGAGTACAATATTTGTAGCTTATACAGTTATTACACTAAATTTTGTATCACGATTGATAAATTTAGGTAGAAGAAGAGAAGATCTTGTAATATTTGCATGAATTTGGTATTGACAGACATTTGATAGGTCTTTCATAGTGCCTTTGCACAAATTAATGTGAAAATCCTTAGTGGTGAATCCATGTTGTTTAAATTCTTAATAAATACAAGTGTTTTAACATATATCAAGTAATATTTGTCATTAATCTCCATAAAGATGGAAGGAAGAAGATATTTATTCATCAAGGACCCTCGTAGAAGGTTGTTTCAAGAGTTGGTAAAGTCTAATTTAGAAGGAAGAAGAATTTGGAATGTTGTTGGAGATCAAGCATCAAGAAAAGAGATCTCCATTGGTGAAATTGATCAACCTGTGATTGAAGATTGAAAATACTTCCTCAAGTGAATCTGAATTAGGTAGTCTCTTTATTGAATTAAATTCTCCATCTAGAGAGGGTTCTTCATTTATATTTGAAACATTTTCTTCTCAATATTCCCCTGTACTTTATAAATATTAAATATTTTTCCAATAAACATAGCCTTTAGAGGGCAATTGTTCTGAGAATTACATCCCTCTACCACACAGATTTCTCACTCCTCATCAGTTTGCAACTCCTCTAAGGTCACCTCCTCAAAATAATATTGCTTAGCCTCCACCTAGACCTCTATTTGTCGATAATACTTTTGGTCCCATCAATTTTAGAGGTATGGCTGGCTGTCCAAATGTTGTGCCACAAGAAGTAAGAAATAGATTGCCTAAGTTTCAATGAAATAATGCAATCACTTGTGATCAACACTTGAGGCTCTTTTTCAATATGATGGAGGAATTTGAAATAGAATTTGAGGATGTGTATATTAGAAGTTTTATCCATACTCTAGAAGAAGATGCAAGGGACTGGTATAAATATTTGTGAGATAATTCCATTGATTCTTGGAAAGAGATGAAGAATGCTTTTAGATTACAATATGTACATAAAATAGACCCTAGGTTTCTTTTATCATAATTTCAAAATATAAAAAATAATCCTAATGAATCAATGCATTATTTCAATACAAGATTTTAAAAAACATTGAGAAGACTGCTAGTTAATTTGAGGCCATGTGATGAATCATGTCTGATAAAGTATTTAGATGCATTTGATAAGAAATTTGCTTACTATTTGAGAGATAAGAACCCTAGAACTTTGAGGCAGGCCTTTACCATGGCTCTACAAATTAAGAACAACATTAAGATAGTTGGAAAACCTCCTAAGAGAGAGGGTGTTAAATTGATCAACCCAAAAAAGCCTCAATCAAGTAAGGTTGTGGATCTTGAGGAAGTTGTAAAGACTTTGGTAAAAGTTATCAAATAAATCTCTTATGAGCTAGCCAGGGTAGAGAAAGGAATTGGAAAAGGTTACCAAGGTCAGCATAGGAAATAAGGAAAAGATAGATCTAAAAATCATCTTAGAAATGATCAGAGATCTAATGAAAGAGGTAAAAGACCCATGGGAGCTAGAAAATCCCACACTAGGGAAAATAGAGTAGTTCCTAATCCTCTAAATGCCAAAGTTGTTGTTGAAGAGAGAAATGCAATTGATTGGTGTGAAAAATGTTTTTTACCACACACACCATGTGAAGTAGATTAGTAAGTTGAAGAGGTTGTTGATGATGATAACACTGATGATGATGCATTCATGGTGGACTGCTCTATAAGCTCACAACAAGGAGAAACTTCAACTGAAGTAATAAGTGCAAGAAATGCTGCAAGTTTTTGGGATTGCATTCACTGGGTACATCTTCTTCCTCCCTCTCATACTTTAGAAATAGATATGGTAGAAGATTTTAAACTTCGTAGTAATGATTTTGAGTTCCTAAGAGCTCTAAAGATTATGAAGTAATATGGAGGAATCCCATCTGAAGATGATATAAAACTGTTAATGAATGTTGTTGTTGCCCTAAAAAAAAGCATAACACAAGAAGTAAAGTGTTCAAAGGGACAGGGCCTCAAGCCAAACAAAAAACGCCAGTTCTCACCAATATCCCAAAAGAAACTCCAAAGATATATGTGTTATCCAAAATTCACCCTCAAGGTAATTTTGATAACATGCATCAAATTATTTAGTCCTGAGCAAGTAGATTGATTCAAGGCCCGAAATCATGTTTTTGGGGGCCCCTCGGCTTCTCTCTAACTCTCTCATCCAAGAAGAAATCTCAATGAGTTATAAAAAATGGAAAAAAATGTGAAAAATAAGGTTGCAGTATTGTTTTAAGGCATTTTGGGTCTGAAGGGTTCGGGTCGTACTAGTGCGGGTCGTACTGAGGTTCGTCATTCCAAGCTTGGGGCCGAAATACAAAGAAAATCAGCTAAGTCAGACATTTTTGTCCCAGGAGGTCCACGGGACAGTTAGGACATCGGGATGCGAATCGGCCAATTCGCCAACAGACAGTCTATTTCAGATGGTTCGGAGATATTTGTCCCAGGCAGTCCGGGACAGTCGGGACAAATGTATGCGCAGGATGCGAGGGACGCGAAAAGGTGAAAAGGCCGCAAAAGTAGGGACAAGGAAGCCTGAATTGGCCGATGCGGGAGAATGTGTCCCAGGTAGTCCGGGATAGCTGGGAAAAAAGCACGTGGGGAACGTGAAAAGCTGAAACGGCCGAAGGCAAAGAAGAAAAGTCAATGTTTGACCCGTGAACTTCAAATGGCAATAAATTTTGACTCCGAGCTCCGATTTTCACAAAATTGGACTTTCTGGAACGAGCACGATGTCCTCTATGCAACATATTGGAATTTTTAATGAGGGTAGATATATTTAATTAAAATAACATATTCAGCTCCAGTTAGTTAATGCTCATTCCCATCAAATGATAGAAAATGCCTGCCACATCCAAACTAGCTGCCCACACTCAGAAGGCCATAACTTTTGCATTTCTCAACGAAATCACACAAAATTGGTGTCTGGGTTCATAACAATGTTTTATTTGGTGGTTGGGAGTGCAATTAAGAGGCATGGTCATCATTCTTTCTCTGCTGCAGCACCTGGGACAATATGGGGAGCCTTTTGCAAGTAATATATAATCATTTTACTCCATTTAATGCCTCTTACAAGTGGTTGAAGGACAGATTTTGGGATTTCCATTTTCCCTTCTCTTTCCCTTCTCATTTTTCTATAAATTGGAGTGTTGGGATCATTGTAGAAGGAGGTAGTTTTTGTAGAAAAGCTCTACCAAAATTTCTTTGTGAAGCCAATGTGTTGCAGGCCCTTGTTGTGGACTCCTTACATGATGATCCAGGTCCTTACCCTGTAACCGATTGAACTGTTCATATCAAGAAGTAATAAAATATAAGTTTGTGGATGTATCTTCCCCCTGCTGTGTTTTCTCTTGCATTCTTCTTGCCCCCTTCAACCTCTTCTTTACAAGAATATTGTATCTATTATTATGTTCATGCAGGGATCCATTATCATTGTGTATGTTTGAAAATATTGTTGTGAATGTGTTTTTCTAGATTATGGAGAACTGTCATCACCTCTTCTAGTGTGCACTTTGCTTCTGTATTTCACCCATTTGAAGAACTACTCACACACCCTCCTTTTCTGGTGTATCACCACTTTAGTGTAGGCTTTCATTTCATGCATTCTCTCACCCCCCTGGTTCCCCTTGGAAATTTAGATTAGAATAGTTAGTTCCCCCTGCATTAGAGTAGATTGTGGCAGGTAGCTTAGGAACAAAAACCAACTTTCTCTGGAGGTCTATCTCAAGTAGCAAGTCCCACAACTTGGAGATAGTACCCATGTTATCCAATCACACCGTAAGTTCAAGTCTATGCACTTATGGAAACATAAGGGTGATGTGATTTGGTGATAACAATATGCATCTGGAAAAGGTCATTTTGTCTCAAGTAGAACTGGTGTTCCCACCCATACCAAAAATGTGAAAAATCTTATGCCATCCAATGATTTTTTCAATCTTTCTCCAAATGTTGTTTTTCCCAAATACATTCCTTATGACATTGCCCAAGTCTTGAGGTAGATCAACATTTCTGTTCCAATTGTTGAATTGTTTATGATTCCTAAGCACAAGAAGAGGGCATTTGAGTATTTGGGATTGGAAGAAGATAGGAGTACCCAAGGCTAAAATATAAATAATGTAGACACTCCTCCTCCAACCATTACAGACCTAGAAAAACCATGAAAACTGGAGGAGATAGGTGAACCACCTTAAGTTTACTTGGGAACATCTTTGGTTGAGTCTCAATTAAGTGATGATCCATTTTTTACAACGCTGATTATTGAGGAAAGACTGCTACACAATTGTATGTTTTATTCCAGAGCATCATGCAATGATATACCTCTAGAGGTCATGATTGAATTGAAAATTAAAGTGATAGTAGCTTATGGAAAGTTTACTACAACGGATTCTAGAGAGGTGCTAGTTCTAGGATGTGTAAAAGTTTTCATGGTACAACTTATAGCTTATCCGGGTAAGAAATTGAAACTTAATGTTGTTATTGTTGATTGCCCTTCCAAATGGGGTATGATGCTATCAAGAAAGTGGGCTGAAAGTCTTGGTGGAAGTTTTCATATGGATTTTTATTTTTCCACCATTCCAATTGAAGGCAACCTAGTAAAGTTGTATGGAGAGATGAAGATGTTGCACCTCATAGAAGATCCCAATAATGCTTCTTATGAAGTGTTTTATGTTGATGTAGATGATGATAAATTTGTTGGATTTACTAATGGAAAAGAGTATAAGATTGATCAATTTAAATGTCTTGAACAAGTAGGTTTTCCTTGGACCTTATTATTCGATGGAGCTTGTTCCAAGTTTGGAAATGGTGCTGGTATTTTTATGATTTCTCTAGGCTAGGAAGATTTTGTTTTTTCTTTAAAACTCAAATTTGAATACACTAACAACATTTCTGAATATGAAGCATTGTTATTGGGTTTGAGAATTGCATGGAAATATGGTGTAAAGGATATCATTGTAAAAGGAGATTCAGAATTGATTGTCAGGCAAATTAGAAAACTGTATGCTACTAAAAATCAGAGAATGAAACAATACAAATATGTAGTATGAGATTTGATAAAGATGTTTGACTCATTTAATATTGTGCATCATGATATAAAGTTTAATGTTGTTGCATACAAGTTAGTAGTGCTAGGATCCATATTTGGAAATTGTACAGTATCTCCATTTTGTGAGTATGATGTTGAAATACTAACAAGGCCATATTTCCTTGACAACATTAAAAATTGGCAAGTTTTCGATGATGGTGCCCAGGTGAAATGTTTTTTGTAGAACCAAGGAGAGTTTGATTACCACAATATAGATTGGGAACCAATGGTGTGTGCTGCTGAAGGAAATGAAAATTTATTTGGCAAAGACAACATCCAACTAAAGACAAACATGATTCCTGGAGGTTTGGTGGCACTTGAATAAAAATTTGATAATGTTGATTGCATTATTAAAAGAAGTATGTCGGTTTGAAGAGACGTGGAAGATCATGACCTAGGCATAAAGGGAAAACCATGTAAAATATGGATAGGAAGCAATTTGAGAAAGGAAGAGAAATAGTCCTATGCTCAATTGTTGAAGAAATATCAAGTTTTCTGAGCTTGGTATTACTCTAAGTTGAAGGCATACAAAGAATATTTTTTCTAACATTGAATTCCTCTTGAATCTAATGCCAAGTCTTTCAGGAAAAAACAGAGGCTGACCAATCCACTCCTTTCTTTGAAGATGCAATAAGAATTGAAGAAGTTGAGGGATGGAGGGATCATTCATCCCACAAGGTACTGATCTTGGGTTGTAAATTTAGAACCTGTAAAAAAAAGGAATGGTGATACAAGGCTGTGCATAGAATTTAGGAACTTGAATAAAGCATCATTGAAAGATAATTACCCTCTGTCAAACATGTAGAATATGCTACAATTGGTAACTGGTTCTGAATTGTTAACCACTTTGGATGGTTTCTTTGGATATAATCAAGTTTTTGTGAAGGATTCAGAAAGAATAAAGACTACCTTTACCACTCCTTATAGAATTTATCTCTATGTCAAGATGCCTTTTGGCTTAATGAATGTTGGACAAAATTTCCAAAGAGAATTAGATGTAGCATTTGCTGGTTATATTAATGATTTCATTGATTTTTATCAAGATGATGCAATTGTATTTTCAAGAAGAAAAAAAATGATCACTTGCAACACTTGGAGAGAATGTTGTTAAGGTGTAGAGAGTATGACATATCATTAAATCCTGAGAGTGGAAGCCATCAGTAAGATTCCAATTCTGAGAAATAAGAAGGGAGTTCAATCCTTCTTTGGAAAAATAAACTTTGTCAGAAGATTTGTGTGTAACTTTGCTAAGATGACCATCCCCATTACTAACATGCTGAAGAAGGACCACGTAATCAAATGGGAAGAAGCTTCCATTCAAGATTTCAATGGGATCAAAGAGGAATTAAGCATGACCCTATATTGATAGATCCAAATTACAAAAAGCCTTTCCAAATGTTTTCTTTTGCTTCGGAAAACACCATTACATCTGTCTTTTTAGAGAAAGATGATGAAGGGGTTGAGAGACCAATTTGATTTTTTAGTAAGGCATTGTAAGGAGCTAAGTTGAAGTACACCATCATGGAGAAGAAAGTATTTTCCTTGGTTAAAGAAACAAATGTTTTAAGACCTTACATCTTGAGCTCTAAAGTTGTTGCTTATGTTCCCCACACCACGATGAAAGATATCTTATTAGAGATAGAGGTCTCAAGAAAAAGATGCAGATGGGTAAAAAATTTGCAGGAATATGGCATGGATATCCAAACCAAGAAATTGATAAGAGGTTTGGGCCTAGCTAAGCTTATGGCTGAGAGCAACTTGTGAACTGTTGAGGTGAATGAAGTAGAAGGAGAAATGGTGGATGCCCTTGAAAAATTGGTAAGATCTGAATGGTACAAAGATATAATATTTTATCTCAGACATCTATGCTACCCTAAACATTTAACTAAAAATTAGAAAATATCTCTTAAGTTAGCCTCCCAAAATTATGTCATTACTAATTTTGGGTTAGCTTGGAATAACCCTGAGGGAGTTCTCTTGAGATGCATCACTGAAGATGAGGCCCCCAAAATATTTTCTTATCTCCATGGAGGATTTTGTGGGGGACATTTTTCTAGAAGAGTTACAACACATAAAATATTGAGGGCTAGTTATTGGTGGCCAGCTCTTTCCAAGGATACAACTCTATTGGTTAGGAAATGTGAAAGTTGCCAGCATTTTTCTAGAAGACTGAAAGCTTCAGGTTCCCTTCCTTTGCATCCTGTGTCAACTGAAGCCCCATTTAAAAAATGGGGAATGGATTTCATTTGCCAGTACTGGTCATAAATGGATTCTTTGAGCCATTGATTATTTCACTAAGTGGATGGAAGAAATCTCCACCAAGAAAGCAACACACCAAGTTATCATGGACTTCATGCTGAATAAAATCATATGCAAAGTTGGAGTGCCAACTAATATTGTTGCTGATAATTTCATGAGTTTTAGAGCCAAACCTTTGGTGATAATGTACAAAGGGTATGGAATCAATTTGACATGTGTTTCTAACTACAATCCTTAAGGAAATGGATAAGTTCGGTCTAGTAATAAAAATTGTTTAAGATCATTAGAAGAACCTTGGATTTGAACAAAAGGAAGTGGGGTGAGAAACTTAAATTTGTTGTTTGGGCTGACAGAATCACTGTCAAAAGAGCTATTGGTAAAATACCATTTGAGTTGGTATATAGAACTCAAGATTTTCTGCCCCTTCATTTGCAATTGTCCTCATTTCAGTTTGTTCAACAAATTGAAGATCAAGAAGTTAGTCCATATGATGCTCAAATCAATAAAATTATTGAGTTAGATGAAGAAGGAAGGGCATCCCATCAACGGCATGTTAAGTTGAAGAAGTTATTTGACAAGAAGGTGACTCTAAGAGATTTCAGCATTAGGGATCTTGTGTTATTATGGTATAATAGGCATGAAGATAAGGGAAAGAATGGTAAATTTGATGCATTTTGGAAGGGCCCTTATTCAATTGACATTCGAATTGGTGAAAATACCTTCTTCCTAAAATACTTAGATGAGGAACTGTTTGAATTTCCTATTAATGGCAGGCATTTGAAACATTTCCTTCATTGATTTCTCAGATTTGAGGTGAGTACCATTTGTATAATGTATAGTTCTTTGGTTTCATTCTGCTTTTATGTTCTTGTTTTTCTTGGTAGTTGGTGACCTGGTTTTACTGATTTCTCATATTGTTTTTTGGAGGGTGGTTATGGTTTCTCTACTCTGCAAGTTGACTCCATTGCCCAATGGATGTTTTTGGCACTTGTTCTTCTCTATTTGTTCTTATGGCCCTCACTAGGAGTGGCCATCCCCGAGCCTAAGCCGATGTTAGTGCTCATTTTAAAATCACACCATTTGCCCTAATTTAACTTTTGATCTGCTTGTTATGAAACATTGTTATCTCTCAAATGGATGAAATGAATTTTTATCTTTGTATGTATACCAAGAATTATTTTCAAGTTTCCTTATCATGCCTTATTTTTAAGAAATCCCCAAATGTGCCCTAATTTTTCCCTAAATATTTTCAATCTGCAGGCTCTACCATTTTTTCCTGTCTTCCCGATCATGGATGCTTGAAAAATTTCCAAATTTCTTCTGTATGCAATCAAAAATCCATTCCCATGGTTGAAAAATTCTTAGAGGCATAATTTACCTAGTTTTGTTTCAAAATTTTCCATCCTTAATGAAAAAATCAGATCCTGGGTGTGAACTGGTAAATTTTTGTGTTATTGACGATTTGACGGGCATATTTTACCCGTCAAATTCTACCTCATCATTCAGAAGATACGTGGCCTCTTTTGATTGGTCGAGGGACACCAGATAAATGTTTTGAACTTATCATATTTTGCTATTTTGGAAAGAGGGAAAATTTGGCGCCACGGCACCGTTGAGTTCTGATTGGCTGGTCAAAATTATAAAGGTAGGACGAAATTCTCTTTTTTGCCCCGAAGGTGTATACGTGTTCATTTTTTATTGGATATGGGCCGGTGGGTTTTTTTGATGAAATTTTCCACTTTTGTCATATCTTTTAAAAATATCAAATTGGCCCTGTGGCCCGATAACATCTAATTGGTTATTTAATAGATATGAAGTGGTAGGGAAAAAATGTTACTTTGACCCCAAAGAAGGACACGTGGCAATTTTTCAAGTTACAAAAGGGGAAGCGGGTTGATGGAACATTTTAAAGTTATTTCCTTCATGTGAAAAATGAGCAAAGTTATGAAATAACCCGCAACTCTGCTGGGACCCATGTCAAAAGTTACAAGCGGGAAGGTAAGTTGGTGGAGGAAAACTGAATTTTTTTCCTTTTTGTTAAAAAGGGTAAAATTGCAAAAATGAGCCGCGACTCCATCAATGGATCAGATTAAGCCATGTGTCGAGCCTATATTTCAAAGGCAGATGGGTGGGGTAATATGTGAAAATTGCACATTTTTCCAAAAGTCGTAAAATGCAAAAGGCAACCCTAGGGATACTTTGAAAAAGATTTTTCCACGTGGACAGCTCTAATCTAAAGTTGAGAAAGGGCGGAATCAATGGTAGCTGTACATTTCATTTGATTTTTCTACCATTGGAGCTCCAGGATGTTTGGAGATGTAATTTTTGCATCATTCTTCATCAATTTTTGATATATTTGTGTCGTTTTTGTCTCCAAGGTGCAATTGAATAGTTTTGGAGGCCAAATTTGTGAATTGAGGTGTGAATTTAAGCATTTGAGGTGGATTTTTCTCAGCATCATGCAAAAACACAAAATGCCAAATCCAAAAGTTGCAGAGGAAAAAATTTAAAAGGAAAAAGGTGAAATGATGAAGGAAAAGGGTTCTGCATGTGTAGAGGATGAAGAACGTGCTCCTAGTTGAAGAAATGATTGAAATATTTGCAATGATTCACCTTTTAGAAACACCTGGCAACTTTTGCCCATGTTTCTGTTAAACGTCCCTTTCTGCGAATCATGAGTGAAATTTTTAACAAAATTGATTCTTAGGATATTCTTTTCTTGGGAAAGAAGGCTTGGATGTAATAGAATGTTATATATTGCATATTTTTAGACCTGTAGAAGGTCGGGAGGTTAAATTTCACGAGAAAATTTTGAGAAAAGCCATCTTTCGAGAAACCCATCTGAAATACCTGGTCAATTTCTTGTGTTAGATTTTCTATCATGTCAATTTGGTTGTAGATGTATAACCATTGACAAGCTCTGAGATTGCTCTGTAAGCTCTCCCGTACTAATGAATCTAAGCAATTTTGAAATTAATTTGTGTTTAATCTTTGGAAAATTTGTGTCTTCTTATTTTAGAATGTCTGAAAATGGTTTCTCTTGTTCCCATTACAATCTTACATTGAAATCTTTGTGAAATCACACAGATATCATCCTTGTGATGGTTTATTTGAATTTGAAATTTCATTTATCTGAAGAACTTTCACCTGGTAATGAAATAAACAATTTAAAATCACTTTACCTTCATTTGTTGATAGATTTTTTTGTAAGTCTTAGGGTGTACCTTAGGCATGATTGATCTAATATTTTGGTGTTTAACTAAGTATGTTAGCTCGATCCTTCATGTTACATTCTCAAAGATTGTGTGAAAATGTGCAAATATTGACCTCCATTTATGCACACCTTCTGGTTGAAGGAATGTCTTAACTATTCTGAAGTTTTCTGTTGTTGAGTTGTCCATTATTGTGAATTTTCTCAAAGACATGGAAAATTCCATTTTATCTCACTTAATCTCCCACAAAAAAATTATTCAAACAAATAATACTACTCTTTACTACCCCTGTTTTTCCCTGTATATCCACAAAGGAATAAAATCTATTTACTAAAATATGCAGAAAAATTAGGATTTCATAATGTCTTGAGTAACCTTAGCCTTGTTTTGAAAGTATCTCCATATTTTAGAAGTGAAAAATCTTGAGAGTTAAATTATGGAGTATTGATCATACTTTCCCAAGCTTTTTTTCATAAAATTTATGCAAAAGAAGGATATCTCCATATCCTTCATCAAACAGAGGTTACACTAAGGGTCCTCTCACCCTGGTTGAAGAGGCACAACCTAACTTAGTGAGGATAGGTCAAATCATCTTGAAGGTGTTATCCATCTCTCCACAATCTGAGTGACAAAGGGCCAGTTAGATCTCATCCCTGACTACAAAACGATATAGATTATGATATATCTATCTCTAAGATGCATGTCAAATGTGTGATGATGCTCATCTTGAAAAGGAGAAATTTTTTGGATACCAACAGGATGGAACCTTACATTTTGAAAATTTTAATTACTTTAACCCTCATGATATAACAAGATTTGAATTCACATTTTTGTCATTCTTATGCTGATACCCCTACATCATAAAATTTCATGATTATAATTGTATTAGTTTCAGTTGCAGGTAATGAAATTTATTAACCTGTCATGAACCTTACCCTACCTATGAGAAACTTGAAAATACACCTAAGCTTACAACACATCTGAGGAAACTTATAAGATTCCATATTTAACTAACATTTGTAACCTTCATTATAATGATTATTCCTTTTCATCTCTAGCTTACCGAATTCTTTTTTATCTTTCAAATATCCTAAATATGAACCATGTGTTATGAGAATTGGTGTATGTTACAAAATACTTATCTAGGTTATCTATATCAATGATAATATTTGTAACTTTCCATTCTCCCACCAATCCTTTTTTAGAACTCTTATGCTCAACTAGGTCTATATATTACAAAATGTTGTCTTCAAATGGAATACAAGATGCACACCCTAGACTCATTTCATACAATGGAACATAGAGGGAAAGCTATTCAGGATTTCCATAACATCACCATCTACTTAGAGTTCTTTAAGTTAGAGAAAGAGAATTAAATTTAAACTCATCTTCTCAACCAATGGAGCAAAGTCATGACATCTTCAAGATCACAATAACAAGATTGCTTGAATAACGCCATTATATGATATTTACAAACTTCTTGATGCTTTGAGGACATTGTATGTGACCTCTTTATCACCTTAAAATAATTTAAGGTACGTTATCATCTTAATTTTTTCCATGAAATCACTAACCATGACAATGTCCTAATGGACTTGTACGATTAGAAAACGAGTATCCATAAACTGTGCAATTTCATTCACTTGTCCACATGTTCATGAATTCCATGACACCTTTTTGGAAATTCTTTATCATTTTGAAACTCATCAAACCAATAGATTACACAATTTAAATACATATAGCTTCAATAAGGTTTCTTTTTTGGAGACTCTTCACACGAGGTATCAAGAAACCAAAAACAAGTCTTGTCCAAGAGGATTTTAACACAAAAAAATTCACTTTCATATCCAACAAATGATTATAACACATCACTAGATACCACTTATCCATCTTCATGTACTTACTGGTAAGGGTTAAGAGGATAAATCAACATTTGCACTTCCATTCCTCATACCTTCTTGATAGGGCTAAAGAGAAAATTTAGACCATTAGAACTTAGATAAAAAAGACTATACCAGACCAAGGCGTCTTCTCAAACATGTCATATTAGACATCTAGAATATATGCATAGTAAATTTTCACTTCGAAATTTTTTTTTTATATAAACATTATTCTAAAGCAATATGTTTGATTTTTCCTTATATAGGCCTTAAGAATTAGGTCATGTTAGGTGACTTGTTTCATGAAAATTGTGCAAGTAACCTCCCTGAAACTTCTCATGGACACTTGGGAAACCTCCCATGATTTCTCCCACATTTTGAATTTCATCATGAACCATGTTGTATATAATTGTACCATAATATATTCGAAAAATAACATGTGTTGTAAATTATAGGGATTGAGATGGGGGTGAATTAGTACAAATTAATAATTAGAGAGACAATTCAAATGCTTTACTTTTTTATCCAACAAAAATGACACTGTCTATGATAAATCAACAATGTACAACATAGGGAGACAAGATTTAAGGTGGAAAACTAGTTCAATGGGATAAAAATCCACTAAACCAATGTACTATGCAAGACAATTTTTGCAATTAGGGATTAGAAAGGTCTCTAACTTATTGAACACCCACTCAACATGAAACAACAACTTCAATATATGATAAAAAACCTACTTGACTACTTTTCAAGATACAACTTACATGAAAAGTACTACTTTCAAACTTCCTTATATTCTACTTAGATTTGACAACAATTTTGGTCACTTAATTTACATAGTTTCTTTGACAACAAATAATGATCCAAATTTTTATAATAAAATCCCATACACTTTTTGCATATACCCTCACAAGTTGTACTAGCCTCAATGCATTCTCATCTCTTTAAATTTTTCAACCACAATATTCAAGGATAGAGATAAGTTTATATATTCAAGAGAGGCACTTACAAAATTATTTTTCTCTTCTATACCAATGAATACTTACTTGCCCACACCTGAGCTCATATAAAGAAAAAATATAACATCACCTAAAGCATTCAATTGACAATAATTATCTCTCAATTTTATGCCAAGTTTATATTCTAACTTTGCAGGATCGTTAGAGTTTCTCTGAAGTAAAATTATGATGAAACGAGGCATATAAATTCCATGTCCTTATGACTTCTCCTGTCAACATTTTGTTGATGCATAATCACAAAAACCATGAATGTATACGAATCAATGGGTTGAGACTCTCATTTTTATTGCATAACATGTATGTTTTCCCAAATTGTGGGACTTTGAAATTGGGAAAGCTCTCTAGATGAAGGTCGGTTCCTATTCCTCTATTTAGATACACACATTCATATTGTAGAGGATCTACCCTAAAATATACTATAAATTGCCAAGGAGAAATGGTTAAGAAGATGCAAGAAAATAAAGCTAAACTAACAAAGGTGATGCACCAAAGGAATGATGAATACTTGCTTTGACATTAATCACAAACCATAAAACATGTAATGCAACCACCTTGCACAGTTAACCACAATTGCGATGAGAGATCAAAAGAATGAAATCAACACAAGAGAGGGTCGAAATCATCTACAAACTTATCTTATTACTCCAAAGATTTGATACAATTCATTATAATTTCAAAGGGAGGTTTGAACTCCACAAGATCACTTCCAGATAAGAGAATAAAGGAGGGTGCAAAGAAAAATTATCAAACCTTTAGAAAAAGTCACCTCTTTATAATATATAGGAAGAATGAGAGAAGGAGATAGAAGGATTTCAAAATCCTACTCTAACCACCCAATAAATGCATAAAATTCACCTACAAAAGTTATGGGTTCTACTAGAACATGCATGCCTCCATGTGCTGTTCCTTGTTGGGAAAGAAATGAAGCCCATAACTTCATTATTGTTATGGGTGAGAATCCCAACACACTCAAAATGGCTGACTGAATTTCTTAATATTTACTAATTTAGATATATCTAGTCTTGGTTGAGTAGTAGATGCCAAGAAATTTCCTAAAAGTCCTTTCTTGTGCAAATCCGAGCTCCGAGTCAAAAGTTATGGCCATTTGAAGGTCGAGGTGTCATTATGCTAAAATGGAGAGTGGTTGATCTATCATTTTTCGGAGTCTAAAATGCACGTAACATTAGAAATCCCAAAATTAAGAATTTTGGACATTTCCATTTCAGAGATTGGAACATTTTTCATTTGTAAAATTCTCTTGAGATTCTAAAATTTTGAAACGTCCAAAACTTGGAAACTTGAAAGTCCAAAATTTTAGACTTTCAGACATTTTGCCTTTTCAAAACATTTTCACTTTTCATCGCAAAAATCACCTCGAGAGTTCTAAAACCATGAAATCTGAACCTACTTCTATGTTGACCTCGAAACCTGTGTTGAATTCTTAAATTTGAACCCTTTCGGGATTCAAACCTTCAGGATTTAAGATCATTTTGGTCAATTTTCCAATTTTACCGTCGGAGACTCCAAAACCCTGAATCCCAAACCTTTGAAACCAAAAAAACCAAAATTACAAAATTTTGGACTTTTGGGGTTTCAAATTAAAGTATTTTTTCTCTCACCGAGATCCTCGAAACCCGAAATTCCAAAATTTCATACTTTCAGAGTTTCAGGTTTCGGAACGTTTCCTCCAGTTTTTCAACTTCACACTCCGAGATCTCCGAAATCCAATAGTATGAAATTTTAGACTTTCATACTTTCAGACATTTGACTCGCCGAGATCTCTGAAAAACTCTACCTCCGAAGTCCAAAACCATAATTTTAAACTTCTTCCTTTCCGAAAATCTATATAACCTACTCAAGATTGATTTAAATTTATCTGCCCAAATCAAAAATGCAAGCCTCCATGACTAAATCAACTCCTCCATTTTTGTACGTGCAAGTTCGTATTTGTTCAATTTTTTCTAATGGGAAAAATTTGATAACACCTTCATTTTCTGACCTCATCTCACTCATTTGTAAAGGTTATTTAGACCTGTGTGATGTTCTTAAAACGTATGAAAATTTTCGTGTATAAAGCTGAAATCAAGAATAAATGAAATTGACATGAAATATGTGAAAAATACCCCTAATATTCTCAAAAACCTTTTTATAATCTTCATCCCTCACCGATTTTCCTTAAAAAATCAATTTATCACTCATGTGACTTCTTGGTTCTAGTACAAAAAAAAATGTCTTGAATGAGATGACTGAGATGACTTGAGAAGCCAATATTTTCTATACATTCATAGGAATTTATTTTTTAGGGGGTCTACACTACTGAAAAGAGCTTGCACTAGATCACATCAAAACTTTAAGAATACTTTTTAACCATTCATCAGTCGCATACACATAGTTATGATGATATTAAAGTTACAGTCGTGGATCTTTTGATTAGCCTTTTAATTACTTGGAAGGCATTTATTCACAATATAGTTGATAATATAGGTGACTCTATACTTTATAGGATGCATTATCACACATTAACTCACTCAAACAAACTCACTTCTCAAATAATAACTCTCAGCCTTGTAGTTACATGTTTGAATTCTTGAATTTAAAATTCGAGGGAACCTTAAATTTTGAAAATTTGAATGACTTAAACCCTCAAGATATAGAAAGGTTTGAATTTCACATTTTTTATATTCTTGTGATTATTCCCCTGGATCATCCTCCCAAGAAGGAGTAAAAAATGTCCATGCATTTTTCTTGCATAAAATTGACTTCATATTTTCTTCATGATTTTAGTCTTCTTTTTATTCGCTCATTGTCCTTGCTAACCGTAAGATCACCTGGATCCCATACATGGTTCTTTGGCTTTGAATTTTATTTAAAATGGCTTTTTTCCTTCTTTAAATTATACTTCAACTCTTCCATCTTAATTTTTTTATCAGCTATACTTGTAAAATAAAACATGAAAACAACAAATCTACATTGTTCTTCATTGTTTAGGATGTTTTCCACCTCTTCATATCCTTATATAAACATGATTCCATCATTTTATTTCCTCAAATTAGCTTAAAATATTACCATTCTATTAAATTCTCTTATTTTCACCATCGTCATCAAATGATTATTTCTCCATTAGACCATTTTCTAGGTCCAAAAGTTCTTTAGTGTGAGCTTCTTCATTCTTAATTTCACCTTTCTCTTGTCTCTCTAACTATATTCACATTTCGTGACATCTCTCAACCTTAAGGTCTTAACACACTCTTCACTTACCTACATCTCAACCTCATCTATTGTTTCCACTTTTTCTTTTCCTCTTATCTCATTCTCTTCACTATCATCTTCAAGTTCTTTCTTGTGCACTATAGCTTTCTTGTTGTCTTTAAACTAAAAATTCATGTCCATGGCCTCTTTTAGGAATTTTTTTTTTGTTCTTCAATTGTTTCACATATTTAATATGTCATATAAAATTTCTTTAGTTCACTCTCGTGTACCTGTATACCTATTTTCTTATTTATCAACAAGAATATCTTATTATCCATCATCATAATCATGTTTCCTAGTCTCATTTATTCCTTTTCAACATTCAATTCAGACATTTATTCATCATTTACAAGACTATATTCATTCTTTTTAGTATTAAATAATAATAAAATATAATTTTTCATTTAAAATGGATTACATACATCATCACAACCTTTCTTTTCTTCTGCTACCTCTTCTTTTCCTCATTCATACTCTGAATGCTCTCATACACAACTTCTTTGACTTCTTATTTCTCTAAAAAAAATTCATGCTTCTTCATTTTCCTTATCTTTTTATCTTATTCTATGATGATCACTTTCAATTGAAACCTTTTGTTCCTCTTGAAAAATTGTGCTATAGGTCATTTGACCCTTCTTCTATACACAAACCCAACTTCTCTATCTTCTTTCATCATCAATTCTTCTAGTTTCTTTACATCCTCTCTCAACTTCTTCAATCCTTCCTCCATCCATGATTTTTGTATTATTTCTTCTTATCTCTTATTCTTGGCTTCTCTTTATTTTATTTTTGTCTCATTTTTCTTCTCTTCTCAATTATCAACTTCATCAATGATTCCACTAGTTCTTATTTGTCCATTTTTTCTTCTATCTTCACAATCACGTGTTGCAGACTTCACAACAACTTCCACAAAGTCACAATGCACTTGTTAGACTAATCAAAATAAATTCAAAGGATTTTTTTAGGATCTGATACCTAATTATGTAGATCTCCACACTTTTTCGATGTGTTCAACATGTTGCCAGCATCGAATTACTTTCAATTGGACCAATTCCTTGTTTTGGAATTCTCAATTTCTAGGTTCAAGATTAGCTCAAATTGCAACATTTGATCTCTCAAGACCTATATCACTCTTCCAACACCATAATTTATTTTTTAAACCTCATGAAACCCAAATTCACCTATCAAGATGATCCAAATTCATGAAAGTAGGAATGTCACTCACCATACCTAATGTTTTCTTTAGTAGGATTCTTATAGTCTTACGCCAACCAAGCAACCCTCGTGAATTTTAGAAATATTTAGATCCTTCAACCTCCTCCATATTTCAAAAAATATCAATCCAACATGAAAAAACTAATTTTATTTATTATAATCTAGAAAGTCTTCATCTTTTCCTAATTGGCTTCAAACTGCCTTTACAAGGCCTTTAAGACTATCATTTTCCTCAAATCAAGGTATGAAGGTTTGATGAACGCTATAAAAAAATAAGCACATATTTTAGTACCATTTAGGGTCAATAATGTGTTTTCCAAAATTAATAATCCAACTCTTTGTAGTTCTCTTTCAAACTCACTTTTTCTCTTTATGCCCACGAACTCATATTAGCCTTGATCCATTGTACTATCAAAGATATCTTCATCTGTCTATGACTTCAAAACTCAAACAAAATTCTTTTAGTAACCCATTAGGACCCTCATTCTTTTCAAGAAATTTCAAGGTTTAACTCCACCTATAAACCATATCCCCTTTGCAAATTCACCTTCCTCATTAGGTGTAGATTGTGTTGACGGTTTCTTGATAGTTACTATAAAGAATATAAAGAAATTATACAATTGAAAATATAAATTTATTTTGGAATAAATTCAAGGACCATTTCAACATTATTTCTATGGAATTTCAGGCCTAGAAACATTGATTTGCACCTCCTGAACTCAAATCCTAGCTACAATGAAGTGTATAGACCGAGAACATAAAAATTCTTAGAGAAAAAGTTATTCTTGCTTTTAAATACTTGTGATTGATCTCACGGATTGTCTTAAACTTGTATAATGATTTGTGTTAATAGTGCTAGAAAAGCTTTCATAATTCTTCATACATAACCCCATATTTTCTTGCATGTCCGTTAAGGAAAACATGGTACACTAAACCCTCAACTATGACTTGAAGAAGATGCAATCTAATTAAAAATAAAAATTTAACCTTTTATTTTAATTTATCAATAATTTCTTCTTGATACTATCATGCATTACACACCTTTGTCACCTTTCCACATATTCAACATTAACTCAAACTTTTTTGTCATACTCACAATTTTCTAAGTTATTCAAACATGCCAAAGAAAACAACAATGGATTCATTATCTAAAATCTAAGATGTACACTTATCAACATGCAACCTTAAGAATAAAATCATCATATACAAGGATATTAGGAATTCCTCTATCACTCTATCATTGTCATGCATAGATTCCTATCACAATTGCAAGTTAGAATTAAGATCTTCATAGTTAAGGCGGTCTTATTTTACTATGAAATGTTCAAATAAATGCACCTTGCATATATACAAGAGAAACCAATTATTCATAAATATCACATGTATGAAGGACTCTTTGATCGCAAAAGGAAAATTACAATTACCTATAATTAGAGATAGAATCATATACTCTTGTTACTGATGCATACCCCCTTACGAATTGGAGTGTCTCTCCTTTCTTCTTCTCCACTGACCTTGAGGATACCCTCTCCTTAAATATCATTCCCTTGAATACCATCTCATAAATTCCACATTTTCCTATTTACCTTAATATATCTACCCTAATTTCCCCCTATGACTCACTATGACCCTTAGTTTTCCTTAACATACTCACCTAGTCCAAATACTCACTATGAGCCTTCTCCTTCTTACAATTTAATTGACTCGCATGACACATTCCATTTGTTTTCATTACTAGGAAGTAATTTATTTACAATATTATTGATAATATAGGTTAGTCTATACTCTCTAGGACCCATTATCACACACTAACTAACTGAAGAACACTCACTTCTAAACTGAACATTCTCACCCTTATTGTACATGTATAAATTTTCAATTTAAAATTGGAGGGAATATTAAATTGATGAAATTTAAATGACTTAAACCCTCACAATATCACAATATTGGAATTTCAAATTTATTAAATTATTACAATGATGCACCTACATCACATAGTGTCATCATTAAAATTACGGGAGTATCACTTGTAGGTACTAAATTTTCTTAACCTATCATTACCATTCTCCTACCTATGAGGAAAATTAAAACCCTCTTGAGCTCATTACACATATGAGGAAATTGTGAATATTTCATCTTTAACTGAAATCTACAACCTTCTTTATAATGGTTATTCCTTTTTATATTTAGTTTACCGAAGTATTCTTTTTCTTCCAGATATCGTAACTATGCTCCATGTATTATGAGGATTTATGTATGTTAAAAAATACTTCTCCATGCTATATATATTGATGAAAATATTAATAACTGGCCATTCTTCAAGGAAGGCTCCATTAGAACTCTTAAGCTCAATGAAACCCTAAACCCGGTCTTCAACTTGAATATAGGAGGCACACCATAGACTAATGTCATGCAAAGGAATTAAGATGGAACATTATTCAAGATGTCCATAAAATCACCATATACTTAGAGTTTTGTAGGTCAGAGTAAGAGACTTCCATTTCATCTCATCTTCGCAACTAGGTGTGTAAAGTCATGACATCTTCAAGATCGCATTCACAAGATTGGTTGACCAATACTATTATATGATCTTTGAAAACTTATTGATTCTGGTAGGATGTTGTAAATAACCTATTTATCGCCTTAAAATACATAAACCTACCTTTGAATTTTCATTCTCTCCATGCAATCACTGATTAGGACAAGGTCCTAATGGACTAGTATGCTAAGAAAACCAGTCTCAATGAAGTGTGAATGTTCATTCACTTATCCACATGTTAATCAATCCTATGGAACATTTTTTAACTTTTTTATTCTTTTCAACTTATAAAACAATAACTTACATAATTTGAAGCCATCTAAATTCAAAAAATCTTGCTTTCGTGAGACACTTCACACTAGGTCTTAAGACACCAAAACCAAGTCTTGTCCTAGAGTATTTCAACACAAAAAACTTCACTTTCATGTCCAAAAATTTAATTAAAAAATTCACTAGAAACCTATAATTCATATCAAATTAGATACATGCAAGGGTTATGTGGATAAGTCCACATTTCCATTTCCATTCCTCATACCTTCTGGACAAGGCTAAATAGACAGTTTCGACCATTGGAACTAGACAAAAAACACTACACCATACCAAGTCATCAACATAAACATGTCATGCTAGACCTATACCATATATGCATACTAAATTTTAACTTCAAATACAATATTTCATATCAAAATCTTTCCAAATAAACTTGCTTGGTTTATGCTCATATAGGTCTTGAGCGGTAGGTCTGATTGGGTGACTTGTTTAAAAAATATTGTGCAAGTAACCTCCCTAAAACTTCTCATGACAACTTGGGGCACATTCCATTATTTATCCCATAGTTAATCTTTCATCATGAACCCTGTTGTATATGACGGCAACATCAAATCTTCATAAAACCTGTGTTGGAAATTATAGGGAGTGAGAGGGGGTTGAATCAATACAAATTGAAAATTTGTGAGACAATTCAAATGATTTACTTGTTTATAAAAAAACAAAAAAACAATCTATGAGCAATCAACAGTTTATAACATAGAGAGACGAGATTTAAGATGTGAACTATTTGAAAGGGATTAAAACCCACTAAACCAATGTACTATGTTGAGAAATTAAATAAATAAAGGATTAGAGTGGTCTCAAACTTGTTGATCACCTAATCAACATGAAGCACCAACTTCAAGATATGATCAAGCACCTACTTGACTCCTTCGCAAACTACAAATTGAATGAAATCACCTACTTTCAAACTTTATAATATTCTACTTAGATTTGAAAAAAAAAATTGATCCCTTATTTTGCATATTTTTTGTGTTACAACTAATAGTGATCCTTAATGTGTTCATACATTCTCAAATACCTTTTTCATACACCTTCAGTAGTTGAACTAGTGTTAATGCATTCTAATCTCCCTGAATTTTTCAACCGCAATATTATAGGAACAAGAAAATTTTATATCTTTAAGAAAGACACTTACAAAATTATTTTACACTTCCATACCAATGACTATTTACTTTCCCACACCTACTCTCATACAAGGAGAAAACATAACATCACCTAAAACTATCAATTGGCAATGATTTTCTTTTAATTTTATGGTAGTTTTATATTCACACTTTGCATGTTCTTTCAAGATTCTATATGAAGTAAAATGATGATGAAATGAGGCATATAAACTACATCTTCTTCTAAATTCTCCTCTAAAACTTTCTTTTCACACCTCTTCTCACTTATTTGTAACATTTTTTTAGATCTATGTGATGTTCCTTCAATGTATGAAACTTCCCTTATACAAAGGTGAAAACAATGATAGTTACATTTTACATGGAAGATGTTACAAGGATCCCTAATATGCTTTACCACCTTTTTTTAATATTCATCCCTTTCCACTTTTCCTTCAAAACTAATTTGAGAAATCATGTGACCTCTTAGTTCTAGTACAATAGAAAAAACGTCTTGAATTTGATGAGTGAGATGACTTGATAATCCCTATTGCCATAAACTCATAGGAATTGATGCTACATTGGATAAATAATAGTAAAAGGAGATTAGAGTCCATCACATAAAAACTTGAAGACTATTTTTCAATAATTCATCACTCTTGCATGCAAATAGTTTTGAAGATATTAAAATTATTGTCAAGGATTACTTGATTGGCCTTTTCATTACTAGGAAGGCATTTATTTATGATATTCTTGACAATTTAGGTGACCCTATACTCTCTAGCACCCATTATCACAAATTAACTTACTCAATAACACTTAATTCTTAACTAATAACTCTCACCCTTGTAGTTACATGTTTGAATTTTTTAGTTTTGAACTGGAGGGAGCCTTACATTTTGAAATTTTGAATGAATTAAACTCATGATATAACAAGATTGAAATTCTTATGATTATGCCCCTACGTCATACTCCCAAGGAGGAGAGAAAAATTTCCATGTATTTTTCTTGTATAACATTGTATTCATCTCCTCTACATGATTTTATTCTTCTTTTTGTTTCCTCACCGTCCTTACTGACCTTAAGACCACCTAGATCCCATACTTGTTTCTTTGGCTTTGCATTTTATTTAAAATGAATTCTTTCCTTCTTGATATTCTTCTTCACCTCTTCCATCTTCATTCCATTATCAGTTGTTCCTACAAAACCAGACACAAAAACAACAAATATTCATTTCTCTTCCTGGTTTAGGATGTTTTGCACCTATTCGTAGCCTTTGAACAACACAATTCAATCAATTTATTTTCTCAAATGAGCTAAAATCTGCACATTCTCTTCATTTTTATTATTTTCACAATCCTCATCAACTGATTCTTTCTGCATTAGACTCTTTTATAGGTCCACAAGTTGTTCATTATGAGATTCTTCATTCTCACTTTTACCTTTCTCTTCTCTCTCTTCCATACCCTCACATTTCACGAACTCTCTCAAACTTAAGGTCTTCACACTCTCTTCACTCACCTACTTCTCAACATAATCTATTGCTGCCACTTTCTAGTTTCTTCTTACTTCTTTTTCTTCACTTTCATCTTCAAGTGCTTTCTTGTGTACTATACCTTTCTTCTCTTCTTCAAACTGCAAAAACATGTCAAAGGCCTCTTCTAGGACCTTATCCTATTATTCTTCACATGTTTCACACCTCTGATATGCCATATCACATTGCTTTGGTTCACTTTATTTCACATGCATACATGTTTACTTATTTCTCAACAAGAATATATTAATAGCCATCAACATAATCTTGTTCCCTAAACTGATTTCTTCCTTTTCAAAATTCAATTCACACATTTATTCACCATTTAATAGACTATATTCATCCTTTTTAGTGTTCACAAATTGAAAAAAAAAACATTTTGAATTTTAAATGAATTACATACCTCATCACTAACTGGTTTTGCTATTGCTACCTCTTCTTTATCCTCATCCATCCTTTGAATGGTCTCATACATATCTTTTTTGACATCTTCTTTCTTTATCTTTTTTGCACACTTCTTCATTTTCCTTATATTTTTTTCTTCTTCTTTGATGATATCTTTCAAGTGAAGCCTTATGTTCCTATTCACAATTTGTGCTATAGGAAATTTGACCCTTCTTCTCATCACAAACCCAACTTCTTTGTCTTCTCTCATCATCAATTCTTCTAGTTTCTTTAAATCCTCTTTCAAATTATTCTATTCTTCGTCCATCCATGCTTCTTGTCTTCTTACTTCTTCTCTCTTATTCTTGGATTATATTTATTTTCTTTATTTTTCTTTTTTCTTCTCCTTCTGTATTATCAATTGTACCAATAGTTTCACTAGTTCTTCTTTGTTCAATCTTCTTCTTTGTCTACCAAATCACCTGTTACACACTTCACAACAAATTCAACAGATTCACAATGCACTTGTTAGAGTTATAAAAATATCGTCAAATTTTATATTTCAAACTCTGATACCAAATGGTGTAGATATCAACACTTTTTTTATGTGTTCAACACGTTATTGACATTTAATTACTTTCAATTGGACCAATTTTGTGTTTTGGAAGTTTTAATTTATAGATTCAAGGTTAGCTCAAATTACAACATTTTATCTCTAAAGAACTATATCACTCTTCCAACACCATACTCTGTTATGGAAACTTCATATAACTGAAATTCATCGATAAAGATGATCCAAATAAATGAAACTTGGAATGTCTCTCACCATACCAAATGTTTCCTTCAGTAGCCTTCTTGTAAGATGATTCCAACCAAGCAACCCTAATGAATTTTAGGACTCTTTACATACTTGAACCTCCTCGACATGTCTCACAAGCTCACTCTAACATGAAAAAAACTCATTCAGTTGATTAGAATCCAATAAGTCTTCATTTCATCATAAATGGCTTTAAACTACCTTTACTAGGCCTTTCAAGACCGATTTTTCTTTAATCAAGATTGGAAGGTTTGGTACATGATCTCAAAAAAATAAATACCTTTCCTAGTATACTTTATGGTTAATATGGTGTGGGCCTAAATTGATAATCCAATTCTTTATAGTGCTCTTTCAAACTCACTTTCTCTTTCTAAGCCTATAAACTCTTATTAGCCTTGCTCTAATGTAATATCAAGCATATATTCATTTGTATAGGGCATAAAAATGTAAAAAATACACTTCTAATAACACATTAGGCTCTTAATTTGGCCAAAGAAATATCAAGGTGTAACTCCCACTATAAACCCAATAGCCTCTTTGTAAATGCACCTTCCTTTTCAGGTCTAGTCTGTGTTGACCGTTTTTTTATGGATATTGTCAAGAAAATAACTAAATGCTACTGGTGGAAAGATAAATTTATTTTGGAACCCATTCAAGTACCCATTAAAAATTATTTTTTCAAAATTTCAGGCTTAGAAACACTTATTTGCACTTGCTAAACTCAAACCTTAACTACAGGACAGTGTATAGCCCGAGAACCTATAACTTCTTAGACTAGGAGTTATTTTAACTTTCAAATCCTAGTGATTGATCTCAAGGACCGTCTTAAAACCATCTAATGATATTTATTAATAGTATTTTCCATGGTTTAATATTTCTTCGTACAAAACCCCCATATTTATTTGCATGTACGTTAAGAGAAATATGACACACTTAACCCTAAATGTTGACTTAAAAAAGATTGAATCTAATACATAAGTAAAATTTACCCTTGTATTTGAATTTACTAGAAATGTGTTCTTGATATGATCATGCAATACACACCTCTATCACATTTCCACATAGTTAACATTAGGTCAAATTATGTAGTCATAGTCACAATTTTCTCAGTTATCCAAGCATGCAAAGGAAAATAACAATGGTATCATTAATTAATCTCTGAGATGTACACTTATCAACCTCTAACCTTGTGAATACAGTGATTATATACAAGTACATTAAGAATTTATCTACCAATCAATTAATGTCATGCAAATATTCCTATCACAGTTGTAAGCTAAAATTAAGTTCTTCAAAGTCAAGGAATACTTATTTAACTATGAAATACTCCAAGAAATACACCTTGCATACATATAAGAGAAACCAATGATTCGTAAATATTATATGGATCGAGAACTTAGTGACCAAAAAAGGAAAATGCCAATTTCTGAAAAATAGATATAAAGTCATATACTCTTGCTACTAATCTCCATCCCCTTACAAAATGGAGTGTCCCTCCTTTATTCTTCTCCTGTGACCTCGAGGAGTCCCTCTCACTCACTTTCCTTCCCTAGAATACCTTCATACATTTGATACTTTTTCCTATTTTCCTTATTCTTTGTACCCTAACTTCCTCCTATGATTCAATATGACCCTTCATCTTCCCTAACCTACTCATCTAATCCAAATAATAAAATATTTTCCTTCCTTTTAATGGCGTAACTAACTCACATGACTCATTATATGCCTTTTAATTACTAGGAAGGAATTTAAATACAATAATCTTGACAATCTAGGTGACTTTATACTCTCAAGGACCCATCATCACACACTACCTCACTCAAGCACACTCACTTCTCAACTAAGCACTCTCACTCCTCTAGTTTCATGTTCAAATTTTTGAATTTCAAATTGGAAGGAACCTTACAATTTGAAAATTTGAATGTGCAAGCATTGACAAATGGAAAAAGGAATTAATGCCTTGAGTTAACAATACACAAATAGCGAATTTATACAACCCACAGATGAGAAGAGGATGGGAAAATACATGTGAAGGCTGAAAGGTTTGTATGGTCTTGACTAGTTCTTTGATGACTAGTTATTTCCTTGATTTAGGGCTTGATCTACGACCTTGATTGGTTCTTAGATTGTTATTTCTTACCTATTTAAACAAGGTCCATTCTCATTGTATTGCATTGAGTTCCTTAATAATTTATGATATTGTTGCTCATTTGTTTGCAAAGGTTTTATGTAAAGTTATTCTTGAAAATTGCTTTCATCTTATTGATAATGGTGTTTGATTAGCATCTGTACTCTTGGTTTGGTATGATATGGTTATCGTTCCTTTCACTTCCATGTTTTTAGGATTCTTACCCATTTTTCCATTCCCCAAACTCTGTCTAGGAAAATGATTCCCCTGTTTAGGAGAGGTAAGTTTTTTGCCATTTCTCACCTTACTAGAGTGAGATTGGTCTTTTGCAGCTACCTTATCATTCACAGAAGGCATTAACTTCTTTATCTTATTTTTCCTCTTCCAACAATATGTTGCAGAATGATTAGTAACTTCACAAAATGTGCAAGGAAAAGCATACCCCTATCTACCAAAGCTATATTTTTGAGAATGAAAGAGTGTTTTAGAAGTCCTAGGATTAAATTTCCCCTTAGTGTTATATTTAGTGTAAGTGGGAGGAGGTGGAATTTCATTACCTCGTTTACCTTCTTTCTTACACCTTTCATTGTTCCTCCTGATGGCGGAATCCTACAATTCTAGAGGCTTAGATCCTTGGCTATTGGAAACATGTCTTCCTTCAGTTGCTTTGTAACTTTCTCCAATTTCCATTTGCCCACTAGAATAACCCAAACCTACAAATCGAGGCTGATCCTCTACCTATATTGGGTTAGTATCACCTTGTCCATTTTTACCAAGGCCCTTTCCATTAAATCCCATCTTAACCAATAGTTTAGACCCAATTCCCTTAGTGTTTTTTTCCAACTGACCCAAAGGAATATCTGAAACTGAATGAGAGGAAGAATTAAAATGTGAACAACTTATAGTGCATTATGTTATAGAACCTGCATCTAATTTGGAAGGCATTTCCTTCTTGTGTTCACCTTGTTACAGCTTTTACAAGAGGGCATCCTTGGTCCGTATTTCTTCCAGCAACTCTTTAACAAAACCCATCAAATTCTTGCTCTCTGCAAGCATCTTGTTGACATACTCCTCTTTCTTTGTTATAGAGGATTGTGGATCAAATTTTAACCACACTATTTCCTCTTATAAGGAATAAAAATTAGCTCTCAGGAAATATTTTTCTTCTTGGAGTTGGTGGTTTATGGCTTCAAGCTCATCCAATTGCTCTTGTTTGGATGACTTGCCCATGATTCCTTGTTCCTACAAACACAACTTGTGCTTCTAAAACTGCACACTATAAATGAAGATTAACAAGCCCCAAAATGTTTGCACACCGAAAACTAAAATCAATACTAAAACTGAAGCCAAATTTTCACACATAATTAGAAGCTAATCTAGCAATCTAACTACTCTGATAACAAACTTGATCCGAAAACGGGTGATTGAAACTAAGACTTTTAATCATTTCAAAGGATCTTCAATTTTAATCAACTTAAAAGGATTTTAGACTTCTAAAAATTGATTAGAATCTGATTTAGGACTGAATTGATATTGAAATTAAGTTTGCAATTAACTCAAAATTTCATTGTTCGTTCAAAGCCCCAAAAATCATTGTTCCAGATTTAGTTGATTTTTCCAATTTTATCAATTCTAATTATAGTTCCATCCACATTCATTTTTGGAATTTAAATTACTTGCAAATATCAGAAACTGAAAATAAAAATTAGAAAGAAACACCAAATTGTTTACAGGGTTCGGAATTCCTACGTCCCCGGGTTCATGGTGAACCAATCCATTAATAATGTTAAAAATATAAATACAATAACCTGTACATTAACCAATAATGAATCAAAAACCTAAAAAAATGTGTTTCAGACCTTTGAAGGATGTTAATGGAGCTCAACCTATGTCCTTCACCTTCCTAATCCACTTGTAGCAGTATCTCCTTTTGGTTCTACGCCTTTGTGTGACTTTAATAGAAAATATCTCCATCACAAAAGCTTCAAATCGTTTAAATGATCACACCACCGTAATCATATCAAAATTATGAGAAAATTTCATATCTAACTCAAGATCTGGAAAGGAACAAAAGTTTCCCAAAATTGCACTTTTCCAAAACTTCCTCCTTATTCCCCTGACACAGACCTGGCACTTGTCCATTACAAATACAAGTGAGCTTTATTTATACCACTTACAAGAATGTGGTGGGTTTCTAAGGCCACTTTTCTTTTCGATGAGGTGTTGGGTTCAAATCCCCCTTCCTTAGGTTTAGGCGCCCAATTTAGCCATTGACCCCACATTTGGTGGGAAAGGAATAGGATAAGCCTTTAAATAGTTTTTTGTCCACAAAATCCACCTTATCCCATGGAATTAGGATTATTCCCGTGGAATGGATTAAATAAAATATTATTATTATTATTATTTTAAATCTAAAGCTACTAAAAACCTACCAAGTGTCACACCCATAATATTCCATTCGTCCACGTCAGAGTGTGCCATGTCATCATTTGACCATAACTTTGACTATGCATATCTTTCACATACGAACTCTGATTTTGTCTGTTCAAAATGCGTCAGAAAGCTTATGGTGAGCTCTATACCATGGAACTGGTTTTTAAAAAATTTACAAGACCATCAATTTTGCCTTGTTGCCAATTGCCATGTGTCACCTTGTCATTGCTCCACTTGTTGACATGTTGACCAAAGTTGACTTCCTTGTTGACTGAACTTTGACCGGACATAACATGAGCTCAGAGTGTCTGTTTTTCATGTTCTTACAGTTGTCAGAAATCACTCTAAAGGATCTAATGCACTGGCATCGTCTAAGGAAATTTAGGGAACTTTTGACACTAAAAAATATCCCCTAATCATCAAATGACATCTACACTCACAAAATAGGAGAGATCTATTAATTCGTAAAATTTGTCTCCATGGTACTTATAATTCATGATTCGACATCACAAGGGTACATTATCAAAACAAAATGTAAGTTACAAAATCCCTTTATGAAAGGATAATTTTCACAAATATCCTATAAAAGGTGTACATTGATTGGTTCACATTTTAATATTCAAAACCTCCTGTTAGTTCTACAAATTTTTAACACATATACATTACCCAACACTCACTCTTAGACTATGGGTTCATTTCTTAAAGTGCATGGATATTCGTCATTTTAAATATTTTTAATTGCAACGAAAAAGACATTAGTATGATGAGAGGAGAATCTTCAACTAACCTGTTGTTTGCATTCTAATTATTTTGAAATTTTATTCCCAAATAACCCAAGGGATCTATGCCCTACCACATACCATAACTACCATTCAACAACTTAATCCCACGAGAACTCCAAACACTCAAAGGAGTTCCTATAAACAAGGAATAAGGGAAAAAAATATTGCTAAGCTATAGATATGTCCCAATATGTGTTTGGTTACACTATAAAAAAGGAACAAGGTTAGGCTCAAGGGGATGATTGCATACCCTAAGGTTGATATTTCAACTACAAGTGTGATTAACACTTTCTGCCCAAAAAGAAACACACACATTGAAGTTGTTATATTTTTTTTTGAAGGCTTAGTGATTTCCTATGTCAAAACACTACTAGTAAAAATAAGAAATACATCATTACCAAAATTATTCCATCAATTTTACTAGTACAATCATATACAAGTTTACGATGGTATAAACAATTTTAAATAACAGGATTTTAATTTCATTTTCTTGATGATGATATGGATATAACTAAAGGGGGATCCTCTTACATCATTTTCCAATGCAACATGATACAATCAACTTCATTTTCCTAATCAAATATTTTGAAATATGATTAAGTTTAGAATTAGTCAACCATGACAAAGTACATCTACATAAGATATAGTACATTTAATCAATATTCAACAATATGGTATACTTCATGGAACTAATGATCAAGAATCACAACACCCCTCGAATGAGACATTTTATGGACTGGGGTTATCCTGAGTGTGGGACATTATGAAATAGGATAGCTCTCCGAAGAAGGTCGGTTCCTGCTCCTAACCTAGCTGCCACTAACTACTCCTACTACAGGAAACCACTGAATAATTTAATCTAATGCTTCCAAGGGGACATGGAATGAAGGATTTAATGAAATAAACCTACACTACGAGTGATGATACACTGGAAAATCAGTGCTAATCGCTCTTCCCATCCCTCCAAAATGGAGAAAGGGTGAATCTTAAGGAGGTTTGACAAATGAAACACAAACCCTAGTTCCACCAATGTATTAAGGGAAGGCTAGACAACTACAACAAAAAACTCAAACAGAAACAATCTTAATTCTTGATAATTAAAAAAACACCCATATCCTATAATAACTATAAAATATGCTCAGAACACCCTATTGTAATGAGAGGTAAGAGAGACAAAAAAATAATGCAAAGGTTAAAAAAACTAACACAAAACATAATTTTTATCATGCATGAATTATACACAGTACTTTGTGTGTGGCAGAAAGGCATGAAGCCACTACAGTGTTTGGAGGAAGGCTCTATTTTTTTGGAATCCAAAAATGCATTGCACCCTCTGAAATTCAAAATTTCAAACTTTCAGGATTTAGGACTTTGGGATTTATTATTTTGGAGTTTCGGTTACTGTTCATTGCTCAAATCAGATTGACAGTTCTGAAATGCTAAACCTCTGAAGTCTAAAATTTTGAATGCGGAGTTCAGACTCTAAAACCATGTCACATGACATTGTTCATCACTCAAGAAAAAGGTTCTGAAATTCCAAAACTCTGAAGTCCAAAATTTTGACTTAGTGTTTTGGACCTTTTTCCTATTCAGGGTTTCAGGTTTTAGGATATCAAAACTTCAAGTTTCGGGGTTTTGAGGCTTCAGGACTTCTGGTTTTTGTTTCAGGGCTTGTGGTTTCATGGTTTTGGGGCTTCAGGTTTCATGGTTTTCGGACTTTAGTTTTCGGGGTTTCAGGGTTTTATTATCCACTTGACACATAAAACCTCTAAAATCCTGAAATCCCGAAGTTTGAATTTCAGACATCAGGTTTCAGAATTTTCTTCTCCCCGCGTGACACTATTGACCATGAGCTCATGAAACCTCTAAAACCCTGAAGTCTAAATTTCAGAGTTTTGGCTTCGGACTTCCCGCTCCTTTTTTGCACTTTGTTCCACCAAGTCCCTGAAATTTTCTTTGACCTACCACCGAACGACCACACTTGAAAAGTATGAAATTCAGACTTCATAATTTCTTCATTTTCAGAACTAGCTCGAACTCCTAAGCACTATACAATGTGTTTGGTCCTCTTAAACTTGTTCGGCCAATCCCAGAATGTGATCTCCCCTAGCCAAATTGATCCCTCACTTTCTTCTCTGTGAGGTCTTGTTTGTCCAATTTCACATGAGGGGCAAAATTGGATAACATGAACCAAAGAAATAATGCATTCCATTCACTAGAATATCACTAATATATTCTATAAAATTATATGTCTTTTAGATACTATGTTAATAAAAGACACAAAAGTGTCATTTTACTTCTCGTATTATACGTGTATCTACAATCATCATAAGGTCAGTCACAAAACTAGTATGAAAATCCCCTACACTCAAGCATAAATCCACACATAAATCATTTAGAAAAATTTCAAATAAAGAGAAGAAAGAGGTAGAGATAGGGAAAGCGAAGAAGAGAGAATTCGTTTCTCATGCATTCACACTTTCACATTAATTTGCACTTTACAATCTTGGTTCTAAAGATAGAGAGAAAGGATGATAGAGAAATTTACGAGACATTTTATTTTCCATTCAAAATGTCATAACCATTTGCATTTCATGTCCCTTTTCCTTTCATTTAAAACCGATTAACAGTTCCAATTCACTTACGTTTCCAAATACAACCAAAGTATCATAGTCATTTCTGTAGAGAGAAGAGGGAGGAGAGAGTAAAATGACATACATTTCAAAATCCATTCATACAAGATAAAATATTGAATTATACTCTACATATCATTGAGACGATATGAGAAAGGTCTCACACTTGGTTATAGGTAAAATGAGACCTTCAGAAGGAGTTTTTAGCTAAAGTAACAAGTTGAGAAAATTGATTAAAACTTAAAAAGTACCTACAAATTGGGTCTCAAAAATAGCCATCTTTAGTTCATGTACAAATTAGGATGATTCCCACTTATTGTCCTATATACAGAGACTTCATCGCAATTAACAGAATTCGAATACGACGAATGGTGTTAAATTTGCGAGGGTATCTTTGGGGCTGATAATCGTAAACGCAACTAAAATTTCTTATCACACATGGCCGGAGCACCTCAAAAACAACTTGTAAAACTAATCCCCAATAGTTTTTTTGTATAACTTAGAGTTGGTTCCAATTCTCCTCTTGGCATTTTAGAGGTAGGTTGTAGTAGTTTTCCATTTCACTTAAATTAAAAGGCATCTCCAAGATGAAACTGATCATATTTTTATTAAATATAGCACATCACCACAAATGGTTGTTATGTTGAAAAGAGTTTTGAGACTCGACTCGAAAAGTCATTAAAAGGGTTCAAAAAACTGAGTTAGTTTTCCCCATGGTGTTCTATGACACCACGGATCAAAATTTGATGTTCTGGATTCAATATATATAGGGTGTGGCGCTCCATGAGTGCGATTTCCGAGGCCATTTTTTTATGTGTTTAGAAGGTTTTAGGAAGGGTAGAAATTGTAAGACTCATTAGAGATGAATTTTCAATGATCTAAATTTATTTAATCCTAACTAGAAAGGAAACATTAGAATGTGTGAATTAAACGTAAGAAGAGGAAAACCATACCTATTTCACACAATTTGTCGACACCGCATTCGATGAGACCAAAAAACATTTAGAGCGTTTCGTCAAACAAATATTGTTCCTTTCGTCCAACTTGCTTTTGATAAAACACAACAAAATTGCATCTTATTTAAACTAACATTTGTTAGGTTGCCATACTCTTCTTATGAACACATTTTTCTCCACATACTATTTTAAAACATAATCAACACGTACATACCTTTTCTCTATCTTTGATTGCCCAACAATTCGAGACCATGGGTATTGGCTTACAGAAACCTATTATTACTATGCAACAAATGTAACATAGTAGGAACAACCCATTTTCCTTCTTCATGAATCTCCAGTGATGGTTCATCTATCTTTGTATGGAAAAGTTTGTCTAGTGTTGCCATTAAATTCTGAATTAGTTTTAAAGTTCTTTCTGACGCAGAAAACTGTCAATAACCTCATAGCATCTCTATGACTTTCCCACTTTGACTTGGCGTAGGCAAGCCACCAAACGTAAGTAGAGTATAATCAGATATATTGGTGGAGTCTCTGATGTTTTTACCTTTCCACTATAGACCAAAGAAGGTTGTGGAACAATCTGTACATCTAAATTGACTAATGATGGATTGATATAAATTCTACCATCTTCTTTGGTGAATATTCACTCTGCCTTACACTGTGCAATACATGGAAAAATACTCATACGTAAAATGTAATACCCCTTGTGCTTATTTATAAGAAAATAAAACAAATAAAATAATGAATGAACAAAACAAAATACAGAAATGGTATTTAAAAATATATATATGAATAATAACAATAATAATAAAATAAAGGAGTGAAATCAAGTTTGGCGAGGAGGAAGTTGGTAAGGGAATTGATGGGGGCAGGTGCAAACTAATGGATTTGGTGAGTATGGGCGGCCCATCAAGCACACGGGTGACGGGCATAATAATTAGCCTACAGACCTGTCATTTCACTTACAAAAAAATACAAGTGCTTCATTGAGATCTAGAGGCAATAACCATGCTGAAACCCTTGTCAACGTTGTAAGATTAGCAGTAATTAGATAGTTTCAGCGAGGGAGGAGGAAAAACTTTTATCAAAGTGACACGGTATGGGCGCTCACACGGATTCAACTAATACTTTAATAAATTCCACAACCATTCAATTCTTGCACAAACATCCTCCTATCATGTGTTGCACCAATTGGGAGTTGTGAAATAAGTTTGGACATCCACCAAAGAAGGGACGAGTTTTTTTTAAGGTTCTGGCAGATCTACGGATATGTGGGCAAAAAGTGTTGCAGGGTACACACAAAATGGAGTTGTCGAATTCGCCTTGGCATGTGTAAATCCGAATCCACAACCTTGACCCAGTCACCTCCTTCCATCATCCTCCACGACTGAGCCAAAATAAGACCTTGGAATAGGCATGGTCATCCATCGAGGCATGATGGAAAGTAGATTTTATTTGATGATTTAGTTTCTAGTGTCATGGTAGACATATATGCAAAATATGGATGCCTACAAAAGGCACATGGAATGTTTGAAAATTGCATCAAATTGTGTCTTCCTGTGGGTATCGATGACTGCAGGTTAAACACAAAAAGATTTTCTTGAAATTGATTTAGGAACTTAACATCAACTACATTTTGTTGTAGGAGCAACCGGGATGCATAATTTTTACAAAATCCCTCAGGATTCATGGCGAGTTGTGCTTAATCCCTTAAAGAAGTGTGGCATTCTAGAAGGCATGTAGAGGAGTGGCTTGGTCAAAGTTTAGGCATTCCAGATGTTGTATTTGTAAGTGCCCTAGTTAACATGAATGCAAATGTGCGAGTATACAAATGACACGTGGGATGTATTTGACAGAATGCCTCTAAGAAATACGCTACACGGAATGCCACCATTCCAGGGTTTACACACACTCTATTTGTGGAAGTATCTAATGGAAATAGAACTTATTGGAGTGTAATCATAGGATTTCAGATGCTCCTTTGTAAGTTTTTATAACTAATTTTGTTTGGCGGGTAGGCATATACATGTAGAATCTTGCTCTTGACACATGAAATGTTTGACGAAATGCGGTAGACAAATGTAGCCTCATGGAATGCTTTATTTTGTGGATGTGTAAAAATGGTTTTGTTGAATAACATTTTGAAAAATTTGAGAAAAAGAAAGTGGATGGGTGTTTTGGGTGCAAGCAAACCTTTTCATGGAATTCCGAGAAGAGGGATGAAGACTTGAGGAATGCGTGTAAACCTTCATAGAGAACCAAATGCACTGCAGACGCTAATATTTTCAGAGCATGGTCTCCTTACGTTTATATTTTATAATTTTCTTATAGTTTGGTTATTCATTTGCAATAAAATATAAATATTGAACTATTAGATACTAAAAACATTGGATATTTTAACTAGACGACTAGTGTAATCAATAAAATAACACCTTATAATTTATGCTACCGAATTACAATTTGACCATCAATTGTGGCGTGACCAAAACCTTATGCATTTCTAAACCCAGGGTGTCAAAAATTGGTGCTTGTGTCTATTGGTATTAGCGAGAGCTAGATGAGTTAACTAAAATAACTATTTATGTCTACCTTGCAAGTTAGCAAAAAATGCATTTTCAAGAGACGTGCAAAACAACAAAGTGCACCACATAAAATAGATGTCTAGCATCGTATGTGTTACTTGTTATGAGGAGAGTCGCATCAAGCTGTCGTTTGACCCCAATCGACCGTTTATAATATCTTCGCCGCTCCTCTAGGAGCCATGTTACTCCTTTTTGCACTTTTAAGAAGCTGTTAAAACTAAAAAGTTGTCTTTGGTTTTGACACACCGTTTGTACCTTGAGCGAAAGAACGTTTTTCCACCTTCACAAACCTCTAGTATTTTTAGTAGAAAATTTGTTAAAACATTAAGTTTGGGGAAAAATACTTTCCAATATAGTTTGGAAATGGGGTTTTCTAGGCTTATGGTCACAATTGGACTAGGTCAAGTTGGATCAACTACGATCGGTGGCTATGGAAAACCCACCGCCATTTGTAACCCCTTCTCCAATTCTCTATTCTGTCAACTCTGACGAATTCTCCATATATATGGGGGCATGTAGGAATCTTCCCATGGGGATTCCATCCATCGAGAGTTAGTTTCTAGATGAGGTTTCTTAGCCCTCGAGATACAATTTGTTGCTATTGCAGATAGCCCAACTATGACCGATGGCCCCCTAAAACTAACTACTAATTGTAAACCATTCACCAATTCTGAATTCCACCAATTCCTGTGAATTCTTGGTATATAGGGCAACACGTATAAATTTACATGCTGTGTGTTTTCTCATTAGGAGATAGTTTTAGAACTTGGTTTCTTAGCGTCCGAGCCAAAAAAGAGACGTTTTTGCATCTAGTAGGAAAATGTAAAATAAGGTCACAAGAACCTAGCCAAGACAATAAATTGTCATGAAAACTTATTGAAACGTAAGAAACTCTCTCATGTGGCTTGTGGTGTGGAATGTGACTTTTAGAAACATAGTGTTTCTCTCTCTTCCATATCTCTTTCTCTCTCCTTAGTTAAGAAATGAAGTGAAATGAAATGAAATGAATATATGTTTCGAACCATCTCTCCTCGATGTAATTATTATTATTAAGTAATTGGAAAACTAAAAATAAAACGCTAATTATGCTAGATTTATGTGGATGCCACGCTAGCAATTTATTGCTAATTTCATGTTCACATGGTTTTAAAGGATGCAAGTGCGATGGAGAAACAATGTGGTTGTAATCCATTGTATATTATTGTAATTTATATATGTTAAAGGCAAACAGTATATATGTATTTCTATCTTATAGTAAAGTTTATTTTTTAAATTTTATAATGTGTATGAATTGCAAGTGTTTAGGATTGTTTGGGAAATGTGCATTTAACCATAGGTGTCCTTTCGATTTAGATTTATGTATGGTAAAGAAAAAAAATGGGGGTTAGATATATTGGTTAAATAAATTTGAATTTATTATCTTGTAGTGTATTTCTAGTGTGCAATGGGTGATTAAATAATTTGTGTGTTGTGTTCATTTCCTTGAAAATGTAATCGAGAAATCTAACCAAAATAGTTAACCCTAGTTTACATTCATGCATAACTTCCCTTCTAGTATGTTTCCTTTTAGCATAGAAAACTATGACCTTAGAGAAAAAATAAGTCTTTACACTTGATGACACCTTCTAGTTAAGTAAATAAGATCCCAAGTTTGAGCTTATTGTCATAGCTTGTATGCTTAGCAACATCATCGTGAACCTGACAATTAGGAACGACATGGTAAAACTTTGTCTTAGGTATGTGGTCCCCTCCTAGGATTGATAGTTGTGTGTATAGTAAGGTGAATGCGATTACCTTAAGTTAATACTCTATGACTAACAAAACCCCAACATAATGTAAAACCCTCTTGAACTAACTCATGTGTTGAGTTAAAGTTTTGGCTGGGAAGATTGCCAAATAAACTTGAAATCCACCTTTAAGAGTTGGCATCATAAATGAATTGGATACAAAAAATCAATTATCGATTGGAACCTATGGTGCAATATTAATATTTAATAGTGAAACTTAATAACATTTTAATTTAAGATGAGTTGGTGAAAAAGTAACCAGAACATAATGTACTCAGGAAAAGGTGAAATTTAGGTTGTTCTTATATCGTGTTAAACCATCTTGTGGTGAGAAATGAGACCCATGATGTGTAAACTCTAATGCAATCCTTAACTCTTTAAACAATGGACTACTCCATCTTTCTCTCGTATATGTCCTATTATGTAAAGGACATATGATTTGAAACTATGCGATAATGTTCTTAGATATAAATCCCTTAAGACATGGAGTAGGAGTCTCATGAGGATACAAATGTAATATTAACAAACAAGTTACATAATTCATTACAAAGGACATATGAACCTACTAAGATAAAACCCTCTTAAGTTGATCATAAAACGATAATGAGGAAACCTAATCTGGAAACAAAAAAAAATGTATGTTGCCATGTTAAGTTCCTTTGAACTTGTTATCCATATTTCACCCCCCGGGAAAAATATTAGATCAACCACAACCCCACATGGAAAGAATCACAGAAAACATGTTTAAATCTTGTAAACTGGTTGCAGAGGGACTCTACAATGGAATTACGGGGCTTGTGAAAGTTTAAATGACCTTGTGTGAGAAGAAAGAGAAGAAACGGCTCTATCGCATGAATCTGTGTCTTAAATGTATTTAACAGACTAGGGAAAACTCTAAAATAAATAAAAGAGGGGCCGTTGAAAGGTCTAAGGATCTGCGGAGGCTGAAAAGTGTCAACTCAATGCTCCTCCAAAGGCAAACTTTGAGCTAAACTTTCAAGTAAGCACAGTGCCTCCACACGTCCAATCTCAGAAAGGGGCATATCTTTAGACTCATGGCTCGAAATATTACAAATCTGACACCACTGGAAAGATCTCGACCTCACCTATGCCATGGAGGTCTAAGACTTTAATTTTGAGGAGGTTAGGTAAAGGAAAATGGAGGAAACATCTTCGGGCCTTCAATGAAGGATCCATCTGTCTCAACAACCAGATTGGATTCGATTTGTTTCCGTTGTTTCCTCTTCTTTCAAGGCACTGAATCAGGGAATCATGCAGTAAAGATGGATTTGGGGCATATTTTATCAGAAGCATTAACAGGAGTGGTTGAGCTTCAACCCACTTTTCCCACTTCCCTCTCTCTTTCTTCTCTTTGATGAAATCTATTAATACAGGGGCAAGATTCATTGTAAAGGGTTGTTCATTCTCCTTCCCTGTCCCCCTCTCTCTTTCTTCTCTAGGTTCGAATGTGGAGTTTAAACCTCCTCCCTTGGCTTTGTAACGACATTTTCTTGCCTCTTGCCCATTAATGGTGTTCTATGTAAACTCTTGGAGCTATAAAATTTGTTTTGTGATGTATTTTGTCCATCCTTTGTTCATTTTACTGTCTCTTCTCACCTATCACCATTGCAGGGTATACTATGCATATCTCTTATGTCCATTGCAGGTTTTGGGAGTTGTGTTTTAGGGGTTTGAAATGGTGTTTTGTGTGAACTTTATCCTCGGTCTGTGATGCATCTGTCCATCCTCTCCATTCCTCACCTCTCTCCATTTCAGGCAGTTGGTTTTGTGATCAACATTTTCCTTTTCTTAGTGCTATCACATGTGTAGTGTAGGATTCATTTATTTTCATGCTCTCTCTCTCCTTGGTCCCTTGGAATTGTTAGATTAGGTGTAGATAGTCACATTTTCTTCCTTAGAAGTAGTTTAGTGCTAGGATTAGGAAGAGGAACTAGCCTTCTCTAGAGGATCAATCCCATTTGCAAGTCCCACGGCTTTGGGAATGATCCAATGTTATGCAAATCACACCAAATGACCCTGCCTTAGAAAAGTAGATCCATAACTCATTTGGGGGTGTTGTGATTTTGCACTAATAGTTTTGGCATGCCTGGTGGGACAGGTATGAAGCACCTTACCATTTCACTTCACCAGGTTTGATGTGCTCTTGGTGAAGGTTTCAACCTTTGGAGGCACTTTCAAGCACATCTGGCGACTCCATCTTTTCAACAACCCATCCTCTGAGTTGCATACCTTCTTCCCATCCATTTCCACCCATTATTTCTTCCATCTCTTTCATTTTCTCCCATTCCATGAGGTTTTACAATCATGACTTCATTCCCTTCATGGAACTCACACTTACAGCAATGCAATCCACCTCCAATGCATTTCCCAACTCCTCCAAATCAGCATTATGATCATATCCAGGACCATTATGCTTACCCAAATGAGCAGAGTCAAATTCAGTTTGGCCATCGAGCTTATCAAGAACAAAGGGGTGCATACGATGGTGACAACTATGTGGAGAATGTTTGTTTATTGAAGAAAATTCTAAAAATGGAGGCTGACATGGTTTAGTCAAGGGGCATCGTACGAATGAAGGCATTCAAGATTTGTTGCATGGAACCTTGTCCATAGGAAGGCCCTTTTCCAAGACATTAATACCCTCAAGAGAAGATAGACTTCATGGTTGAAATGCTGCCCCAACTTGCACAATGGACTGCGGAGATCGGAGCTTATGAGTTGGAGTCAAGATAGCCTTGTCGATGGGTAAGTCCACCACCTCTTAACTCTTCATTTTCTCTTCCTCATTATTTATCATTTCAACATGATCAAGAGTTAAGCCCCTCAGTTACTTCCCCAAGTATTAGTTTCTCTTCTCCATCCTCTAATCTTTCACCTCATCTTAGTTCTTATCCTTTTTTACCTTCCAAACAATCATCCCCTCCAAACAAATAGGAAGTTCCACCTCCCTCCCCACCACAAACAATTGCAAATCTGGTTGAACCCCAACCTTCCGCTCCTCTTACTTTCCCAAGTCCATGTTGGGAGGATACTCAACAATCCAGTCAAGGACATCAAGAAGAGGATCCCAACAGAAAATAAATAACAAACAATATAATGAGTTGGGATGCTCAATTTGGGTTTACAAATATCCCTTTGATGGTCAAGCCAATAGAGGAGATCAATGTTGAAGAACCAGTGGTGGCTGAGTTTGAATTTGTAGCAGAGGAGGAGGACCATATAGTTTCAGAGGCCCCAAGTGTCGAGTAGACTATAGAAGAACCTTTAGTTCTTCCTCCCATTTCATCCCAGTCAAACTCTAATGTCGAAGAATAGTTTTAGCTTTCAAACTTCATGGTTGAAGATGAGGGGAATGATAATGAGAAAATTACAAATTCAAAGGACACCGTGGAGGAGGTCGAACACATGCAACAGGACAACGAGGAGCTAGATTATCTGTCTAACTTGGAGGATTGTCTCGATGGTGAGGAGCCTAAGGAGATCACATCATTTTCTCCTCCATCATCCACCTTCCAAGAACATGAGTCGTCTGCCACAAAGGAGAACATCCAAGGAAAACAACCTCCATCTCACAACGACCCTCAGGAACCAAGGTTGGAAGATCTTAATCTTCCATGTTCTTCTTAGGAAGACCCCATCTCTCCCAAACCATCCACCCAAGAAGGTCCACAAGAAGAATCCATTTTTGGAGTTGAATTTTTGAGAAATGGGCACATCCAAAGGATCAGACAGTGCCGAATCCGGTACTTGGCTTCATTGGAGCCAGGGAGAAGCCAAAACCAATCATGCCTACTTCAGGGCATGAGGATGAATACCAAAGCACCAAGGGTCATCATCAACACCTCCAGAATTCCGATGCAAGTTATCTTGAGGAGGTATTTTACATTAATGCTGGTACCTTGATTATTTGGGTGGAGGACTGGATTATTGTCATTTTTTCACTCATATAGGCAGCTATATTTAGTGTCAAATCATTTTCATGGCTTCCCCTCTTGAGAAAGGGAAGTTGCTTCTCCCTACCTGTAGTAGGATTTGTTTAGCATTCTTTCTCTCTAGTTAGTGTAGGAGTAGGAGTAGATTTTATTTCTCGCAGAAGCAGTGCTTATGCAAACTTTGCATGTCTCACTTGAGGCATGTATGATTTGGTTTTTGTATATAAGTTTTGTCTGTTTTTCTCTAAAGGTACGGAAAGCCAGACTCTTAAATATTCATAGCAGGGAAATTCATAGTTTCCCATAATAGTTTCTAGCTCCAAAAGTAAACAAATGTAGAGCAACTAAATTCATTTCAAAACAATCCATTTTAGAGACAGATGAAAGCCCCAGAGTTAAAACAATTTTCTACTCTAAGAAATTCCATTTCTAAGATTTCATTATGAAAATTGAGAGTGCAAACTTAGGGTCAGACAAAACATAGAAAAGGTATACAGTCAGGCTCACAGTGGTTCAGGGATCAGATCTTCAATAGTTCATATCAGTTTCATGTTTATCAGGTAGATTGTATGCCCAATGGATCCTTTAAGGCCACTGATCTCTTCATCTAGCAGGTAGATATCCCCGTGAATTGCCAAATTGTTAATCCATATTTCATCTCCCCCAAAAAAATATTGGATTAGCCACGACCCTGCACAAAAAGAATCAGAGAAGACACATTTAAATCCTACAAACTGGTTGTAGAGGGACTCTACAATGGAATTGTAGGGCCTGTGAAATTTTAAATGACCCTATGCGAGAAGAAAGAGAAGAAACAACTCTATCATGTGAATCTGTGTCTTAAATCTATTTGACAAACTTGTGTAGGCTCTAAAATAAAAAAAAGAGGGGCCGTTGAAAGGTCTAATTATTTGCGGAGGCTGAAAAGTGTCAACTCAATGCTCCTCTAAAGGAAAACTTTGAGCCAAAATTCAAGTAACTGTGGTGCCTCCACGTGTCCAATCTCAGAAAGGGGCATATCTTTCGACTCAGGACTCAAAATATTATAAATCTGACACCATTGGAAAGATCTTGGCCTCACCTATGCCATGGAGGTCTAAGACTTTAATTTTGAGGAGGTTAGGTAAAGGAAAATGGAGGAAACATCTTTGGGCCTTCAATACAAGATCCATCTGTCTCAACAACCAGACTAGATTCGATCTGTTCCATCGTTTCCTCTTCTTTCAAGGCTCTGAATCAGGGAATCATGCAGTAAAGATGTATTTGGGGAATATTTTATCAAAAGCATTAATATCATTGGTTGATATTTGACCCACTTTTCCCACTTCCCTTTCTCTTTCTTCTCTTCGATCAAATTTATAAATAAAGGGGCGAGATTCATTGTAAAGGGTTTTTCATTATCCTTCACTGCCCCCTCTCTCTTTCTTCTTCAGGGTCAAATGTGGAGTTTAAGCCTCCTCCCTTGGATTTGTAATGATATTTTCTTGCCTCTTGCCCATTAATGTTGTACTATGTGAACTAGACTGGAGCAATAAAATATGTTTCGTGATTCTTTTTGTCGATCTTTTGCTCATTTTGTTGTCTCTTCTAACCTCTCACCATTGCAGGGTATATTGTGCATATCTATGATGTCCATTGTAGGTTTTGGGAGCTGCATTTAAGGGGTTTGAAATGGTGTTCTATGTGAACTTTAAAATTGGTCTGTGATGCATCTGTCCATCCTCTCCATTTCTCACCTCTCTCCATTTCAGGCAGTTGGGTTTGTGATCAGCATTTCCCTTTTCTTGGTGCTATCACCTTTGTAGTGTAGGATTCATTTATTTTCATGCTCTCTCTCTCTCTCCTTGGTTCCTTGGAATTGTTAAATTAGGAGTAGATAGTCGCACTTCCTTCCCTAGAAGCAGTTTAGTGCTAGGATTAGGAACAAGAACCAACCTTCTCTAGAGGATCATTCCCATTTACAAGTCTCATAGCTTGGGGAATGATCCAGTGTTATGCCAATCACACCAAATGAACCTACCTTAGAAAAGTAGATCCATAACTCATTTGGGGGTGCTGTGATATTGCACTAATAGAACCCTTAACTAATTGTTGAAAAATACCTATAATAAACCTATAAATGGCACTTGACCTTGGGAAGTGTAATCGTGGGATGTTATTCCATAGAAAATTGAAACATGATCTTCCTTGTAATGTGAATAAACCCTCTTGTTGTGGATAAAGAAAATATTTCATATATAATCCTTAGTGGGTACTAAATCAACTATAAATTTATAAATGAGTGAAAGAAACGTGACTCTAAATACTTAAACAAAAAAACTGAACTTCACATCCCTTAGACTTATACTTGTTCTATTGTGTAATGGAGGCATGATATAAAATCAAGATGCATGCCCTTATGAGTGAATACTAGGGATAAGACCTAGTAGCCATGTGTGTATGTAAATAGACTTGTGTGTCAATAAATACTCAATTATCGAAAGAGTGAATTAAACCAATAATTTAAATAAAGTAAATGATCTTTATTTAATGAGATACGGTGTAAGTTAAATGTTAAATTGTATAAAGTAATCCTAGGAAAAAAATAAAACAAATGTATGAATTGGATATTATGATTTTTTCTAGAACTTAAGTTAAGATTAAAACATGTTTGTAATAAATTTGGGAAGGACTCTATCTGCAAGTTTATTCTCTAGTTGAATCATTATGTTGTGCCTTGTCATTCAAAGAAAGAAGTGGCCTTGATATGAATCACGTGTATTCATGTTCTCTATATGGGTTAATGTTTATGCAAACATATCGTATGTTACACGTTGTCCTAAGTGATATCCTATAGTGTCGTGTAAAATTTAATGCAAGTCAAAAAATATACTATTTCAGTTATTTCACTATTTTTTGTGTATGTAAAATGTGGGCATTACATTTGGTATCAGAGCCGAGTTTCATGTTCTCAAACTGCTGCGATGGATTGGAGTTGTGATTATTCTGCATGGTGGTGGTGGATATGGGAAGAGTAATGTGATATATGTTGTTATGTGACCAACATTGTAATTGTGATGTTATGAACGCACATGTTGTGCATATCACTCAGTGCGTATTTAATATCATGTTGATGTGCTTGTGACAAGAGTATTTTCTCTCGTTTTCTTGGATTTAATGAGGAGTTCACATGTGATGTGCTGCCTTATTGTGAGTGAAAAAACTATTATTGTGGATTGCAGAGTTTCATAATTTCCTATTATTCTATGATATGTAGGTGTGCTTATTTGTTATATGAAAAAATTGATGTATATGAAATTGGATTATATCGTGAGGTCACCACCATGTTGTGATGAATCATGTGTGTCATCATTATGTATTATGATTAACTATGTGTTGTGATGTTAGTCACTGTGTTAATACTATGTATAATTCATGTAATATGTGATGGTTCATGTCATGAATTAGGAGCGTGTGGTGATGATATGACCCCTATTATGAAGTACTTGCACCTTGAGTGCATTTTATGGAAACGTGATGTATCGTAACCCCTGAAAGTAGTGATTATGTTATACCCTATATATATATACCCATGCATCAGACACTATGGTTAATGTGTGTGCAGCACTATTGTATTAGTGAGGTATTTATTTGTTATGTTGTGATCCTTACACTAGATAACCCTACGGAAAGCATTCGCTAAGAGTATATGTTTGGAGAGAGGAGGCATGGAATAGGTTTTCATAATCTTGAGCCTAGTACGAATGAGGAAGTGGAGTCTTATATAGACTGAAAAAATCCACTTCTATGTATTTAGTATACTTCAAGATTTCTCAGTATATTGTGGATGTGCACCACCTTAGGCTCAATTTATGCAAACTAACGTCCCGTTCTCTCTCCTATTGGGTTATCCATAAAACAATCCTATGTGATTTTTATTATGTGGAGCCTTGTGGGAGTATGGAGGGATGATTTATGTAGAGATTATGAAAGTTGTATTATTTGATATGTTATTTTATGAGCCGAGGATTGATGTCTGAGTGTCAGCAACTCGATGACTACCCCTTTGGTTGTTGTATGAGGCCACAAAGTAATTGTAATGTGTTATTTCTCTATATGAATTTTATTCGTAAATTGGTCATTACCTCTTATCTTGTCAGAACGAGGAGTTTTCTTAATTGATGTGTTCTTATTTTTTGGGCATTTGTTTTTTTTTGTTGCACTAAGATGCGAATTTTTTAACTAACTATGTATATTTCACCATTTTTTGGCTTATTTTAAAAATTTTGTATCAAGTTTAATTTCATTTATAAGCCTAGCCCAAGGCTTGTTAGTTTTTCCACTTGGAATTTGAAATGATTTTTTATGTTAGTTCTAATATTGTAATGTGTTAGAATAGGGTCATGGAATTCACCATGGAGTTGTGGGACCTATGGAGTCACTCGGTTGTATGGGGGTACGCCCCAATGAGTTACAGATAACTAGTGGGTTATTAAACCATAAGATATTATGTCACTTGCATTAGGGGTGTCTAGACTCTATGTGCCTAAGGCCATCGGGTGATCGACCTCTTTGTTGGAGCTAATAGGAAAATTTATCTTTATTTTATTTCTTGGGAGGTATATGGAGTTGTTTTTTGATGTTTTGAGAGGTATCTTGAATTGTTTTGTGATGCTTTAGGAGGTATATGGAGTTGTTTTTTGGCACTTTGGGAGGTATATGGAGACGTTTGTGAGGTATATGGAGTTTTTTTGTGGTGCTTTGGGAAGTATATGGATTTGTTTTGTGATATTTTGGGAGCTATATGTAGTTTTTTATGATGATTTAGGAGGAATATGCAGTTTCTTTGTGATGTTTTTAGAGGTTTTTTGAGTGGGTGTTATGATTTACGTGTACTCATGTTAGTTTTGTTATGTTTTGTGATGTTGAGGATTGATGTTCCTCATTGAGAATATGATTTGATCCCCTTTTTGATAGTATGTAGCTATATTTATGGTCTTGACTTTTGTGAAATATTTTTATGTGTACCTATTGGGAATTCTATGTTGTTGTAGTCTACTTATGTAACAAGTACTTTTATGTGAGGGGCATGTGTGTGACAAGTACTATATTGAGTGGGTCATGTATGTATACTTCATGATTTGGTTAAATTATTGTGATGTGGTATAGTCATGAAAGTACATATCAAGATGTCTTGGGAACTATTGGTGTTGTGTTCGGGCATGAATGGTATTGCAATGTCAATTTTTGTTGGAAACCCACAAAAATAAATAAACTAAAATCTTAAAACAATGAAATATTAAGAGCTTGAGATTGATAAATATTGTTAAGGGAAAATATTAATTAGGTAATAATGTAAATTTAATACTACCAATCGTCGTAGGAGATTAAGAACATGGAAAACTTCCCTTCTTCCTTGTGGTCACGCTTTTGCAACAAGTATCATTTGGTCATGACATGAGTTGTTTATTATTTCCTCCTTACTCATGAGTAACTCTCCTAGCCTAGGAATTGTGTCACATCAAGGACGATGCTTTATAAGGGGAGGGAGATGTAATGCCCCTTGTGCTTCCTTATAAGAAAATAAAACAAATAAAATAATGAATAAACAAAACAAAATAAAAAAATGGAATTGAAATATATATATATATATAATAATTAAATAAAGGAGTTAAATTAAGTTTTGCATGGAGGGAGTCAGTGGAGTTGGTAAGAGAACTGATGGGGGAGTAGGTGTAGATTAATCAAGTTAGTGGGTATAGGTGGCCAATCAAGCACATGGGCATACTAATTAGCCTACAAACTTGTCAATTCACTTGCAAAATAATACAAGTGCTTCATTGAGATCTAGAGGAAATAACCATGCTAAAACCCATGTCAACATTGTAAGATTAGTTGTAATTAGATAGTTGCAATGAGGGAGGAGGAACAACTTTTCTCAAAGTGACAGGGTATGATCACTCACATAGATTCACCTAATTCTTTGAGAAATTCCACAAACCATTTAATTGTTGCACCAACATCCTCCTAGCCTATGTCGCACAAATTGGGAGTTGTGAAATAATTTTGGACATCCACCAATGAAAGGATGAGAGTTTTTTTATGGTGTTGGCAGATCTAAATGTAAGTGGGTAATAAGGATTACAATGAAGGCACAAAATGGACTTTTCAAATACTCCTTGGCATGTGTAAATAAAAATCCACAACCTTAACCCAGTCACCTCCACAACCCCTTCCATCATCCTCCACAACTGAGCCAAATTAAGACCTTGGAATAGGTATGGTCATCCATCAAGGCATGATGGAAAGAATATTTTATCAGATGATGTAGTTTCTAGCTCCATGGTAAACATATATGCAAAATATGGATGCCTACAAAAGGCACATGGATTATTTGAAAATGTCTTCAAAATTTGTCTTCCACTGGGCATCGTTGACTGCATGCTATGCACATAAAAGGTTTTGTTGAAATAGATTTATAAACTAAACATCAACTAGTTTTTTTTTGGAGCAACTGAGATCCTCAAATTTTACAAAATCCCTAAGGATGCATGGTGATTTATTCTTAATCCCTTAAAGAGGTGTGGCCTTCTAGAAGGCATGTAGGCGAGCGGCTTGGTAAAAGTTTTACATCATAAAAAGGGGATTTTTTCAAAAAATTTATTTGCAAGTTCCCTAGTTAACATGAATGCAAATGTTGGAGTATACACATGGCACATGGGATCTATTTGATAGAATGTCCCAAAGAAATACACTACATGGAATGCAAATGTTGATTGATTTACACACACTCTGTTTGTGGAAGTATCTAATAGAAATAAAAATTGTTAGAGTGCAATGATAGGAGCTCGGATGGTTATTTTTCATTTTTTATAACTAATTTTTTTGGGAGATCGGCCCTGTAAATGTAGAATCTTACTCTTGACACGTGAAGTGTTTGACAAAATGCCTTAGACAAATGTAGCCTTATAAAATGCTTCATGTTCGGGATGCGCACAAATGGTTTTTTTGAATAAGATTTAGGGATGTTAGAGAAAAGGAAAGTGAATAAGTATTCTGGGTGCACGCAAATCATTTGACTTATTTCCTGGAAGAGGGATGAAGCCTTGTTGAATACAGGTGAACCTACCTGGAGAACCATGTGTACTGCGCATGTTAATATTTTCTAGGCATGGTCTCCTTATCTTTATCTTTTATAATTTTCGTATAATTTAGTTATTCATTTGAAATAAAATAGAAATATTAAACTATAAGACACTCAAACAATTGAATATTTTAACAAGACGGCTAGTGCAATCAATAAAAAATCATCTCATAATTTATGCTACCAACTTACAATGTTACCCTCAACCATGCTGTGATCACAACCTTATGCACTTCTAAACCCAAGGTGTTAAAACTTGGTGCTCATTTCTATTGGTATTGGCGGGAGATGGATGAGTTAACTAAAATAACCATTTCTCTCTACCTTGCAAGTTAGAAAAAAATGTATTTTCAAGAGACGTGCAAAACAACATAGTTTGCCTCATAAAAGAGATGTCAAACGTCATGTGTTCCTTTTTATGAGGAGAGTCACATCAATCTGTTGTTTGACTCCAATCAACTATTTTTACTCTCTTTTCCACTCCTCTAAGAGCCATGTTACTCTTTTTTGCGCTTTAAGGAAGTTGATAAAACTGAAAACTTGGCTTTTGTTTTGACCCATTGTTTTGACCCTGAGAGAAGGAACATTTTTCGATCTTCACAAACCTATAGTATTTCTACTAGACAATTTCTTACAACATTCAGTTTAGAGAAAAAAACTTTGCCAGATAGTTTGGAAATGGTGTTTTGTAGGCCTGCCGTCACAATCTAACTAGGTCAAATTGGATCAACTCCGATCGGTGGCTCTGGAAAACCCATCACCGTTTGTAACCCCTTCATGATTTCTTTGTTCCATCAAATTTGATGAATTCTCATGTTGATTCCATCCATTGAGAGTCAGTTTCTGGATGAGATTTCTCAGCGCTCGAGCTAAAACAGGTTGTTGTTTCAGATAGCCCAATTACGACTGATGTCCCCATAAAACTAGCCTCCAATTGTGAATTGTTCACCAGTTATGAATTTTGTTAGTTCAAGGGAATTCTTGGTATATAGGAGGGAACCTAGAAATTACCTGTTGTGTATTTTCTCATCGGAAGATAATGTTTGAACGTAGTTTCTTATCCTATAAGCCAAAATGAGACATTTTTGCAACTAGTGGGAAAATGTAAAATAAGGTCACAGGACCCTACCCAAGACAATAAACTATCATGAAAAATTATCGAAACATATAAATAACTGAATGAAACTCTCCCATGTGGCTTTTTGTGTGAAATGTGACTTTTGGAAAAATAGTGTTTCTCTCTCTTCTCTATCTCTTTCTCTCTCCTTTGTTAACAAATGAAGTGAAATGAAATGAATAAATGCTTCTAACCCTCTCTCTTTTAGTAAAATTATTATTATAAAGTGAATGGAAAACTTAAAAAATGTTAATTATGCTAGATTTAGGTGGATACCATTCCAACGATTTATCACTGATTTTGAGATGCTCACATGGATTTGTAGGATGCAAGTGAGATGGAGAAACAACATCATTGTAATCCATTGTGTATTATTGTAATTTATTTATGTTAATGAAAACTAAATATATGTACTGTTATGTTACAGTAAAGTTTATTTTTGAAATTTTGTTGTGTGTGATTTGCAAGTTTTTAGGGTTGTTTGGGAAATGTGCATGTATCCATTGGTGTCCTTTTGATTCAGGTTTATGTATGGTAAATAAAAAATGGGGGTTACATATATTCGTTAAAGAAATTTGAATTTAATGTCTTGTAGTGTATTTCTAGTGTGCAATTGGTGATTAAATAATTGGTGTGTTGTGTTTCTTTCCTTGAAAATGTAATAGATAAATATAACTAAAACAATTAACCGTAGTTTAAATTCATGCATAACTACCCTTCCAGTGTGTTTATTTCGACATAGAAATTATGACCTCAGAAAAAACTTAAATCTTTACACTCGATGACACCTTCTAGTTAAGTAAATAAGAGCCCAAGTTTGAGCTTATTATCATAACATGTATGCTTAGCAAAAACTTCGTGAACCTAACGATTAGGAACAATGTGGTAAAATGTTTTCTTGGCTATGTGGTCCCCTCCTAAGATTGATAGTTGTGTGTATAGTAAGAGGAATATGATTACCTTGTGTCACTAATCTATGGGTAACCAAACCCCAACATAATTTAAAACCCTCTAGGACTGACTCATGTGTTGAGTGTAGGTTTTGGGTAACAAGATCGCCAAATAACCTTGAAAGCCACCTTTAAGAGTCGGGATCATAAATGAACTCGATACCTAATCTCAATTATCGTTTGGAACCTATGGTGCAATATTAAGATTTAATTATGAAACTTAATAACATATTTACTTTATGATAAGTTGGTGAAAAAGAAACCCAAAGATAATGTACTTGGAGAAAGGTGAAATTTAGGTCATTCTTATATTTTCTTAAACCATCTTGTGGTGAGAAACGAGACCGATGATGTGTAAACTCTAATGTGATCCTTAATCCTTTAAATGACGGGCTACTCCATCTTGCTCTCCTACTTGTCCTATTATGTAAAGGATGTGTGATGTGAAACTATGATCATGTTCTTAGAGACAAATCTCCTAAGACAATGACTAATAGTCTCATGAGGATACAAATGCCATATTAACAAACAAGTTACATAATTCATTACAAAGGAAATATGAACCTAGTTATGGAAAACCCTCTTAAATTGGACGTAAAACGATACTCAACAAACCTAATCTAGAAACAAAAAAAGAGCAATTGTGTTGCCATGTTAAGTGCCTTCAAACTCCTAACTAATTGTTGGATCATAACTATAATAAAACTATAATTGATGCTTGACCTTGGGAAGCGTAATCGTGGGATGTTATTCCACAAGAAATTGAAACATGATCTTTCTTGTAATGTGATTAAATCCTCTTGTTTTGGATAAGGAACCTATTTCATATATCATCCTTAGTGGGTACTAAATCAACTATCAATTTATAAATGAGTGAATGAAACATGACTCTAAATCTTTAAAAAAAAATGAACTTCACATCCTTTGGACTTAAACTTTTTCCGTTGTGTAACAGAGGCATGATATAAGATCAAGATGCATGCCCTTATGAGAGAATCCTAGGTATAAGACCAAGTACCCATGTGTGTATGTAAATAGTGTTGTGGGTTAATAAATATTGTATTAATGATTGAGTGAATTAAACTAGTAATTGAAATAAAGTAGATGATCTTTATTTAATTTTCAAATTTATAAAGAATCCTAGCAAAAAGTAAAAAGAAATGTATGAATCGCATATTCTGAGTCTTTCTAGAACTTAAGTTAAGATTGAAACATGTTTGTAATAAATGTGGGAGGACCCTATCTACAAGTTTATTCTGTAGTGAAATCATTATGTTGTGCCTTGCCATTCGAAGAAAGAAGTGGCCTTAATGCGCATCACTTGTATTCATGTTTTCTATGTGGGTTAATGTTAGTGCAAACAAATCGTGTGGTTTGTGTTGTCCTAAGTGATATCTTCTAGTGTCGTGTAAACTTCTATGTAAGTCAAAAAAAAATTATTCCCGTTATTTCACTATTATTTTTGTGTGTGTAAAATATGAGCGTTACATAAAACAATAGAAAGCATTTCCATATCCACAATGTATCTATTATATGCCTCAATATTCCAAGTTTTGTTAATAAATCCAATGTTTGCACGCAGATAAAAAAACTGCATTTGTATTTTCTCTATTGTTTAAATACTGGCATGGATAAGAAATTTTGGAACAGTAATTCCCTTTCGCAGCCATCACACTTGGCGTGCTACCAATCTTCAAAAGCCCTCCGAAATGCAATGTGATTGCTGTTAAAATATCTTGCATAGTTTTTTTTGGCTTTATTAATATCGTATTTCTTCTCAATTGGAGGGATAAATGGATCCTGGTGGGAAAGGACAACAGTCACACGCATTTGCTTAAAGTTTTCCAAGGCTTTTTCAACAATTCCAACTGTTAATAATCCCTTCCATGTATGAGTAACTGACAAAGAATCAAACAATGCCATCAGAAACGGTAGCTACCACCTCTAATAGAAGACGACCATAGTTCCTTACAACACCGGGATCACTACACATCAAATTTTTTACTCAAGGGCAGGTGATCTTTACGACGTGTAAGCACCATTGAATATAAGAAATTTCTTTCCAATGACATTGCAAAAGCCTATGAAATAATCAGGTTGAAATTTTAGAAGATCTGGGTACAAATCTATGGGACTGAGAGTCCGTGATTGTATTATCACAGATTGAAAACGTTGAAACACTGTATTTATCACAAGTGAAACATCGAGACGACTAAGCTGCAAAATAGGATGAGTAACAATTGGCAATAGCATCTCCCTCCCAGCGCATGGTACACATCTAAATCAAAATTCAAGGCTCTTGCCTGCTCCAATGCTCCCATTGACACAGGCAGGGTGGTTACCCGCAGGTAGAAACATCTTGAGCGCATGCAACTACTACTAACAAACTTCACCTTTATTTTTATTATTACAATGCTAAACTGATGCGTACAACCTGTACAACCACGTCGGCGTCGACATCAACGATCTGAATTCCGTCCAAGCAAAGTTCGCCCGTTATTGGGACGGAAAAGTTTTCCGAGCGCTAAGCTTGAAAAGCGGCCGGAATATCCAGGCCTGGATAGATTACGATCACCGGGGAGGGAAACTGAGTTTGTGGATTGCATTCGCCGGCATGCCGAAGCCGCAGATGCCGCTTATTTCTCTCGACACGGATCTGTCGGCAGTTGTCGAGGAAGAGATGTACGTCGGGTTTTCTGCGTCGACGGGAAATTTCGTGGAAGATCATTATATACCTGGAGTTTCACCACCAACGGATCCGCGCCGCCTCTGGATGTAACGAATCTCCCTTCCCTGGCAAGGAATAATTCAAACATTACGCAGAATTGGAGTGGTGCAGATAGAGGTTTACTTACGCACAAGATGGAGTAAAAGAAAGATCTAGATAATCACATACTCCCCTTTAAAAAAATTTAAAATCCCCAAAACTTAAATCCTCTCACACAAGCTGACTCATAGCATCCAAGAAGCATTTCCAAAAAAAAAAATCTCATGGAAACCCAACTCACCATTCCTTAAAAGGAAATTTATAATTCTTTTCATGAGAAGAGGTTGGCCCCACGCTCCAAAATAAATTTGGTGATGTGTTAGGATAATAATGTATTATTTATTTTCAAAAGACAACTTTTTCATTCACATAAATTCATGATAATTTAATTGTTTTAACATTTTATTTAATCCAAATTTCCATCGCTTTCAATACACCCTGTAATTAACACGTAAATATATTCATTGAGAATTATGTAGAATATTTTTATTGATAACGAAAGACATTTTTCTTAGATAAACATTTAACATTATAAAGAAATTTATAATTATTTTAAACTCAAGGTTCATGAATGATCCTGAGTTTGATGAGTCGCGAGAAGAATGACTTCACGTCACAAATTGATGATATGGGTAGGATCCAAGAATTCTAAAAGGTTAGTCTGAGCAAGTAAACTTCAACAATTCCCTTATTATTATATTGCCACAAATGTTTAATTTAAATATTATCATTTCTATGAATTATTCATCACATCAACATAACGCTAGAACAACAAATCCAATCAAACAAAAACTAACTCGAGCCCCTGCAACTGTGATTGAGAGGTGGTGATGGGATGGGCACTACATCTCCCTCTGCTTAAAAAATCATCTTCCATGATGCAACACACTCCAAGCACTAAGAGGATCGAGTAAACACAAAGAATAGACAATGAAAACTTCCGATTAGTTGAAGAAATGCTATGTTGATTAATACGCAACCACAAGCAAGTTATGTAGAATATTAACAATTTTAGTTGTATTTCACCTTATTTTTACTACTCATTTAATATTTCCCTTAGTGCATGTGCTTATTTTCAAATCTCATAAGACCTTTTTATCAAACAGCTCTAATGTATATTAAATTTAGATCGAAATTTTGATATTCATTTTAGAAACACACTCATATGTGTTTTCTCATAACGGTATTCAACATTTATTAGTTGTGTCAATTTTCGAATTTACTTGTCCACTTTCTGTAATCTTATCATTTTTTAACGATTTTCAAAGTTCTAATAGGTTTCCCAAACAGCTGACCACACAATGTCACACAAGCTACAAAACACGTTATTAATGATCCACATAACACACCTTTAACACATTTTTTTCACTAAATCATATCATAAGATCTCTAACTCCCCCATGGAAAGGAAACAAACAATCTACCTAAAATATAAATTCCAACAATTATGTCCCAGGTATAGATCTAAAACACATAAGAAAACAAAGGGGATCATCAAACCTTAAACATCACGATACATAACAAGACTCACAGGATTAACTAATCAATCAACATAATCACCATAATAAGGAATACCAACATCAATACTCCCAAATGGGATCAATGATCCAAGCAATAACAATTCACGACATCTCCAAAAGTACCAAGAACAATCAACCACCTCCCAATACCATGAACAACAAAATTCATCGTCATACAATAAAATAATAAAATACCATAAGCCAATAAGTCTTCCTTTTTTCCAACTAGTTTACAAGTCAAAGGTGATAGTATATTTAACACAAGCAGTGCTACGTAGAGGCCAAAAAGGACACATTCTAGGAATAAAATTCAAGGAGTATGATCTGTGTTTATTTCCATTTGTTTTAACATGACAAGAATCTTTCCATCATAAAGATTAATGAGTGTTTTTAAAGTGTAGGAGGTTATTTTCGTCTTACAAGACAAGGCAATAATGATTGGCTACAAGAATTTCCTTTTAAGATAGTTTTACAAAAGGTATTTTTCATACTTTTGCTCATGGTGGTATGGTCTGAAGCGAACGTTTTAACAAGTTCCATCATATTTCACAATACAAATGTAGTGCCCACTTCCCTTCGACATCATTTTTGTTTTGTTGTTTTTGAGACTGATTACTTCACTTATGGATTTATTATGGCTTCTTGATTTTGCAGGCTAGTAGATATCATAGACACTAGACTGTTATTGATTTGATCTTTATATGATGCATATGGTCTACTGGTGGACATTTGATGATGATGTTTGTATATTTTTGACATGGTTATTTATCTTTAATTATGACATGTGATATATTTAATCATATTGAGTAGAACTTGATAATTGGACTAATGTGATGATCTTTTTGACATAAATGAAATGTGGAATAGAAATGTGCTAGAAAGTGTAAGTGATATCGTACTTGCATAGATGATGGTAAATCATGTGTCATTTATTTTAGATTATATTGTATATTTGGCATGAATGTTTTAATGAGGCCAACAGGCCAAAGGAGGTATTCTCTGTTCTGCAGGTATATTATATTCACAACAATATTGGGGAGTGGAGACCAACCACATCGGAATTCGAGAAGAATCCAACTAAGGTCACCATGGCAACAAGTAATTCTGTGTGTGTTAGAATTATTTGGTTAGGGGAAAATTGTGACCAAGGGGTCATGTGTTGTTTTGTTTTAATTTTCCTTTTCTATTATGTTAGTGTGTGTTTCTCTTAGTAAGTGAAATTTTTCTTGTGTTATTATTCATATTCTTTGGATTGGTGTTTACCCCTTTATTAGTCATGGGTTGTAGTGTCTTAATTAAACTAATTTGAATTTTTCATAAACTAATTAAAAGATATGACCAAAAGAGAGTTTACGTATTAGGCTTGATTTACTTTGGATTTTGTGTGGAATGATGTGTATTTGAGTTTTGGGTGTAGCACACTCTACCCCACATGGTAAACTCGAATTTGGCCTTAGAGGCCAAATTTGAAATCTTGTGGGACAAGTAAAACTTGTCCCACACCTCTTAAAACCCCATGCCAACCCTACCTATGGGTTGGAAGGCCAAATTTAGGGTCTTTTAGGTGTTTTTGGGGGGATAAAAAGGTAAAATATTAATTGCACTTTCTTTCAAAAATTTAATTTTGTCCTTTGGGGGAGTGGGCTTAGATGGAGTGTGTAAGGTGCTTGCCTTTCTTTCAACCACTTATTAATGGTGCTTTGGAATATGAGGTTGACCAAGTGATGTGGAGTGGAGGGAAAAGGAGGTGGCATCCTACTTGGAGCCACATCATCCCTGCCTCTCTTTTCTCTATTTATTTGATCCTTTTGTTTGTTTTGGGGGTTGGAGGTTTGATTTTTAGTCTCTTGTATTTTGGAGAGGAGAGGATTTTTGAAGGAGTTTGTGGATTTTTGGAGCTTGTGGATGCTTGCTTGACCTTTGGAGGGAATTGAGACTTCATACTTGGAGCAAGGTCTACCATGGAAAGGTAGGAGCTTCACCTTTGTTTGTATTATATTTCTTTTTTGTTATATGAATGTATATTTATGTTGTGTTGAATGTTGTTGTTTGAAATGCTTGTTGGGAATGGCTAGAATGCCTAAGTTGGGAGTGGGAGGAGACTATGGGGATTTTATTTGAGGGAGGCATAAGAGATCATTTTCTTGAGGAGGGAGTTTGGGTTGGGTGCCCACCTAGCATGAGAAATGCTTGCATTTTCTTCTTGTTCTTACTTTGGGGGAGCCATAAGAGTTGAGGGAGGCATAAGAGTGGATGGAGGGATAAGGGGTACTTGAGGGAGGCATAAGAGTTATTAGGGGTAATGTGTTTTTCATTGGAGGCTTTTAGGTGGCACCCATTCCCATTGGGAGGCATAAGTGGCCTCCCCATAGGTCTTACTCTTATGGCTTTCTTGATAAGCCTTGTGATTTTGTTGTTTTGATGGTTTCCCTCTTGTCGAGTTGTTGTTTTTGTTTTGAAGGATTATAGAATGATTGTGAAATTTTATGTTAAGTTATGTGGAAGCTAGTAGTTGCCATGAGTTGGATTTACTACCATTATAATGTGGTTGGGGCTCGGGGGCCAATGGAGAGGATGGTTTCTCTTCTCCATTCGGTATCTTGGTTGGGAGGAGAGCGTTGCCTCTCCCCTTATTTTTTTGTGAATCAAAAAACTATTGGAGGAGCTACCTTGTTGATGTTTGTAGCATTGGAGCCTTGTTGATGACAATGTGAAACTACCTTGTATTTTTACCCACCTAGAGTGGAAGAAAGTGTAATGTTGCTTTGTATTTTAGCTTCCATTATTGTAAAATGTTCCCACATTAAGTGGAAAATGTTGTAACAAGATTTTGAAGGAAAGTTGTATTGATCTTCATTAGTAAGGTTGTAATGTGGATGGAATTGAAAGTTGAAGGAAAGACAATTTATTTATTCTCCTTTAACTTGGCTTGGAACCTCATATGAGTGTGTTGATCTTGTTGAAATGTTGGTAGTTTTTAATCTAAAACTTAATGGAAATATTGTTGAAACCCTCTTGAGGAATGTTGGGAAATTTACTTCTAAAAAATATATATATTAAATTTCATTTTGATTACTTAAGAGAGATGTATTGAAAAAGTGGGAATATTAGTGCATCATCTCTTCTTATATTGTTGATGGAAAGACTTAAGTTTTAAATAGTTTTCAATATGCCAATGAAGTAATTTAAGTTCTATCTCTATTATGTTCCTCCTCATTTAAGAATTTATTGAAAATCCATTTGCAAATTATTAAGGGAAATAAAATCAAATCGATTTTAAATCCCGTACAATGCCTATTAAATTGTGTAGAAAGAAATTTCAATGTAAAAGCTCTAAACTTATTAAGTTTAATACCCATATGTCCTTAATGCTTAATAAGGATACTAATATTTTAAATATTATTTATATTAAAGTAATATTAAAATAAATGGATTTACTATTATTAGATTATATTAATACCAATATACTATTAATATTTCTTTTATATTAACAAAGGATATTAATATAAACTGCAGCCAAGAAATAATATTAATTATTTTTACAATAGAACCTACGCATGAAATGTTCATATAATTGCAAAGCAAACTGTGCTTCATGAATATTCTGATATGAAACAGATCCACCTATATAAGATTTCTCTTCCACGAGCTACACCGTAAAATGGGTAAGGTCTCAATAGAAGATCCTTGTAATGAATTTCACCAGGTCTTCTGGCAACACTCTCACTGTTCCTTAATCAATTTTGATAAAAATATCTTAAAGGCGGAGCCCGAATTTGAGGATGCATTCGATACTGAACAGTTAACAACATGGTTGGGCAACCTGCTTGTTGGAAATGCCCAAAAGGCTCCTCCTATGCCATGACCTGCCTGGTCATTTTCTGTTGCAGGCCGTGGCTATGGATCCCCAACCAAAACACACCTCGCAACACCCAATGAAAGTAGAGGTAATCACTACTAGAAAGAGGACTATTTTTCCACAATGTTACCCAGAAAATATTCAATTTGTGGAAAAAGTGTAGATTAACAACATTAAATGAATGTTTTTTATAATATACAACGTAGATTTTTCACAATTTCATATAAGTAATATCTAATTTGTGGAATACTCATAATCCTATAAAATTATTGTAGAAAAATCACAATTTCTCTATATTTGAAGAATTAAAATCTCAAACTATAATTAAAGAATACTCTAAATTAAATGTAGATTGCAATTCCTAATTCCCACATTATTCTAAACTTCAAACAAAAACTATTTAAAACTTATAGCGCTAAAACAATGGCTATGTATTGTCTAAAAAATACAATATATAGACAAAAAAATAATTCTAATTTTTTATAATGTGAATATATTAATGTATCATAATTATAATATTTTGAACCAATTTTTATCAAAAATAAATAATCACATAATTTTTAAGATTTGATTTTATTATTAAAAAAATTAAAGCCATTGGAAGTTAAGTTTGGTATTATTCCCAACTCACTCTAATTGTTGACAATCTACATTTAAAAAATTAAAACTCTTATTGTGGATAGTGTACATTAATAAAAGAAATAGTGATAATAATGAGAGATGCAAAAAAAATTTAAAAAAATCATAAATGATCTACACAATCCAAAATTTAATTATTTTCTATGTGGATAATCTACATAATATTACAAATATTATTTGTGAATAATTTACACTACTACAAATACCCTTAGGTTGTCTAATATATGTAGAGGCTCCATGGGAAATAAATTGTGAAAAAATCACATTGATAGTATAGCTCACTTACATTATTGCAAATAATATAATTATAAATAAATAATAGTTAGATCAAGATAATTTCATTATAATTCTATACCATTTATTGTTCTAAAACTACATTACCTTAATAATGTTTGTGGTTAATCCACAATATTTTTAAATAAATGTTTACCATGGGAAACCATTATCACTATTAATATTAATATTCTTATAAGTGAATTATCTTGTAACACAAAATTTTATTATTAAGACTATTCAAACACAACTCCAAGATTAATATTTACCTTATGTATAATAAAGAAAATGTATATTTTTTATTAATATTAACTATAGTTAAAAATAGATTATTACATTATACAAACAATTAATTAAAATTAAAAATGAAATGAAAACCATTTATTAATTTTTATTTAAAATATTTATATAAATAAAATATAAATAGATAATTAATAATATCTTAAAAATTAAATAAAATTATACACAAACAAAATTATTCCAGCTAAAATGAAATTATATAATTTATTTAAAATAATGATGGTGTATGATATCATATTCCTATTATTACTATTTGACATTGATATCACATCTCTATATATAACTTACATTTTAAAGGAAAGAAATCATATAAATCTATGAAAATGAATATATTTACAAGATCTTGAAAATAATGATTTTATACTTAATAAACTTTGATATATATTAACCATGTAGATTCATGTAAAATGTAAACTCTCCTATTGTTCCATTATTTCCTACATGTGTGTATCATAATAGTAAAACATTACATTTTATCATAACATTTAAAATACATAATATATCTAGTACATTTGAAATGACATTAAATTAAAAATTATGATATTTTAATAATTCTTAGGATTGTGATACAAGAAAATATTTTTTTACTACATATTGCTTAAGAGAGGTCAACTGGTATAAAAAAATACATATTATACTAAATTATTGTATCAAGAAGTTATTTTCATTAAAAATCCAACTTTAACAAATGCCTACACCTTTATAACTCAATTTGTATGTCATCTTGAGTGAACTTCCTCATCATCTTGAACCAACTCTTGAACTTGTTCTGTACTAATTTCCAATTCCCCTAAGTCCACAACTAAATTAATCATGACATCTTCTCCCTCGTTTCCAATATCATCATCAACAAGATTATTAAATATCATTGTTGAATCTTTTCTACTTAGGTAATCTACAATATCATCTTCTTCTATTCCTCCTCTTGGAAGTATACCATCATCTGATTGCCTTAATTCATGATATTCCTCTTGGGACTCTTGTGACTCAACATAATCTTCAATTTCAACCAGTGGTTCATATTCATTTTCATTGTTTGTTTCATCTTCATCACTATTAGTACCATTGTTAGAATCTGGGTTAACATCTGAAAATGATGGATGTCGTTGGCTCCTTGGATTGTGTTCGATGATGAATGACCAATTTATATTGAATTAGTATCTTTAATAAAAAAAATCTGCTCACATTGACTGGGGAATACATAAGGCTCAGTTGTCTCCATAAAGCTTGATGTTTTGATAAGGGGAAAACCATTTCGATGCATTTTAAATGTTCTATGTGTTCCATCCTCAATCATTGGATACCACTTGACATGAAAGATAACCTTCTTGAAGGCCCTGAAATCAAGTTCAATAATGTCTTGCAATATTCCATAGTATTGTTTCCTTGAACACTCATTTGAACCATCCATCTCAAAGTACGTCGATATACCACGATCAAAACTATGCCTTAGTTCATCAGTCTTCTCAATACGGAAATGTTTACCATATGCCCACATTGCTTTGTAATGTCTCACCTACAACATAAAAAATGCAGAATTTAAATGTCATCTAGATTTTATATTTCAAAATTGTGAATAATATGATATTACAAGATTTAGAACACTACCAATGTTTTTAGTATATATTATAGACATATACCTTTCTCATATGTGTCCCAGTGGCAATTTCTAATTCTTCTCTAGAAACAATTGTAGGATCTTTATTATTTTGAACTATAATATTTTCTCTCAACCAACTCCAAGTACATTTATCTGGCCATGTATTTCTATGTTCAAGAGGTAACTTCCTTTTGTGAGTTGTATTCATAGATCCCACCCTCCTAGATAAATTTAAATAAGCATTTCTATCAGCTTCTTCCTTCTTTGTATTATAAGTATCAATCCACTTCTCCATGCATTTTGTGTGATGGGAAACAAAAACATGCATTCTCTCCCATTCATATGGATCTGTAACTCCAAAAAAGTGAAATTTAAATATATTTATTGAAATGAGAATACTAGTGATATATATAAAAAATTAAATGAAAGTTTATGTACACACCTCGAATTGTTCTCAACTTTGACCTCATCTGAAGTACTTCACCGGTCAGCATATCTTGCTGACATTTGCTCCAAAATATTGGTGTATCTAAATGAAATTTTGGTAAATATTGTGTTACACGTACCATTGCTTTGAAAGTAGTATAACCTGTTGCAATAGATCCCTCAGGACGAGCTCTTTGTCGTACAAAATGTTTTAGTACCTTCAATAAGCGCTCCACAAGCCACATAGACCTTGATGTAACAGGACCACAATATTCAATCTCTCTTACAAGATGTACTAGATAGTGAACTTGTGAATCAAAAAATGTCAGTGGAAGATGCTTCTGAATTGTACATAGTAATATAGGTGCTTGCTTCTTCCAATAATCTATATCCTCCATCTTAATCTCTTTTGAAGTTAACCACCTAACATAAATCATAAGTAAGTATAATCAATAACAACAATTATTTTTTATGATACATAAATTATTATTATAATTGTTTATAAAAACATTTACCTCATATATGATGATAGGTCAAATATTGCATGTCTAATATGTTTGTCAAAGCTATTTGGAATAATCACTGGTAGAATAACCTACAAACAAAGTTTTTTTCAATTATATATGTAATATATTTTTAGGATATGAACTCATAAATTGTAATATATGTATGCTAAATGTAAAACTCACTTTAAGAAGGTTATGCCAATCATGTGTCTTCAGTCCTGTCAACTCTTCATCTTTTCCTCTTGTGAATGCATTCTTGAGTGTTGCAGCAAATCCTGTAGGGAATTTTATCTCCTTAATTATAGATTTAACTTGTCTTTTCTCCTCATTTGTTAATCTCCAAGGACCGATAGAATATGAATCATCAATAGGATTTGGCCATAGATGAGGCATGACATTATTTTCTTGAAGATCTCTTCTCAATCGTAATCCATCAACTTTTTTTCCATTGATAAGATACCATAATGACTTTGACACATTGCATCCAATGTGCATGACATCAAGAAGGTGTGCAATCGGTAAATATCTATAGTATGGAAGTTCATAAAAAATTGAAAACCTCTTCATTCCTCGAGGGAGTTCACCTTGATAAATCATGTCAAAAAATAGTGAGATGTAAAAAAAAAATTTAAAAAGGAATTACATTTATTGTAAATCATATGTTTAAGTTCTTACCTTCAGAATTATTGTATAAAGTATACCAATCATTTGGTGTCATACACTTTGGAATAGGCAATTTCATCACCTTATTATTGAATTCTCCCCGCTTCCGTACTCGATATCGATGATTTATGGGCAAGAATTGCCTATATTCGTGGAAGATAACCTTTTTGAGGTTATTGGAATGCTTAGCTATTGTTTCACTTCCACATGATGGGCAACCAAATTTACCTTTTGTTTGAATACCTACAAAAAAAATTTGAGAAAATTTATGGTTAGAGGTAATTTTTCGAGATCCATGCTACTCTTATGACAATTAAAATATTAAAATATATAAACTTACCACAACAAACAGATAATCCTGGGGCATCATGAATCGTCCAACACATCATTCCTCGAAACAAAAAATCCCTTCTACCAATAGGCCTTGAAATATCATGCATTTGAAATCCTTTCCATAACTCTTTAAGTTCATCAATGACTGGTCGTAAGTATATATCCATATTTTTCACTTGATATTTTCCTGTAAGTGAATAAATTCCAAATATAATTATAACAAAAATATTATAAGATTAGTTAAATCATGTAAAGATTAAAATAAACTAAAAAGAAATATTTATTATATCTAAGGGTATAAGTTAATTCACCTGGAACTATTAAAGTCAACATTATTTGCTCCTTTTTTATGGCCATCCAAGGTGGGAGATTATTCACAACTGCAACAATTGGCCAAATGGAGTACGTTGAGGACTGAATTGAGTATGGATTAAATCCATCCATCGCTATTGAAATCCTTGCATTTCGTGGCTCACTTGCAAAATCTGGCCATCGCTCATCTATTTCTTTCCATGCTTTCCCATCTGCTACAATACGCATTGTTCCATCTATGCTCTTATTGTATGAATGCCAATCCATGAGATTTCCAACATCCTTACATTGAAATACATGTTTGAGTTGTGGTATTAATGGGAAATGGCGAAGTACTTTACGTGGAACTTTAATAGATTTAATAACACCTTGATGCTCATATCGACTTTCACCACACACATGGCAATTTTCTTTATTTTCATTTTCTCGATAGAATAGCATACAATCATTGGGACAAGCATGATAAACTTTATAATCCATTCCCAAATCACTTAAAGAAATTTTCACTTCCCTATAAGAGCGTGGTAGTCGATTTCCCTCCGGAAGTAGTTTATCAGCTAGAACCCTAAACCATAAAAGTAATTCAATAAATAAAGAATATTTTATCATTAAAAAAATTATATTGTGAATTGTATAATATGCAATAATTAAATGTACCTCAAAAGTGCTGTAAAGCTAGAATCTGACCATCCAAAAATAGCCTTCAAATTTAGAAGTAATAAGATTGTCGCTAGCACTGAGATTCGTGCACCTTCATATAACTTTGTATTTGCAAGGGTTTTCATGTTAGATTCTTGATGAGTGAAAATTTCATGCATCATATCTTCAATCCCGGGCTCCAAGATTCCCATTTCATCATCCATCATTTCATTTTGGTTCATTCTCTCCATATTTTCATTTGGTTCATTACAAGGAGCATCATAACTAGTACCCTGCAAGAAAATAATTTCTATAAATAATTACTTATTAATAATTAAATGCAATGTAATAAATATTAAATTGATGTAAATTACTTATGCACATATACCATAGGATTTTTTTGTATAGAACCATGTTTTTCTAAATGTTGAATCTCTGTTCTACGCCTTTGTCGTCTACACCCTCCACATTTTGGACATGTACAATACACGAACTCCTCGTACCATTCAGAAGTGTAAGGTTCAGGAGCTACAAATTCTTCACTATCACTAGAGCTTATAGTCATTGAGAATCCTACATTTTACTCAAAATTAATGTTAATTGACTCATTTTTATATTAATAAATTGTAATATTTTGAAAATAGTTAGAGAACCTAAAGTTCATATTAATAAACATAAAAAATAAGAGATAATAAATAAAATAGATAACAATATTTCAAGAATTTCATAAATGAAAATGAAAATTTATGGTTATTTATTTGTTTGTATTAAACTTTATATCTATTAAAAAAACAACAAGAAATAAAAGGCTAAATGAATAAGGTGTTTAGATTCATAGGATAAATTAGAAATTGAATGAGGATTTTAAAATTGTATGAACAATCACAAGATGTATTGAAGATTAATATGTTATTTAGGCTAGTAACACAAATATTGAGAGGAAATATATTTTTGTTAGGATTATGAATATATAGATGAGGAAAGTGGAACATTGAGAAAACAAACATACTCCAAAACTAGTTAAAATTTTTATAATTAGGATGACCATTTCCAATATAAAATTTATTCCATTTTGCCATATTAATAATGGCATGCTACGTGTTATATATTGTTACAAATAAATTTTACTAAATAATGCAATATTAATTTTTGGAACGAATGCGATTTTTCAGTTTTTTAGATGCATTCCAATGTACACAAGAATTTTATCTAACATGTGATTATAGGGAATGAATTTGGAAATAAGGATTTTTTAGAACCCTACGATAAATCAATCATTACGTTATTAGGGAGTCCACTTCCATTGTGATGTCACCACCATATGTGTAAATAACATGACATGCTAGTGTGGGATTAATATTTTTCATTATTGAGAATGTTAGAGTTTGTATAACCAATTCAAAGATGAATAAGAAAAGAGGATATATGGATGGGGGTACTATGACATGTATTTAGAGGAAATTGAATGGATTTTTAATATTATGTAACCACATAGAAGTAAATGGGATTGCCATCCAATAAAACTTAGACCTCCCAAAACCCAAAAAAAATTATGTTAGGAGCATGATTTTCATTTCCGCATAAGGATCATGGTATAATGAAATATATATGTTTCTCATGAAAAACTCTTTCCAAGTAATGTAGAATATTTTATCGAATTAATAAGAATTTATATTTATAGGAGTGAATCCAAGATGCATTGAAGAGGTATTTCTAGAATGAGTTACAAATCAGGCATGTATTTAGGAAAAAAACCATTTAGAGTATATAACAACATAGGATGATAGAAGAAAACAAAAGATTGAATATAATCATCACATAACCAATCAATCATTATTTTAGTATAATTACATCATTTACAATGTCACCAACATTCACATACCAGTAAAAATATATTAAATTTTATATGAAAATATTGAAACATCATATTAAATGTATTTAAATAAATGATTAAATTTTCAATGAAATAATTATTTAAATAAATGAAGGAATACATCTATAGAAATAAATAAATTCCTAACATTATATAATATATATATATATATATATATATATAAACTTATAATACTTAAAAATATATTTTTAAATTGGGCTCCTCATACTACTTAAATTTAGGGAAACCTAATTCTTTGTGGAGATCACGTATTAATTCAAACTGAAGTAAAGTTTTAGGTTTTCCAAAAATCTTGTTGACTTTTTCTAATGTTTCCATATTTCCATAAAAATGAAAAGTATTCCCTCCAAATCTGTTTTTCCTATGGCGCAGATTTTTGGTTCTCTGTACAAATGCAAATTTTTAATTCTTTTTAGACTTTGAAATTGAACATTCCTGTAGTTGGGTTCGTATTTTTTTGGTTTAGAAACTTTTGCAGCAGGAGGTATTCAGCGCAAAAACTCCTTCAACCTTTCTGGTATGTGCATGCAATGTTTTATTATTTATTTTGAATGAATAAAGAATAATAAATATTTTTGGGTTTTGTGTTTTTAGTATATTTTAAACGTGTATTCATTGCTGGTTTCATATTTTTATTTTGAATGAATAAAGAATAATAAATATTTCTGGGTTTTGTGTTTTTAGTAGTATTTTAAATAAAAAAATCGTGTATTATATTGCTGGTTTCATATTTTATAGGTAAGAAATGTAAAGGAAATGAAAAAAGACTATTGAAAATGAGTATTAGTTTATTTGGCTGTGCAAAAATACTTCATAAAATTATATTAGCAACCATTTGACTATTTATATTTTTCTACAGTATTCATCACAAATGGCAGTAAATCAGGTAATACAAAAAAAATTATGAATTGTCACTAATACATGTTATATTTCTATATATTAATAGGTGTGATTTAATGTCTAATTTATTCTAATCTTTTAGCAGGGGCCGAATTTCCTTGTTGATTTAGATTATGAAGAGAGGTTAATGCGTCTTAACAGAAATAATTTGAAGCTACAAGAGAAGGAATTAGAACTTAAAGAGCGCAAGATGAGGATTAATTCTATGCAAAATGACTTCTCTTTGCGTGTGATTTCAGAAAATATTCCTACAAATGATGAATTTGGTATTCCAGTATCCCCCAAAACTAATCTCCCTAATAGTACTATGACAAATTCCCAACCTCTAGGTCCTCAACAAATCAATGGTTACTCAATTTCTGCTGGGAATAATGGCCCTAGTAGTACATTGATAGATTCATCTCTTGGAAATCCCCAACAAAATTTTTGTAGTAGCTTTCCTTCTCATGGTGAACAATCAAATGGTCAAAAAGAAAATATTGTGTCGAATTTTGAGAACATGCTTAAGGTGCGAGAAGTTACTTCCATAGGTCAAAGGGAAGCCACTCTAAAAGTAGACTATAAAGGAGAGGTACTGAAGATTAAGGGGGCTGGAACTGAATTCTTTGCCATCCTAAACAATCATATAGAGCAAATATTTGGGGATAGCTTACATAAGACATGGCCAAAACAACCCAAAGATAAGAAAGATAAATTATTTTCCTTAATGGTTTCTACTTATGGGCATATTTTTGATAGGAAATGGTTATATTCAGAGGCTAGAAAGCGTTTACATGGAAAAAAAAACTATACAAAAAGGCTTTTAAGAAAACAACCAAATCTTCCTAAAGATCCTTTAGTTTCAGAACAATCATGGAAAAAATTGCGGAGGGAACGCAATGGAGTAAAAAATGGTAAGTATAAACACTTGAAGGATGTAACAAAAGCTAGACTTGAACAGAAAAAGGCTAGCCATAAGTTGGGACAAGGCGGTATCAAATCCTTGCGAGCTTCTATGGTAATATTTTTATAAATTCAATTATATTTTCATATAATTATAGTATTCATATAATATTTCCAATCAATATAATATATTTTATCATTTCCTAATGATTTTTCTTTGTAATTTATAGGTAGTTGAATTTGGAAGACTCCCTACAGATGAGGAGATTCAATATGCTCTTATGTTTGGATATGAAAAGTTTAGAACTGACAAGTTAGGAGTAAGGGAGACTATTGCAAGTGATATTCGCATTCTACAGATTCGGTAATTTCTATGTATTTTGAAAAAATAAGTCTTGCTAAATTTTCATTAGTAAAAGTATATCATAGATGTGTCATATTTTTCATTATCTTTCCTATATTTTTTATTGTTTAATGTTTATCAATATTTATTGATTAAATATGGTTTTCATTTTTCACAATTTACATTCACATCCTCATCAAACATATTTCTTCTACTCACCTTATTCTACCTCATCAAACTAGATAATTTTTCATCATTTTAGAAATTACTTCATACATAATGAAAATAGAAAATTTACATATTTTTTATGTTTGATCATTAATTTTCAATCTTGACCATCATTAGCTATAAAGATAAATTCTTAATAATATACTAGCCAAACTAGGTGAATTGGAAAACGAAAGTAATTTTATTTTTTAATTTTATTCAAACTTTAACACCATACCCTAAGCGTCATCATTTTTAGATTTTAATTTTTTTTAGACATTTTTAAGAGTGAATATGCCACTATTTTTAGCTGAAATTTGTTTTCCTTAAAAAAAAATTAAACAGGTAATAATAATCTTTAATTGTACTCTGATATAAAATTCTCCAAAAATGGAATTAATGATTCAATGATGTCTTTTTCTATTCCGTAGTTTTTAAACCTATTTTCCCATAAATGGGTACCTTTTCCCTTTTTGTTTTAGCTAAAATGTCTCACCATTTGACTACATATATCTTGTATTATTTAATTTGGTATAATAAACATACGGTCCCTAAAAAAATTAAAGCCATCCCTTTTGAAAAGCATGAATAAACCTGCATCATCAAATTATAATTAACTTGTGTAATATTCCATTGTTTAATTATATTGACATGGAGATGGACAAATTAAAAAGAGATTCTGTACGCTGGGCTCAACTATAAAGACGTGGTATATATGTTATTTACGGCCAGTTTAAATTTAAAATATTTCATTTGAACTTTAATAAAAACAACGATTTTAAAATAGGATTATGGCCTAATGCTGAATCTATTATGAAAAAAATAAAGATAATTAAAAGCTTAATTTTAGAAAAATTACAAAATTCTAAATTTATGGTTCTAATTCTGGAATGAAAAAAATTGAAATAGGTATCCATTTTATCTCCATATCCAGATGGAGATGGAAGGTAAGATGCGGTGTAACAACTGCATACGAGCCATACTGAGACATCAATTAGTAGAGGATGGAATCGGTATGGCTATCTGATGGAAGCATTTGAGATTAGTAGAGGACGGAATCAACATCGTTGTCTGATATTGCAGTGAAAATAAGTCGAGGAAAAACACAGAATGTTTGATAAACGCCTTGAAGAAGTGCAAATATGCCACAGTCTCAGGTTATGCACAAAACATATTTATTTAAAAGGCGCTGGAAACATTTAATATGCAATTACAATGAAAGGTGTAAAGAAAAGCACCACATCCTTTTCCATCATATCCCCCTCCCTTTGCCAATAGGATCCGTGGAGTAGAGTCAGGTAGTCCAACAGCCATGGTAGATAAATTGGAAAATTTGGATGCACAGAAAAGACACTCCAACACTCCTCCACACCTATGCGAAAATGTGAGTTTTTTTGACGTATATCTTTGTTCAAAGGGTGGCCGTGCAAACATTAGTGTTACAGTTTTGTAAAGTGCCTCACACAGATTTGGTTTGTTTTTCTTTGTATTTTTGTCTCTTCTTACAATGATGTTTTGGGTTGAACTTTGGATTTGTGATAGTTGGACTGTGCCAAACCACAACAGGGAAGAAATCTATACTTTATCCATGGATTGGTTTGCTAGGTGATTGACCCTACGATGGATGCGTGGAATTAGCCCTTGGCTGCTCTGTTTTTCCTTACAAGAAACTCCAAACTCTGACTGTAACGTGTTTAGTGAAACAATGTTTAATGTGTGGATTTATCTATTTGTTGCAGGTAAACACCATAGGAATATAGACTAAGAGAAATTAATTACTTATTTTTCTCAACAATTTTACTTGTGTGAGTGAGTTGTAAGTAATGTTACACTATGTCTCATTATGGCTCGCATGCAGCAGTATCCCCTGTTAATAGGCAACGAATATACACAATCTGATCACTACATTATTTTGATCACTACATGATAATAATTCAGATTTATGATTCTCAATCTGATGCCTGGACAGATCCCATCTGTGTTGCTCGTGGAGGTTGTAGAATTCTATTTTTCCAAATCTCAATGGAAAAAACTTCCATTCCATATGGAAAATCAGTTTCTTTGTTCCATGTGGGTGTTAACAAATGTAAGGGGAGAAAACTATCTGATGAAACCCAAGTGGGTTCAGACCGATATAGATTTACCTGATCTAATATATACTGTGGTAGTGAATAACAGTGGGTAGACATTGGTGGTTGGTGAAGATATTTACATATACAATATAGAGGGAAGAACAATGAAAACAGTCAAAATTTCTAAGCTTCAGTTATATCCTTGCAATCTTTCAGCTATAAATAGGGAAGAAGAGTGAAAATAGGAGGCGATGGACAGCACAAGGAAATGTTTAGGAGTTGAAAAGAAGGATTCCATTGCCCTAAACGAGCCCTACTGTAATAAAAATACCTAGCGAGCGAGAAAGTATTTGATACAGATTAGTGTTATTGATAAAACCATGAGAATTTTTAAAGTAAAACCTACAACTATTCTTGCATGCGTCCGGAAAAAATATCTATTTACTACTGAATATAGCCAAACGGTGAGCAATGTTTGCTTAAATTAAATAAAAAAGAAACCCATTTATCGAAGAATTTATAGAAAACTATGGCGTAGAAATAACGCACAGTGATCATTTCTATTGAAAGAAAATTCTAATTAAGGTTCTGATAAATCTTTTTGATTGGAGATCTGGGATTTGAGAGTATGTGGTCTATTTTATGGACAACTAAAATTAAAAATAAGTTGTATTGTACACAGGTTGTATTTCATGTTAATTGTAGATTTGGAAGGTTATTTTAAATATGAAATATTTAGTGTTATTTTTTCCTTGACTGTAAAATTTTCTTCATTCTTTAAGAGATATATATGAGGTAATATGTAATATACTAACTTGTGTTTTCATTATTAATGTAGGAATTGGAAGAAAGTGAAGGATCTAACTTACCTGATGGAATGGAGATTGAAGAACAAGAAAATCCTCTAGAATGCAGCACTTCAACCAGCATTCATGTCCAGTCAAGAGAATGCAACACTTCAATCAACACTCCTTTCCAACAAGGAGAATGCAACACTTCAACAAACGCTCATATCCAGTCAAGAGAATGCAACGCTACAATCAACACTCCTTACCGCGCTCCTGTCCAGCCAACCAACACTACAAATAGCACTTCTATGTAACCTGAATAAAAACTTCTACAAACAATCTAGTTATTTATAACCTATATGGAATATCCAGATTTCATATATTTATGAAATAAACATGCAGACTTCAAAAATATTTTTATTGCATACTTTTAAGAGATTTATCTCTTTGAAACTATTTTTTATTAATAAATATTATTTTCAGATATTAGATTGATAAAAGTGCTCACGCATGTTTTAAGAAGAGGAACATCTCTTTTGGAAATAATTTTTTTATTGATAAACTGCTGTTAAGTTTATTGCATGGTATGTTTTCAAAAATTATATTTAAAACTTTAATATCTAATTCAGCTTGTTGTTTAGGTATGATTGTAAAAGAGTACTCATTATTATTGATTAAAAAACTATTTTAAAATGTCATCTTTACATGCAACGTGGTTGTATAATCATTATTAAATAGTTAATGTTTTTCAAAGCTATTTATTTTAATATTTTTATAATTTCATGTGTAAAAATACATTTTTAGTTAATGTTAAATTTAAGTAATTAATATCATAAATTTGAATAAAATAATTACAATAATATTCTATTATTTTATATATTTTATTATAATAATTAAAATAAATATTTTATTTAAATGAATATTAATAAGTAGAAATGTGAAATAAATAAATAAAAATCTATGTTTTATTATGATAAAAAATTAAGATTGTGAAAGAATATATTAATTTTTAAAATTCTAATTTGTAAAATAAAATTGTGAAAATAGTTACAATTTACAAATTGACAATTTATCTACAATAAAGTTATAATTATTGTGACACGTCATAAGTTTATAATTGTGGATCTACTACAATATATAAGTTGTGAATATACTCACAAAATGATCAATTGTAGGTATGTAACAATATTAAAATTATGACAAATTCCATTATTTTCATTGTAGATATTTTCACAAATTTTGTCACGTTTTACGTTTCCACAAAATTATTGTAGGTGGAGTCCACAAAATTGGATTCACAATTTGAACTAAAATATCCACAACAAAAATGTGGAAAATTTGTGGATACTATACCCTTTGTCTTGTAGTGAATACACCTGTTTCACTCGCCTGTAGCTTCATCTATAACCACCAGATCATCTCACACGGCCAGGGCCGAATAAAAAGAGGTAATACGCCTGCTACACTAGCCTATAGCTTCATCTCTAACCACCATTTTCTAACCTGCATGGCTAGGTCGAGTAAAAATAGTGGGCAGACCAAACGGGGGGGGCATATGATCTGCGGATCCATATTGCAATAAATGAGGATATGCGGCCCAGCAATGAAATGGTAGGTGGCTATTAAAGCCACCCACCCCCAACCATATCTTTTCAGACTTAATTCGGAATGTGATACCCCTATTAAATCTCTTGACATTTTTGTGCAATTTTCAAATATGAATAATCCACATTAAAGAAAGTAAACTTGAATGTTTACAATATTAAAAATATTTTCACATTTTTAGTACACTTAACATGATATATACGATTAAATATTAAACCCTATGCCTGTGCATATAACATGAGTGGCATATATATCTCATTTTGAGATTATAAATATATATACAGTATTTATGTATTCAAAATAAAGATTAAATATAATACCTCAAATGTAAAATATAAAACTATTGATGTCTGTCAAGTGCAGGTACAAATACATTATCTTGAAGGAATTTATTTACAAATGGGCCATCATATAAGAATATAGAACAATTGTAATATGATGAATCATAAGATATGACACTATAAAGACATTTAACAAAAATTTTCTCTAATGAATGCATGACATGAATCATGGAAATGAAGTAAACTAATTTTTTTTAAATTACGCAATAAAGATACTAGAGGCATGGAAACTCTTGATAATCTTAACATATACAAGAAGAAGAAAAAAAAAAAAAAAACGGGGGGTTGTAGTTTCAGTTATGTGTTTAGTGGAAGAAACTTCCTAGAGCGTCGTCATTTTTCGCGGCATCACAACAAATATATATCCACTTTATATGCAAGAATGACAAATGATAAGATGTTACAAAGGGAGAATTTAATATTTTTACACAATGAAACATAGTATCAAGATAAGTATAAGACATTATCACACAACCCCATAACCCTCCCAAGACCACTCCATATTCCTCCCAATAGATAAATAATCAAAGTGCCAAAACCAAACAACATCACTCATCATAGAGCCCCGAAAATTTATTTCTCCTCGATGGGTCACTCACCATAACCTATAGTTCAATACTACACAACCCTATGACCCTCTTGGGGCATACCCCCATATAATGAAGTAGATTGATAGGTCTAAGCAATCCATGGTGAATCTCATGACCCCAATCCACCACAAATAGACATTAGAACGAAAATAAAAATCAAATCCATATGCAAAGAAGAAACAAATCCCAACCCTTCTGTTAGGTTGTAAAACCTTAAGTTCTGAAAGAAAGATTCAAACTAAGAAAAATAAATGGCTAAACAACCGTAATAATGCAAAAGTCTCCGGATAGCACAAAACCAATTATGTTATGAATATTTAAAGATTCATCGCTCAAGACAATTATTCGTTCTTACAAAAAAAAAAGCGAATGTCAACGATGAATAAAATACAAACACAGGAATATCATATTACAATCACTATGTGGCCCCTCTATGGCCATAAAATGGGTAATCATCAAGTTGTAGGAACTCAAATATCAAGTCTCATCTCAAAAAATATAAATAATAAAAGATCAAAATCATGTACTGTCATATCCTCAATTAGAATCATCACCACCAAACTCCCACATGGCCAAAAAAATTCTTAATCACAGAAGGTTGTCTATAAGACAACTAGTTACAAAGAGAGATAAAGAGGTATATGTTTCAATTTACTAAGCTTAAGGTGTGCGCACAACACAATATGCATGGCTCCTGTGGAGTAATTTCATACATACTAAACGAATAGAAGTAGATTTTCAGTCTATGTTAGGCTCCACTCCTTGGGTTTTACTCAACTCAAGTCAATGTTCTAATTTTCTCACTCCATACATACACTTTTATTGATTTCTTCCATTAGGGTCAGATAGTGTAGGGTAGAAAACATACACATAACTACATTACTGGAATAATAAGACATATACACAACAACCATCGTGTCTTACACATGGATAAATTTACAGAGTAACATAATAATATTCCACGGCTTATAACATGCAATATTTCCAAATTTCACACTAAGAGTGTGAGTATAATACATTAGGACGAGGTCATAAAAAAACCATCTGTCCCTAACTCATCAGGGTTGAAACATGATCAGACATATTTCACAATGACGCACTTTTTTCATACAACACATTAGTAATGATATACCATATCATAGGATAATGAAACATTACAACGCTTCATCGGCATAATGACATTTCTTTTAACCATAAAGGTGGTAACACAAAAGAAACTCACATAGAATACATGAGAGAGAGAGAGAGAAAATACTCTCATCTTGAAACATGCCAGGGAGACACATGTAAGTTTCTACTCACTTTGCCCTTGCTTAGACTTTTCAACAACAAAGGAAACTTTCTCGGACCCTAGGCATGTGGCACCTTCTGCTAGTCCCTAAATTCTTTCAATAATTTTGTCAGGCTGAGACACGTGGTGAGCCCACGCTTGTTTGGGGTCTCCACTTTTGGGCTCCATATAAAAAATACGTTAAAGAGACACATGGAGGCTTCCACTAACTCTGTCCATACTTAGAATTTTTTAGCGATGCTACTCTACTAGGTTCTAGACACATGGGGGCTTTGCACTTATTTGAGGATCCACTTCTGGGTCCCACCTTCACAGTTGCGCCAAGGAGACACGTGAAGGCTTCTGTTGGCTTCTCTTAATACTTAGAATTCTCAAGAAAATTTCTAAGGCTTGGGACACATGGAGGGCCATCGCCTATTTAGGGACATACCCCTGAATTTTACTTTTGAAAGAGCACCAGGGAGACATGTGGAAGTTTCCGCTCACTTTTCCCTTGCTTAGACTTTTCAATGGCCGAGGAAGCTTTCTCGGACCCTACACATGTGGAACCTTCCACTGGTCCCTAAATTCTTTCAAAAACTTTTCCAAACCCAGGGCACATGGTGAGCCTATGCTCATTTGAGGTCCCACCTCTAAACTTCATCTTTGAAGTTACGCCGAACAAACATGTGGAAGCTTTCGCTGAGCCTTCCCATACTCTAAATTTTCACTAGTTGGTGCAACTCTCTATGTTTCTAAACATGTGGAGGGCCCGCGCTCATTTGCGAACCTGCCTCTGGACTTCACCTTTGCAGTTGTGCCAAGGAAACACGTGGTGGCTTCCACTAGTTCCTTTTTGTACTTGGCCTACTTAGACTCACAGTACAAATATATGATATAATCTATGTAGGGGAACTCATTTCTAAGAGGCACAAATGTAGGTACCCATGTAAGGGAAAAAATTTCTCAAGGTGTATTATGAGAGGTAAACAAATATTGCTTGTCACATCAAGCCATATGGAGCTACCTAAAAATGATTAAAAGGGGGACTTTCTACACGAATGAAATAGTAATTTAGAAGTACTATCAAAGAATTATGATACAACATCCCAGTCATAGTAGAGGGTCTGAAAAATGTGATCAATTCATGATTCATCCACCTGGCAGCTTCGGGTGTAAAAATTTTAAACATCATTTTCTGAGACAAATTTGTAACAAGAAAAGGATTCCTCAAATATTATTCTTTTTGATGGGGAAATTTGGGATGATTGAGTGAGTTAATTGCATAAATGTGATGAGAATACTCTTGTAAAAGGTCAAGGGTTTTATTTTTACAAGAAAGTTTGATAAATCCCATCTTCCTAAGAGACCATCTGAGAAACCTGTTAATTTCTTGTGTTTTAGATTTCAATCATGTCAAGATGGTTGCAAGTGTACAACCATTGACAAGCTCTGAGATTGTTTAAGAAACTTTCCCCTGCTGATGAATCTGATAAATTTGAATTAATTTGTGTTGATCTTGGGAAAAATTGTGTCTGCTTTTATTTCAGAATGTCTTTCAAATAGTTTTTCTTGTTCCTGTTGCAATCTTATATTAAAATCTCTCTGAATCACACAAGATCTCGTCCATGTGTTAGTATTTTGACATTTTCAATTTCATTATGAGAAGATCTTTCATCTGGTAATGATATAAACAATTTAAAATCATTTTACTTCCACTACGTTGATAAAGATTGTTTATAAGCCTATGAGTGTATCTCATGCATGATGAACCAAGGGTTGTTAATTTTTAATTAAATCTTTGGCTCAAGACTTTGTGTTGAATTCTTAAAGATTGTGTGAAACCATGTAGATCTAGGCCTCCATTGATGCACACCTTCTGGTTGAAGGAATATTTTGGCTATTCTGAAGCATTATGTCTGTTAGTTTTCCAATTGTTGTAAAGGTTCTCAAAGATCTTGTGAAATCAACTTCATCCTTGCTTAATTCCCCACCAAAAATTTCAAATAACCATGAATCCTACCTGAAGTACCCTTGTTTGTGCTGTGTATCCACAAATGAACAAATTCTACTGCCAAAATATACAAAAGCAAGTAGGTTTTAAGTGTCTTTAGTAACCTCAACCCTGTTTTAGAAAATATCTCCATTCTTTAGAAATGACAACTTGTGAGAGTTAAATTATGGTGTATTGATCATATTTTCTCAAGGTTCCCAAAAAAATTGTGCAAAGAAGGATCTCTTCATGTCCTTCACTGACAGGGTTACAAAATGGGTCCTCTCACCCTGGTTGAAGGCACAACCTAAAGTAGTTGGGGCAAATCAAACCCTTAGTGAGGTGCTATCCATTTCTCTAACGCTCAAGTGACAAAGAGTCAGACAAATCCCATCCCTGCCTACAAAATGATTCATACCATGGTCCATCTGTCCTTAAGAATTTTGCATGTATCGTGATGCTTCTCGTCCCCCGCAGGAGAATCAATTTGGATACCAACACAAGATTGGCGTCACTGCTAGGGATTATTTTTACAAATAGATATGCATATTGACCCTAATAATGTTTCTTACATGATATAAGTGAAAATATGTTGTTTAAATGTCATCATGTGTTGAGATTTGTAAGAATTGTGCAAAGTTACAAGTTTTGTGTGCAATATTTCTAGTTTCTAGTGGTTATTACACTAAATTTATATCATCAGTGATAAATACTAGTAAAGGAAGGTCATATCTGCTAATATTTGTAGGAATTAGGTGTTGATAGATATTTGACAAGTCATTTATAGTGCATTTGCACAACTAAGGTGAAAATTCTTAGTGGCTACTCTGTGTTGATTTAAATTTTGATAAATACCATTGCCTTAACCTATATTAAGTGAAATATGTCACTAATCTTTGCAAAGATGGAAGGAAGAAGATCTTTCTTCACTAAAGACCCTACCAGAAAGTTGTTTCCAGAACTAGGAAAGACAAATTCAGAAGGAAAAAGAGTCTGGAAAATAGTTCGAGATCAAGAATCAAGAAAAGAGTTATCCATTGTGAAAAGTGATCAACTTGTGGTTGAGGATTACCATTCTTCTTCAAGTGATTCTGAATCAATTAATTTTCATATATATTTGAATTCTCCAACTGGAGAGGGGCCTTAATTTGTGTCTGATAAGTGTGCTTCTCAGGTTGTCCCTTTGTTTTCCAAAGTTGAAAGGGTTTTCCATGAAACAGAGTCTTTAAAGGATATTCATTTTGAAAATTATACTCCTGTGTTCCAAAGACCCCTTATCCCTCATCATTTTCTATCTCCTGTAAGATCACCTCCTCAAAATAGTATGGCCCAGCCTCCACCCAGACCTCCTTTTTTGTGAATACTTTTGGTCCTATAAATTTTAGAGGTATGGTTGGATATCCAAATATAGTGCCACAAGATGTTAGAAATAGATTGCCTAAATTTCAAGGGAATAATGTTATCACTGGCGATCAACATTTAAAACTTTTTGTCAATATGATGGAAGACTTTGAGATTGAATTTGAGGATGTGTATATAAAATTATTTATTCATACTCTTGAGGAGGATGCACGTGATTGGTATAAGTCTTTTCTAGATAACTCAATAGATTCATGAACAAAAATGAAAAATTCTTTTAGATTGAAATATGGGGATAAGATAGATCCCAGGTTTCTCTTGTTTGAATTTGTGAATATTAAGAAGAATCCTAATGAATCCGTCCATGAATTCAATACTAGTTTTAATAAGACATTGAATAGGCTACCTATAATCTTGATGCCAAGTAATATTTCTTGTTTAATAAAATATTCTGATGCTTTTGACAAAAAGGCTACCTATTATTTAAGGGACAAAAACCCAGAAATTTGAGGCAAGCCTTCACCATGGCCTTTGGATTGAAAACAATATCAAAGTAGTTGGTAAGCCTCCTAAGAGGGAAGGTATCAAGCTGATCAATCTACAGAAGCCTCATTCAAGTAAGTCTGTGGATCTAGAACAGGTTGTAAAAATATTGGCCATAGCTGTTAAGGAAATATCCTATATATTAGCAAGAGTAGAGAAGGTAATTGGACAAGGTTCCCAAGGTCAGCACAAGCCACACGGTCGGGAGAGGTCTAGAAATCATCCCAGAGGTGATCACAGACCAGATGATAGAGGGAAAGGACCCGTGGGATCAGGAAATAGATAGCCCCAACCCCAGGAAACAGATTGGTGCCTGATCCTTTAGCTGCCATAGTTGCTACTGTGGAAGAGGTCCATGATATGGAGTGGTGTGATAGATATTTCTAGCCCCATTCCCCATGTGATGAAGACAAATAAGTTGAGGAAGCTGATGATGATGAGATAGATGATGATGCATGCATGATGGATTACTCTGGAAGTTCACAGTAGGGAGTAACCTCAACTGAACTAATAAGTGCCAGAACTGCTACTAATTTCTGGGATTGCATTCACCGGGTATTACCTCTTCCTCCCACTCATACTTTTGAAATTGATATGGTACAATATTTTGAGTTGCCTAATAATGATTTTGAGTACTTAAGGGCATTAATGATTAAAAAGTATGATGGAGGAATTCCTTCAGAAGAGGATAGACAATAGTTAATGAATGTAGTAGTTGCCCAAGAAAAAGAATACAATACAAGAAGTAGAGTTGTCAAATGGGCAGGGCCTTAGGCCAACCCAGAAATTCTAGTGCTTACCAATATCCATAAAGAAAACTCCTAAAAAAAATGCATCTTGAAAAGGCCTTGTTTCCCCAAATAAAACTTGTGTTCCTCCCCATGTTATGATTGTGAAGAATCCCATATTATCATATGAAGATGTGAATCTCCCTTCTAACACTACCCTACCCAAATATGTTCCTTGTGACATAGCCCAAATATTGAGTCAGATCAAGGTCATTGTTCCTATTGTTTAATTACTTAAAATCCCTGAGCATAGGAAAAGAACATTCAAATATTTGGAATTTAAATAAGAAAAGGTTATCCAGGCTAAAGATGTTAACAATGTAGAGGTTCCTCCTACCATTGTAGAATTAGAAAAACCACAAGCATTGGAGGAACTTGGGGGAAACACCTAAGGTTTATTTGAGAACTTATTTGGTTGAGTCTCAGCTGAATGTGGATCCATTTTTCACTACTCTGATTATTAAAGATAGGTTGTTACATAACTGCATGCTTGACTCAGAAGCTTCATGTAATGTAATGCCTCTTGAGGTCATGAATGAGTTGAATATAAAAGTAACAACAACTTATGGGAAATGTATTTCCATGGATTCAAGAGAGGTGTCAGTAGTTGGATGTGTCAAAGGCTTAGTAGTGCAATTGGCAGCTTATCCAGGAAAGTACTTAACTTTGAATGTAGTAATTGTGGATTGTCCTGCTAAGTGGGGAATGTTGTTATCCAGAAAATGGGAAGCTAGTGTGGGTGGAAGTGTGCAAATGGACATGTCTTATGCCACCATACCAATTGAGGGAAGCCTTGTGAAGTTATATGGTGAGAAGAAAATGTTACATTTCATTGACGACCTTAACAATGCTTCTTATGAAGTATTGTACACAGATGTTGATGTTGATAACTTTGTGGGATATGTTGATTGTAAGGAGCATAAAATTGATGAGTGCAAGTATCCTGAGAAGGTTGGTTCTCCTTGGACCCTGATGTTTAATGGGGCTTGTTCTAGATCTGGAAATGGCGTTGGTGTTGTTTTGATATCTCCAAGCCAAGAGGAGTTTAAGTTTTTTTTTAAACTCAATTTTGAGTGCACAAACAACATTTTTGAGTATGAAGAACGCTCTTGGGTTTGAGGATTTCATGGAAATATGGTGTCAAAGGAAATTCTTGTTAAAGGAGAGTCAAAGTTGATAATCAAACAAGTCAAAAAGTTGTATGCTACAAATAATCAAAGAATGAAACAGTATAAGCATGCAGTTTGGGACTTCATTGAAATGTTTGATTCTTTCAATATAATACATCATGATAGGAGCTATAATACTGTAGCAAACAAATTGGTAGTATTGGGATCAAAGTTTGAAAATTATACAATGTCTCCCTATTGTGAATATGATGTTGAAATATTGACCAGGCCATCTGTCCCTGACAATATCAAGCACTGGTAGGTATTTGAAGATGATGCTCAGGTCTAAAGGTTTTTACAAAATAAAGGATAATTTTCCAATCAAAGTATAGAATGGGAACCAATGTTTTGTGCAATTGAAGGAAAGGAGACTTTATTCGGTAAGGACATTATTCAGTTGAAGACTAATACTATTCCCAGAGGGTTGGTTGCACTAGAATCAAATTTTGATAATGTTGACTGCATTGTCAACAGACACATGTCAACCTCGAGAGATGTTGAAGAATATAACATGGGCACAAAGGATAAACCTAGGAGAATTTGGCTAGGCAACAACTTGGACAGAGAAGAAAAGAAGTCATATGTCCAATTGCTAAAAAAGTACCAGGACTGCTTCGCTTGGTCATATTATGAGTTGAAGGCATATAGGGAGGATCTCTTTCAGCATGAAATACCCCTAAAAGCTAATGCCAAGCTGTTTAGGAAGAAAAAAAGACCAATTAATCCCCTCCTTTCCTCAAAATGCAAGAAGAGTTGAAAAATTTAAGGGATGGAGGAATTATATAGCCTACAAGGTACTCCTCATGGGTAACAAACATGGTACCTATTAGAAAGAAGAATGGGGACATAAGGTTGTGTGTGGACTTTAGAAACTTAAATAAGGAATCAATCATGGATAACTATATCTTGCCAAATTTGGATAATATGTTACAGTTAGTTACATGTTTATAATTTTTATCTACTTTGGATGGTTTTTCTGGGTATAACCAGGTAGTTGTGAAGCAATAAGAAAGAATCAAAACTGCTTTCACTACCCCATGGGGTACTTATGTGTATGTAAGGATGTCATTTGGCCTGATGAATGTTGGAGCTACTTTTCAAAGAGAAATGGATGTAGCATTCTCAGGATATATAAATGACTTCATTGTTGTGTATCAGGATGATGTGACAGTTTTCTCTAGGAAGAGAAGTGATCACCTACAACATTTAGAAAAAATGTTGATAAGATGCAGGGAATATGGTATCTCACTGAACCCTAAGAAATGTCATTTTGGGGTTCAAAAGACAAAGCTTCTTGGACATATAGTGTCAAAAGAAGGGGTCATGATCGATCCTGAGAGAGTGGAATCCATTAGAAAAGTTCCTATTCCAAGAACCAAAAAGGGAATTCAATCCTTTTTTGGGAAAATAAATTTTATTAGGAGGTTTATTTCCAACTTTGCTGAATTAACTATCCCAATCACTAATATGTTGAAGAAGGATCAGTGTATCAAATGGGAAGAATAAGTTGTTCAAACCTTTACTGGGATTAAAGAATCATTACAGAATGCCCCTATTTTAGTAGCTCTTGATTATAATAAGGCTTTCCAAATGTTTTCCTTTACTTCAGAGAATACCATTGCATCTGTCTTGTTACAAAAGGATGATGAAGGAGCTAAAAGGCCAATTGTGTTCTTTAGTAAAGTACTACAAGGGGCAGAATTGAAGTATACTATCACGGAGAAACAAGATTTTGCTTTGGTCAGAGCCACAAAAATCTTCAGGCCCTATATTTTGAGTTCTAAACTCATTGCTTATGTTCCCCATACCATGGTTAAGGATATCCTATCAGAGATTGAAATTTCAAGAAAAATATGCCGATGGGTAAATAAGTTGCAAGAATATGACATGGATATCTAAACTAGAAATTGTTTTAGAAGTATAGGCCTAGCAAAGTTAATGGCAAAGAGAAACCTAAAAACAGTTGAGGTAAATGAAGTTGAAGAAGAAAGGTTGAATATCCTTGAAAAATTGATAAATTCTAAATGGTACAAGGATATTATTTTTTATCTCAAACATCTACAGTGCCCTGAGTATTTAAGTAAGAATATAAAAAGAGCACTTAAGTTAGCCTCCCAGAAATACATCATCACTGATTATGGGTTAGCTTGGAAGAACCCCGAGGGAGTTATTTTGAGATGTATCACTGAAGATGAAGCCCCAAAAATAATTGATGATTTCCATGGAGGATTTTCTGGGGGCATTTTTCAGGAAGAGTCATAGCTCATAAAATCTTAAGGGCTAGTTACTGGTGGAAAACTCTCTTTAAAGATAGAACTCTACAGGTAAAATGGTGTGAGAGTTGTCAACATTTTTCAGGAAGACTGAACGCTTTAGGCTCCCTCCCTTTGCAACCTGTATCAATTGAAGCATGATTTACGTAGTGGGGAATGGAATTCATTGGTGATATTTTAGACCCTTCAAGTGCAAGTCACAAGTGGATACTAGTGGCCACTGATTACTTCACTAAGTGGGTGGAGGCAATCCCTACCAAGAAAGCTACTCACCAAATTGTTATGGATTTCATTTTGAATCATATAATTTGTAGGTTTGGAGTATCTAATAAGATAGTTGTTGACAATGCTATGAGCTTTCGAGCTAGACCTTTAATAGCCATGTGTCATGAATATGGGATCAATGTAGCATATGCTTCCAATTGCAATCCCCAAGGAAATGGACAAGGAGAACCAAGTAATAAGAATTTGTTAAAGAAAATTATGAGAACCTTGGAGTTAAACAAATGAAAGTGGGGTGAGAAATTGAAATTTTATTTTTGGGCTGATCGAATCACTATTAAAAGGGGTACTAGAAAATTCCCATTTGAACTGGTATATGGAACTCAAGCTCTGCTTCCCCTGCATATGCAACTATCTTCTTACCAATTCATACAACAATTAGAGGACCAAGAGGTCAATCCCTATGATGCTCATATAAATCAAATTTTGGAATTGGATGAGAAGAGAAGAGAGTCCCACCAAAGACATGTGAAGTTCAAGGAGGAATTGAAGAAGCTATTTGATAAAAAGGTGAGTCCAAGAGCTTTCAGTGTGGGAGATCTGATTCTATTATGGGATAGCAGACATGAGGATAAGGGAAAGCATTGAAAGTTTGATGCATTATGGATGGGCCCTTATTCTATTGACATTCAGATTAGAGAGCACATTATTTTCTTAAAGAACTTAGATGGGGAATTTCTTGAGTTGCCTGTTAATGGCTGGCACTTGAAACACTTCCTAGACTGATTTCTCTGAATCAATACATGCATCATTATAAAGTGTACAATCTTTTGTTTTTATTTTGTTTTCATGTTTTTTTGGTTTTGTTTTTCCTAGTCCCTAGTGACCGGTTTATGTTGGTTTCTCAGTTAGTCTTGGGGGATTTGGTTATTGTATTTCTTCTCTGCAAGCTTGTTTATAACTCTGTTTCCTAATGGATTTTTGGCAAATGGCCTGGTCTATTGTTCTTGTGACACACGTAGGGAATTCCCATCCCTGAGTCAGAGCCGATGTTGGTGCTCAATTTAATCTCACCCTATTTGTTATGAACGTCTCTGTTTGCATGGTTTGAAATTTTTCTTTGTCTCCTTGTATTAATGCGTGAAATATTGTTCCTTCATTTGGTTGGCATAGTTACTCTTCTCCTTTAGTCATGGATCACTTTGAGTCTGGGTTTTACTTACAGTTTCTCTATCCATGAGAGGAATTTATATTTTGGGTGTGAATTCGGGGTTTCCCGTTCCTTCTATTTTTTCACATTCATGTTTTCCCTCTGAAATTTTGTTCCAACTTCCATCGGAACATGGTATTTTCTGGTTGGATGTGGCCCAGCGGGTCTTTTTGGTGAAACTTGTCATTTTCATCACATTTGTAAAAAATACAAAATTTGTCCTGAGGCCTTGTTTGTATCTAATTGGTTATTCAACAAACATGAAGCAAGAGGGAAAAAGTCTTACTTTGACCCCGAAGAAGGACACGTCGCCATTTTTCAAGACAAAGGTGGGGAAGCGGGTCGGTGGAGTAATTTGAAGTTTTTGGCCTGTCTCGTCTCAAAATATTTTCCACGTGGAGGGTATGTGCTCATTTGAGGATTCACCTCTCGGTTTGACCTTTGGAGTTGTGCTAACGAAACACGTGGAGTTTTCCGCTGGCCCTTCCCATACTTAGACTTTTTTTCAACCGACCGGTACAACTTTGTCATACCCAGGACACATGGAAGGCCCACGCTTGTTTGGGAGTCCTTCTTTTGAGCCTCATACCAAAAGAACACCGAAGGGACATGTGGAGGTTTCCACTCACTCTGTTCACACTTAGAATTTTTTAGTGGTGGATGCATTTCTATCAGGTTATGGAAATGTGGAGAGCCTACGCTTACTTGAGGATCCGCCTCTGGGTCCTACCTTTGGAGTTACGCTAAGGGGACACATGGATAATTCTGTTCACTTTTCCCTTGCTTAAAAATTTCAATGGCCGAGGAAGCTTTCTCAGACCCTAGGCACATGGCACCTTCGGTTGGTCCCTAAATTCTTTCAATAATGTTTCTGGTCTGAGACACGTGGTGAGCCCGTGCTTGTTTGGGGTCTTCACTTTTGGGCTCCATATCAAAAGTGCATTGAAGAGACACATGGAGGATTCCACTCACTATCTCCATACTTGGAATTATTTAAGAACGGATGCAACTCTGTCAGGTTCTGGACATGTTAGGGGCCTACGCTTATTTGAGGACCTGCCTCTGGGTCCCACCTTCATAGTTGCACCGAGGAGACACAAGGAGGCTTTTGTTGGATTATCTTTATACTTAGACTTCTCAAGAAAATTTCTAAGGCCTAGGACACGTGGAGGGCCCACGCCTGTTTGGGGACATGCCCCTAAATTTTATGTTTGAAAAAGCTCGAAGGAGACAGGTGGAGCTTTCCTCTCACACTGCCCTTACTTAGACTTTTCAATGGATGAGGAAGCTTTCTAGGACCCTAGGCACGTGGCACCTTCCACTGGTCCCTAAATTATTTCAATAACTTTTCTAGACCTAGGGTAAATGGTGAGCATGTGCTCGTTTGAGGTCCCACCTCTAAATTTCATCTTTGAAGTTACACCGAATAAATGTGTGGAAGCTTTCGCTGGGCCTTCCCATACTCTAAATTTTTAGAAGTTGCTATGAATCTCTATGGTTCTAAACATGTGGAGGGACTGTGCTTGATCGGGAACCTACCCTTGGACTTCACCTTTGCAGTTCCGCCAAGGAAACACGTGGTGGCTTCCATTGGTTTCTCTTTGTACTTGGCCAGCTTGGACTCACAGTGCAGATATATGATATAACATATGCAGGGGTACTCATTTTTGAGAGGCATGAATGTAGGTACCCATGAAAGGGAAATCATTTCTCAAGGTGTATTCTTAGAGGTAAAACATATTGCTTGTCAGATCCAGCCATATGGAGCTACCTGAAAATGATTAAAAGGGGGATTTTCTGCAAGACTGAAAGAATAATTTAGAAGGAATATCAAATAATTATGATACAGCATCCCAATCATATTAGAGGGTACGAAAAATGTGATTAGTTCATGATTCATCCACCTAGCTGCTTCATGTGTAAATATGTTAAACATCACTTTCTGAGACAAATTTGTAACAAGCAAAGGATTCCTCGAATATTCTTCTTTTTGGGGGGAAAATTTGGGATGAGTGAGTGAGTGAATTGTATAAATGCAATGATAATACTCTTGCAAAAGGTCAGGGGTTTAATTTTTATGATAAAATTTCAGAAATCTTATCATCCCGAGAGGCCATCTGAGAAACTTGTTAATTGCTTGTGTCTTAGATTTCAATCACGTCAAGATGGTTGCAATGTCGAACCATTGAAAAACTCTTTGATTATTGAAGAAAATTTCCCCAAATGATGAATCTGATAAACATCGAATTAATTTATGTTCATCTTGGGTAAAATTGTGTTTGTTTTTATTTCAGAATGTCTTTCAAATAGTTTTTCTTGTTCATGTTGCAATCTTATATTATAGTCTCTTTGAATCACACGAGATCTCTTCCATGTGTTATTATTTTGGCATTTGCAATTTAATTATGATAAGAGCTTTCATCTGGTAATGAAATAACTAATTTAAAATCATTTTACATCCACTATGTTGATAAAGATTGTTTTTAAGCCTATGATTGTATCTTAGGCATGATGTACTAGGGGTTGTTAATGTTTAATTAAGTCTTTAGCTCTAGCCTTCATGTTGAATTATTAAAGATTGTGTGAAACCGTGTAGATGTGGGCCTCACTTGACGCACACCTTCTGGTTGAAGGAATATTTTGGCTATTCTGAAGCATTCTATCTGTTAGTTTTCCAATTTTTGTAAAGGTTCTCAAAGATCTCGTAAACTAAACTTCATCTTTCTTAATTCCCCACCAAAAATTTCAAATAACCATGAATCCTACATGAAGTACCCTTATTTTAACTGTGTATCCACAAATGGACAAATTCTATTGCCAACATATACAAAAGCAAGCAGGTTTTAAGTGTCTTAAGTAACCTCAACCCTATTTTAGAAAATATCTCCATTCTTTAGAAGTGACAACTCATGAGAGTTAAATTATGGTGTATTGATCATATTTTCTTAAGGTCCCCCTCAAAATTGTGCAAAGAAGGATCTCTTCATTTCCTTAGCCGATACGGGTTAAAAAACGTGTCCTCTCAGCCTGGTTGAAGGCACAACCTAAAGTAGTGGGGCAGATCAAACCCTTAGTGAGGTGCTATCCATTTCTCCAATGCACGAGTGACAAAGAGTTAGATGAATCCTATCGCTGAATGCAAAAAAACTCATATCATGGCTTGTATGTCCCTAAGAATTCCACCTATCTCATGATGTTGCTAACCCCCTCGGGAGAATCAATTTGGATACCAACACAATATTGGTGCCATTGCCGGGGACTATTTTTTACAAATACGTATGCATATTGACCCTAGTAATGTTTCTTACATGATCTAAGTGCAAAACTGTTGTTTAAATGTCATCATGTGTTGATATTTGTAAGAATTGTGTGAAGTTACAAGTTTGGTGTGCAATATTTCCAGTTTCTCATGGCTATTGCACTAAATTTATATCATTAGTGATAAATATTGTAAAGGAAGGCCAAATCTTCTAAGCTTTGTAGGAATTAAGTGTTGATAGATATTTGACAAGTCTTTTATAGTACATTTACACAACTAAGGTGAAAATCCTTAGTGGAGACTCCATGTTGATTTAAATTTTGATAAATACTAGTGTCAGAACCTATATTAAGTGAAATCTATTGGAACATAATGATTAAGTGGTCTTGTCAACCCTTAATTTATATGGGTCCATCACTAATATATAGGTTAATATTTAATAATATGAAATATTTCTATTTCTATTATTAAATATGTTAACCTATGTATATACTTTAGGTTAAATATTTAATATCATGAAATGATTATATTTCTAATATTAAATATTATAAACCTAGGTGTATGTGTCAACCATTTTAGGTTTAAAAGGTGGGTCGGGAGACATATCCGGTCACCTTATATAAAAAGGACTTTAGGTCCTCATTTGATATATTCGAGAAATATATCAGCCATGTACAAATCGAGTGATTTGGTTTTACCCTTGTTAAATAAGGTTTTACAGAAGGAGGTGGTCTTACTAGATGTAAAATAAGTTCTCTTGAGTAAAAGGTTATTTTCAAAGTTGTTTTTACCCTATTGAGGTTTTCCACTATAAATATTGTGTCACCTATGTTATTTATTTCCTATGAGTATTTCTTTATTTACTTATGTTATGATGTAATCTTTATTTAAATATTTATTGTAACATTATGTAATATGTAAGTTAATTAAATCCGTATTTATTAGAATTCTCAAATTCTAACATGGTAACAAAGTGAAATAAATTAAATAAATTAAGATCAAATGTTTTGTATTTTATTTATTTAATTTGTATGGGTTTTTTCAACCAATCTGAAAGGGTATTTAAAAGTATTTAGTCCCCTTAATTTGTTCTCCAATTTATTTTGGCATTACATTTGTGCAATTAAACTCTCGGTAATATTTTACGGTTTTTCAAATTTAAATCTCTAATTTTTTGGGATGGAGATATAATATTATATGATTCTTACTTTCATTTACATTTTGTAAATTATATGGAATTAATGTTTGTTTGGAGATTGATGTGTGCACAGGTGAAAGGGGTTTCAAATATTTACCTACGTAAAAATCACATATAGAAAAAGAAAAGATTTATTACTATATGAAATAATTTTCATGTTTTCTATAATTTCAAATGTTTGCAGGTTAAATATTTCAGAAGGTAAATTCATACCCGTGTTCTTTGGTCCCCTCTAAAAGGTTTTGATTTGAAAAACTATAGTTTATAGTTCATCTATATCTATATCCTATATAATTTGAAAACTATATTATTATTTTAAAATGGGGCCCGTGTTTATTTCTTGGCCATGAATATATTAATTTTTAAATCTTAATACTTATTAAATAAACCTAACATGTGTCCCTAACCATTTATACTATCCATATAAGGGGGCGGCCCCATTCATTTATATCTTATAGTTTATAAAAACTATATAAATAAACATATTTAAAGGTTTTCTTTTATATAAGAGTGGGAGTGGAGAATAAAATGAGATAATATCTTAGGTATAAATGTGGAACTTTTAAGTATAAATGTAGAATTTTAAAAAAAGGCTAATTTATTGGTTGCCCACGTGAAGTGTGGTAAATATTTTTTAAAATATTGGTAGTTATAGCCACATAAAAGTTTTAAAGTTTTTAGCTTGCAGGAATTATATAAAATATTTTGTAATATTTTCATAGTTTTAAATGTGTGAGAGGTAAAATTAAGAGTAAATGAAGGGAGGAGACAAGGTTCATGAAAATAAGGATTTCAATTTATTTTTTTGGTTGGGTGAAATTACTTGTCCCCTCTATAAAATATGCAAGTTAATCTATACTCTCATAAATCTACTTGCACATGGTAAAATTCTTTTAACATGGTCTAAGTCCTTTAAACCCTTTTAATAAGAGTTATGTGTTTTTTTATATAAAAATAATATACTATAGTTTATAATTTCTATGAACTATGTGTTGTTTTTTATTTACATTCTATAAACTATATACCTTTTTTTTAAAAAAAAATTGTATATATTTTTACATTATAAATTATAATAGCTTATTATAATGAATTAAAATATAACCTTCCTAATATTATATAGAAGAAAAGATGATGGAATTTCACATTCTATAAATAAACAGTAAGTTTTGACTTCATTAAATTTGACGGTCAAATGATTGTCACGGTAGACCAAACATAAGACAATATGACAGTCATTTAGATGTCAAATTTAAGTTGGTCGGATCTTTGTCTATATTTACTTTTTCAGAAATTTGATGTTGTTATGTATTCTTAGGGGTCTCTTATTCACTTCTATATGGTAAGAAATATTTTTTATATAAATATTGGGTATAATGCAAAGCCATTTATATTGCAGGTTATTATTTTGATCATGAGAGGTTGATTTGTATGCATTGTAATGACATAATTAGTTATGATCAAATAGTTTCTTTAGATTTATAAAACTTAGATTTGATTCTTCTCTTGAAGTTACTTCATTAAATGCTTCTAAATGATGGTTTAAATTCTGATTTAGTAAATGGTCATGATGATGTTTTGATGCTATAGATGTTTCTGAAAATATTATCTTCCTAGATAAGTAATTAAATTGGGCTCAATCTATGTTAGAAAGTTCAAATCCTATTAAACTTAGGAAAATGATAAAAAGCCATCATATGTACCATGCATTAATTACCTTCTATGAACCTGAGCTAGAAGTATTATAGGGTCTAGGTGGATATACAAAGTAAAATATAATGCTGATGGTAGTATTAATAAACATAAAGCTAGACTTGTTGCTAGAAGTTTCACTCAGAAACCTGGTATTGAATATTTTGAGACGTTTCCTGTAGCTAAAATGAGTACTATTAGGGCCTTATTTGTAAGTATTGCTCAATTTTGGTGGGAAATCCACTAAAATGGATAAGAAAAATACTTTTTTGAATTTTCATTTAAAAGAAGAACTTTCCATGTTTCAACCTAAACGATTTGAAGAAACTGAGAAAGAAAACTATGTTTGTAAGTTGAGAAATCCTTGTATGGTTTAAAATAAGCTCTTAGAGCTTGGTATGTAAAAATTGTTTCATTCTTCAAACTGTTAGGTTTTGTTAATTGTTCTTCTAATAATGATATATTCATCAAGCAATAAGACTCGCATATTATCATCATATGTATATATGTTGATTATTCACTTATTTCTGGTGACAATTCTAATTAATTCATAGGATTAAAGATAAATTGAAGCAGTACTTTGAAATGAATGAGTTAGGTCTCTCACATCATGTTACTTGTATGATTGTATTTCATTCTATTATTATTTTTCAAAACACAATATGCAACCATTGTATTGAAAAAGTTTCTTATGATTGATTGTAAACTATTTTCTACTTCAATGGAAGTTGGAATAAATATTGATCCTAAATCTGCATATGAAAAAGGTTGATCCTATTTTATACACATTGTTATTTGATAATTTGATTTATCTTACTATCACTAGATCAAATATTTTCTATACAGTACGAATTACTTCAAGGTTTATGCAGAAACCTTTTTTAGAGATCATTGAAATCTTGCAAAAAGAATTTTTAGATATTTGAAAGGTGCAATCAATTATGGGTTGCATTATAATAAGAATAAAAATTCTATCTTATACGAATTTTGTGATTCTAACCATATTGATGTTGTGTTATAAAATATATTGGATATGTGTTCAAGTGTTTTAGTGTAGGAACCATTACTTGGAACAACAAATACAATCAACAGTCTTCATTTCTTCTACTAGGGCAGAGAAGTACAATCAAAGAAGTAAAGAAGCCATGTGGCTACAATGATTGTTGGTAGAGATACACATGGAAGCTAAATGAAGTATTTCTCTTCATGTGGTGGTCAGATTTATATTGCTCTTGATTAAGAATCCAGTTCAACATCAGAGGATGAATAAAATTGAGATACATATATGCTTCACCCATGAGAAGGTGAAAATTCATGAGTTAAATCTCAAGTTCATGTTAACTGAAGAGCATGTTGTTGAAATCTTCACAAAGTCCCTCAGTGTTGCAAATTTTTGTCACTTTCGTGAAAATCTTGGATTGTCAGAGTTTCCATTGAGGGGAAGTGTGCATGACAATGTCACCTCCTAATGGAACTTGATTTTTGTAAAAATACCTTCAGACATATGTAAAAGACCTTCGAGCAAGTGTAAAAAAACCTTCGGTTATGTATACCTCCTCGACTTCTTTTTTAGAAAGAAGTGTAGAAAGATCTTGAAGGAGGTCTTCAGTAAACTCTTTAGTGCTATTGAGTTTACTAGTAAAAATCTAATATAAGCATATTGTTAAGGAGATCCTTGGTTGTAAAAGGCTCCTATATGCTTGGGTTCAATAACCTTTTATGAGAACATGTAAAACTCACAAGTCATACTTAGCCACTGATCATGGGATTATCTTTGGGATTCTAAATCCTTTTGTACCAAAAGGTAATTTGAGTATGATGAAGGTGTTCTAATTCCTTCAATCGATATGCTAGCCTAAAACCTTTCTGGTTTAAGGATTGTAAATCCTGTAGTGTACCACAGGTAGGTAATCTATTGGCATATGTTATGTTATCACAGTTAACATTAATGGGGAGATTTGGAACATAATGATTAAGTGGTTTGGACAACCCATAATGTATATGGGTCCATCACTAATATATAGGTTAATATTTAATAATATAAAATATTTCTATTTCTATTTTTAAATATGCTAACGTAAGCATATACTTTAGGTTAAATATTTAATATCATGAAATGATTATATTTCTAATATTAAATATTATAAACATAGGTGTATGTGTCAACCATTTTAGGTTGAAAAGGTGGGTCAGGAGACATACCCAATCACCTTATATAAACAGGACTTTAGGTCCTCATTTAATATATTCGGGAAATATATCAACCATGTGCAAATCAAGTGATTTGGTTTTACCCTTGTTAAATAGGGTTTTAAAGGAGGAGTTGGTCTTACTGAATGTAAAATGTTATTTTCAAAGTAGTTTTTACCTTATTGGGGTTTCCACTATAAATAATGTGTCACCTGTGTTATTTATTTCCTTTAAGTATTTCTTTATTTAAATATTTATTGTAACATTATGTAATATGTAATTTAATTAAATCCATATTTATTAGAATCCTCAAATTCTAATAAAAATTTTCACTAATCTTTACAAAGCTGGAAGGAAGAAGATCTTTCTTTACTAAAGACCCTACCAGAAAGTTGTTTCTAGAACTGGGAAAGACAAATTCAGAAGGAAAAATAGTCTGAAAAATAGTTAGGGATCAGGAATCAAGAAAAGAGTTATCCATTGTGAAAAGTTATCAACCTGTGGTTAAGGATTACCATTCTTCTTCAAGTCATTATGAATCAAGTAATTTTCATATAGATCTGAATTCTCCAACTGGAGAGGGGCCTTCATTTGTGTCTCATAAGTGTGCTTCTCAGTCTGTCCCTGTATTTTTTAAATTTGATAAGTTTTTCCATAAAATAGAGTCTTTAGAGGATATTCATTTTGAAAACTATACTCTGAGTTCCAAATACCCCTTGTCCCTCATCATTTTGTATCTCCTATAAGATCACCCCCTCAAAACAGTATGGCCCAGCCTCCACCCAGACCTCCTTTTGTTGTGAATACGTTTGGTCCTATAAATTTTAGAGGTATGGCTGGATATCCAAATATAGTGCCACAAGATGTTAGAAATATATTCCCTAAATTTCAAAGGAATAATACTATCACTGGCGATCAACATTTAAAAAAATTTGTCAATATAATGGAAGAATTTTTGATATAATTTGAGGCTGTATATATAAAATTGTTTATTCATACTCTTGAGGAGGATGCACGTGACTGGTATAATACTTTGCCAGATAACTCAATATATTCATGGACTAAAAAGTAGTTGGTAAGCCTCCTAACAAGGAAGGTATCAAGAAAATAAATCCATAGAATCCTCAGTCAAGTAAGTTTGTGGATATAGAAGAGGTTATAGAAACATTGGCAGTAGCCGTTAGGGAAATATCCTATAAACTGGCCAGAGTAGAGAAGGGGATTAGACAAGGTTCCCAAGGTTAGCACAAGCCACACGGTTAGGAGAGGTCTTGAAATCATCCTTGAGGTGATCACAGATTAGATGACAGAGGGAAAGGACCCATGGGATCAGTAAATAGATAGCCCCATCCCCAGGAAAATAGATTGGTCCCTGATCCTTTAATTATCAAATTTGCTACTATGGAAGAGGTCCAATATATGGAGTGGTGTGATAGATGTTTCTTTCCCCATTCCCCATGTGATGAAGACAAATAAGTTGAGGAAGTTGATGATGAGAAAGATGATGATCTGTATGCATGATGGATTGCTCTGTAAGTTCACATCAGGGAGTAACCTCAATGGAACTAAAAATTTCTAGGACTGCTGCTAATTTTTGGGATTGCATTCATTGGGTATTACCTCTTCCTCCCACTCATAATTTTGAAATTGATATGGTACAAGATTTTGAGTTGATTAATAATGATTTTGAGTACTTAAAGGCATTAATGATTAAAAAGTATGATGGAGGAATTCCTTTAGAAGAGGTCAGAAAATTATTAATGAATGGAGTAGTTATCCAATAAAAAGAATACAATATGAGAAGAAAAGTTTTCAAAGAGGCAGGGCCTATGGCCAAACCAAAATTTTTGGTGCTTATCGATATCCCTAAGGAAACTCCTAGAAAAGATGCATCTTGCAAAGGCCTTGTTTCCCCAAATAAAACTTGTGTTCCTCCCCATGCTCGGATTATGAAGAATCCCATATTATCAGATGAAGATGTGAATCTCCCTTCTAACATTTCCCTACCCAAATATGTTCCTTGTGACATAATCAAAATCTTGAGTTAGATCAAGGTCACTGTTACTATTTTTGAATTACTTAGAATCACTGAGCATAGGAAAAGAGCATTAACATATTTGGGATTTAAATAAGAAAAGGTTACCCAGGCTAAAAATGTGAACAATGTAGAGGTTCCTCATGCCATTGTAGAATTAAAAAAACCATAAGCTTTGAAGGAACTAGGGGAAACACCTTAGGTTTATTTGGGAACTTCTTTGTTTGAGTCTCAGTTGAATGCGTATCCATTTTTCACTACTCTAATTATTAAAGATATGTTGCTACATAACTTCATGTTTGAATCAGGAGCTTCATGTAATGTAATGCCTCTTGACGCCAGGAATGAGTTAAATATCAAAGTAACAACAACTTATGGGAAATTTATTGCCATTGATTCAGGAGAAGTTCCAGTAGTTGGATGTGTCAAGGCCTTAGTAGTGAAATTGGTAACTTATCATGGCAAGTACTTAACTTTTAATGTAGTAATAGTGGATTATCCTACTAAGTGGGGAATGTTGTTATCAAAAAAATTGGTAGATAGTGTGGGTGGAAGTGTATAAATGGACATGTTTAATGCCACCATACCAATTTAGGGCAGCCTTGTGAAGGTCTATGGTGAGAAGAAAATGTTACATCTCATGGAGGACCCTAACAATGCTTCGTATCAATTATTGTACACAGATGTTGATGTTGATAACTTTGTGAGATATGCTAATTTTAAGGAGAATAAAATTGATGAGTGGAAGTATCCTGAGAAGGTTGGTTCTCCTTGGACTCTGATGTTTGATATGGATTGTTCTAGATCTGGAAATGGCGTTGGTGTTGTTTTCATATCTCCAAGCCATTGGAGTTTAACTTTTCTTTTAAACTTAATTTTGAGTGCACAAACAACATTGCCGAGTATGAAGTGTTGCTCTTGGGTCAGAGGATTACATGGAAATATGGCGTCAAGGACATTTTTGTTAAAGGATATTCAAAGTTGATAATAAAATAGGTCAGAAAGTTGTATGCTACTTAGAATCAAAGAATGAAACAATATAAGCATGCAGTTTGCGACTTCATTGAAATATTTGATTCTTTCAAAATAATACATCATTATAGGAGCTATAATATTGTAGCAGACAAATTGGTAGTATTGGCTTCAAAGTTTGAAAATTATACAATGTCTTCCTAATGTGAAAATTATGTTTAAATATTAACCAAGCCATTTGTCCCTAACAATATCAAGCACTGATAGGTATTTGAAGATGAGGCTTAGGTCCAAAGGTTTTTGCAAAATAACAGAGAATTTATAAATCAAAGTATAAAATTGGAACCAATGGTTTGTGTAGCTGAATGAAAGGAGAATTTATTTAGTAAGTACATTTTTCAGTTGAAAACTAATACTATTTCCATAGGGTTGGTTGCACTAGAATCAAATTTTGATAATGCTGACTACATTGTCAATAGAAACATGTCAACCTCGAGAGATGTTGAAGAATATAACATGGGCACAGAGAATAAACCCACAAGAATTTGGCTAGGTAAAAACTTGGACAGAGAAGAAAAGAATTCATATGTCCAATTTCTAGAAAAGTACCAGGACTGCTTGGCTTGGTCATATTCAAAGTTGAAGGCATATAGGGAGGATCTCTTTTAGCATGAAATACCACTAAAAGCTAATGCCAAGACATTTAGGTAGAAACAAAGACCAATTAATCCTCTCCTCTCCTCAAGAATGCAAGAAGAGTTGAAAAAGTGAAGGGAGGGAGGAATTATACAGCCTATAAGGTACTCCTCCTGGGTAGCAAACCTGGTACCTATTAGAAAGAAAAATGGAGGTGTAAGGTTGTGTGTGGACTTTAGAAACTTAAATAAGGCATCAATCAAGGATAAATATACCTTGCCAAATATGGATAATATGTTACAGTTAGTTACAGGTTCATAATTTTTATCTACTTTGGATGGTTTTTCTGGGTATAACCAGGTAGTTGTGAAGCAATCAGAAAGAATCAAAACTGCTTTCACTACCCCATGGGGTAATTATGTGTATGTAAGGATGTCATTTGGCCTGATGAATGTTGGAGCTAATTTTCAAAGAGCAGTGGATGTAGTATTCTCAGGATATATAAATGACTTCTTTTTTTTGTATCAGGATGATGTGATAGGTTTCTCTAGGAAGAGAAGTGATCACCTACAACATTTAGAAAAAATGTTGATAAGATTCAGGGAATATGGTATCTCACTGAACCCTAATAAATGTCATTTTTGGGTTCAAAAGGAAAATTTGTTGGGACACATTGTGTCAAAATAAGGAGTCATGATTGATCCTAAGAGAGTGGAAGCCATTAGCAAATTTCCTATTCCAAAAACCAAAAAGGGAATTCAATCCTTTTTTGGGTAGATAAATTTTATTAGGAGTTTTATTTCCAAGTTTGTTGAATTGACTATCCCAATAACTAATATGTTGAAGAAGGATCAAAGTATCAAATGGGAAGAAGAATGCCCCTATTTTAGCAACTCCTGATTATAAGAAGGCTTTCCAAAAAATTTCCTTTGATTCAGAGAATACGATTGCATCTGTCTTGTTACAAAAGGATGATGAAGGAGCTGAGAGGCCAATTGATTTCTTTAGTAAATCACTACAAGGTGCTTAACTGAAGTATAGTATCATGGAGAAACATTTGTTTGATTTGGTCAGAGCCAAAAAAATCTCTAGGCTCTATATTTTGTGTTCTTAAGTTATTTCTTTTGTTCCCCATACCATGGTTAAGGATATCCTATTAGAGATGGAAACTTCAAGCAATAGATCCTGATGGGTAAGTAAGTTGCAAGAATATGACATGGATATCCAAACTAAAAAATTGGTTAGAGATCCTAGCCTAGTAAATCTTATTGCAAAGAGTAACCCACAAATGGTCGAGGTAAATTAAGTTGAAGAATAAAGGTTGAATATCCTTGAAAACTTGATAAATTATGAATGGTACAAGGATATTATTTTTTATCTCAAACATCTACACTGCCCTAAGTATTTAAGTAAGTATATAATGCTCGTATAAATAAAACAATTTATCCAACAATTAGAGGACTAGGAGGTCATTCCCTATGATGCTCGTATAAATCAAATTGTGGAATTGGATGAGAAGAGAAGAGAGTCCCACAAAAGACATGTGAAGTTCAAGGAGGAATTGAAGAAGCCATTTGATAAAAAAGTGAATCCGAGAGCTTTCAGTGTGGGAGATTTGATGCTACTATGGGATAACATATAATAGGATAAGGGAAAGCATCGAAAGTTTGATGCGTTATTGATGGGCCCTTATTCTATTGACATTTAGATTGGAGAGAACACTTTTTTCCTAAAGGAATTAGATGGTGAATTACTTGAGTTACATGTTAATGGTAGGCACTTGAAACACTTCCTTGAATGATTTCTATGAATCAAGGCATGCATCATTATACAATGTACACTCTTTTGTTTTAGTTCTATTTTTCATTTTTTTCTAGTTCGGTTTTTCCTCATCCCTAGTGACCGGTTTTTTTTGGTTTCTCAGTTCATCTTGGGGGATTTGGTTATTGTCTATCTGGTCAAAAAGCTTGTTTCTGACTCCAATTCCCAATGGATTTTTGGCACATGGTCTGTTCTATTGTTCTTGCGGTACTTACAGGGAATGCCCATTCTGAGTCGGAGCCAATGTTGGTGCTCAATTTAATCTCACCCTGTTTATTCAGATAATCTCATTCTGCATGGTTTGAAATTTTTCTATCTCCCTTTATTAATGAGTGAAATATTTTTCCTTCATTTTGTTACCATGGTCAGTCTTCTCCTTGAGTTGTGGATCACTTAAATTTTGGGTTTTTCTTACAGTTTCTATGTCCATGAGAAGTAATTTATATTTTGGGAGTGAATTTGGGGTTTCCCCTTCCTTCTATTTTTTCACAGTCATATTTTCCCTCTAAAATTTTGTCCCAACATCTGTGGGAACATGGTCCTTTTTTATTGGATGTGGTTTGGTGGGTATTTTTGGTGAAACTTGTCATTTTTGTCACATTTTTAAAAATTACCAAATCGGCCCCGAGGCCCCAATTGTATCTAATTGGTTATTCAAAACATGAAGTAGCAGGGAACAAGTCTTACTTTGACCCTGAAGAAGGACACGTGGCCATTTTTGGCCCATCTTGTCTCAAAATATTTTCCATGTGGAGGGTTTGTGCTCATTTGAGGATTCACCTCTTAGTTTGACCTTTGGAGTTACACCAAGGAAACACGTGGAGATTTCCACTGGCCCTACCCATACTTAAAATTTTCTTCAAATGGATGGTATAACTTTGTCAGACCCAGGACACGTGAAAGGCCCGTGCTTCTTTGGGAGTCCTTATTTCGAGCTTCATACCAAAAGAGCGTCGAAGGGACATGTGGAGGTCTCCGCTCACTCTGTCCATACTTAGACATTTTTAGAGGCGGATGCATTTCTTTCGGGTTCTGGACATGTGGAGGGCCTACACTTACTTGAGGATCTGCCTCTGGGTCCTACGTTTGGAGTTACACCACAGAGACACATGGAGGTTTCCTCTCACTATGTCCTTGCTCATATTTTTCAACGAACGAGGAATATTTCTTAGACCCTAGGCACATGGAACCTTCCGTTGGTCCCTAAATTCTTTTAATAATTTTACCATGCCGAGACACGTGGTGAGCCCGCGCTTTTTTGGGGTCTCCACTTTTGGGATCCATATCAAGAGTGTGTGGAAGAAACACATAGAGGATTCCTCTCACTCTGTCCATATGTAGAATTTTTTAGCGACGAATGCAACTCTTTCAGCTTCTGGATATGTGGGGGGCCTACGCTTATTTTAGGATCTGCCTCTAGGTCCCACCTTTGTAATTACACCAAACAGATACATGGAGGATTCCATTGGCTCCTCTTTATACTTAAAATTATCAAGAAACTTTCTAATGTCTGAGACGCGTGGAGGACCCATGTCTGTTTGGCGGCATGTCCTATCTTTTACTTTTGACAGAGCATCAGGGAGACACGTGGAATTTTTCGCTCACTTTTCCTTTTCTCATACTTTTCAACAGCCCAGGAAGATTTCTCGGACCCTAGGCACATAACACCTTCCGCTGCTCCCTAAATTATTTCAATAACTTTGTGACACCTAGGACACTTCGTGAGCATGCACTCATTTGAGGTACCACCTCTAAACTTCATCTTTGAAGTTGCGCTGAACAGACGCGTGGAACCTTCCATTAGGCCTTCCCATACTCTTATTTTTTATAATTCAGTGCAAATCTCTATGGTTTTGAACATGTGGAGGGCCCGCGCTCATTTGGGAGCCTGACTCTTGACTTCACCTTTCTGGTTGCACCAAGGAAACATGTGGAGGCTTCCCCTGGCTCCTGTTTATACTTAGCCTACTCAGACTCACATCGTAGATATATGATATAATGCAGGTAGGGGAAAGCATTTCTGAGAGGCACGAATGTAGGTACCCATGTAAGGGAAATCATTTCTCAAGGTGTATTCTCAGAGTTAAAAATGATTGTTCGTTAGATCAAGCCATACGGAGCTACCTGAAAATGATTAAAAAGGGGATTTCCTACACGACTGAAAGAAGGATTTAAAAGGATTATCAAAGATATATGATACGACATACCGGTCATAGTATAGGGTCCAAAAAATGTGATTAGTTTGTGATTCATCCACCTTGTAGCTTTGGGTGTGAATTTCTTAAACATCACTTTCTGAAAAAAAAAATTGTAACAAGAAAAGGATTCCTCGAATATTCTTCTTTTTTGGGGAAAATTTAGGACGAGTGAGCGAGTGAATTTTATAAATGCAATGAGAATACTCTTGCAAAATTGTTGGGGTTTAATTTTTACGAGAAATTTTGAGAAATCCCATCTTCCTGAGAGACCATCTCAGAAACCTGTTAATTTCTTGTGTTTTAGATTTCAATTATGTCAAGATGGTTGCAAGTGTAAAACCATTGACAAGCTCTGAGATTGTTCAAGAAACTTTCCCCTGCCAATAAATCTAATAAATCTCAAATTAATCTATTTTGATCTTGGGCAAAATTGTGTCTACTTTTATTTCATAATGTCTTTCAAATAGTTTTTCTTGTTCATGTTGCAATCTTGTATTAAAGTGTCTCTAAATCACACAAGATCTCGTTCATGTGTTAGTATTTTTAAATTTTCAATTTCATTATGAGAAGAGTGTTCATCTTGTAATGAAATAAACAATTTAAAATCATTTTAATTCCACTATGTTGATAAAGCTTGTTTGTAAGCCTATGAGTGTATCGTAGGCGTGATGAACTAGGGGTTGTTAATTTTTAATTAAGTCTTTAGCTTGAGCCTTCATGTTGAATTATTAAAGGTTGTGTGAAACCGTGCAGATTTGGGCCTCCATTTATGCACACCTTCTGGTTGAAGGATTGTTTTGGCTATTCTGAAGCATTTTGTTTGTTAGTTTTTCGATTGTTGTAAAGGTTCTCAAAGATCTGGTGAAATCAACTTAATTTTTCTTAATTCCCCACCAAAAATTTAAAATAATCATGAATCCTACCTAAATTACCCCTGTTTGTACTGTGTATCTAGAAATGAACAAATTATACTACTAAAATATATAGAAGCAAGCAGGTTTTAAGTGTCTTTAGTAACCTAAATCCTGTTTCAGAAAATATCTCCATTCTTTAGAAGTGACAACTCCTGAGAGTTAAATCGTGGTGTATTGATCAGATTTTCTCAAGGTTCCCCTGAAAATTGTGCAAAGAAGGATCTGTTCATGTCCTTGACCGACAAGGGTTACAGAACAGGTCCTCTCACCCTGGTTTAAGGCACAGAGTAAAGTAGTGAGGGTAGATCAAACCCTCAGTGAGGTGCTATCCATTTCTCCAACACCCAAGTGAAAAAGAGTCAGATGAATCCCATCCCCAACTACAAAATGACTCATATCGTGGGCCCTCTATCCATAAGAATTCTGCATGTCTTGTGATACTGCTCGTCCCCCATGGGAGAATGAATTTGGATACATACACATATCACACAAATTTATTCTTAGAAAACCTTTCCATCAACATCGCTCATAAGATCTCCATTATAGACATTTACGCTATCAAACTATTAGTATGGGATCATCAATCAATTATCCTTCTCACTTCCAAAAACCAAAATGATTGAGTTTTTTTCTCATTTGTGCACTAAACAAATATGTTATGTGCTTCAAATTCAATCTTTCTATATATTTGACAAAGCCTTTTCCATTGCCCGCAAATTAGAAACTTGTTCCGTTAAAGATGGTAAATTCAAATTGTAATCGAAGAAACTAAATCTTGAGTCCTCGTTTAAACCTTCTTCCAATAAATTTGACAAATGTAAAGGCTTAGGAAACAGGGTTGTCATAAAAGCCATGTCTGAAAATCATTCATATTTTTAACACACCCAACCTCAACGCAACTATAAACCCATAAGTGAGTCCTATAGTGCGGTCTTTCACAAGCTCCTAGCCACATGCATGATCCATATCCCTCCTATTCACCACCTCAACACATTTGATTCAAAAGTATATTGGTATCAAGAAAATGATTTTTGTAAATACAATTGGGTTCGATGATATGACATCAAAAGATGTTGTTCATTTAGAATTTTTTTCAAAGATCTTATTGACAAAGGTGACTTACAACTTGATAATTTTAATGCACCTCCAAATCAAAATTTAGATATCTTTGATCATGCCCCATCCACAAGTCAACCTCGGTCCAACATTATCAACTCTCATCACACCATTAACACTATCAAATACCTCCCATTTATGCCTCCAATTCCTAGTGCTAGTACCCTGAAAGCACTAATTGAATCATCCAACTCCTCTAGTATTTCTATCAACAATACCACAAACCCTTTTACATATATTATACATGTTTTAAAACAATCTGTGATCTCTTAGAAATTTTTAGGAAAGAAACCCTTCATTGTAATCACTAAGATTTGTTTCAGTGACCACATCACTAGACATCAGTTACAGAACCTTAATCAATCCACCATAACACATACGAATCATCCCAATAGAGAAACAAAAAATGTATCAAAAAGTAGTCAAACACCCTCATTACAAAATATAAATCCATTTCCTTCCATGCTAATGCCTCATCCTTTATCTAAATTCAATATATTTATCACAAAATCTAAATCCATCCCTCGACTGAGACGTAAACATGTCGCACAAAAAATGATCTCATCCACTCTAATTTCCAACCCATCAAATAAAAATAAATTCCCTTTATTCCATCTTTGACAGGGTACTATGCATGAAATATTTAAAATATAATCCAACTATCCATCATAGCATTACCTATGCTAAAATCATCTAGCCCTCAAAGGTGGAAACCATCCTAATACAAATTCGAGGCATTTTTTAAGGATCATCGTAATTCAGTACACTATACCAAATATTATAAATCCCTTCACATTGTTATTCAAAGTATCACAAATAAATGTCTTCTGCCTCCAGATCTACGATGTCCAATTTAACACAAACTAGCTCGATCAACCCCTAAACACGTTATTTCTAAACCACCATCCAACATCACACCCACATCCATAAAAAGTGAGGTCTCTTCTAGTAAGACCCCACTCCATCAAATCGACATTATTCATGTAACCAACAAACCTTACATGCAAGACCCTGAGGCTTAAGATTAAAATAGGATCAAGGTGTTTATAACTCTTACACCTGAATCACCTAATCCTCCACCCTCTACTAAGGAAAATGCATCTATCCTTTCTTCTCCAAACACATAATCTATCTCATCTATATAAAATACCATCATCAAGCCACTTCATCTAACAACCATAAAAATTTCCCTTTGAGAACTTGTCCAGACCTCGCTACAACATCGACAAGAAATGATTGAATTTCATCAATCCATATTAGGACCATCCGATGACCCAAAACCATTCACAAACCTGGTTGGAAATATTAAAATGTCCACCAATATTGTTTTTGATGAATCACATAAACCATCTTTAAAATGTGAAGATCATGTTCTGTCACTCATTATCACAACACAAATTTATTATACTCTTGTTAAGTTGGTTATAATTGATAATATTTCTAGCATCAATATCATATCATCACAATATTTTAAAAAAAATCATCTAGATAATAATATCGTTACCCAGTCACATGAATTACTTTGAGCCTTTAATGATACCATTTCCCTTACACTAAGCATGGTTATCATACCTATTAAAGTATGTATTATGTTTCTTCAAAAACTCTTCTATATTGTAGAAGGATAGTTTAAATATAATATGCTACTATGATGGCCTTAGATACTTGTTATTCATTGTATCCATTCTACCTTACATTGTTGTTTGAAATATGAATATGAAGGTAAGACCTTCACTTTTCCAGCCGATCTGAATCCTTTCAAAGTATGTTATATGAGTTACTAGCCAAACGACATGTTCATACCAAAAATAAACTTGGGCTCCTCTGATTAGGCTTATTCCAATTTATCCATTTCCGCATACAAATTATTAGATGATAAATCCTTCGAGGATGTCATGCAAGATATTTTGTTGGGGGAGTATCGCCTTCTATCCCTTCAGTCACTTCCTACACCAAATACATATGTAAGGCCTGATAAACAAGAGATGTACAAACCCAATGTCCGATATATCATCTCCTTCGGCCCTCCTGACCTTAAATATATTTTTTTCTATGGAAGGATTGATCATCGTTCCCCATATAATTATAAAAAACACCATGCTAAACAATTTATATCTAAATTTTAATTCTTATACTACCAGTCCTTCGCACAAATGTATCTCCATCATTTCTCCTTGAAAGGATTTGTTCTGGGACATTATGAATAAGGAATACATGACTTGGTTTTTGATTAGTCCCTCAATCCTCATGGTATGTACCGAATAGGATTTGACAAACCTTCCTTATATACCTTTGCGAACACCGTGTTATGACTCATAAGAGAACTAGAGTCACCCCATTCATCAAATTACCTTATCGACGTATATGATGTCATTTCCATCCCATCTGATTTTTTTAATCAACACGATTACCTCAGGACCGCTCACTTATCATACTAATGATGGCACTTATTGCACTAGTATTACCCGAAATTATAGAGGAAGATTATCCTACCATCAACATTCTTCAATGCCACAGTGACCAATCCATACTATCCTATAAGGGGGTTGAGGATCATTACCTTCAAAATAATTGTCCACTAGATGCATCTACGCTTCTTAACAAATCCACTATCTATGTTAACATGGGAAATTCATAAGACCCTCACATAGTGAAAGTCATTTAATCCTTATATTCAGAATTATTAAAGGATTTTACCACTTTCCTTTCAAAACATAGTCATCCCTTCGGATAGTCATATAGTGACTTTTCAAGTATTGACCCTAACATCATCATGATCCATAATTCCAAACCTATTAACTAGAAACTCCATAGGATGCACCCTCACGTAGCTCTCTTCATCAAAATAGAATTAAAATGTCTTCTTTCTGCTAATTTTATATTAGCTATTGACTATCCATAATGGGTGTGTCATATCATACCTGTGACCAAAGCCTATGTAAAATTAAACATTTGTATAGACTTAAAAGATATCAATCTCACATGTTGTAAAGACTACTTCCCAATCCCTAACATTGCTCAACTTGTTGACTTTACTGTTGGGCATAGAATATTATCTCTTATGGATAGATTCTCTGGATAGAACCAAATCCTTATCGTAAATAACGATCAACATAAAACATCCTTAATTACTCCTTTATGGAATTTCTTCCATAACGCTATTCCCTTCAGACATAAAAATGTATGGTCCACCTATCAATTTTCTATGGCATACATCTTCCATGATCTCATTCATAAAACCATGAAAGACTTCATTAATGACCTCTCCAAAAAATCTAAACAACACAAAATATCTCACTATCATTGACACCATTTCTTTTCAACTTTTCCAATACTTCCTCTTCCTTAATCCTGCTAAGTGTCTATTTGGTTTTCTTAATGGAAATCTTTTAAGCTTCATTGTTTCTATCAAGGGCATTGAAGTGGACCCAACAAAAATCAATGTAATCATAGAGATACCTCCTTCTTCTATCCTTAAACATCTTCAATGTCTCTAAGGTAGGCTCTAACAAGTCTTTTTCCTCATCTCTCAGCTTTCATATCATTATCAATCTTTTTCACCATTTCCTTCTCAAAGATATAAATTTTAAATGGGATCAAAACTATGCAAAATCCTTTGAGGATCTCAAACAATACCTTCTATCACTACACGTTCTCACACCTCCATGTGAGGGGGATCCATTTTATCTATACATATTTCCTACTGACCATGTCATTGGCACTATGCTAGCACATGAAGATGAGTAGGATAGTGAATAGGTTGTCTACTACATAAGTTGAACACTTTATGACTATGAAATCTGTTATACCAAAGTAAAAAAAAATTGTAGTGCCTTGTACTTTGCAACTTCCAAACATCAAAATTATAGACTTAATCATTAAACTTATATTATCACCATTTTAAATCCTTTCAAATCTATACATTCTACACCATATCACAGTAACCGTATCACACAATGGCTTATGCCCATGACTGATTTTGATCTAAAATTCATATCACATAAGTATATGAAGGGTTAAGCCATTACCAACCAACTCACAGAAGCTCCCCTTCCTAAAAATCAAATTCTACAAAACCACTTTCCCAACAAGTCCATCAACACCATCAATCAAAAATAAACTTCCAACAAAATGAAATTTTCCATTAATGAATCTAAGTGTTAGTAGGGGGAGGTGATTGTATCATTATCATACCTCCATGGGGGAACCCTATTCCTCTATAATTTAAAATAAACTTTGAATGCACTAATAAAAGGGAAGAATACGAAGATTGATCACAGATCTCCAAATAGCAGTCATGTTTGGTGGTCAAATTCTTGACATCTATGGAGAATATCATCTCTTCATCAACCAAATCAAATAAATTTATCAATGAAAAAAATGAAACTTTACAAAATTATAAGAACATTATCAAATAATGATCTTAGAATATTTTGATCAATACACCATCCAAACCGTTCTATGATCTTCTAATAATTTCATAGATACCATGGCATATCTAGTATCACTCATCCCATTATCAAATAATGATTCCAAATTTTTCATTGTTACATATAGACTTGATCTCCCATCTCACACCAACAAACTCCCCTCTATCAATCACATCGAAGACAATCAAATGCACCTATGGTATACTCAAATCTATGACTATCTTTCTGAATCCACAATACCATCTCACTTATCAAAAAATGCTAATCCACATTTTCTTCAATGAGCTACCCTATACATTATCATAAGTGGTGTTCTATATGAACATGAGTTTGATGGCCTCTTACAACGGTGCCTCAAATCTCAAGAGTCTACTAAATATCTCCAAGAATTCCATGACAGTATCTATGGTGGACAATTAAGTGGTATGGGTGTTGCTAAATGCGTCTTACAGATGGGATATTACTGGCCCACCCTTTCTCAAGGTTGCTGTGCATAAGTCAAGAAATATATCAAATGTCAACAACATTCCAATATCACCCACATCCTAAGTTAGGCCCTACAACCATCTCAGGATTTATGGCCCTTTCACAATGGGTACTTGACCTCATTGGTATTATCAACCCTTGTTCATTGCAATAACATCATTCTATCATCATAACTACTGACTATTTCACTAAATGGGTGGAGGTTATTCCCCTAGTCTCTACTAATGGATAAAAATCATATATTTCATCTACCAATACATCATATGTCACTTTGGAATCCCTTAAAAAAATTTCATAGACAATGGAAAACAATTTCAAAAATAAATAAATGAAGAAATTATGTGACACATTCAACATCAAACTAAGATTCTCATCACCTTGTTATCCACAAGAAAATGGACAAGTAGAATCTTCTAACAAAACACAATAAAATTATCATGAAAACCATCAACCAACAAGATAGGAATTGGCATTTCCAAATCCCATTTTCTCTATGGGCTTATGGTACTAGATCCATAATCTTGTAGGTGCTGCACCATTCTTTATATTATATGACTCTGGGGAATTTTTACCCTTTGAAGTTCAAATAGCATCTCTCCACGTGTCCTTGACAGATTTTGTCTCTGATATGGATTATCATCAAGAGCATCTGACACAATTTGAATTGTTACATGGCCATTTCCTCACAGCCCTCAAACATCATGTCTTTCAAGAATGCATTATATAAGAATATAACAAACATGTCAAAGACCATGATTTCAACATTGGTAATATTTTCCTCAAATAAAAAAAATTCACTATTCTAGGAAGGAGTAAACATGGAAATTTTTCCCCTAAATGGATTGGTCCATATATCATCACTCACGAGTATGGGTCAGGATTCTATCATTTAGCTTCACTCGATGGTAAACCTTTAAAATAACCTTTGAATGTATTTCACATGGATCCTTTCTAGTGTTAACATGTCTACCATCATGACTTTAGTAATATCAACGATCTTATTCCACCTCTTTCCTATCATTCATTGTCTGAATGATTTTAAAGAATATGGTCCACCATTAGTATCTTATAGATCATAAACTTACAGATGAACACCATAGATCTTTTTATCGTATGTTTCACATGGAGAAGTTCCTCCTCAATAGGAACCCCCCAATCATTACTCTCATCTCTCTCTCTTACACGTAATCAAAAAACTTATCACGGGGTATGCATGTGTGGTTTGTACACACGTATTTTCCCCTCCTAAAAATGGTCTACTAGGCCTTGCCTCATCATAAAATTAAAAATTTAAGAATAAATATGGATGTATATTATAATAAATATACATGAATCCCTTGAATCACATCTATTAATCATATTATCAAGAACAAAATGATCCCTCGAAGGATAAATTTCAATCAAACTATAGACCGATCTAGCGAAGGACAATTATCTATCAAAAAAAAAAATTGTAGACCACTCCCTCAAAGGATGGCTACCCCTATAGTTATAAAAGGCTTCCTGCATTGATCAAATTTCATGGAAAAAGAAAAAACTCAAAATAATCCTAGGAAATATTCTTTCATTGAACAGTTTATGCAATAAGAATCCAGTTGGGACATAATCCTACAAGTCATCAAAAGGATAACCTACTTCCCCCATACAAACTACACATGTCAATACTTCCCATGTTGAAGGAAAGGTATACAAACTCATTTCTATGTATATGCAAGATCCCAGATGTGACTAATTATTGTTAATTATATGTTAATATTTGTTACAAGGTCTCATGTGTATTGTCATATATATCTATTAAACAATCACATTACATATGTACCAAATCCAGTCTAAACAAAACAATTCACATTTTATTCTTAACCATTATTGGAGTACATTTTAAAATACATATATCAAAATCAATATATCTAGACTCACATCATATCAACATCAAAATAAACATATCATATCAAATATCACATTTAAAAATTCACATATCTAACATCAACATCTAAAACATCTCATCACCAAAACTTATATACAACATCAACATCAAAATAAGTCAACAACGCATGAATCTAAAAACATACTCATATATATATATATATATATGAAAATATGATACATGCTCACCACCATGGCCTCATGTGGCTCCTCCATCTGGCCTCAGATATCTTCGTGGTTGAGAGAAACTCCCAGTGTTTTTTGATGTAGCCTAACAAGATGATCTACGCACACTCACTTTGTGCTCCAAATAACGAGGAACAACAGGTAACCATTCTATCACCAAGTTCTCATAGTGTATCATATCCTCTCTATGCACTCTATAATTCTCAATTGTCATAAAACTAGGAGGCCACATCTGTCCTCCTACCACCGGCAGTCCACCAATAGGTACAACTACCTGCTCTATACTAGGACCTATAACATATGCCACACTCCCAGATGCCTCATAAGTCATACCCTCCTCTCCATAATTTATCTGCAATTCCTCCCACTACAATCGATATTGATCTCACTGTTAAAAATAAGTATCATGCTCTAGGAGGATATGATCCATCTCATAATGCAACCTACCGCGCTTCTAGGGAAAACTATAACGCTCCACCACAAGTCTATTCCTCTCCACATGTAAAGTATAATAAACTACCAGCATCCTAACTAACTCATCTCTACCATCACCCACCTCCTCCTCCTCTCCACCCCTCTGCCACCTCCCCACTATATCTCCATGAGCGTTCCACTGATGGTTCCAGAATGAAATGAACCCCTCTACCACCCCATAATAATCTACATCAATAGCCATTGGCTCTCCCACCTCCTCATTCAACCTTACCTCATCTACTACCGACAAGGGTAAATATCTCTTTGTATCATCTCGTTGATATACTATTTTCTCACAAAGAATCTGTTGATGAAATCAAAACTATCCCCACATTCAAGAAAACTTAATGGTCTTTAACATCTTTTGTCTCCTCCCATGGACCCACCTCAGCCATCCCAAATCCATTAGTTATGCATCCATTCTTGTCCATGTAGTATATCTTACGTAAGTTCTCTAGACCACATCATTTCTGGATAGACTCCGTAGTCGATCAACATAATAGGTTTGGTCCCTCTCAACTTTGTATTCCCTCATCCAATCAATACATCATGTCATGAATCCCACTAAATACTTCATCATATCACCTTCCCTCCATCGTAGCGTTGGTGGCCTCATAATTATTATGTGTTCATAGGCCCAATAATACAGTAGATTTCACACATCTAATCCATAAATGCAAATGATCCATAATCACCACTGATTTTATCTTGTTTTTACACAAACTTATCATTTTTTACATTTAGAAATTTCCTATCGCATCAGAAATTTCACCAAAATCTTGATGACTTTTCTTTAATGCTCAACACCTTCTCAAAAACTCTAATTTGTTACCATATATCAAGTTTCCTCACCCCGCAGTTGTTTCCTTTGACCCTTTGGTCCCATAGGTTTAACACATCCCCACGAGAGTGACCTCATTGGATCATCTCCATGTAGTCATCTTCCCATAACACGTGTCTATAAGTGGTGTATATTATACATCCCCTATTAAATGTTTCCAAGATTACTCCCAACAAAATCCTCTAGCATGGTCATTTCAGACTAAAATCAAAAATCCCCTAGCATCTTAAAGTAAACCTATCCAAATAATCAACTCTATTCAATCAAATGACGAAACTATTCACTCATTGGATTGAGGGTGAACAACATCATTATAAAAAAAATGGGGTATCCTTACACTAGTTGTTTTCTCATAGCTTACACCTACATACATCTTAACAAAAAGGGCCAAAACTAGACACCACCTTTTAAACCCTTTGGTTTCCTAAAAAACATTAAACACATTACGATAAACATCATTACTATCACTATCCTAAGTACACTCTAAAATCACTATCGTAAAATCTAAATTACCCATGTAACTCTTATTTACCCTACTCTAACCACTCAAAACAAACCTAACATATTTATCTTAGCCATCCTAACCACCTAACCTCTTACTACCTAAATCCCTAAGCTCCCATCATCTACCCAAAATCCTAACATCTCCAAAGACAAGTGATTTCAATGATGTGCCAAGTTCTCCATATTGCTTTGTAACCTCTTTGAACAAAAGGATGGCTATCTACGATCATCATTGATCGTTGCGGATCTTATCAATCCTATTTATCCAACCTTTGTCTCCCTTGCCCAGCTAGTCATAATTTATATTCCAGGATGAATTTTTGCACCTATGATTTTACTATCAATACTCTCCTGCCAAATCCTTCAAGGACCCTTTCAGATTATCATTCAATGTTTTGGGAGTATCATCTACACAAATAATTATCAAGGTTAGCACCCCCGTTTTTTCATTTTTTTAATCTTGTCTTACATTACCTATAATCTACAATTCTTTGTCAATATCATCCTACATAGCCTTCTTAAATTCCATTTCTTGTTCACTCATTAGTAAAACTTTTAAATACTTTACAATTTCAAAAAATTGGTGCCAATCCCTAATAACCTTTGATCAATCCCTCGACCTTTGTTTCCTTCATTATCCTTCTAAACATTTCCAAGGATTTGTTTTTGTAATCCTACAAGTTCCTAGATTCCTTCTAATTTACCTTATCATTGTCAAGTCTTTCTATCATCCATCAATATTTGATCTATCAAGTCTTTTGTATAAGTAAACATGTTCTACTTGATAATCCTAGAATATTGATCACCATCAATAGGCATCCATAGTCTCTTATTTCACCATTGGACGTAGAAACATATCTGAACTATCTTTCTTCTAATTATCATAGACATCTAGATTCCTCCTAATATGTTTTGGTATCATTACCTCATCTCTGGCATTAATTATTATTTATTTATCAAATATTTCATAAAAATAATAATTTTGTCTCTGATCACCTTCAATCCATGATTGTCATCGATCCCTATCATTTCTAATCACTTTTAGCATTGTCAAATGTACATCAATTTGATTTTGGTCTAACAAGTAATATATAAGATGGATCTTCTGTAGATGACTATTCCATTTTGAATATCACCAACATATTTGATCTCCCTATCATCCAGTAGCCATTTGTGTGGGAAGATTTTGAGATTATCCATGAGCTCATCCTATGCGACATTACGTTCACAAAAAACGTTAAAGATATTGATGATCAGATATAAATCCCTCAAGAAGAGTGAAAAACTAATGAAGATTTATAGTATGACTAGTTCGAAGACTTTGAGCTTTTCAATGCCTTAACCCATGCCACTTATGAAGTTGAACGTGGTCTCATAATCCCTCTCAAGTTTTGAATGGTCATTGTTATTATTTTGCTTATCACTATAAAAAACTTGATTATATCAAACGAGTTGACACCCTTCAAGGGAGTCCCCTTGGATTCCTGGGATCAACATTTTTTGAGCAAGTCATTATCATATTTATATAACTTCTCTTTGTTTTGTTGTCTTTGCATATAGGCATTCTTACTTGGAGAAAGTAGGAGCCTCTTCTATTTTCCACATTCGATCATCTCAACATTCTAATTACCAGAACATGTATTAGTAAAACCTTCTTATTTAAATTTTTGTATTTTCTATATTTATAGCACCTAACAAAAAAGAACTTTAACAAAAATATTTTTTCTAGTACCGATGAATAATATTTCAAATTCTTAAGCATAAAATGTGTCACTTCCTTAATCTTATTCATCAAAACAAAAAATAAATCATCTTTATATTTTGGCATGGGTACTCCTTGGATAAATTCGATGTTAATTACTTACTATTTGTATTGTGGTACGTTATGCGGATACATCAATCTCGTAAGATGTAAATTTTCTTCTTTAACCCTTTGAAATTCTAAGTAGTGAGATATTTTGTTTTGTATGACTTACCTATTCATCACTTGAGTCTCGTCCACATCATGTGGTGAGTCATATTTCTTAGCATTATGATAGGTCTTAGGAGTTATATGACAAGTGGCAGATTCCGTCATAGAATATTTCATTGTCATATGTGTCAGTGGCATCATAGGAGTTACATTCCCTATTTGGGATTGTAACTCGTCTTTCCCTATTGAAGGGAATGATTGTCTAGGAATGGGAGTTGCGCAACACTCATATAAGAACCCTCCTCTTTTTGACATATGAGAATGAGTAGACTATTTTTTGTCTCACATATGATTTTCTATTGTTTCTCAATTCTTCTTAATTACTTGGAGCATCTCATCACCGCTAAAGTGTGGCCTCTTTGATGTGCATGGGTTCCAGATTGATCCTCATTGAACACTCTCATATCTTTGGTTATTAATTACTTTTGGTTCCGACTATTCTCATTAAACATGCACTCGGTATATTTGATTACTAATTACTTCTGGTTTCATTTCTTTTTCTTCTTGTGCAAGTTTTTGTTCATTTTATTATAATATTGCTAACTAGTATTAACAATTGTTATTTGGAGTTTGTGTGTTTTTTGGAGTTTGTGTGTTTTTTGGGATTTGTGCATGTGCAGGTTTAGGATTTTCACCAGCGGATTTAGATGGATGCAAACTTTTTTGGTGGGAAAGTTCCATTATAAAGGTTAGTTCCATTTTTAGTCCTATCAGTAATTTTTAATTAAAAGCAAATTTACAAAAAAAATTATGGTTTTTTGACATGTTAGGGCCTCCCTTCTTGCTTCATTTTCCCTCCTTCCCTACTACATTCTCGATTTTCTACTCATCTCAATGATCCCTACTCTTGGTGAGATCCCTCCTCAACTCAACTCGTCCAGCTGATCTTTGTGGTGAGCTAGTTCTCCATCGACTTTTTTGGTTTGCATTTAGTTTCTTTTTATTTTTCCATCGAGCTACTCTCTTGTATCGAGCTGATCTCGAGCTGCTTGTTTTACATTTTTTTGTTGTTTCATGCTTTTTTTGTTGTTCTATGCTAACAACTGATCAAATTTTGTTTACCCTTGTTTTTACATGGTCGAGCCATTTGTGTCGAGCCCCTTTTTGCATTCCTTTTGTTATCTATCTGTTTGACTGGTGCAACAAGTCATTCTTGGTCTTCTTACACAGCCAGGTTATATTCTTAGTGGGCGTGTTACCTAGGTCAGGTCTAGGTGTTGAGTTGCAATCAAATCTGGGGTCTGTTAGCTCTACAATGCTCCCTTTCGTTTACGCTTAAGACGTCTGGCTCACCGATCTCAAGTCGTTTCACCTCCCGTGCTCTTTTTCCTGCTCCGAGTCACCTTCATTCATCTCACCGATTGGTAGACCGATTGTCACCTATCTTTGACCTCCTCCTAAAATTTCTCCATCCTAATCTCATTCGAAGCACTTTTCAATTAATAAGAGTGGTTTTTTTAATAATAAGCATATTTTTAATTATATAAGGTGGTCAGTGGTGTTATATTTTATGTGTGCGTTACTTTTTCTAGTTAAGAAGGTGGTGTTTGATTTTATAAGGTAAGGCTTATATTGTGAGATCTTAGTTTACAAATTTAGGATCTAATTCCTTTTAAAAGTGGGTATAAGTAATTATTAGGTCTTATTATTATGTGTTAGGATCTAATAATCAAATTAAAAGTGGATTAATTTAATTAATGTTAATCAGGAGATTTATTAATTGATTAGGCATCTAATTTTATTAACAAGCTCTTGTTTTTAATTAGATTAGTAGAATTATTTATTATCTAATTAACATTTCTAATATCATTTTTAGTCCTTTTAATCTTTAAAAAAGTTAATTAAGAAAACTAAAAGTTTGATTTTAAGTGTTATTGGACGATTTTTTCTACTAATCTTGTGTTGAGTGTGTGGCATCATTTCCATCTATTTTTTTCCTTCTTGGATCCCTTGCTGCCCCCTGGAGGTCCTCTGAACTCATTTCAAGTTGATTTTTGCATTGTATTGCCCTTGATATTACTTACAGACCAGTGAGCGCATCTGTCAAAGTCTTCCAAAATGGGTGTTTCTGTTGTGACGTGAGGCGCTATTTCTCACACATGACTGTAATTTTTCACCTCTCTTATTTTTTTCTCATTTTGTGCTTTCTTACAGTGTCAAACTACTGCAATCAATGAAACTTGATTTTGGTCTCCACTCTTGCTCATTATTATGTTGATTACAAGGTGAGTGATCAAATACTTCTCGATGCACAGTATCATCTAATTATAATTAATGCACTAAACTAAAGTTACAAATTTAGGGGGTGTTAATTTTTTTATGGGTTTGTTGTGTTTATTTCTTTTTCCTTCTCTATTTTTTATTTCTCTCTTTGTTATGGATGCCTCTTTAGTACCTTTGTTGACACCATTTACTTTCTTCAAATGGAGATCTGAAATGGCTATAGTATTACGTAGTAAAAGGTTATTCCATGCCACCATGGGATTAGAGATAGAACCTGATGATGAGCACAAAAAATCTAAGTAGCTGAACCGATGTGACAAAGCATTAGGTTTTCTTTGTATGTTTGTTTCTCCTGACTTGTTCTTCCACATTGAGTCATCCAAAAGACATGATGGAGCTTGGAAAGTTCTTTACGAGATGTTTGGAAAACAAGATGACATGAGAGCGCATGAGTTGGAAAAGGAACTACAAAGATTAAATCCTAGTGACTGTAAAAACCAATAGGTCTTCCTGTCAAAAAAATTCCACACTAAATTTACCTTAAAGGAATGTAAACTAGAGAACAAATACTCTCAGTTGATCTTGTTTGTTCTTTCTAAGTTTAATTTTGAATACTCTGTCTTTGTTTCAAATTTCCATGAAATGAAATCCGCTTTGGAAATTACTTGGAAAATTCCCTTAGTTGATATTTTTTCATCTTAACTCATTTGACAACATGACAAAATAATTCAAATGGGGACTCTAAAATCAAAGTCACATGCCCTTGTGGAAAGTAAGGGTAAGAAAAAGAAAACTGAAAAGAATAAAGATAAAAGGACCAATCCCAAGCCAAGCCTAACATGAATGCTTCTACTTCTAAACCTAAGGTGGAGAAGGTAAATTGTAATTGTTCCTATTGTAAGAATTATAGCCATGAAGAGCATCAATGTATGAGAAAAAAAATCAATCACTTAAGTTATTTACTTGAGAAGAATAAAATAAGTGTTCCTGAGTCTACCAAACAGAATGCTCCCAAGGTGGAGTCGTCCAAAGAAAAGGAGTATAAATCTAAGAAGAAGAAAGGAAACACCCTTATAGCTAGAAAAAATCCTTCATCAACGTGGATTATCGATGATGGTGCCTCACACCACATGGCCTCTTTGGATGTTTATTTATTTAGACACCTAAAATATGCTTACACTTAGCATTTCCTCCAATTAAACCGATTAATCACACTTCATCAATTCCCCAGTATCCAATCCACTCTCAGATGCCCATTTACAACACCTTCTTGGTCGTATTCCTCCTATAATCAGCTTATTTGGCTAATATCTCTCTTATTAGCTTAACATTCCCCCTTTCGACCATTTAAAGTCTCTCTAGTTCTCTCTTAACAACTTCTGCAAGCCTCCTAGGCTATATATCAGTCACAAATGACTATCCATACCCCTCCCAACTTTCAATGAGTCTCTAATCACTTGTTAATTGATTTTAATTAGCCTAATCCTAGCTTAACTAAGCCTAAAACATGTTTATCCTAATATAATCTGAAAGTGATTTTTGAGCTTTAGTCCCACATGTACCCAAATTACAAACTCTTCCAAACCAAAAACTATAAATATAAGGCTAATCCTACCCATTCAAAACAACAACTTTACATAACACAAAACCAAAACAAGCCTAAGAAATTTTGGATCTCATTTTATTAGCTTTAAGCTAATTAGAAATTTGATCTAAAGATTTCCTTCCTCCATTGTTGAGCTAACACCTCCATTCTCATCCTTAAACCAATTTTTAAGTAATATGGAGAGAACCATTGACCTTGAAGCCATTAATGGTGAGACTCCATTCTTGAAAGTTTGAAAATCATAAACATCTAAATCACCCCTTTGATTACTAAAGTTGACCTTTTTAGGTTCAATTTCTTAATTAGTAATCTAAAGAGTAGGGAGTAGTATATATGCTAGGTTTTGATGCTTTTGTTAAAGTTATGATGCATGTATAAGATTAACTCTTGTTTAGCTCTTATCTCATGGTGCATGGTTCATTTAGTTAATATTTAAGGTTTTCTATCCTCATTTCCATAGCTTTTCAACTTATACATGTTCACAATTTCAACAACATCAAACCATGTGACATGTCCCAAATCACGTTGGGCGACCAAACTATAGTGTGGGTTTCTACTAGTGGATCGATAGAGATGGATGGTGGAACATTTAACCAAGTCTTGAGTGTTCCCAATGTATCTACCAATATCCTATCAGTTTACCAAATCAATCTTCTTGGTTTAGGAATGTGAGTGGAAATTCATCCTAACTCGGTGATCATTTGTGAGATTCACTCTTACTCCACAACAGCTAAGGGAAAGGTAGATCACAATTTACAGTTTTATAGCTTTTCCGACTTTACTTTTGATTCTCTGCTCTTTGAGGTTTTTCTAATCTTTGATTTGGATTATTATTCATTAGATGATGAGTTTGTTTATCATTTTCCTCCTCTTGATCTTCCTGATCCACTTAATTCTCCTTACAATAGTGATGATTAGGAGTTTTTCTCTTCTCACTTGAGTGAATAGTATTCTGACTCTGAGCCTGATCCTCTTGGTGTTAGCTGGGATAGGTGGAATTTGTAGAGTATTGGAGAGTGGATTGGAGATCCTTCGGATGAGAGACATACTTTCATGGATTTATTTAGACCCTTCTCCTTCTTTGCCTCCGCTTCAGACCCTTAGTCTTTTCGGGAAGTTTATGGGATTCTTGAGTGGGATTCTGTAATGGATGAGGAGTATTCCTCACTCATGAAGAAATAGACTTGGGATATCACCACTCTTCCAAAAGGAAGAAAAATAATTCAGTGTAATTCGATGTAGCGAACAAAGTATTGTGTAGATAGAGAAGTATAAAGTATGATTTTTATCCAAGGGTTTATCCTAGGTAGCTAGGGTTGATTACTCAGAAACCTTTGATCTAGTTGTAAATATGAATTCCATTTAACTAAACCTCTCCATCACTACGGACAAAAAATTAGATGTCTATAAGATGGAAGTTAAAATTTCCTTCCTTCATCGGGACCTAGAGAAAGATATCTACATGGAACAACCTCCAAGTTACATCAAAGATCCCTCACTTTTTTAAAAGTTAAATAAATATCTCTACGGAATTAAAGAATCCCCTAAGGATTTGTATACCAAGATGGACTCTTTTCTATTTGTATTAGGGTTTACTCAATGTCACTCCAACCAAAATGTTTACATTTTGCAGAAAGATGACTTTGTGCTCATCCTCGTTCTACATGATGATGACTTTTTGATCATAGGAATCTCTTCCTCTATCATTAATTTTGTGAAGAGTACCTTGTCCAATGAGTTCTCAATGTCTAACTTAGGATTACTTCATTAATTTTTTAGGATCGATATTTCACAATCTGACTCGAGAATTGTGATATCATAGCCTTAGTACTCCCTTGATTTATTTGATCGATTTAACATGTCTGATTGTAAGCCTTATGTTAGTCCTTTCCCTTCTAGGGTTATTTTAGCTTCTAATTTCTCTACCCCCTTGGTGGATGGTACCCTTTATCGACAGTGAGTTGGGATCTCGATTTATCTGACTCACACTTGGTTGGATCTATCATATGTTGTTGGGATCAAGTCAAGATTTATGGACAAGTTTCATGAATTAAATTGTAAATCAGCGAAGTAGATATTTCACTGTACTCATGGCACTCATACAAACAGTATTCACTATCTAGGAGGGGCATAGATATACTTGGTTTGATATATAGACTTTTATTGTGAAGGTGATCTATATAAGAGGAAATATACCTCAACCTATAATTTCTCCCTAAGTTCAAGTCCAGTTATTTAGTATAGAAATAAATAAAATTTGATTGCCATATCATCTATAGAGGCATGCTTTAGAGGATTAGTTAACACTTTCATAGAAGTTGTTTGGTTGTATGGTATCTTGTAAGATTTTGGTATCCACTTTTGGTGTCCTACCATTATCTAATGTGACAACATGAGAACCATATCGAATTACCAAAATGCATCTTAGCATCAACAAAATAATAAAACTGAGATGCACATGCACTTCAAATGGAAACTAATACATGAAGACATCATCAACTTGCAATATTGTTAGAAATATGATCAAGTTAAAAAAAAATCACCAAGCCCTTTACTAAGGTGAAGTTTCTTCACTTGTGGTCTCTTCTTGGGGTGAGGTATGATGTATCCTCCCACCTTATTAGGGATTTCTATTCATTCTTCTCCTCTTCTTCTTTCTAGAGAGATGATGTTTACACATGGTAACCTTATCAGGCCTTTAGTTGTTAGGCCCCATTGACACATATTTCTTACTTATTTAGGGGAGTTATCTTTCTACTATTCCTTTCCATGACCTCTACCTCTGCTTCAATGAAGTGGTTTTTTTTATGACTTGACTCACCGTCACTCAAGTCTAGTCCACATCACGTGGTGATTCATCTCACCTAGTGAGATCATAGGTATTAGCATCTATATGATAAGTGGAAGATTCAATCATAGAATTTGTCATTGTCATATGTGTTAGTGGCATCATAGGAGTTACATTCCCTAATTGTAATTACAACTCCTTTTTCCCTCTTCAAGGGAACGATTTTCCAAGAATGGGAGTTACACATCACTCCTATATGTAACCTCCTTTTTTTTATCTATGATAATGGGTATACTATTGTTTTTCTCACACATGATTTTCCATTGTTTCTTGATTCTTGTTGATTACTTGGAGCATCTCGTCATCGCTGAAGTGTAGCCTATTTGATGTGGATGGGATTTGAGATTGATCCTCATTAGACAATCTTGCAAGCTACATAATTTAATACATCATTTTTCATTCCTTTATAAAATTATTATTTATTTATGTCAGCTAACAATTTTTTTACCCTTGGATGACCTGAATAAGGTGCATCATGAAAATATTTAAGAACTTTAGTTTGTAATTCCTTTCCTAAAGTTGCGTATACTCTACTAACATAACGTAAAATTCCATTATGTTCAAATTTGTAACCATCATACCTCTTGTCATTAAGATTTTTTTCTAGTGTTGTTTTTACTTGTTTATAATAAGGATCTAATTGAAGTTGTTCTCTAACATCATTTTTGAACTGATTTCTTAAAGTAACTATAGCAACAATATGATTCCGGTGGAAAAAGGCATATGCTACATGATTTTATTTTACCTTTGTGTAATTTATATAAAATTCATATTGTGATAAAATTCAAACCATCTGCATTGTCTTACATTCAAATTGGGTTATGTAAAGATGTATTTCGGAACCAAAATTCAAGTGTTATGTTTTTAATTCAAATTATTTTCCTAAAAAACATTACCTTCAAACCTATATTACATGGATAGTAACAACAAGATTTAAATCATGGGGGCATAATTGTATTCATGTACTTTTAGTTTTTGACTTTAAAATGTTACTTCATGTTCATTTTGAAGGACTCCTCTCAATGCTTCTCTAAAAGCATCAGTTACTACTGTAAAATTCCCATTTGGATCTGAAACCTTTAAAATTGTAGCTTATGTTAACTTTTTATTTAATAAGTTGAATGTTTCTTCTTACTTATCATTCCAAACAAATACCTTGTTTTTCCTTAGTGAGGAAGTTATTGGACCTTCCATTCTAAAAAAGTCTTTAACAAACTTCCTATAATAACTTGTTAGTCCCATGAAGCTTCTAACTTCATGTACATCTGTATGAGTTGGCCATTCCATGATAGCCCTTATTGTATATGGATCAATCGGTATTACTTCTTTGTGGATTATGTGACCCAAATATTTCTCTTCATTATAATAAAACTTACATTTGGACTACTTCCCATGTAGTTTATGTTTCCTTAAAATTTGTAAAATTGTTCTTAAGTGATTTTAATGTTCCTCTATATCTTCTGAATATATGAGTATATCATTATGGAATACTATCAAAAACTGATCTAAGTATTCCAAAAACAATTTTTTCATTAAATTTATAAAGTTTGAAGGTGCATTAGTGAGTCTGAAGGGTAAAAGAGTGAACTCGTAATACCCGTAACGTATTCTAAACATTCTTTTATGGATATATTCATCCTTAATCCTCAAATGATGGTAGCCAAATGACATAATGATCTTTGAATAGACTTAAGAACCTCTCATTTGATTAAAAAGATAATAAATTCTAGGAAATGGATATCTCTTTTTTTATTGTTACCTTGTTTAACAATTGGTAATCACTAAACAACCTTAAAGAGCCATCCTTCTTCTTTACGAAGATTACGGGTGCTCCCTAAGGTGATACACTTGGGTGGATCAATCCTTTGGACAACAACTCATGAATTTGAGCTTTCAAATCTACTAACTTGGATGTAGTCATTATGTATGTTTCTTTGGATAGTGTCTTAGTTCCTTGTTTGATGTCTATGATGAATTCAAACTCTCGTCTTGGTGGTTAACCATGTACTTGTTCAGGGAAAACATCCTTGAATTCATTTAAAATTTGGAAATCCTCTATTTTTGGCTCATTTTCTTCACTAGAATATATTGTTTCTACTACATATAGTATGTAGCCATTATTCTTATCATTTTTCAACTCCATGACAAAGATTTCTCTTATTACAAAACCTTTGTTTACACCTTGTATTATTGTTGTTTTTGGTTGATAATCAAGGCATAATATTTGTTTTCATAGGAAATCTACGGATGTTTGGTGCTCAAATAGCCAATTCACGCCTATGATAACACCATAGGTCCCTAAATGAGGTACAAAAAGGTTTGTTTCTGTAATAAAATTAGGCAATTTTAAGGTTGCTTCAAATGAACATTATGTGACTCTATGGATAATTTTTTTTTCTGTATTTAATAGTCCATGAATTTTATATATATCCATCCTTTCTAGAAAATTTAGAATCTAACTTAGAAGAAAGGAAACATCCAATTTCTCCAGTATCAAATAAAATAGTAACAAGTAAGCCAAAAAAAATGACCTTTAACTTCAATGGGAGTGAAATGTTTCTCTGCCTCATAATTCACTACATCAACATGCATCCTCTGCTGAAATGTTTCTTTGTTCCCTTTTTTTCCATTGATGATTATTCCCTTGGTTATTCTAGGAAAATTTACTATTATAGTGGTCACCTCGGCATTTAAAATATCCCCCTACAAGTCCCTTCCTCTCAATTCATTTATGAGAACTACAAATTTTTTGTTTCTCCATTTTGTTATTCATATCATATTTTTCTACATTTTTTTTCTTTTCGGGTTTTCCCATTTTATCAAATCTCTTTCGCCATGTATTTTTGGAAAATGAGGGTGAGGAGTTATTATTTACTGTTTTACATTTTTCCTCTCTTACAGAAAATATCGCATGTATTTTTTGTTGATGACAAATCACAACACCCCTTAATGTCTGCAACGCAATGGGTTGAGATCACTAGTGTGATTGCATAACATGGAACATCTCTCAGAGTGTGGGACTTTGCAAATCGAGAGAGCTCTCCGGATTAAGGTCAGTTCCTATTCCTCTGTTCAAGTGCACACACTCAATTTTTAGAGGGTCTACTCTAATTTTCCAAGGAGATAGGGTTAAGAAGATACAAAAAAATAAACCTAACTGATAGAGGTGATGCACCAAAGGAATGTTGAACACCTACTTTTTAAATAAACACAACCCATAAAAATGCATACAACCACCTTACACATGTGACCAAGATTGTAATGATATATTAGAGAGGTCCAATGAACACAGAGAGGATTGGAAATCATCCACAGACATGCACTATTGCTCCAGAGTTGATATAGTACACTAAAATGGCCAAGAGGAAAGATTTGTATTACAATAGAAATGGGAGGATTGAAGCTCCACAAATTCACCTGCAGAAAATAGAAGAAGGGAGGATTCAAAAATAAAATGACCACACCTAGAAATTTTCCCCTCCTTACAATATATAGAAGAATGAGAGAAGGGGATGAGAGACAATTTGGATTCCTACCTCAACTACCCCAAAAGAGCATTAAATTCACTTGCAACCATTATGGGTTCCACTGCAAAACCCATGCCTCCATGTGTTGTTCCTTGTTGGGAAAGAAAAAAATCCCATACTTCATTATGGTGGTATGTGAGAAGCCTGAAAGCCTCAAAAATGGTAGAAACGCCACTAAAGGAAAAATGAAAAGATCAATGGTACTGAGTACCCACACGAAGATTTGCTTCCTAAATAAGAAGACTGAACGGGTCGTGAACATGATATTTGAGCTCGTTCCGCTTGTTTCTATTATGTTTTTCCTTTTCCACCTATTTAGGAGCAACTTGATAGACTCTGACTACATGGAGAGCTTGAGCTCGTTTGGGGATCTACGTTTTATGACCCCAATTGTTCCTACGCCGAAGAGACATGTGGAGGGTTTCCTTGGCCTTTTAGAGGCCTGGGAATGTGAAGTGCCGACACTTGGCACCATCTGTGAACATACTGCTTCATTCCTTTGGGTGAGTAAAGGTCCCCACTACATATAATGTCAAAACCCCTTTTTTGGGTGGGACCTTTGTAGTTAGCTCCACGTGGAAGCCCCATGCTTTCTTAAGATTTTACCCCTCCTTTCACTCTTGAAGTTGTGACGGTTGGACACTTGGAATCATCTGCGATCCCGCTCTTCTTTCTTTGGGTTTTGGCCAAGTCCCTTTTCTTTAAGGGCAATATTGTTGGACCCTAGACATGTGGAGGTCCGTCGCTTGTTTGGGGACCTCCCTTTGGATTTTAACTTTGAAGTTGTGCCGAAGAGATACATGGAGGCTTCAACTAGCTCTTCCCATGCTTAGACTTTTCAACGGCCGGTGTAAATTTCTCGCGACCTGACCTTATGGAGAGCCTGTGTTCATTTTAGGATCTACGTCTGATGACCCCAACTGTTCCTGTGCCAAAGGGAAACGTGGAGGCTTCTGCTATCCTTTTTATACTTAATCAATTATGGAAATTATCCATTATATGTGCTAAGATCCACATTGGGGTCAAGCACATCCCTAGGGTATCTACTTTTTTTGCACCCTTTAAAAGTGCGCTTAGCTGACATGAGGCACCTTCCGCAGATCTGTTGCTTTGTTTTGGGTCGACTTGCTCTGGGATTTGATCTTCTTCAACATTTCCATTGGCCACTCATTTTCCCACATTCCATTTCCATTACCGAGCATGCTTGTAACCTAATTTTTTTGGATTGAATGTAAGCTCACACGGTTGAACCAACGTGTCCATTTCTCCTGTGTAAGGTTTTGAGGAATGGTTACCGATAATGTATTAGTTTTCTAACATTCCCCGCCTTAATAAATTGTTTCTAATCATCATATTTCAAGATAGTCGACCCCCCTTATTCCAAAAATATTAAAAAAATTATTACACTCTCCATGTAGCCTGGTCACCTTTGAGGTGGCATGCCATCTTTCTGGCTTCTTGGTCTTGGTGACCCAATGGTTTTTCCCTGCAGGACTACAACAATCCTGGAAGTGACCCTAGCACATCCATCCTTGAGAACACCTCGGCGATATTTGATTTCCCTAGATTACCGGGAACCCATATGGTTTTTTGACTGCAGGTTTACCATGAACCTAGAGGTGACCTGATGTCTTAGTTGTACACTTTGTTGGTTTCTCATATTTTCACAAACCCTTTACATAAGATCCAAGCTTTACTCTAGTGCTTTTGCTCCTCACAATGTCCTTCATTCAAGAGCTACCAAGCTGGAAAATGCACTACATCTTTATTAAGAAAACACACACAAAAAAACACTAAGGTAAACAAAAACAAAAATGTCACTAAAGCCATGTTGTGACCCCATCGTAGGTGATAGATGAGAGGATGCAAATTTTCCTCTAACCTCTGTGTATCCTCCAACATCCAGTAGCATACTACTTTATTAGCAAATATGACTTTGAGGCTCTTTCGACAAGTAAATGTTCTAGATGCAACACTTTCACTTTATTAAGATCACGGGCGGCTAGTTTTCCGAAATGAAGATTCCAAACAACTAGATTTGAAAGAGTATCAACATCCTTTGCATCTTTGTTCAAAGCTTCTAGCAGCACAAATTCAGCTTCATCAAATTTTCCCATATGCATGCAGCAGGTAGCCGTTTAGAATAGTAGTTGGTTGATACTTGCCACAGAAGTCTTTGGAAATTAAATAAGCTTCTTCGACCTTTCCCAACTTCTGTTCGTGAAGATACTATACGTTCTTCCCTCCTAGAAATTTTCCTTTCATTGCTTGTTTTGTTCTTTGCACGCCGTGCTTGAAGTTGATTAGAAAGAGTCTTTTCTCACACGTTTTCTGCCTTAGACTTGTGAATACTCTCCATCAAGACTCGCTTGTTCCTGAAAACATTACGCTTGACTCTCGTGTACATATCATTGTACACATGCTTGTCAATTTTCTTGGATTCCCTGTATCGACGTGAAAATCGCATCCGCCTCATTGTTGGGATGCTCCAAACTGTCTGGTTGGTAGAAAGAAACAACGAAAACTCTTGCCACCCTAAGACTGTTGCACAAGACATTGGATGTGCAGGACTCTGAAGTTGGACGTTGGATACTAATGGAGAATACTGCAACAATCCATGCACGAATAGATTTCCATGCAGAGACAAACCAATGAAGACTGGTTGCGCCAATGCGTTACATGCACAGGACTGATTTCAAAGACAGCAAACATAAAAAATTCCTAAAACTGCCACGCCAAAGGTCTCAGAAAGCTCCACGCAAGAGCAAACTACAGGTTCTGCACTTCAGTTTTTCTGGCACGTCCATTAGGACGCTTCTTCTTCTAAATGGAAGCCCAACAAAATAGGTAACATGCCAAAAAATAGTTCTATACTCTTCCACGCTCCCACGCTATTGCTCTGATTAACCACTGAAAGCATTAACAGATGGAAAAATGAATTAATGCCTTGAATTAACAATAGAAAAAAAACGAATTTATATAGCCCACAGACGAGAAGAGGATGTGAAAAGACACGTGAAAACTGAAAGGTCTGTCCAGCGAAAGAGGAATGGTTACCGACAATGTATTAGATTTCTAACAGAATGACTAAAACCCTTATGATATAGCAAGATTAGTATTTCACATTATTTACATTCTTCTGATGATGTCCCTGCATCACACAATGTCATCATTACAATTGTAGGAGTGCCAATTGCACGTACTGAACTTTCTTAATCTTTCCTGACCCTTCTCCTACCTATGAGGAACTTGAAACCACTCCCGAGCTTGCTGCACATCTGAGGAAACTGAGAATTTTCCATCTTTCACTGACATCTCCAACCTTCTTTATAATGGTTATTCCTTTTTATCTTTACCTTACCGAAGTCTTCTTCGTCTTCGAGATATCCTAACTATGCACCATGTGTTATGACGATTTGTTTATGTTAAAAAATCCTTCTCCATGCTATCTATATCTATGATAAGCTATGTAATTCGCCATTCTCCCTCCAAACCTTAATTAGAACTCTTAAGCTCAACAAGGTCTATATACTACAAAACTCGGTCTTCAACTTGAATGTAAGAGGAACACCCTAGAATCATGTCACGGAATGGAATAAAAAAGGAACACTCTTCAAGAGTTCCATAACATCACCATCTACTTGGAGTTTTATAGGTCAGAACATTTCAAATTTTCTTCTAAACTAGGTGTGTAAAGTCATGGCATCTTCAAGAACACCGTCACAACATTGCTTGGCCAAAACCATTACACGATCTTTCAAAACTTTTTAAATCTTAGTGGACGTTGTATGTGACCTATTTATCACCTTAAAATACTTTAAGCTACCTTAGCATATTCTTTGTCTCCATGCAATCACTTATGAGGGTAAGCTCCTAATGGACTTGTATGCACAAAAAACATGTTTCCATTAAGTGTGAAAGTTCATTGACTTATCCACTTGTTCATGACTCTTATGGTACGTTTTTTGGAAGTTATGATTCTTTTGCAACTTATCATGTCAATATCTTACACCATTTCAAGCCATATAACTAAAATAAAATTGCTTTTCTGAGGCTCTTCACACTAGGTCTTAAGACACAAAAAACAAGTCTTGTCCTAGATGATTCGAACACAAATAATCACTTTCATGTCCAAGCAATGCCTTGAACACTTTACTAGAGACTTCTAATCCATCTTCAAGTACTTATTTACAAGGGTTATGTGGAGAAATCTAAATTTTCACTTCCATTCCTCAGACCTTCTTGACAAGCCTAAAGACACAATTTAGACCATTGGAACTTAGCAAGAAAAACACTACACCAAACCAAGTCATCGGGTCAAACATATCGTGTTAGACTTCTAGTAGCTATGCATACTAAATTTTTACTTGAAAAATAATATTTCACATCAACATCCTTCCAAATCAACATAAATGGCTTCTCGTTATATAGGCCTTAGGTAGTAGGTCCTATTGGGTGTCTTGTTCCACGAAAATTGTGCAAGTAACATCCCTGAAAATTCGCATGGACACTTGCGGCACCTCCCATGATTTCTCCCATAGTTGGGCTTTCACAATGAACCCTGTTATATATGAATGTACCATCAAATCTTTTTAAAACAATTTGTTATAAATTCTAGGGAATGACAGGGGGGGTGAATCAGTAGAAATTGAAAATTTGAGAGACAATTAAAATGCTTGACAAGGTTATCAAACAACAATGACACTATTTATGAGCAATCAACAATGTACACCATAAGGAAATAAGATTTAAGGTGGGAAACTGTTTGAAAGGGAGAAAAACCCAATGACCAAATGTACTATGCTAGACAATTTTTCCAATGAAGGATTAGAAAGGTCTCAAACTTGTTGAGCACCCACTCAATATGAAGTACCAACTTCAAGATATGATCAAGCACCTACTTAACTCCTTTACAAACTGCAACTTGTATGAAAGCAACTATAAAAATTTCAAATATTCTACTTATATTTGACAACAATTTTTGTCACTTACTTTGCATAGTTGCTTTGAGGGTAAATAGTGATCCAAAACTTCCTCATACATTCTCATACATCTTTTCCATACACCTTTCACTAGTTGCAAAAGCAAAAATGCATTCTCTGCTCTCTAATTTTTTCAACCACAATATTCAATGACAAAGATAAGTTTATATCCTCAAGAGAGGCACTTACAAAAGTATTTTGCACTGCCATAACAATGACTATTCACTTTCCCACACCTGACTCGTAGAAGGAGAAAATATGATATCACCTAAAACAGTCAATTGGAAATCTCTGAATTTTATCATAGGTTTATATTCATACTTTGTGAGTTCTTTCAAGATTCTCTAAAGTAAAATGATGATGAAAGGAGGCAGCTAAACTCCATGTTCTTCTGACTTCTCCTGTTAACATTCCTTTTTTGACCTCCGCCAGCTCATTGATTTCTACCATTTTTTCAGACCTCTGTGATGTTCTTAATACATATGATACTTGCCTTGTATAAAGATGAACTCAAGAACAATTTCAACTAACATGCAAGACATTACAAGAACCCGTAATATGCTTTACAACTTTTTTATAATCTTCACACCACACCACTTTTCTTTTAAAACTCATTTGAGAAATCATGTGACCTCTTGGTGCCAGTACAACAAAAAATAGTCTTGAACTTGATGAGTGACATGACTTGAGAAGCAAAATATTGTCATGAAGCAATGTAAATTTCCCATCAATTCAATTCATGCATGTGGTAATCGGCTAGGGTTTGTTTTTTTATATTAAGTTTTTCGTTCATGAGAAACGTAGATACCAAATTAACATGTATGAAATCTCCGATGGGATTTCTTTCCTTAAAATCTGATATTGTTAAAGTTTGTACATCTTAGGTTCAAACTCGTGACCAATGCAAGCGATATGGAAAAGAGGGTTTTTTTGTGGGATGAAACCTATAAGCATTCGAGCTTGAAAAAATGCAATAGGTTCAAACTTGTAACCCATGCAGGCCATAATTATGAATCACAATTTCAATGCGGAAATCCTTTGGTATGTGCATTCCTACCCTCTCTTGATATTGATGAATAATAATATATTGACAGACATGTATTTAAGATTTAGAACAACACTAGAAGCATGCAAGCTTGACAAAATTCCATGATTAAAATGTGGCCGCCTTGGATGCACATCAACTATTTGACAAAATGACATAATATAAATGCAGAAGAATTGGGTTAACGCCAAGAGTTTGACAAAATTCTTTAAGGTAGATTTTACACCCAGGACTTTTCTACAATTTCATACAGTTTGGCGCAATTTAAGAGGATACTTACAAATGTGAGGCTTGGATTTGTCTAGCTATCATAAATTTAGGCTATTCTATGAGTATTTTTTTAAGCGTGTAAAATATTAATGCATAAAATTTACTCCAATTTCAAATATTACATTGGAAGATAGGGGTATCCTGTACACAAGCTCACTTCCACTCTCATCTTGCATGTCTGTCAAATCTTCGCATTGTATCGAAGATTGATCCATTGTGCATGTAAAACCTACAGAGTCCTACCCACATTCAATCTGATCTTAATAACATCTATATACTTAGTAGCCACGAGTTCCCATATAATTTTGTTTCCTTGGATCGGTTAAAGAATTATCTCCTGTTTTGATTCTTCATGCCATATGTTTTTCCGTAAAATTCTTCACGTAGACAAGACTATTACTTGAATCCTGGTTGAAGCTTCTATATGAGGAGGTTCCTAGTGAGGGGGATTGGTGTAGAGCCTTAAAATTCCTTTTACAATTGAAAAGAAAATTTGAAACTCTTTTAACTAGTCTCAGATTTTCTCGTGAAAAAAATGGATGATATAAATCCAGATTAAGATTCAAAACTCTTTTACATGTTTAAGAGATTAGATGATAGAGCCTATAGGAAGATAAATATGTAAGGTACTCAATAAAAGCAACAAGGAATAAACGCATGCATGATCCTATAACGCTTTACATTCGAAAAGGTTACTTGTGAGGGGAAATAAAATATTTAAAAACTAACACCATAATGATAGATGATTTTGAATGTATAAATCAATAGGTTATCCAAGAGGGAAATAGAAGACTTATAACAATTTAAAACTAACCATATAATAAGAGGCTATTTTCAACACTATTTCAAATAATGAGTAATGTTTATTGATATATTTTTGAAGAAAAAAGGATTTTAAACGCAAAATAATAATAGTTTACACAAGTAATAGTGGAAATACCAAAAATCTTTTATTATTTCAAATGAATTCAAAGATCAAGCTTTGATTTCCTTATCCCTACCATACTTTTATTTTGATATGAAAATTTTAAATAACTCTAATTTTAGTTAAATTGTTTGCAAATTTTTACAGAATAATATTAATAATGTAAATACAACCTATTCCCATTAAGTCTTGGCATTATTTTATTAATTTTGAGAAACACAATAGCATGTAACGTGATCAAATTTGAATGATTAATACATATATGAAATTAAGTAGTATCAAATTTATAAGAGGGTCAATTCTTGATTCCATCATAAGTCAGGGATGATAAAAGGGGAAGAAAAAGGACTAGAAATGATTCATGACTTGCTAGAATAAATGATTACCTTCTACTTCTTTGGAGATCATTTGAGACCTAAAAATGTTCATGAGAATATTGATACTAGTCACGCCATTAAAATTTTGGGTTGAAATAATAGTTTGATCAAACCAAAAATAACTTGGGGGTTTGCGCATATGTCATGCATCTAGAATTGACGTATATTTCTATGAATCCAATAAATTTCTTTGACCCAAGATCATGTTGAATAGTTTCTCCCATCCTCTCTCAATATTGGAAGATAGGTTTTTTATTAATGATGTATTTTTTTATATAAGTCTTGTTTATTAGTCAATTACTTTATAGTTAATATTTTTTTCTTGGTATCATGTATTTAGTGTATTTGGGTGTACCTTCATCTCCTTCATTCTCTTCAATGAACACATTCTATGGAAATTCAAGATCATCCATAACATGATTGCCTCTTAGATTGTTTATTTCTACATCTGGAACTATTTTGGTTTTTGTGTTCCCAAGATATGAACACAATGGGCATGAAAAGTTGGTTGTTCCTCAGTAACATTGTAAAGTTTAATTTTTCCCTTAAAAACTAAACATGTTGGTAATAATTTCTCATAGGTGAGATAAATTTTATTGTAAAATAAAATCAATTCTCAATCATATAAAGCATACTCCAACATCGATGATAAATATTAAAATATCAGTTATATAAAGAGTATTCTAACATCCTGAAATTTTAAAAAAGGAAACACTATTTGATCTAAAACTTTAGCTGCCATCAAACATATTTTTAATGATCTAATTAGATCTTATAGCTAGTGTTCTATGAATGAGTAAAATTCAGTGAATAACTTGATCAGATGAGATGCAAATGTAGTTGAGAAAATTAAGGCCATGGAAAAATTGAATATTGTAACAATTTTCCATTCTTAATTAAATATTTTTTTATCACAGAAACCATTTTTTCATTCAATCATTAGTTATTTAGTCTATTGAGAACTATCTCAAGCATTTTCATCCAACCATCTAATAATTTATTATTGAGAATGACTAAACCATTCAAAAGCGCCGGACTCCATTAAAATTACAAGTTAGCGTATAATTTATTGGTTTTGAAGATGATGTATAAATACAATATATTTGATATACAATTGATACATTTTTTAGTCATGTTAACATTTGAAAGAGGGATATGTGCAATGTTAAAGTGACTTTAGAAAGTAACAATTTTAAGGGATATGTGCAATGTTGAACTGACTTTAGAAAGTAACATTTTTATTATTTCATGTCCCTTAACCTTTCATTCTCTAGACAAAGCTCGCTCAAGGAGACTATAAAGGAAAAAAATTATAATGCTACTTGAACGTGTCATTATTACAATAGAGTTCTCTCAAAGAGATGATATTTTTGATGTGGCTCGAAAATTCTTCCAATTCCAAGTAGCCTGAAATATTTAAATACTCCAACTTTGTCATCATTTGAAAGATGTCTAACTTGACGAATTTTTTATTCTCCTCATCGAATAGAAATAGGAACATCTCAATTTCATATACAAGTCAAATTGTATGAACACATAGATTGTGTAACATATCGGTCAGCCCCTTTCAATCCATGTCAAAATAAAGTTTTCTCTTATATTAGGATTTCGGTAGTTAAAGAGATCGACACATAAATAAGAATCACAATTTTTTTGGATCAAAAATTTCTCTCCCATACTAGATACCCTACAAATATGGAAGCATTGAAATTATAATATGCTTACATAATGTAGAAAATTTGCAGCCTTATATAGCAAAGAACATAAAAGAAATAAATTATAAAAGAAAATTGCATAAAAACAAATTATATACTTGAACCAACACTATTGTACGTAATCTCCATTATATCTTCATACTTAGAGCTTCGGCTAAATACATTCAATATGTGTGTGCAACACACTTTCTTACTTGCAAAAAAATAACAATTGATGTTGATTAAATAACCACCTACAACTCTAAAAACAAAGAATTCTAAATCTGGGTTGTGCTTTAAAACAATTGTATGTTGTGAATACAATAAAGCATATTTCTTTTATTTAAATCTATTCCTAAAAATAGGAAAAATATGGAAATAACTAAAGAAAACTAAATCTAAGTTTAATTTTGCTAAAAAGCTACAAGAGGAATTATCAATGCATGGCGCATGCATATTTACAACACTCCCCCTTAGTTTTGAACCTTTAGCTTTCACTATTCTGGAGTTTCATTTTCTTTCTCAGATCTTCCATGATCAAGATCACAAAATCTCAAACAATCTCTCAATTACACAAAAACTTCCTTTGCGAACGCCTTTGTAAAAATGTATAAAAAGTGATCTTCAGATCCATTAAAATTAATACAAATTTATTTATTGTTTACCATCTCCATGATGAAATGATACCTCATATCAATATGCTTTCTCCTCTTACAAAAAACATGATTTTTAGACAACATTATGGCTGAGTTCTTGTCACAAAAATATTCATAGGATCCTCTTGCTTCTGTTGTAAATCCGTCAACACTCTTCTCATCCAAACAACTTGACATGTTGCTCTTGTTACTACTACATACTTTGTTTTTGCTAAAGATAACATGACAATGGGCTTCTTATTTGATGCCCATGAAACCTCTCCTATGCCAAAGTGAAAAGTATAGCAAGATATGGTTTTCTGATCATCTATACTTCTAGCACTGTCACTATTTTTATACCCAATGAATTTTAACTCATCTAAACTTAAATAAAGAATTCTATTATTCCTTGTTCCACATACATACCTCAAAATTATTTTTCTAGCTTGCTAGTGTGAATATTTTGGAGATTCCATGAACCTTGACATGAGGATCACACCATACATAATATCAAGCCTTATGGCCATCAAATAGATAAGACTTATAACTAAATTTTTAAATAATGTTGAATCCACAAACAATCCTTCATTGCCTTTCCTCAACTTAGAACCTACTACATCTGGTGTGGGCACTCACTTAAAATTAAACATGTTAAACCTTTTCAAAACATCATATACATACTTTTCTTGTGAGATAAATAATTCACCTTCTGATTTTTTAAATTCAATGCCCAAAAATTAATGCATAATACCAAGATCTGTCATCTCAAACTCCTTCTTCATGTCTGATTTGAATGACTATGTAGATATATTTACATTAATGATCAAATCATCTACATATAAATAAATAATTAAAATATTACTTTTCTCATGTATCTTGGTGTATAAGGTAGGCTCACTGATTCTCTTACTAAAACTATTCTCAATCAAATAATAATATATTTTGTTGTACCAAGCTCTAGGTGCTTGTATGAGACCATAGAGTGCTTTCTTCAACCTGTATACCTTTCCTTCATGACCATCTATCTCATAACCTTCTAGTTGATTCACATAAACTTCCTCTTCAATAAATCCATTCAAGAATGTTGATTTTACATCCATATGATAAAGATGCAATTTGTTTTGAGTTGCAATTGCTAAAACCATTCTTATTGTGTCCAAATGTGCTACTAGTGCAAATGTTTCATTTTCGTCAACTCAATATTGATTCATAAAACCTCTTGCTACTAGCTTTACTTTGTGTTTCTGTACTTTTCCATCAGCATTGTATTTGATCTTGTAGACCCACTTCACTCCTATCATGTCCTTTTCTTTTGGAAGATCCACCAACTCCTATCACGTCCTTCTCTATAACATCAATCTCATCATCCATGGATTTTTACCAAAATTCATTATTTATAGCCTCTTCAAAATATATTAGATTTATAGCTTCAGAAAACAATGCAAAAACTGAAAAATGAATTCATTGTATCAACATTATAAATGTCACTTAGAATTCTTGTTTTCTGCTAAGTAGGACTATTCGATGTAGGACTACTTTGTTCTGATGGAGTAGCTTCTGGTGTTCTCTGTGGTGTCTCTTGCATGGTTTAAGATGGCTGAAATCTTAGACACATACTAAATGTAGATGGAGGTGTAGCTTGTTCTACGAATTGTGGTCCATGCTCAATATTTGTATATACAATACCTTCCTGCTCTAAAGTTTCATTTGTCATATCATCATGCATAATAACTACTGCTATACTCATTGTTTTGTCTATACTTCCATCCCATACTTTATTCTCAATAAAATGTACATCCTTACTAATAAAAACCTTTCCAATGGCCGAATTGTACAACTTTTATGCTTTTGTATTCTATGAATACCCAGCAAAATACACTTCTCTCCTTTCTTGTCTAACTTCTTCCTTAATTCATCAAGTACATGTGCATATTCAAAACAACCAAAAACTCTAAAATGTGAAACAACTTGTTTCTTGTTTGTCCATACTTGTTGAGGAACCATGTTCCTAACAAGTTTTGTTGGACACCTATTCAAAATATAAAAATAAGTTGTTATTGCTTCAGCCCAGTACTCATTTTGAAGGTTTTTTTCCTTCAACATGCTTCTTGTCATCTCCATAATGGTTCTATTCTTCCTCTCTACCACACCATTCTGTTGTGGTGTATACCTACTAGTAAATTTCTTGTTTATACAATGATACTTGTATTAATTCATAAAATCATTAGAAAATAGTCTCCTCCTCTTTCTGTTTTGAGATATTTGATGTAGTATCCCCTTTTCTTCTACACTAATTCCTTAAACTACTAAAATGTATGAAAGACATCTGATTTATTTCTCAAAAAATAAACCCATTTCGTCCTTGTGTAATCATCAATGAATGTCATAAAATAAGAACAACCTCTAATATAAGATGTCTGCATAGGTCCACATAAATCTGAGTGTACAATCTCAAGTGGTACACTAGCTCTTGTTATTTTTCCAACTGGGAAGGAATCTCTATGTTGCTTCCCCAAAATAAAACCTTCACATACCCTTTAAAGTTTCTGAATCGACGACAAACCTTTAACCATATTATTTCTATGAAGTAAATTCCAACCTCAAAAAATCAATTGTCCATACCTTAGATTCCAAAGCCATGATTCCTCCTTCATAACTGAATGAAAAGCTAATTGTGTTCCTTCAGCGCAGGACTCAACTGTATTTATGTAGGAACAAGCATAGGACTTGTTTGCTGCAATGCATACATGATTTGCATTGGCACAAGACTCTGTTACATTAGCAGAGGACTCTTTTACCTTAGCGCAAGACTCAATAAAAGGCTTTTTTACTTAGTGCAGGACTTGGTTACAAACTAAGCTACTATTTTTGCTGCAAACAGATCTGATTTCTTCTTTTTTCCTAGTTTTAAAATCAATTGAAACATCCTATTGCTTCTCATCTTCACTTTCGAAATAAACTGATTGCTAGGAGCTTTGTCCACAATCACACACTCATTGTCTTCCATATAGAAAGGAGTTGTATCCTTTGTGTACCAGTTTTCCAAGACTCATAGAGTTATGTTTCAAACCTATAACAAAATAAAAATATTGCATACTTTTTTTCTCCCCCTTTCTTGTTAGAATACTAACCATGCCTTTTCATTTTAGAGACACAATTTTGTTATTTCCAAGAGTTACATCACTCTTAACTGAATCATCTAAACTAGAAAACAAATCTATATTACTTGTCATGTGATTACTGTAACCGAAATCCAAATACAATACATCACATGGACTCTCTTTTCACAAATCATATTCAATAGGGTATAAACAAGGTATTGCTTCGGCAATCCTTGTGCATGCAATAAACATAGGTTTACAAATAGAACTTCCAACATGATTTTTATTTTACCTCTCTTGATTATATTTCTCTTTATTGCAATCATAAGCATAGTGCCAATACTTCTTGCAATAATGACACTAAACATGATACTTATCTTGTCTTTTACAATTACTCTTTTCTTGATTTTTTCCTCTTCCACCTGAGTTTGATGAACCATTGTCGTGTCCTCTAGATGGACTTCATCTTCTACATCTTGGAGTGAAACTACCTCTTCATTTTCCACGACTACCTGTTGTCCGAGATGTAAAAGATTGATCTACACTTGATGTGATCTATTCATTCTCTCTTCATGATTTGTTAGTGATGCATGTAACTCATTAATAAAAAAATTACTCAGATTCTTAATTTCTTTAATAACAACAACTAGAGGATCAAATTTAATATGCAAGCTTCTAAGCAATTTTTCAATAATTCTTCTATCTTTAAGAGTCTCACCATGTAATTTTATTTGATTGAGCAAGCCAACTACATAAGTAAAAAAATAATTCTATGGAATCTGAATATTTCATTGCTAAATTCTAAAAATCTCTATTAAATAACTGTAGCTTGGAAGGTTTTACTTTCTCCTTACCTTGATATGCAACTTGTAATGTGTCCCATGTAGACTATCCTTGACTGGTTGTTACCACTCTCTAAAGAATTCTTTCATGCATTTCTTGATGTATATAGAAAAGATATTTATCGTCCTTCTTTCGTAACTCCTTCAAAGTATCCTTCTATGGCTAAGAAAGTACATTATATGTTGTTGCATCTGCGATCTCTATGTACCCATCCTCAATGATCACCCACACATCTTGATATCTGAATAGCACCTTCATGGTCAATGACTCATATTCATAATTCTTTCCATTAAATTGTGTTATATGCATACCAGATGTCGAAGCAATTGCTTGCTACCAATTTAATAAGATTCTTGTAACGCCCATATTTTTCCCACTTAAATCCTCGACAAACCCGATAGCAAATAGGAAAAATTATGGAATAATTTCTTCTTTGAAAGATTACAAGGCCTTGACTAGGATTTTAATTAAGTTTTGATTATAAAATTTTAAACAATTATATGGTAGTCATGCCTAAAATAAAGACTAATATTTTTAACCAAATTTTCAAAAGATGTTACGATTTAATTCCTTCTCTTTTAGACTTAAATATTTTATTTAAATAATCCTCAATTATATTTTCATTATTTAAATTCTTTAATCCCTTTTAAATTTATTATTTAAAATCCCTTTTACAAATTTTAAATTTAATTAGACAAGGACAACAATCCTCTAGTGTTAATGGCATGCACATTTTTATAAAAACATTACCTTAAAAGGATCAAGGTGCACAACCAAGTCTGACCCCTTAGGCCCGCATTAACATTACATTCAAATATTTTTATTTATATCATTCACACCTAAATACCTCATCACTTAAGTGATGTACGGTTCATCCTACACCATTGGATCCAATATATCCTAACCCTTAGATCTAGGTTAGACTAAAGAAACCATAGATATCCTTATGGGTTCTCTTATATTCATTTTTTAAATCTAATCTTTCATTTCTCTTGTTTGGATTTGTAGGTTAAGAAGGAGGAGAAGAAGATGAATCCATGGAGGCCATTAGAGAGGATTGGAAGTTCTACTTTCACTAAAATTTGAATTTAAGACATTGATCTAGCAACCACCTTTGATGGTGTTGACATCTCCTCTATATTTCCATAATATTAACATATTATTTTTAGATTCAAAGTGAAAGCATTGTGAATATACCCATTTTTGTAAAAACTAGAACCCTTATGAAATTGTTTTGTTTAGAGAAGTACACACACACACACAAACAGAGGTAAATATATTTACCCATATATCTTCTTGTTTAATTATATATATAAATATATAAATATATAAATATAATAAAAATAAACAAGAAGATTTTTCACATTCAAAAACAACGAAAAACAACTGCCATAGATTCTACATAGTCAAAAATGAAGGTTGTAAGAAACAATAAAAAAAAGCACCACCCCATAAGACCGAAGGCCTCGACTCAATATCAACATGGGTTTTAAAGTATAAAGTTATAGGGGGAGGGGCGCCCACCCCACCCCCACCCCCACCCCATAAACATTATGGGTTGCAAGTGGGGCCGACATCCCTTCCACCAACCTTTTCCTTTAATTTAAAACTATAACCATAGTGGGGTGACAGGTCACTTGGCTGACCCACACAAAACCACTACATATATTTATTAAAATATATCCATTTTCTTTCTTTATTAAGTTTCTTTACGTAAAAACAAAAAAAAGGGAAGCATTGCAATAGAAATAGATAAATGTGATTGTGTGTATAGGTTTAAATATATGTGAAATTACAAAAATGAATATGTTTATAGTTGCACGAAAATGTGTTTCACGTTTTAACCCAACAAATTATCAACTCGAATTCATTTATATAACCTCTAAGAGTGTATAATTAGTTTTTATTTATTCATTTACGTAGGGCAATGTCTATTTCAGCAAGGGAGAATTATATTGCAAAAATTAATTTTAATCATTCCTTCTTGTACATCACTTGAATAGGAGGGTAATACACATACCTAAATGAAATTTATCTCATTCAAACATGATTTCCAACAATTCCAAAATGATCAACACTCCCTTTTCATTCAACTTGGATAACATTCATATTTAAATGATCTTTATTTGTATTTCAAAGTAGTTACAAGGTTCCCATTTTGATAAAATAATGCAAGCCATGATAAACCATCTACAAGAATCTAACCAATGGATAAAATTACATCCAATTTACTAGTTGAGGAGTATTAATACTAGTGTAAGATGCATCTTCACATGTCTTTCTCTAATAAGACAAATTCATCCAATGATTTCCACCATCTTCATGGAGTCATGAACACAAAAAAATGGCAGAGTAGGTAAAACTCTCCACCCAACAAAAATATGCAATGAGGGAGAGAAACCTTCTTTCTCATTGGCCCTTGAGCCCCAAAAAGGAAGCAATGAGGGTTATTTAGAAAACCATGGAAACTCAAAAATGGATTCGACGTACACATTCAATCAAGACAATCAATGAAATAACACAATACCAATTTTACAAAAAATCAATAAATTTCAAAACACAAAGGATTCATACTAAAGCGATGGAGGAAAAAGGATCATGGGGGTTCTTCTTATGGGTCATAAGGGCTTGGGTGTCCACCTATGAGACTCTAAAAACTCCAACCCAATACGCACAACACTCTTATGCCTCCCTCAAGAAATCAGTCCACTCTTATGCCTCCCTCACTCTTATGCCTACCTCATGAAAATAAAAAGATAAACACAAATGATATTTATATACAAGGTGGACATCCCCACCCAAATCCCTCCTAAATACCCAATAATATTTCTCTTATGTCTCCCTAAATTTTTACCCCCATATCCATTTCTCTCACAACTTAAGGGTCAAATATATTTCCCATAATAATAAGAAATATAAAAATCATAAAGTACACATAAGAGCACAACAAAATATCAAGGTAAAAATAAGGGTGAAGATCTACCTTACAAATGAAGAGTATCGACACACAACAAGCTCCAAGCTTTTCAAAGTCCTAAGAAAACACCATCAATTCCAAGCTCCATTCACCATCCTCAATCAAGCTCTCCAAATTTACAAACATTCCCCCCAAAAAAGAGCAAGTAACCCCAAACAATCAATTAAACAAGAATATATAGAAAAAGGGAAGAGGATGGTGAGGTGGCTCCATGTAGGATACCACATCACTCATCCTCAAATCCACCTCACAAGTCATACCTCAACCCCAATACACAATAAATTGGAGGTTGAGAGGAATGACAAACTACTTATATACACCACTCCAACCCACACCCCTTAAGGAAAAAAATTAAAACACATTTGATAAAGTGTAAATTAATATAACTTTTTTCCTTACAAACACGTAATGGGGTCTATTGTTTACCCCCCAACACATAGGTAGGGTTGGTATAAAATTAAGAGGTGTGGTAAAAGTTTAACTTGTCCCACAAGCCTCCAAAAGTGGCCCTTAAGCCCAAATCAGAGTTTCCCAAGTAGGGTGGAGTGTACAACACTCAAAATCATATACACTCAAATAATAAACACAAGAACCAAAGACCCAACCACTCGAATAAATGACTCATTTTTTTCACATCCATAATTGGCTTACTAACACGATTAATTTACTTAATTAAGACACATTAATTCATAATGATTAAAACACAATTACACCACAATTTAAATCACATTCTCCAAAATTAAATAAAAGAAAGAAAAATAACAACTCAAAAACTCTTGGTCACAATTGGAGGTCATCCCCCCATGGGGACCCCCTAACAACAAAATACAACACAACAACATTACAAAAGTTGCCATGGTGACTAGTTGCCAATACCCTACTTTCCTTTGTTCTTGGTATCATATCCCTCGCAATTTATTGTTGTGATATGGTTACCTACAAAATCACACAACAACTCTCTATCCTCATCACCATATTAATGATGTCAAACTAATAAAACACTTATATCTACATATCAATTTCAACATCCAATATCATAAATACTATTTCTAAGACCAAGTAATTCAACAATTACTATAATTTTTAATATTTTGATTCTACTAATACATTAGTTTACAATTAAGATCATAAACTGACTGAATCATCTAATTTAAGCAATACTTTGACTTGTTCACAATTTCACGAATTCTTCAATATCGAAGAAATCCCAAAATGACTTTTAACATCATAATAAAATCAATATGAAGAAAACTCGAAATATCAATATATATCCAAGATGACAACACATCATTGTCTTTTATATGAAATGTCTATCAAATGTTAATTAGTTCAGTTACATTAATGTATATCCTTCAATTTCCATATCCCAATGCATTAATGTTGTTCGTCTATTAATATTTGTACGTACAATGTGCAATAATGTCTATGTGTTTAATCACAGAGATAAATAAAATAGGGTAACAAAATATCAAAGAGTGATGACATCACAATTAATTTATAATGAGGAAACCATTCTAGATCATTATCATCTTCTTACATTCCCATTAATTCCACAATACAACCATACAGTCAAAATAGTAACCAAAACTAAATACTAATCATAATTTCCTGCACAACTTATTATCATGCTAACTATAGTACAACAACTAGTTTTACGATTATAATCAAATCAAAATTGATAACACCGTTCAATCGGTGTTGAAGAGGAGTGGGCATTACATCCCCCTCCCCTTAGATTTTAATTACTCCTGGAAGTCACATAAAAAGAGGTAGGGAAACAATTCATAAGAATATAAACCACATCCCCTGCGCGATTAATTTGTATGCACCAAGAGTGTGTCTAAAGAACCTAAGTTCGATCCAACTATATTTAATCAAGGATAAGGGATATTTTTAGGCATCAACCATCTAAAATTTATTCAAGTAAGGTTGCAAACATTTAATTCTATAGAGTAACTCAACATGATCAACCAAGCTACAACACATAACATCAAAACATGAAATTGTCAAAGGAGCCTCAAGAATAACCACCAAGTAAAAGAATAGCATGGAAAATTTCATGAACTCGATATGACCAAATAGTTTGCCATGGATACAACATACTATAATAAAAAAAGTTAGGGCTTCCACTACGGTTAAATTATGCTTTCAAAGTTAGGTATTTAGGCAAGGCTAGAAAATATCAACCACGACCTTCAATTTATACGAGAAAACATATCTACTCTAAGGTCTCACAATTTTGAGATCACCCAAGATGAGGTTTAATCAACAAGAAAGGACTCCTAAATTAGCCAAAACATTTAAAATCAAGTAAACTATTCATGGGAAGCACTTCTATAACCCAAAAGTATACCATTAAATTTTCATGGTAATAATAAGAAAAATCATGACCACAAGGTTTTCTATATCCTAATTTTACACTTAAGATCGAACACACAACACTAACCTAATTTAGAAACGTCAAACATTTAGAAAATATTTCCACTAGAAACTAACATATCAGTAAAAGAAGCAAAACTGACTATAACACAATCGGATTTATTTATCGTAAATCCTTCTCAAGCTTGAAATAACCATAAAGAGATCACATGCATAAATCATAACACAAAATAGCAATGAAGGGAGCTAGAGAGAAGAACAAGTAACAAGAGGGGTTCAACAACAATCTAGAAGTGCATCGCACCAAAAGCAAGTAAAATATAATGGAAATTACTTGCACTTTCCTTCCCAATGGAAAAAGGGGGAAACAACAACAAGGTGTCTCAAGAAATAAATAAATAAAGAGTACTTCCGAAAGTTATTTCATATCCTTAACATATGTTGCCTTAAAATTTCAAATAACCTAGGTCCCCAAGGACTAAATAAACACACAAGGAGGTTTCTTCTCTTAAAAACATGAGATAATACCCGCTGGTAAAACGCCACAACTCACACTCATCAAGTTATGAGGAAACAGGGGTATGACGAAGTAGAATTTCTAATTTAGAGTTAAATGTATATTCTTTTATAAACATGGGGGTACTACTACAACTAGAAGAGAGCACTATCATTAAGCTCTTGGACAAGATCCTGGTGTAGACGCATAAGATATGAAGACACTTAGCATTTCATACAATTTAACGATAAATTAACGAAAACAATTTGTTACATTAGCTGTGGCAGTTCTGGTCTCTAAACGTTCTCTTTAAATATTAATTAACGACACCTTGCGGCTTCTTCGCACAGCCAACAATCAGCTGGAAGGGAGAGCGTTAACCAGCATGCGCAAATTAACTACAAGATTCCTCCTTTCGATCATTCAGTACCTCCCTAGTTCTCTCTAAAAACATGCAAGTTTTGTTGTGCTACGTAGGCTATCTATCAATCATGACATTGAGGTAAGTCAGACTGCCCAAATTTCAATGCAGTCTCCCGCTAATGGCTGATGCAAATCATCTGTTGGACACTGACCTAAACTGTGATCTGTGTAACTTGGTTGGAATCAAAATGGGCTCGTGACTTAAACTTGAATGGCATGTTGATCCTGATCGGATACTAGCGAGCTGCTGCTGCTGAGATCTTAGTAAATCCAGAATAGCGCTGTGTCGCGTCATAAGGTAAAAAATTATTCCAAACTGGTCGAAACTATCAATTCTTTGATTAAGAACTTGGAGGATTGAGAAAAACATAACTGGTACGAAATAACCGCGTTGAGATAAGTCAGAAAAAGCGGTGCCCTTTGAAGTTTCAACACGGCACTGCAAAGGTTCAGATGTTCGGCGCGTTGTTGTGGATGAGGAATCTTTTATTTCTGATATTGCGGCAAAATTGGCGCAACAGCTAGTAATGCTGACATTTTTGTCAATCACGTCTCGGCCGACATTGCTATTATAGTTATTATTATGGTGGGTGAGGAACGCTCTTTCTGGAAAGTTCAGTTTGGCTCTTGATGCTTTGAACTTTATAGCAGCGTCGTCGTAAGTCTTGGCTGCATCTTCAGCTGTGTGGAATGTTCCGAGCCATATTCGAGCTCGTTTCTTCGGGTTACGAATCTCCGCGGCCCATTTACCCCATGGTCTTTGTCTTACTCCTCTGTAATGCTTCTTTCTCTGCTGCTGCTTCTGGGAATTGGAGCATGCTGGTCGAAAAATGCAGGGATCTCAACATCATTTATCTTGAATGTCTCGTGCAGTGAATCGCTTCTATTCTCCCGTTGCTTTCTCGCGTGTCCTGGTAAGTGCCACGAAACAACAACAATATGAGCAAATTATATTCATTTACATGTATTTTGTGGGTTTGATATAGAATTAGGACACTTTGAATAACAACTAACCTATTTTCTTTTGAAAATTTGAAAATCTGCGAGTTTTGCTAGTTTTTCATAAGGTATGCATAGGTGTTAAGAAAGGGTGCTTACACATTGAAACCCCAGCATCCCCATCAGAACAAGAGTGTACCTATCTAACTATCCTTATCATTGGAAAAACATTTCTCTGCAGGGATGCATACGTTTCGATGTTGGCTGGTCCACGTCTCCGCCTCTCTGGCCGCATCTATGTAAATAGCTTGAGTGTGTCTAAATTTTAAACTACCTATTTTTTGCTTGGGCACATCTCCGTTGAAACTTAATCGTTCATGTCTGGCTGGATGCGTTCGTGTTTTTAGTATATTGGATTTCACTAATGTTTGTCTGCAGGCGTATTTGTTTAGTTAGGCACGTACCCATCGATTCGGGAGTGCTGGTGCTAGTTTGAGAGCGTAGGTGTTTGTGTAAAGTTTGAATATTTTTCTATAATCTGCCAAATCTTTCTTTCTAATCTTTTATGAAGATTGCTCAGACTAACAAGTTAAAAATAGATTTTTTTCTGTTGTATTTCATTTGGAAATAGTTAAGTGTTTTCGGTTGTTAGCTTAAAATTAGGTTTGTAAAAGTGCGTATGCTCTCTCCTCATGCCTTCAAAAGTGATCTTGGAGATTAGAAACACTTATACAAAAACTTATATTGAATGTTCCAAACATTTATTTTATAAAGGATAAAGTAAATTTTCATGTGATTTAGTAGGATTTTTCACATTGCGTATGCTCTTCCTTCGAGCCTATTGGTGATCTTAGGAATCAAAAGAAAGGTGTAATATTTCTCTTTATTGACTTCAATCTGTCAAACTGGCAAATTACTAAAACTTGTTTTCTACATGACCCAACACTTTTAGAAGAAAGACGTCCAAAAATACAAAACTTCTAATATACATGTTCTTATAAGTTGCCAAATGGTGTGCCAGTTAAAACCACATTAAGTTAAGCAAGATAAAAACATGCCATATTCAAAACATTGTATTACAGGTTTCAGAAAAGGGCGTAACATAACCCATTTGGCATGATGCCTTAAGCTATAAAAAAGGAGGTGGTTCCTGGAACCCTGAATTAATCCACCGCTGAGTAACCTCGTGAATGAAATAGAAAGAACTCTACTTACCCACTTGACTAGTATGCCTTGTGAGATAGAGTTACTGATTGTCTTTATGGAGACCCTAGGGAGAGCACATGTGGATGCACTAGTTTCCCTTTGTGCTTGAAGGGGGTAAAGTAAAGCCGAGATACTCCCAAGATAGGAAAGGGACTATTTGGGTAAATCGCGCTCACTTAAGACAAATTTGTAATGCCTAGTTGAGATAACTTATTAAGGAGGCCAATCTATCTTGGAGCCCACTTTACTAGTCCATTATTGCATCTTGGCCATCACAAAGTGATAACTTGTTTGGATTTAGAACCTTGTGTTTTGAAAACGTTAATGAATCCACTTAAGTTAGATCTAAGTGTATCTCATTATAGAATAAAACAATGTATCACTTAGCTTGGTTTATTTCTCACCTTTGGAAGAGGAAAAACTCTTCCCAAGTGGTGTTTATTTTATTTTCATCTTTTGATCTATACCTTTGCATTCTTATTTCCCATTTGGGACAAGAGGAGGAATCTTTCGGGAGTGTTGTCATAGATAGTGTTCACCACTTTTTTGTCCGTTTATGCTCATCCATGTTTTTGGCTGAGTTGCTAAACATGTAAAGTGTGTGGATGCGTACTCATATCTTTGATGACCACTTGATCTTGATTTCAAGATCATCATCGTAGTTGTGATTGATTCATCATTCATCTCACTTTGACGTGTTACCTTTTTTCGAATTGTCTCAACACAATTAAGATACTTATGTCGCATTTCTTGTAAACATGATCTAAGTGTCTACATTGTGGCATTAAAATGCCCACATTTAAGCACATCCTTAGTATACATTGACTTCAAACATTGTCCAAAATATTGAAGAGTACCGCTTACATTATTTCCACTTTGACACTAATATCTCGAGCTTCTTCGTGAAGCTTGATTAACATGTCGAATTGGTGTGGTTACATAGATTACATGTGTAAACCTCACCCTTTAACATTTAGGCCTTGTTGGTTGTTTAACTTATCATGTTATCCTTTGATTGGGAGTCATACTTACGCTTTGTTAATACTTATGCCTTGTTCATTTTGAATTTGACTTAAGCATTAACATTTTTTTTATCATCTTTGCATCAAAATTTCGTTAACACACGCATTTGCATAGGGAGTATTTCATTATTTATTGGATTGGTGTTTTTCACTTGCATGATTGTTCCTTATGATTATTCATTTAGAAAACTTGTTTTCTAGGATAATCCATTTTAATCTCATCAATATTACATCATCACACTGTCTATTTTCCTTAGACCTTCTTCAGAAAATTATGCACGCATATCCATACTTGGATGTCATTATGCTTCCCTGAATTGACATGTCACTTCCTTTCCTTTGAAGGAGTTCCATCACACTATCTAGATCTAGACATTTTTAATTAAAAAAATGCCAACAATGACTGATTATCACGTAGTTTCTAAATGCTTACGATAATAAAAAACCTAGGTTTAGGCATTCACATCAAAAGATACCCATTACGACTAAGCCTCGTTTGGTTCTTAATGCTAGAGGGCCCATACGGGTACCCTTTTCCCCACCTTCAGCTCATAGTTGGTGGTATGGTTTGGATGCTTCTGATCCAAATTATTATTCAAGTTCCTCCCACTCCTCTTCTTCTGATTCATATCCAAACTACCATTCGAACTCCCACTCTTCTTCTGAAAACTCAGATCCCAAATATTGTTCGGATACCCCTAGGTCAAATCTTGAATCATAGTCCTACCTTCCTTCATAGGACGTTTATTCCAAATCACCTCAACAACATATTCCTCCATTGAATACTCATGTGACTCCAAGTTCTAGCGATCTAAGATCTAATTCGGTTCTTGAGTCACAGTCCTCCCTTTCTTTGCAATACCTCCTTCATTAGTCGTCTCAATGACCTCTTCCTTTTTTGAAGAGTTCCACGACTTGGGTTACCTCTAGTCAATCATCTAATTCAACTCCTACATTGCAACTCAACGGATGGCTATATGATGCTACTTTCCAACCTACATTACATTGTCTTCTAGATAAACGAAATAGGTCCAGATCAAAATCGTCCATTCATGAGATGCCTACCACTAATCCTACTTCCTCTCTTGATTCATCTTCTTCTCTCAATCAATCTTCCCCGCTTATCAATCATGTTTCTTCTATTTAACTTGCTATGTCCAAAGAAAAACAACCTATTCTAATTGATTTCTCTCATAATGAAGAAACAATCAGAGTACATGATGATATCCCTTTAGAGGATTGCAAACAAGGATTCTTTCTAGATCTTGATATGCTCGCGTATTGTGGAAAAGAAATTGATTCCTTTTATCAAAACTTAAAGGAAGAGCCTAAGGTCATGGAACTTGATTCTTCTTCTATTCCATCTACACATTCTTCTGAGCATGATGAGATGTTAGGGTCTAACATTGATCCTTGGCCTATCTTCTCATTACCAAATCATTCATTATCTATCAAAATTTCTCAATCAAAATATCACCTTGGGTCACCACTGAGTAGCCCATCGTATTTTTCTATCCTAGAGCCACCCCCGGGTAGCCCTTCTTTCTCTACTTATGGGTCACCTCCTAGCAGCCCATTACATTCTATTCTTAAGCCACATCCTAGTAGCCCTCCATCCCCTTTTATCTATGGGACATCTCCTGGTAGTCCCTCCTCATATATACTTTGGCCATGCCATACCAACCCTTCGCCATCATCTTCTATTTTTTCTCCATGTCCTTGTAGCCCAATTTCCTCCATATTAGGGTCATATTCTAGTAGCCCTTCATCATATTTTATCAGTGTCTCACCTCATGGTAGCCCATCCTCTTTAATTCTTGGACCGTATCCTTTTCATCCATCACATATTTCTTCTATCAATGGTTGTGGCAAGCCCGCAGTCATTTCTCACATCAGGTCTAAACATCCACATTCACTTTCTTCTCCTTCTTGAGATCAAAAAAGTCACACATCATCTTATAAGAAACCCAAATAGTTTCTTAACAAAGCTTAGGATTAAGAATGTGACGTTTCTTAATGCTAAGAGCTCCAAAGCTCCTACCAAATCAAAAGATCTTAAGGTTAAAAATCTAGTGCGATTAAATAATGCACATCAATGTAACCATCAAGTATGACACAAAGTGCATAAACCTATGGATAGCGAACTCAAGATCCCACATACAAAATCCATGTTTCAGGATAAATTTCAGTCATTTTTTGAGTATGATCTCTCCACGATTATCAAGATCGAAGAAAATATTATGCTTGATAAGAAAACACGCCTAGTCTCCCTTACCAAGGAAGTCACAAACATCATTGTTGTATCTTACCACACAGAGTGAATTTTTTTGTCCCACCTTTCTAAAAACTTTCAAAATCAATCAAAATATTCAAATATGTTAGAAAAAACAAAAACATTCAAATATGTTTACGAAAACTAAAAGAAAATATAAATCATCCTATAAAAATGTTGCTCTTTGGTTATTACCTATTTATGTGCATGACTCACGGATCATCTTGATCTATCTCCATCAACAAAAGATAGGTTTCTTGCTATGTCTGTTCTTCCTAGCCAATCATGTGCCTGACACAAGTTTGTAGTGCAAATATATTTTTCATTGGACTCAAGCGTCCTTGATTATTCTTGTTGCATGTATCCTTTCTTGGGGCACCTTCATTAACCCTTGTTGTTAATTCGAATAGGTTCGAACTGAAGCTTGATAACAAAAAAATGGTACTTGTTTCTCTGTTAGTTTATCTTGTTTACTTTCTCGTATTGCATTACATTTTGTATGTTGCATGGAGTTAGGAATATTTTACTTTCTCACATTGCATTACATTTTGTATGTTGCATGGACTTGGTGTTTTTAGCAATGGACATTTGTTCGGATATGGATTTTCATGTGATACTACACTTTTGTTCATTATTTTTAATAAGGACCAATGATGAAGATCATTAGCAATATGATGAAAAATAAATTTGTTTAAAAGGCATTGGATGGATGTTAGCTCATTCCCCCTTCCTCATCCTCTTTTTCTTCTTCTTCACACTATTCTTTATTCTATTCTCTTTCTGTCATTTTTCAATCTTCAATCAAGTTCTTCTATCACTACATTGAAAATCAAGGGGGCATCCTCCATTCTGCTCATTTTTATTCTATTCTTTTAAATATTTTCTACTTTCTTTGAAGTGACGTCGCTTATGTCACCCCAAAGAGGGGAAAATGTAGACACTTAAAATATGCTTACACTTAACATTTCATCCAATGTAACCAATTGACGAAACTTCGTTAATTAACTATTCTTCACTCCATTCTCAGATGCCCATTCTTGACACCTTCTTAGTCGTATTCTTCCTATAATAATATTATTTGGCTAATATCTCTCTTATTAGCTAAACATTCCTCCTTTCGACCATTCAGAACCTCCCTAGTTCTCTCTAGACCACTTCTATTTGTTTTTTAGGCTATCTATCAATCATAATTGATTAATCAGACTCCTCCCAACTCTCAATGAGTCTCTAATCACTTGCAAATCAAGTTTAACTAGCCTAAACCCTAGTTAACTTTCCTAAACCAAGCTTAACTAAGCCTAAAGAATGTTTATCCTAATCTAATCTAAAAGTGCTTTTTATGCTTTAGTCCCACATACACCCAAATTTCAAATTCTTCCAAACAAAAACTATAAATACAAGGTTAAGCTTACCCATTCAAAACACACAATTTTACATAACACAAAACCAAAACAAGCCTAAAGAAAGCTTTGAGATCTAGTTTGTGTTAGCTTTAAGCTAATTAGACATTTTATCATAAGCTTACCTCCTCCATTAGCCTTGAGCTAACACCTCCATTTGAATCCATAATCCAAGTTTTAAGTATATGGAGAGAACCATTGGCCTTGAATCCTTTAATGGTGTGATTCGATTCTTGAAAGCTTGAAAACCATAAACAAATAATCACCCCTTTAATTGCTAAGTTGATCCTTTTAGGTTCAATTTCTTAATCAAGTAATCTAAAGAGTAGAGAGGACTATATATGCTAGGTTTTGATGTTTTTGTCAAAGTTATGATGCATGTATAGGACTAACTCTTGTTTAGATCTTATCTCGTGATGCATGGATGAGTTAGCAAAACTTTGAGGTTCTTTAGCCTCATTCCATAGCTTTTACAACTTTCCATTGCATACACCTGGGTAGGCAGAAAAGCTAAGCTTTCAATTATACATTGCACTTAATATGCATAAATCTGACTCATTTTATAAACTAACTATTGAGTCAAAAGTTATAGTTTTTCTTGATAAGCACTCTTCTTACAAGTTTTCCTAATTAAAGTCTTCCTTTTATTATGGCATCACATATTTGCATCACTAAGGAGCACCACTAACGTTACAACGATATCTCACCATTCTGAATACATGGAAAATTATGTATTTTACATCTAGAGAAGGTAAATGGACAAAGTCTTCTTTATCTTTTTACATAGTTTTATTCCTTCTATTAATCTACCAAGATTATATGAAGGAACAATTTTCCTCTTTCTAATGTTCTAGTTTACTTTTTAAGTTTCAAGTGCAAGCCTCTCAATTAGGGTTTTATTAGGATCAATTATTCATTTTACCAAATAGATTTTAATTGGAAGGAGGATTTAAACCTATCACATTATTACCTTTATAGGAATAAGAGATAAATTAACATAAAAAACACATCATTAATTTTGTAAGAACTAGGAATCAATCAACCAACACGTACCACACAAAGATTCTAAGGGTTTATCTAATAATTACAAGAATCACTAAACACTCCAAGTGGGTCTCCACAAGTCTCAAAAGGAGTTATGAAGAAAATATCCATTAAAGAGGCATATTTACTTTTACGAATTTAAGAGGTTTAGTTTGGTTTTGGAAGGAAAACCGTGTGTTTTTTTATTTAGTCTCAAGTTTTGTTCACACAAGAAGACAAGGAAATCTCTTTCCAATCAACCCTCATATTTCCACAAGATACCCATAACCAAGCAACAAGATGACAAGGAACATTTTACTCAAAAAGCACCACATTTCCCATTAGAAGACATCAAATTTAAGAGGAAAATTAACTAATCTACTCAAACATGGACTTTACGACCAAGAGTTATAGTTTTGGGGTATTCCCTAAGCACAATTGAGATTACAATTTTAAGATCGATATAACTAAAATCTCTAAAACAAGGTCCAAAGGACCCAAAGACATCCATACAAGTCTCCACATAACCCAAAGATTAATATGTCCTAAAGTGTTATTCATAACAATTTAAAACATTAATACAAGGGTGGAATTATTTATTGGTCAACGAGAGAAAACCAAGAACACTTAATCAAACACATTTCCTGAATTGGCTTAAATCTAACCATAATTACCAAGATACATGCAGTCCATAATTCTATACCTTTTATATGGAAACAAGGTAAACATTGTAAAACTTGTCATGCCATCATGGAATATCACTACAAAACCAACACTTATCCACTAAAATATAAATTCAACCAAGAGTCAATCTGATCTTAACACAATCCATAAGCCCATAATAAAACACATCTACTCTGAGGAGGATCAAAGCTCTTACCAGATTATAAGAGAGTCACCACTACTGATATCAACTATCAACAAGACCGCATGACACAAAAAACTCTATTTCTAGTAATGTTGAGCAACAAAATTGTCACTCTAAGATCCTAGACACATTCAAGGTTCTATCATCCCAAAACAAAGGCATAACTTAAAGCACCTAAAAATACATTCAAGGCACCTAGGGTGTACCCCCATATGATGAAAGGATACAATACAAATAACATAGAACCAACCCAACAACATGTAAGAAAGAATCACTTAACATTTAGCTAAGTAGCCAGCAAGGTAAATGAGCTCTGAGTCACCAATAAAAATAAGATCCAATAATATTAAAAATCAAGGGAAATGGCTAAGTAGCCACATTGAAATATTTGAAAATATCGCACAAATATAATTAGCTAAAAAACCCTCATAGATTCTCAATCAAATCCTAAAATAAGATGTTTGTCCTAGATAAAATAACACAAGCTCGCAAATGTAAACTACAGAAATTAAACATCACATTCACTTTACAACCCTTCATGGATGAAAAAATGGGTACTATACCTCGAGCTCAGTTCTATTAACGCATACGCAATATTGCATCAAAAGCGACACCAAGACCTAGTATAGACTCACTCATATGTGGATTAAGTCACCAAGGCGGTGACCAAAAATTACTTGTCTAACCACTGAATGAAAAATGGGAGCTTTAGGTGACTAAACAACTACTAATTTACTCTTTTTGACCCCTAAACCACAACCATGAATGCTAATCGGCAAGAATCACATGATACAATTTATCACTCTAACAAGTCCAACAAGGAAGAGTCTCGAAGGGTTAATCGCATCATAAAACTAAAACAAGAGTTAGGATTCATCAAACAAAATCCTTTCAAATGAGAATCAAGTTCTTACTACACCAGAAGTTTGCAAGAATATCAATTTAATTTAACATTTTCAGTTACCGGGTTTGACAAAACACCACTAGGCGAGTACAACAATTCAAACAACTTTATTACTTTATTATTATTTTAATCATGGAGGTTCAAATTTTGCTAACTTTTTTTTGGGTTTTAATGTCAGCCCAGGGTCCAGCCATTGAACACAGGGCTCTGATTGCAAGTGTAACACCCACATTTTTTCCACTTAAATCCTCAACAAACCCAATAGCAAAAAGGGGAAATTGTGCAAATATTTTGTTTTGAAAGGTTATAAGGCCTTAGCTAGGATTTTAATTAAGTTTTGATTATTAAATTTTAAACAATTATATGACAGTCGAGCCTAAAATAAAGACTAATTTTTTTAACCTAATTTTCAAAAGATGTTACTATTTAATTCCTTCTCTTCTAGACTTAAATATTCTATTTAAATAATCCTCATTTAGATTTTCTCTATTTAACTCCATTAATCCCTTTTAACTTTATTATGTAAAAGCTCTTTTACAAAGTTTAAATTTAATTAGATAAGGACAATAATCCTCTAGTGTTAATGACAAGCACATTATTATAAAAACATTACCTCAAAAGGGGCAAGGTACACAACCAAGTCTAACACCTTAGGCCCCCATTAACATTACACTCACATCTTTTTATTTATATCATTCCCACCTAAATACCCCATAACTTATGTGATATAGGGTTCATCCTAAACCATTGGATCTAATCTTTTCTAACCCTTAGATCTAGGTTATACTAAGGAAACTTTAGATATCTTTATGGGTCATCTTATATTCATTCTCTTAATCTAATCTCTCATTTTTTCTTATTTGGATTTGCATGTTATCAAGGAGGAGAATAATATGAAGTCATGGAGGGTATTAGAGAGGATTGGAAGCTCTACTTTCACTAAAATTTGAGTTTAAGACATGGATCTAATCACCTCCTTTGAGGGTATTGACATCTCCTCTATATTTGCATAAGATTAGCATATTATTTACATACTCAAAGTGAAAACATTATGAGTATACCCACTTGTACAAAAACTAGAACCTTTACAAAATTGTTGTGTAGAGAAGTATATATATATAATTTTTAAAATAAATAAAAATAAACAAGAAGATATATAAATAAATATATATATGCAGGTATATATATTAACCTATATATATTATTGTTTATTTTTATTTATTTTAAATTTTATATATATATATATATATATATATATATATATTTACGTGGTAGGGGTGGGTTCAACGTCCCTCCCCCCAACACTATATACTATATAACCTACGCCAATATTGAATTGATACCCTGAGTATTATAGGGCGGTGCATATTTTTATTGAATATTGCGACCCAATTTTTTTGAAAATGCAGATTACTGCAGTAATTCTTTTCCATTGGGTTATATTTAACCCAATGGAAAACAATTACTGCAGATTCTGCATAGTCAAAAAAAACAAGTCGCAAGAAACAATAAAAAAATGCACCGCCCTATAAGACTCAGGGTCTCAATTCAATATTGGCGTAGGTTTTAGAGTTTAAAGTGTTGGGGGGAGGGACGTTGAACCCACCCCTACCACGTAAACATTATGGGTTGGCGGTGGGGTCGTTCCCCCTTCCCCGAACCTTTTCCTTTAATTTAAAACTATAACCGCAGTGGGGTCACGGGTCACTTGGCCGACCAACACAACCACTTCATTTCTTTATTAAAAGACATCCACTTTCTAAATCACTCAACCACATTAATAATAGGGATTGTGTTTTAATATTAATATTGATTACTAAGGAGTATTAATATATATAAATATAATCTATAAATATTTATATATATTAATATTACTCATTAATATGCAATTATTAATATTTATTAATGATTGTTTAGATAACAATTTTATAAAATTTGAAAATAATAATGCATATTATTAATATATTTATTTATTTATTAAGTTTATTTACATAAAAAAACAATTAAAAAAAGGAAGTGTTGCACTAATAATAGATAAATGGGATTGTGTGTATAGGTTTAAATATATGTGAAATCGCAAAAATGCATATGTTTATAGTTGTACAAAAAATGTGTTTCATGTTTTAACCCAACAAATTATCAACTCTAATTAATTTAGATAACCTCTAAGAGTGTATAATTAATTTTGATTTATTCATTTATGCAGGGAAATGTCTATTGTAACAAGGAAGAATTATATTGCAAAAATTAAATTTAATCATCCTTTCTTGTACATCATTTGAATAGGAGGGTTATACACATACCTAAATGAAATTTATCTCATTCAAACATGATTGAAAATAATTCCAAAATGATCAACACTCTCTTTTCATTCAACTTGGATAACATTCATATTTAAGGGATCTTTATTTGCATTTCAAAGTAGTTACAAGGTTCCCATTTTGATAAAATAATTCAAGCCATAATAAACCATGTATAAGAATTTAACCAATGGATATTATTACATCCAATTTACTAGTTGAGGAGTATTAATAGTGTAAGATGCATCTTCACATGTATTTCTCCAATAAGAGCACTTCATCCAATGATTTCCACCATCTTCATCAAGTCATGCACATAAAAAAATGGGGGAGTAGGATAAACTCTCCACCCAACGAAAATATCCAATGAAGGAGAGAATCTTTCTTCCTCATTGGCCTTGAGCCCCAACAAGGAATTAATGAGGGTTATTTAGACAACCATGGAAACTCAAAAATGGGTTCGACATACACATTCAATCAAGACAATCAATGAAATAACACAATACCAATTTTACAAAAAACCAATAAATTTCAAAACAGAAAGGATTCATATTAAAGCGATCTAGGAGAAAGGAACATGGAGATTCTTCTTATTCCTCCCAAGGGCTTGGGTGTCCACCTATAAGCCTCCAAAAATTCCAATACAATACACACAACACTCTTATGCCTCTCTGTAAGAAGATAGACCATTGTTATGCCTCCTTCAAGAAAAAAACAAGAAAAAGAAATATATATTTATTAACAAGGTTGACATCCCAACCCAACTCCCTCCTAAATACCCAATAATATTTCTTTTATGCCTCCCTAAGGTTTTACCCCCATTTCCATTTCTCCCACAACCTAAGGGTCAAATCTATTTCCCACAATCATAATCAATATAACAATCATCAAATACAGATATGAGCATAATAAAATATCAAGGTAAAAATAAGGGTGAAGATCTACCTTACAAATGAAGAGTATCAATACACAACAAGCTCCAAGCTTTTCGAAATCCTATTCAAAAACCATCAATTCCAAGCTCCATTCACCATTCTTAAGAAACACTCCAAAATTACAAACATTCCCCCAAAAAAAGAGCAAGTAACTCCAAAAAAACATGTAAACAAGCATATATAGAAAAAGGGAAGAGGATGGTGAGGTGGCTCCATGTACGATACCACATCACTCATCTTGAAATCCACCTCACAAGTCAAACGTCAACCCCAATACATAATAAATTAGTGGTTAAGAGGAATGACAAACTACTTACACACACCACTCTAACCCACACCCCTTAACTACAAAATTTAAAGCATGTGTAATAAATTTACATTAAATCTCACATTTTTCCTTACAAACACATAATGGGGTCTATTTTTGACCCCCTAACCCATAAGTAGGGTAGATATAAGAAATTAAGAGGTGTGGGAAAAGTTTAACTTGTTCAACAAGCCTCTAAAAGTAGCCCTTAAGCCCAAATCCGAGTTTCCCAAGTAGGGTGGAGTGAACAACACTCAAAATCACATACACTCAACTAATAAACACAAGAATCAAAGACCCAACCACTCTAAAAAATGAAACCTTTTTGTCACATCCATACTTGGCTTACTTACATGATTAATTTACTTAATTAAGGCATATTAATTCATAATGATACAAAGGGAATTACACCAAAATTTAAATCACATACTCCAAAATTAAATAAAAGAAAGGAAAAGAACAACACACAAACCATTGGTCACAATTTGAGGTCTTCTCATGGGGACCCCCTAACAACAAAATACAACACAACAACATTACGGAAGTTGCCATTGTGACGAATTGCCAATACCCCACATTCTGTTGTTGTTGGTCTCCTATTCCCCGCAGTTTATTATTGTGAAATGGTTACCTGAAAAATCACACAACACTACTCTGACATCATGGCCATATTAGCGATGTCGAACTAATAAAACGCTTATATCTACATATCAATTTCAAGATCTAATATTATAAGTACTATTGCTAAGACCAAGTAATTCAACAATTATTTGAATTTTTAATATTTCGATTCTACTAATACATTAGTTTGCAACTAAGATCATAATCCAAATGAAAAATCTAATTTAAACAATACTTTCACTTGTTCACAATTTTTTTCAATTCTTCAATATCAAAGAAATCCCAAAATGACTTTGAACATCATAATAAAATCATTATGAAGAAAACTCAAAATATGAATATTTATGCAAGATGACAACACCTCATTGTCTTTCATACGGAATGTCTATCAAAATTTAATCAGTTCGGTTACAATAATTTCTATCCTTCAATTTCCATATCCTAATGCGTTAATGTTGTTCATCTATTAATATTTACAGGTACAATGAGCAATAATGTTTATGTGTCAAGTCATAGGGATAAATAAAAAATAGAAAAGCAATATCGAAGAGTGATGACATCACCATTAATTTATAACAAGGAAACCATTCTAGAAATCATTATATCCTTATATTCCCATTAAGTCCACAATACAACCATACAATCAAAATAGTAACCAAAACAAAATAGTAATCATGATTTCCCAGACATCCTATTAGCATGCTAACTATAGTACAATAGCCAGGTTTATGATTATAATCAACTCGAAATTGATAACATGGTTCAATCGATGTTGAAGAGGAGTGGGCATTATACTGCTAGAATAACTTGCTCTGATACTAATTTGTAGAAAATATGCAGTCTTATACAACGAAGAACATAAAAGAAATTAAAAAAACTTGCATAAAAATAGATTAAATACTCAAACCAACACTGTTGTGTGGAATGACCATTAAATATACAGACTCAGAGCTTTGGCTCATTACATTCAAGATATGTGTGCAACACACTTTCTTACTAGCAAAACAATAATAATTTTTGTTGATTAAATAACCACCTACAACTCTAAAAATAGAACATTCTATATCTAGACCTTGCTTTAAAACATTTGCATGTTGTGCATGCAATAGATCAGATTTATTATATTTATATCTATTCCTAAAAATAGGACAAAGCTGGAGATAACTAAAGCAAACTAAATATAATTTTAATTCTCTTAAAAATTTATGGGAGGAATTATCAATCCATGGCGCATGCATACTTCTAACACATAATTCAGTTTTTCAGGTCTCCCTGAAAATAGTAACATCATTGTTGATGACCAATTTTTGATAAAAATCCTTTTTGTTGTAGAACTTAGGATTCCCAAAAGGTGAACTTGGCAACTTTATAAATCTTGCAGATATATTTAAGAACCTCAAATTCTAAAATAAGATAATACTATAGTAGGTACACAAGATATATGCACCTTTTTGAAGGGTGGAAGAGAACTAGAGAAAATAGAACATGCCTAATCTTTTTTAGGCCAAGAAATCCAAATTATAAACAAGATATCTTGTAAAATAAAATTACATGTTTTGTTAATTATTAGGGTTTAATAATTGATATATAATGATTGATTTGGCTCATGATAGAGAATAGAAGATTTGTTTATATTAAGTGTGAATATAAATTGGTTGGATTGGAGAAATGATTCATTTAATTGAGAGACAATGGGATCTCTATTGGGTACGAATGGATAGATTATAAAACCTTTATTTTGAACTATTTTAGATAATTCAACTTAAGTTTGTATTAGTGAAGAGATGAAAAGAGATAGAAAGTTGTGAATAGAGGCACAAGAAAGGTTTTATTTAGTTGAGTGTGCCATGTTTTGAAGATTGATAAAATTGGAGATGAAATGAATAAGGCATGAGTCTTAACGAAGGGTAATTTAGTAGAGAATATTGTATTTCTGACTAAATTTCTTGAAAATTTTAGATGATAACTATGATCAGTTATCACAAAAATTTAGTAGTGGTAATGAAAATTTGGAGGTTGGATCCTCAAATGGGATATGGCCTCTGAAAATGCAAGTCAATTAATGCACACTTTTATTAACTAACTATAGATTATCGTAATTATTTAACTTTAGGTGCTCCACCGATAGTAATGAGATGAATTCTTCTAGAAGTTTTTTCTGCCACATTGATAAATGAAAAATTTTTGTAACTACACTGGAGACTATATCAACACATTTTCAATTAGAATGAAGAAAAACATTTATCATATTATAAATCATTTGAATTACACATTTAGAACTACTCACATTGTTGTTAAAATACTCAGATTGTCGTCAACCTCCCATAATTAGTTTAATTCAACTATTATGATTATTACTCAACTAATTAAATATATATTACAAAATTTAAATGATTCCCAGAAAAAAAATGAGTTTATACTTCTACACAACCAAACCAAATAAATTTTAATAAAATCCACAAAAGGGGAAAGGAAGGAAATGATGCATAGTCATGATTTTCAAATGGATAGTCATGATGCATTGACCCATGTTGACTGAGGTGCATATTGAGTGGAGGGTATCCCTCTCCCTATTATTCACCTTGCAAAGGGACATGAAAGGACTATTTGTGGTCTATAATGTCGAGGTTCATAGGATCTCTCATGCCTAATGCCTCTCTTTAACCGCTCAACCAAAACACCAGACATCTTAACTTGGTAACCTCGATCTTCATGCCAAGAACTTTATCCATTCTGAAATAGATTTCGAAGAAGGGATCCTCATATTGGCAATCAGAATGTATTTCTTCCCAAAGGTGATAAAAACCCTACACGTCTCTAAGTGCGCATCCTCCATGTAAAAATTATGAAGCACCGCCCATGCAACCAATTCAATGTTGCAGATTTCGAGCCTCAAAAAGGAAATGAAAATGAGTATCTGAATGGCCGTTGATTCAAAAACAAAGTCATAGAAGATCTAGATCAAGGGTGCACTAGCTAAGAGAAGCATTCCCTAGTGGAGGATCCAGACCTCTATAAGAATGAACATAAAGTAAGGAAAATATATTCTATATCTGAGCATGGTGTCATTCAAATCCACCAACACTTTCTGGGACTTGTAACCCTGTGAACTACAATTGTTAATCACATCGATCACCATATTCAGGTAGTAAATAGAGTTAACCCATGAGGGGAGGAGTGACCTATGGCTATAAAGGGTGATGATGCATCCGTAGATATTGATTTTCATAAATAAAAAATCACCTACATTAACTACTAGGACATAGAATATTTAAATGAGGCAAATTGATAAGAAAGTGGACAAAATGGAGTTCGATGGTCTTTTCCACCCCCATATCTATTATAATTCATTAGTGCATCATGGAATGTATATTTAAGCATTTTTAGTGCATTTTTTAATTACATTAATATGCCTTATGAGTGTATCTTGAAATTTAATCAATATGGCTTGTAAGTGCATCTTTGAATTGCTTTATAAATTGTAAAATTTCATAAACATAATATTGTAGTAGAATATTGTCTTTTTATTCATTTACCTATATGTAAATATATGAACATTGGTAAATAGAGTAATATTTATAGGGTAAAATATGCATGTTTTTTGAATGTTTATGTCTACATGGAAGAGCCACTAGAAAAACATGCTATTCTTACATAAAACTTAGAGATTTTGAAAAAGTTTGGAATTTTATGGAAAACACTTTGGTTGGGTTAAAACCATAGACAAAAAATTTGTTATGTAATAAAATAAAAAATAAATTTAGGTGTTGTGCAGAAGGTTTGACTCACTCAACATTTAATGAAACCAAGAAAATTAGTCATCTTGCCATCCCACTTGATCCCCACCTAAGATTTCCTTGTTAGGTGAATATTTTCATACTTCAATAAAATTTACCATTTAAATTTATGTGGGATCATGGAATCCTCCTATTCGTATAGAACTGGGGATTTTAAATTTTAAAAAATCTGCAATACAGTTGGATGATTTTTTTGTTGAATACTTCCATCAACATAAATACTTTGACTTCCTTGAGTGAGTTTCTAGTTTGATACACCATTCCTTCCAATAAGGAATGGATCTTAGCATTCGTTAAGAATTTTATTTCATATCAACTAATGTGAGTTATGTGTGATACAAAATATATCTTATGAGAACTACATAAGGTTTGATCCCTCTCAAGGGTATAATGTAGTAAAATTCCTAGGTTCACCAAGAATAGTCTAGCTATTTAAAACAATTATAGAAAATGAAAAAATGAAAAAAATTAATTTACACTATTTCTATAAGCATATGTACATCCTATGGATTAATATCCATTTATGTTGATGATTGTAGTCATGATGGCTAGGAGTAGGTCCATCTAGACATGAAAAGAAGGTTATATTTTACAAAGGTTGTAAGGTAATTGTCAACATCATGTATAAGGAACATCCTGAATGCCTCAACAACATTTTAGACAACGTGTCTCTATGTAATGATGTTGTATGAGTACACTATCAACTTTATTAATAATAAATAATCAATCTTGACTACATGAAGCCCTCGAAACCCTTTGAGAGTATGAAATATTTTTTATACACATATTTTTCATTGGCTTGTATAAATGAAAACTTTTAGTGACCACTAAGATCTACTACTATGATAAGTTATTTGATCGATATTTTCAAAATAAGAAACATTATATTTTAACGACCTTTAAGCCATTTCTTCCAATAAGTAATGGATCTTAGTGGTAGCTATTCATTTTCTCAAACATAAAAACAAATGTGAAGAGTACATTACACATAATATATATTATGAGAACTACATAAGGATTGATACCTCTCAAGGGTATGTAGTGAAACACTTGGCTCTGCCAGGGATAGTCGAGATATTTAGAAGATTAATAGATAATGAAAAACATAAAAGAGAGTAATTTCCACTTTTTCGTAAAGTGTAAGTACATGTTACAACATAATATCTATTTATGTGGATGATTTTAGTTGTGAAAGTTAGGAAGGGGTATCTCTAGACAAGAAAGGAAGGTTATAATTTACAAAGTTCCTAAGGTACTCATCCTAATCATGTATCATGGACATATTAAATACATTAGCAACGTTTCAGATGACATGTCTCAACATCATAATGTTGTATGAGTATGCTTCAAACTTTGTTAATAATCAATTATTTTCCCAAATACACGAAACCCTCCATAGCCTTCAAGAATGTGAAATATCTGTTACAAACATATTTCTCATTGTCTTGTATAAAGGAAAATGCCTAACAACGAATAAGATCTATTGCTATGATTTTTTTTCGATCAATATTTTTGAAATAATAGACATTAGATCTTAATCTCCACTAAGTCATTTCTTCCAATAATTAATGGATCCTAGCAGACACTAGGAATTTACTTTCAAAAAAACCGATGTGAATAATGTGTTATACACAATATATCCTATGAGAACTATATAAGGGTTGATCCCTCTCAAGGGTATGTAATGTAGCAATTACATCAACCAAGGATAGTCCATCTATTGAAAAGAGTTATAAATAATGAACAACATTAAAGAGAGTAATTACCACCATTTTTTTTTATGAATAAGTACATCCTACGACTTTTTGTTTGTTTACGTAGATGACTATAGTTGCAAAGGCCAGGAAGAGGTCTATCTAGATGAAAAAAAGGTTATAATTTACAAGCATCATAAGTTACTTATCTACATCAAGTTAAAGGGAAATACTGAATGGATCAACAAAACTTTAGATGACATGTATTTATATCATAATATTTTATGACTATGTTGCAAAATTTATTAGTATTCTATTATTTATCAGGATTGCATAAAGCCCTTCATATCCTGCAAGAGTACAAAATATCCACTACACACATATTTCTCACTATCTTGAATAAAGGAAAACGCCTAACGACTGATAAGCTCTATTATTATGATTTATTTTTCGATCAATATTTTCAAAATAAAAAACATTAGAGATTAGAGAGTTCTAAGAGATTTCTTCCAATAGGTAATGGATATTAACAATTGCGAATAATTTTCTTTCATGCAAACTGATGTGAATTATGTGTTAAAAAAAATATATGCTATGAGGAAAACATAAGGATTGATCATTCTCGAGGGTATGTAGTGCAACACTTAGCTATACGAGGAATAGTCCAACTATTTAATACAGTTATGGGTAATGAAAAATAGGAAAGAGAGTAATTTCCACCCTTTCTATAAGTGTGAGTACATCCTAGGACTTAATATATGTTTATGTGGATAATTGTAGTTGTGAAGTCCAGGAAGATGTATGTCTAGATGGGAAAATAAATTTATAATTTACAATGGTCAAGAGGTACTCATCTACATCATGTAGAAGGACATCCCGAACTGCTTAACAACATTTAAGCTGATATGTATCCACATCATGATGTTGTATGAGTACATTACAAAGTATATCAATGATCAATTATTTTTCCTAACTACGCATATGCCTCAAACTTTGAGAGTATGAAATATTCGTTACATACATATTTCTCATCGAATTGTATAAAGGAAAATTTGTTGTGACTACTAATCTCTTTTAGAAGCACATTTACTGAGAGTGGGGGTGAATTAGTCATAAAATAACTTTTACATCGTTTACCATTTCATACATTCATTATTCAAATAAACCATTCATCATACATAATCAAATGTGATCTTATTAAGTGTCTTACAACCATCCACTTGCAGAAGAGACAATACAGAAAATAAGAACACCAAATATGAAGTAGGAAACCCTCAAGGGGAAGAAAACAAATTAAACCTCTTCTTATATTAAAAAAAATAAATTACTTTCATGAAAAATACACATCAAAAAATATTTCTGTAGTGAGACACCAATCCCACAAGGAGCACCAACCCCTATTTCGAAAGGCACTAACCATGCAAGGATGCTATATCCCCCTGATATTATTAACCACCATCTCATCCATCTAAAAATGAAGATCACCTATGGTTTGTTTCTGAAACAACTGATATTCATCACAATATCAACCTCATGCACTCAAAAACTTCTCAAACAAGATCTTTTCCTACTTCTCTCAAATTTGCATCATACCATACTGATTAGGTTAAGTTACCTTGAAAAGCTTCTTCTCAAATCTTCATTCCTATGTACATGTATACCCTTGACCCCTCTAACATCCTCTCTTACATATTCCCTTGGGTTAATCACTTTTATACTCGACACTAGATACGAAACACCTTTTTTCTGCCATGTACATTAATGTTAGACTAAACAACCATATTAGATAATTCCAAGGTACCTTAGAGGTTTTAAAGATCCTATCAACCTCAAACAACACTAAGCCTCTCATTTAGGCCAGTAAAAAAGCCTTCTCCTCCAATGAACTCCAAGGGTATCAACAAAATTTGTAAAGGAACTAAATTTTGTTTACACATAACAAAAATCCTCTAAAATCCATCAACAAGCATAAGAGCCTATGCATCAGCTACCTCCATCATTAAACACACCAACTTGCAAGCACTTGTAGATACAAAATCACACAATTGGGTACATTTCTACGTCTTAAATACATACTAGCATTCATATGATTCTTAAGCAATAAAAATAGTAATTGACAACTGTCTATGGCCTGTTGTCTTTATATATTGTTTTCTATTTAATCTTACATGACCCACATCCCAGTTGGTATTTTACTTATTTATATTCTATGGCTCCAAACACCAGCACCCATCCAGCAAAGGTGTGCCCAGGCACCCATTTCCCCTCTAGGTACCCTGACCCTTTTCCTCCTTACTCATTTTGTTTGTGTATCTTTAATCTTTTGGGAATATTTTCTACTTATGGATCAGCCTTATAGTTGTCAATTATGAAATTCAAACAAGATAATCATATAAATACATATTTATGTGTTTAAAATTAAGAACCAAACCCTAAGAATATATTATCATCACCTAATCTTGCAGCCAAAGGCACTAAAAGAACTTAAAGGAATCCATCTAACACTCCCTCAAGGGACAATGGATGGAATTCTCTACATACACAACATAAGAAGGAGATGTTATTTATTACATACACACATTCAATTACATTTTTACACGTAGTTATAGCCCACTATCCAGTGCACTTAAATAAGGGCATCCTAGGGCTCGATTATTACACACACTCAATAGAACTACATAGAGTATGAGATGTAGTGCAACACTTGGCCATAAGTTCACTCTTGGGGTGACTATTGGAGTTAGTCTGAAACTACATATTCCATCTTTCATTTTTTGGATTTGACGTGATATTGTGGGTTTTGCAGGTGAATCTTTGTTTTATAGGTCACAAGTACCTCTAAGGTCATATTTTGAAAAATATCCATTAAAAAAAGTAATCACAACATACTTGCAACACACTAAAGATCAAATCCAGTGTTTCTACAAAGTCACAGGTGCACAGAAGAGGTCGTTAGTGCCCAGGCGCCCCTGTCCTGCCTTAGGCACCTATTTCCAAATTTATTCCTAGTGTCCTTAATTTAATCTTAGAATTGATGAAACTATTCACCTCATGTTCAGTATTTTTCCCAATCTAGATCACTTCTGGATCAAGCGTTAATCAACTAAGTTATTCTTTGTATACCTTTTTCTTAGGTTTTTTCACTTTACTCACTCATTACTTGTGTCAAGTCTGTATTTCACATTTATACAATTTTTTTCTGTACTAACTCTATAATATTAATATTTAATTCAAATTAAATTAAATAATTCCATGAACCCCACTTATGATCATTCATTCGGATCCCTATCCTATCAATAAATCTATCATGGCTCCCAGGTTCCTCAAGTCCCCATTGCATGACCTATGTCAAATGCACGCACCTCGCTAAGTTGTTCTCCACAAAAACATAGACATTATGTATCTCCCTTTTGTTACGCCAGCTACTCAAGTTAGTGCCATTTTTAATCATCTATCTTATGAAGGTTTTGGTCATAATCCTCCATCTAATAAAACCATCTTAGAACCCATTCAAAATTTACATTCTTTATTTTAAGGAAAAAATTTAGCTATGTAGAAAATGATTACATCTCTTCGAGATGAAATCCAACATCTCAAGGATGCTTCTTAGTCTAATTTTATAAATTCTACATGTGTTCATATTAGTTGACCCCAAGTCTTTCTACCACCCACTCCTATCATGTTTTATTTTAATGCAAACAAAAATGATATTCTTCTCAGAACCTCACTGGCCAATTGATCAACTTTTCAACCACTAATTTCTACTCTCCTTATTGATTTTCTAAATATCAAGGTCTACCATTTTTCAATTATCATAGACTCAATGGACATCATCACAATTATTTCTATGTTTTACAACAAAGAATTAATAACCTTGCGCATCAAGGTTTTATATCATTTAATTCACAACATCTTGTTACATCTCCGATTGCTAAATCCTAGTGAGCTTCTAAATATGGTCCTTCCATATCTAATGAAAATCATTCCATTTTTACTAATATTCTACCCTTGGTTAGTGAAGATTTTCCTATCAAACCTAGTGTCAAACTATATTAAAGAATATCTTCCCCATTATCTCCTCCTCTTGAGTCTTCTACAACACTAAAAATTCAAACTAAGCAACCTCCTCTAAACATCAATCAATCCCATCCTCCTCTCAAGTCTTCTAAAATTTTATTAATCCCACATAAGATACAACCATTCATGTTCCCTCTCCATCCTACAAAACTTTAGCTTTTAATTATGTTTGTCAAATAAGATAATCCTTGCATTGATGGCCAAGACATATTTCATGGTTCGCCACCATGACATGGTACTTCTCATATCACCGAATAGATATACATCAAAAACTCGGGGAAATCATGCTTTCATCCCCCTTTTATTCTTATCGGTTATGTTTATCACCTACTACTACATTTTGCACTTCGTGCACGATATCGAATCTTCTTACGCATTTTCAAAGCCTTTGATACACACATTGTAATATCATTACCATATCATGCACTTTAGTTCCATGATTCATATTTGACTAATGAGGGTCTAAATATGAAATGAACCTCACCACATTCACTCTTCACACTCTACGATTCATAATTAATCTTTATAGTACACACTTTTAGACCATATCATGATGATGCATTCTTGTTTTATGGTTCATTTTTTATTGTTGAGTGGTATTTTATAATTTAACCTAATATCATACACATCCGATGGGAGGAACACTTATCCTTTCATATTCACACATTGCATGCCATTCCATCACACTCATATGTTGTATATTGCATATCTTGGTCGCACTTACACTTCTTTCCTTATACTACTTACATGATGTAAATTACTTACTATGCTAGTATTATACTCAATATTTCATTATCTTTTGTATATACACACATTTGCAGTCACTTTGTATTTTGGAGTGAATTTAGATCTCTTATAGATTTTCACACTCTCCAATGATGCTTGGTACTGTAACTTTTACCAGTATAACTGAGGTTCTTGGGGGCATCTAAATTCTCACACATTACATGTGATATTATATCATTATTTACTACTTTTACTTCCTATCACACTACTTCCTATTGGTACATACATGATCTGACATATTTCTGTAGAATTTTCCTTGCAGGACTATATACCACCACAGTTATCTGTTACATCTTAATTTCCATTATTTTCTGATGTATGCTATTGTTTATGAGCTATTTTGTTTTATCACTTCTTGTATGTTTTTTTCCACTTCTTCGCCAATTATATTGTGACATTGTGACTGACGTCCCATGTTTGAAACTCAATTTTCATGGTCTATCTTGTATGCACATTTTCTTGTTATAATGTTCTAATATTACATGTTTAACACTTTTTCTACTAACACATGTATCTAGCCACTTTGTTAGAATGTGCCTTAGTTTCTAGCACGCAACTCCCCTCCCCCCTACGGGAATATTTTTTGGTCCGCAAAATACTATCAACATTGCATGCACCCCAAATGAGGGAGGCATACATTAGGTGAAAAAATAACCCTATACAACATCTTAGAGCTAAGGCACAATAAAACACAACAAAGAATCATAAAAGGATCAAGGTTATAGAATGAAATAGAATCTAAGTTGGGTCCTCAACACAACACATACACCGGATCCTAGGCTCAGAAAGGATATCCTAGAAACCTTTGTCCTCCTCTCAACACTAATGTCCTAGGGAAACACACGATTCATATCTCATATCATCACTATTTACATCATTTTAATATGCATTTTTATAGTACATGAACAATCCTCAATCACTAATTATGCATTTAATCTCCTACAATCAATTTCAATCAAAACAGTATAGGAACAACATGAAAAAATTAGGAACAGACTATCTAAGGTGGTGTATATTAGGTAGAGTCATGGAAGTAGAGTAACAGTAGACCTATCTCACAAACACTTTCTCTTTTGCATGATATCACCCAGAAAATATGAACTTGCCATGAGATCTCCAAAAAAACACTCTCTTGGCATGAGATCTCCCAAAAAAATTGCTCTACATAGCATTTTTAGGACACTTTTCTATCCTTTTACACTCTTCTAAATCAGGTGCACACTTTCCTTTTACACATTTTTACATGATTTTACATAATTATGGACATTTTTCTCTGATTTATCATATATAAGACTTTGACTATATTCTTGTTCTTCTTTTTTGCATGTTTTTCCTTACAAGATGCAACAATCACAAGCACAACAACACACATAAGAAAATGTGTAACACAATACAATGCATAGACTTCACCTCTAAAGTTGCATTCACTTCTTAGTTTCCACTCTTCACTCTTTTGGATCAATCCATGCTTCACTTATCCAATCAGAATGTTCTTCACCACATGCTCTACATGGTTATCACATACGCATCTTCTATCCACTTTATGTTATCGAGTATTCAATCAACAACATAAAGTGATCTAAAATGTGGCTACAAAATCATGCACTTGGGTACATTTGTAGGTTATAAGTACATACTAGCATTCATATGATTCCTAAGAAAAAAAACTAGTAATTGAAAACTTTATTTGGCCTCTTGTCTTTATTTCTTACTTTTTATTTGGTCTTACTTACCCCACAACCCAATCAGTATTTAACTTATTTATCTTTTTTGGCTCTAGACATCAATGCCCAGGTAGGATAGGATTTCCAAGACACCCTTGTCCCTTCAAGGTGTTCCTGATGCTTTTCCACCTTACTTTCTTCTTTTGGGTATCTTTTATCTTATGGGAATCCTTTCCACTTATGGGCCATCCTTGCAATTGTCAGTTCCTAAATTCAAGCAAGGGAATCATAGAAATACATAGTTATAAGTTAAAAATCAAGAACCAAGGACTAATAATATATTATCATCACCTAAGATTGCATCCAAAGGAACAGAAATAACTTCAAGAAATCCATATAACATCCATTCAAGGTATAAGGGACTGCATTTTATACATACACAAAACAAGAAGGAGAATTTATTTATTCTGTCCACACATTCTTACATCTAGCTAATTTCTACTATCAAGTCCAATTACACAAGGGCATCCTAGGGAACAATTATTATACAAACTTACTAGAAATACATGGAGTATAAGATGTAGTGCATCGGTCATTCATAAGTTCACTCTTGGGGTGAATTTTGTGGTAAGTAAGATTCCCTATATTACATCTTTCTTTTTTAATGAGTTAATGTGCCATTGTGGGTTTTATAGGTTAATATTTGTTTTCTTGGTTACAGGTACCTTGACAATCAAATTGCAACACACAAATGATCAACATGGAGTAATTGCAACATTTTTAGGACACACCAGATATTAGATCTAGAGCTTTTGCATATTTACTCGCTCCTATAAGAGGTTTTTAGTGCTCAAGTGCTCTTGTCCTTCCATGGTCATCCATGTATGACTTTATTTCTATGGTCCTCAATTTAATATGAGCATTGATGACATTGTTCACATCATGTTCAATAGTTTTCCTAGTCTAGAGCACTTTTAGATCAAGTGTTAATCAGTAAAGTTATTCTTTCTATAACGATTTTTTAGGGTTTTGTACTATACTCTCTTATTTATTATGTCATATCATAGTACTAGATTTATATCGTAGTTTAAATTTAGTTACTCAACAATTACAGTTTTATAATTTTACTTTTTTTAAATCAGCACCTTCAACAACATCTGAGCACTTATGAAAAATTCCCGAAAAATAAGAAACTTCACTTATACAAACTCTTCAGCATGGAGTTTTCTCCGTCAAAATCAAACCCTTATTTTCTAAGTCAAATTCAAATATTTTTAGCTCACGCCCTCCAGAAGTGTCCAAGTAAAGCTCGAAGTCTGAAAAGATAGAGAAGTTCATGCTTTGAAGTTACTTAAACTCTTCAATCTATGTGGTTTGATAAATTTTCCATGTTCCTATCCAGACCTATGAAAATTTAATTTCTATCCCCATTTGAATGAAATTATCAATATTTCTATGGTTATGGATTGTCAAAGATTGTATTGTTCTCAATTCCTTGCTTTGCAAAATAAATCTGAAAATTAGGCAAAAAAATGTGGATTTTTCTTCTTCTCTACATGCTTTCCATAGTTGGGAATGATGGGCATTTTATTCCCCATCATATTTTGGCTTCATTATCCATGGATACATGGATATATCTAATTGTAAGTGGGTTGGTGAAGCAAATAGTGTTTTTGAGGCTCCTTTATGCAAAAAAAGGCTTAAAGTTGAAAAGTGACCCGCAGCCCCGCCAAACACAAAGCAAAAATTCAAATGCTGAGCCCGCATCAAAGGATTTAAAGAGGGCCGGTAGAGAAAATTGTGTTCTTGAGCCATTATGTAAAAAAAAGGCTTAAAGTTTAAAAGTGACCCACAGCTCCAATCATGCCAAGAGGGAAAAATTCGAATGTTGAGCCCGCATCAAAGGAGTCAAAGTGGGGAGGTGGATCATATGGGAGATTTGAGAATTTGAGCCTTTTTGTAAAAAAGGTGAAAATTCAAAAAGTGACCCACATCTCTATCTCCACTCAGGGGAAGCCATGTGTTAGGCTTATATCAAAAGCAGAAGGGCAGACCAAAAATGTAAAAAATGCCAAATCTCTATAGAATCACAAAATTCAAAATGCGTCCCTCACACCCACTTCAGTAAATTTATCCCACGTGTATGGCTCTCATTTAAAGTTTTAAAGGCAAGATGAATGGTTAAAATTCAAAGTTACAAAACGCGTGTAACAGCTTCATTATGAAAAGTATTGTTTTTTCGCCATTGGCATTTCTTTGCGAATAAAGAATCTGAACGAACGTGAATGAGTGAAAATATTGTAACCATTTCTTGAAATATTTTTAATGGCTTCTTCACACAATTGTATGGGGTTGGTGATTGATCTTGTAAGCTAAAGAGTATATTGTACTTTGAGAGAACAAAGGAGATAGCCATTTTCTTCCATTTTCCCTCCCTTTCTCAATTCCTTCAAATTATCCATTATGTACAACTTTTGTTTAAGCATCAATACAAGAAGAAGGAGTTTCTAGATTTCTTTGACTAAGGGATTTCGTGATACTTTGTGTTAATAATTTAATTATATTCAGTATTTTTACCATTTATAGGGTTGTTTCTTCTAAATTTAGTGCATCTGATGAATTTTCTAAATAGTGCGAGAAAGAATATGATTTTCTACATGCAACATTAGTTCTCCTACCTCTTTTCTCAATCCCTTTCCCACCTTCATCAAAAATCCCCCCTTACAGATAATTGCAAGCATTTTCTGCATGATCAATGGAGTGCCCCTATTGGATCCTTGGTCGAAAGGCCACCAAATGAATCCACACTTTCTCACATATGCATATACATCAGCTGCACCGGTTAAGTAAATGGACTTAGATTACGAGAGCGTTGGCAGGGAATCCACAAGTTTGACCATCGAAAACATTTCCTCACCAACAATTTTTGGCACCCATCGTGGGGCATATTTAGCCCCATCTGCACCTGAATTTGACTGCAAGGTCCGAAATATCAAAAAAAAAAAAAAAATCAGATAAAAATTTCTTGAATTTGAATGGCTATATGAGCCGCATAGATTCAAATCATGGATATTTTGGGAAACCTTGTTGTTGAAAGACCCAAATTTCTCTTCCACATCTAAGAAGATATTGTTTCATATTTGAGGGAAGCTATCAAGCATAATAGACAAAGTTCCAATTACTACTTCATTGCCACATGAATTCTAGACCTTGAGGAAGAATGCATGGCAGAATTGGAGAGGAAAAGACAAATTCCAACACAGTAAAGAAGAGAATAGATTTTCAAGATAGTGAATAGAATATTCACCTAGAAATAGAGACAAGGAAAAACTAATCCCATTTTTTAGGAGCTTCGAAGGAGACAAGAGCTACTCGAAATCCAAAGGCCTTCTTTTCAAGCAACCGGTCACATTGGGAACTTGAGTATTGTCAATCCTTTAGACGGTGAGTTTTCATACATCAATGAGAACCTCGTAGAATTCACTATTGTGAAGACTGAAGAAGAAGCTAGAGAAAGAGAGGTGAGAGGCGACGAATAAATAAGATCTCAACTCAAAGAAATCAAGAGACTTCAAGCTGAGGAAGATGAAAGAGAAGCAGCAGAAGCTACATCCTTAGCAAGGTTGGAAGATAGAAATAGAAATATAATGGGAAATCGTGAGTGTGAACATGATCGTGATGCTTGTAGGCCTAATCTACCATGGGGAGGAAACACCGGTCCATTGGTTCTTTCTCATCCACTCCGTGAGCTACCAAGAGGCTTGAGAAAAACTTCCCAAAATTTAGAGGGGATGGTTCTCAACTCCCTGATGAGCATGTAGTAGCATTTATCACTACCTTTGGTGTGTTAGGTGTTGAGGATGAAGATGTTTCAGTATAAATCTTTGTGGAGTCACTTCAAGAGAATGCTTCCGAATGGTTCTACATGCTACCCCCGAGGTCTATCATCTGTTGGGAAGATATAAGAAGTGCATTTGAACACAGGATCAAGAGCACATTAGATTGTCAGGATCTTTTGGTCCAATTGGTACAAATGACGACAAAAACCTTCGAGTCAATGAGGGACTTCATAACAAGATATGATATAGTGATAAGAAGAATCCCTAAAGATGTGGTGCCTTCTGAAAATAATTTCAAGAGCTTTATAATCAGTGCTTTGCCATCAGAAGTAGGTTTATTCCTCATAAGATCTCAACCAAGAACATTGAGGGAAGCCAAATACTATGCAATAGAAACCAATGATGATCTAATCTTGTCTGGTAAAGTGAAAGGTCCCAATGGAAAACAAAAGGGTTAGAATTCAAACTCTGTCACCACAGATCCAATGTTCCAAAAAATTGCAAATGACTTGGTTTCCTTGAAGAAGTAGCTATCTCATATCACAATGTGGAGTGCTTAAAGGAAACCAAACCCTCCAAATAGGCCAAGCATTGCTCCACCTCCTCGTCAGCTAAAAGAAACGATAACTAGATCATACCAAGCCAAGAATACAGATGCTAATCAAACACCACGATCAATATGATGAAAGTAATTTGCCAGAATAGATTTACATAAACCATTTACAAACAAATGAGAAGCAATATCATATATTATAATGGAACTCAATGCAATACATTGAGAATGGGCCTTTCTTAAATAGGCAAGGAATAACAATCTAAGAACCAGTCAAGGTCATAGATCAAGCCATAAATCAAGGAAATAACTAGTCATCAAAGAACTTGTCAAGACCATAGATTTAGGAGATAACTAGACATCAAGGATCTAGTCAATACCAAAGTTCAAGGAAAGAACTCTACTTAACAACTAGATAATATCTCTTAATATCTAAATAAGATAAAAGAAATATCCACACACATAAGTGGGTGAGGATAAATACAATAAAGATAAATAAAGTACCTAGGTGAACATGAGCTTAGGTAAATACCTACTCTAACATCGTCTTGCTCTTAAAGCACCACCAGTTAATACCATCTGTGACACCAAAGAACTATAGTAAGAAGCAGAAACTGATGAAACTGAAGAAGAAAATATGGAAGACTTTGTAAACTATCTTGAGGTCGAGGAAGTTGATATGCAAAATGGCCTAATTTATTATGTTGATGATGAAGGTGAGGATGATGAAGAAGCTCCAAGCTTCTCATGTTCTATTTTCACTCGTGCACAATCTAGGAAAGGTGCTTCATCCTTAACAGTGGTAGTAAAGGATAAGAAGAATAAAGAATATTCTTCTCTAGGGGTAACTCAAAATAAAATCATCAACATAGGATCACCATTTCAACCTTCTATGGAGTCATCCAAAGAAAAAACAAACTAAGTGATTGTCAAGGATCATTCTAGTATGCCAAGTAAGTTATCTAATTCTTCTCCTAGCTCAAAATCTGCTAAGAGAAATTCTCCTTTAAATATTATCCCTACAAAAACATCTAAAGATAAATCAAAAGCTACACCATAACCCCCTTCCAAGCCAATTTCTACGCCAAAAAAGGAGTATTCAACACCTAAAGTAGCAAAGTCTCTACCATGTAAGTCTTCCTCCATTTCCAGGAACTCTTCCTTGCTCACCATAACCCTATTTGACTTTGTGGAACATGAAAGAAAAACCAAAGTCCAGCTCTCAGAAATAGGATACCTACAAACACAGCCTGCCATGTTTAATAGGTTCATTAATGTAGTTCGTGGTGGTAACCCTGCACCCTTGAGTCCTAATTCTAAAGGCTTATTGCCCACACTATCCACACCACCTTCCCAAAACCTGCTAGCCCTCAGTGCCTCCAAAACCAACAGGTTTGAACCTTTTTACTTGTCACTCTTCATTAAAGGCTTCGAGTTAAATAATTGTATCATAGATTCCAGAGCCTTAGACAACGTGATGCCAGCCAAAGTTACAAAAACTCTAGGCCTCACCTTGACCCAGGTAAATGGTACCTTCTACTCAATGGAATCCAAACAAGTGTAATTTGTAGGAAGAATCAAAGATGCACAGGTAGCACTAGCTAATTTTGTAGACAAGAAGGTGCTCCTACCCATACTAGTAGTAGACATCCCAACATCCTTTGCTATGCTATTGAGTAGGAGTTTCTACGGAGACTTGAGTGGAGAGATAAAAATGGACTGGTCATTTGTAATTATCCTAGTAAAAGGCAAGATGAAGAAGTTGCTGCCAGTAAGAAATATTAAGTTCACAATACCAAAGTCTGATGATCCGAAAGTAAACATTCTCTTTCAAGATTGTGGGCTAGGAAACTACTTCCTCACATCAAGAAAAGAGGATAACTTGCCACTTCTCATGGAGGAAGAGAAAGATAAAATTTGGATGATGGAATTTGATGGTAGTCATTCTAGAGCAGGCTCAGGAGCTGGTGTAGTATGGTATTCTCCTTTTAATGAGTTACACCTATTTTCCTATAAGTTGTAATTTGATAATACAAAAAACACTAAAAAGTATGTAGCACTACTCTTAGGAATGAGTGTAGTAGAGGACATTGGAATCAAGAAACTGAGATTTCGAGGTGATCCATAGGTGGTAGTAAAGTAGGTCCACCAATAATATCAAGTGAATAATCCAAGACTTTGGAATTACAGAAAAAGAATGTGGCATTACATTCAATATTTTGATGCATTTTCCATTGAATTGATCCTAAGGGAACAAAATAAAAAGGCTCATTCTCTCACAGTTTCATCTTCCCTAGTGACACCTCACCCTTCTTTTGGTAAAGAAAAAGTGACCATTGAAATGGTATTCAGGCCAGGTGTATTAGACAATGCAAATAATTGGCAAGTATTGAATGATGATAACCAAATTCTAGCCTTTTTAGAGTAAAGGTATAATTTCAAAAATATCTTCTTCAAAGGAGGTGAAAATCCACACTGAGAAGTAGTTCCCAAAGAAGAGAAAGAAGGAATTGAAGGGGTTGATGACGAGGGAGTAATCAAAATGAAAGAGAACAAAATTTCCAAAGGCCTAGTCTCTTTAGAAGACCTCTTTGACAAACATGATAGATTCATTCAAGCGAAAGAAAAGCAATCTCCTTAGTACCCAGCTTATTTTGATAAAGAAAACATTGGTACCCCAGAGGAGCCAAGGGTGGTCAATATTGGAAAATGTTTTTCTCCTAAATAAAAAAGAAGGTTTGTTACATTCCTCAAAAAATACTCAGATGTCTTGGCCTACTCTTATAATGAACTCAAATCCTTCCAGCCAAAGGAAATGCATCACTCAATTCATTTGAAGCATGGTGTTAAGACCTTCAGGTAGAAAGAAAAGATGTACAACCAAAATAATTATGATCCCATCAAGGAGGAGGTAATGAATATGTTTAATGAAAGTATCATCTTTCCCATCCACCATTCAATGTGGGTGGTTAAAATTGTGCTAGTGCGGAAGAAGAATGGTGAAATAAGGATATGTGTATATTTTTGAAACCTGAACCAGGCATCAGTAAAGGAAAATTATCCTATCATGGACCATATCCTGCAAGAAGTCACTGGAACTGAAATGCTTTCATTGCTTGATGGATTCTCAGGATATAATCAAATCAAAGTGGCAGAGGAGGACCACACTAAGAAAACCATTACATCACCTGTGGGCACTTTTGCCTACAGCAGAATGCCTTTTGGCCTAATAAATGCATGGGCTACATTCGAAAGGGAGATGGATTTGGCCTTCGAAGATCTAAATAATTTCATTGTTATATATCTTGATGTTCTGACATTATTTTCAAAGAAGAGGGGAGATCATATCTATCACTTGGAACAGGTACTTGCAAGGTGTACGAAACATGACATACCACTAAATCCAAAAACATTCATTTTTGGAGTCACAGAAGGAAAATTATTGGGACACATTGTGAGAAAACATGGAGCACACATCAATCTTGAGAGGGTTAAATCCATTCAAGCATTAGCCCTACCGACAAGAAAGAAAGGAGTTCATTCATTCTTTAGAAAGGTGAACTTTCTTCGTCATTTTTTGCTTGAGTTTGCTGAGTTGATGAAGCACATCACTTCCATGATGAAACCAGAAGAAAACTTCAAATGGAACAATGGAGGGAAGGAAACATTCAAAGAGATCAAGAAATCCATTTACAGGGGTCTGACTGTTGTATCTCTAGATTTTAATAAAGGATTCATCATGTATTGTTATGCATCAGAACATACACTCTCTGACATTCTCGTTCAGAAAAATGATGAAGGCGTGGAAACACCTATTACTTTCATGAGTTGTCCTTTGAAAAATAATGAGCTAAAATATAACCAATTAGAGAAGCATTCCTATCCAAGGGTCAAGGCTGTAAAAAACTTCAGGTTTTATATCCTTAATCCCCATATAGTGGTGATAGTCCTCAGCAGTGTAATCAAGTCCATCTTGACACAACAGGATCCCAGAGCTAAAAGAGTAAATTGGATTGTAAATACTCAAGAATATGACTTGGAGATTTGACCCTCCAATCTGGTAAGGGGAAATGGCTTGTGGAAGTGGATTACTGAAGATGAAACACTCAAATTTCAACATGGCAAAGAAAATTGTGCTTGCTTAATTTATTCAGAAGACAACCCACTAGTTCTCTTCATCACCACTACTGATGAGTGGTATGTTGATATTGCCTATTACTTGACTCATGGAGAATGACCTCCCCATCTTAATTACAAGAAAAGGAGAACACTTAAGCTGAAGGTAGCTAAATTTGTAATCTAGAATCATGCACTTTAAAAAAGAGGCCTGGATGGTTGTTTCCTCAAGTGCGTCGATAAAGAGCAACAAGAAAAGTTGCTTAAAGTATATCATGACCAAACATGTGGTGGAGATTTTTCAACAATGGCCACTGTACACAAGATCCTCCGAGGAAGGTATTATTAGCCCACAATCTTTGTAAACACTCAATATTGGGTTTAAAAATGCAAACCATGCCAACAGTTTATTAGAAGAACACAATTCTCTGCATTACCATTCAAGCTTGTGGTTATTGAAGAACCATTTCAACAATGGGGGCTAGAGTTCATTGGTGTTTTGAACCCTCACTCAAGCGTGGGGCACACCTATGTACTCACACCAATAGACTACTTCACCAAATGGGTGGAATCCATTTCAGAAAAACAAGCCAACACTGAAACAATATGCAACTTCATCAAGGAGAATATTATAGTCTATTTCAGAGTGCCACAGAATATTGTAGCAGATAATGCTACCTATTTCTCTTCAAGGGAGTTAACCAAGTTTGTCTATGGCTATGGAATCTCTCTATATAATTCTTCTAGCTACTATCCACAAGGAAATGGATAGGCCAAATCAAGCAACAAGAACATCCTGACCATCATCCGCAACCTTGTACATGAGAAATAGAGGAATTAGCACAAAAAGTTGTACGATGCATTACGGGTGGACAAGATCACTCCCAAGAAAGCAATAGGTATGTCACCATTCCAACTATTGTATGGAGTCAAATAAGAAATCCCCCTCATAATCGAAATGTTAGCTCTCAAGTTGCTACAGGGAATAGAGGATGGGTAGTAGAAGAATTCCATTGACAAGAAGATCCTCTTTCTTGAGAAGCTAGAAGAAAATAGAATCCAAGTGGTGGACCACATCAAAGAGCACTAGCTGAAAGTAAAGATTGCTTTTGACAAGAAAGCCAAGGAAAGAGAATTCAAAGTTGTAGACTTCATCCTGGTATTGGACAAGAGAAGAGAACCAAGGGGCAGCCATGGAAAGTTTGATTCATTATGGCTCGGCCCATTCCAAATTCGTGAAACTTACGGTGAGAATGATTTTCTTCTCTCATATTTGGATGGAACACCACTAGAATTGCTTAGACCCGGAAATACTTGAAATTGTATCATCGGTGAAAGTGGGTGGTTCCCCGCCTTATACCATAGGTTATTGCTAGGTGCTTTTCCCTTTCCGTTGTGTGGTTTTTTTCCCCTTCTGTTGCATGTCATGTATTTCATTCCCATTTTTTTCTTGTGTATTTCCTTCTTCTAATATTTATTTCTCAAATTTTTTAATGAATTTGCAAGGCCCAATGGATAAGGCATTGTTTAACAAATTACAGGGTCTAGAGATTAAGATTCTATATTTCCATGTCATGTCTTCACTATGCTCAGTCCATGGCATGTCCCCAAGCTAGAGCTAATTGTTATCACCCTCAAAATTCCCCCCTCATTTTCTAATTCAGATTCAAATATTTTTAGCTCATGCCCTCAAGAAGTCTCTATGTAAAGTTTGAAGTCTGAAAAGATAGAGAAGTTCATGCTTTGAAGTTTCTTAAACTCTTTAGTCTCTATGGTTTGATAAATTTTCCGTTTTCCTCTCTGGACTCATGAAAATTTAATTGTTTTCACCATTTGAATTAAATTGTCAATATTTCTATGTCCATGGATCGTCAAACCATGTATTGTTTTCAATTCCTTGGTTCGCGAAGGAAATTTGAAAATCGAGTGCAAAATGGTGGAGTTTTCTTCTTCTCTGCATTTTTTCCACAGTTGGGAATGATGGGCATTTTCATCCCCATAAAATTTTGGCTCCATTATCCATGGGTATTTGGACATATCTAATTGGAAGTGGGCAAGCAGAGAAAATTGTGTTTTTGAGCCTTTATGCAAAAAAGACTTAAAGTTAAAAAGTGACCCGCAGCCTCGCCAAACACAAAGCAAAAATTCAAATGTTGAGCCCTCATCAAAGGAGTCAAAGAAGGCTGGCAGAGAATTTTTTTTTTTTGATCCTCTATGCAAAATAAAGGCTTAAAGTTAAAAAGTGAGCCGCAGCCCCGTCAAACACAAAGGAAAAATTCAAAGGTTGAGCCCGCATCAAAAGAGTCAAAGCGGGCTGGCAGAGAAAATTATTTTTCCAAGCCTTTATGCAAAAAAGGCTTAAAATTAAAAAGTGACCATTAGCTCCGATCATGCCAAGAGGGAAAAACTCAAATGGTTAGCCCACATTAAGGGAGTCAAAGCGGGGAGGAGGATTGTCGGGGAGATTCGAGAATTTGAGCCTTTTTGTAAAAAATGTCAAAAGTCAAAAAGTGACTCATTGCTCTGTCTCCACTTAAGTGAAGCCACATGCCAGGCTTATATCAAAAGTGGAAGGGCAGAAAAAAATGTAAAAAATGCCAAATGTCTATAGATTTACAAAATGCAAGAGGCATCCCTCACGCCCACCCCAGTAAATTTCTCCCACGTGGACGGCCTTGGTTTAAAGTTTCAAAGGTAAGATGAATGGTTCAAATTCAAAGTCACAAAATGAGTGTAACAACTGCATTATGAAAAGTCTAGTTTTTCTACCATTGACGTTTCTTTGCGAATCAAGAATCTGAACGAATGCAAATGACTGAAAATATTGTAACCGTTTCTTGCTAACAAAGAATTTGTAATCACTTCTTGAAATATTTTTAATGGCTTCTTCACTCCATTATACGGGGTTAGTGATTGATCTTGTAAGATCAAGAGTATAATGTACTTTTAGAGAACAAAGGAGATAACCATTTTCTTCCATTTCCCCTCTCTTTCTCAATTTCTTCCATTTCTCCACTATGTACAACTTCTGTTTAAGCATCAATACAAGAAGAAGGAGTTTCTAGCTTTCTTTGACTAAGGGATTTCATGATACTTTGTGTTCATCATATTCTATTGGGTCTTGGTACCATTTTCAGGGTTGTTTCCTCTAAATTTAGTTCTCCTACCTCTTTTCTCACTCCCTTTCCCACCTTCATAGAAAACTCCCCCCTTGTAGATAACTGCAAGAATTTTCCGCAGGGTCAGTGGATTGCCCCTGTTGTATTCCCAGCAAAAAGGCCCCCAAATAAATCCACACTTTATCATGTATGCATGTATGGCAGCTACACCGATTAAGTAGAGGGACTTAGATTCCCAAAGCGTTGGTAAGGAATCCATAAGTTTGTCCACCCAACATATTTCCTCACCATAACATGGCTAATATGACATATCATTCAAAATATCCCATCATCATGCATCTCAAAAAAATCATTGGATCCACAAAAATAGGGCTCAAGGCTTCCAATTATTTCAAAATCTTCAAGTGGTCAAAATTGGCGATTAGGTCATAAGATCCAATATTGAGATAAACATGCTCTAACACCTCAACCATCATGTCCAACCTCAACCAACAGTTGTAAAACATCATTGAAACCTTGATACACTTTCACAATCAATAAAATATCATATGTCATATGTGGAATACACTATAAAACACCTTATCAAACTAACCTTCTTAAGAAGCCTAACATGGATAATTAGGCCATTAATGCCTAGAAAATAAATCACATATACATAACAAGAAAATAATTTAAACACATTGTATCAAACACCAATAATCTATCCAATACCCAATACTAGTGGTACATCATTTGTTTCATCAAGAGACACCTCAAACCACAAGAGTAGTTTTAGCCTTTTTAGGCTAAAACCAGTAGGGCAACTTGTGAGAATTGTTTCTCTGAATTTCTCCACATGACCTACTCAAATATTTTCATGGACACCTAGAAAACCTCCCAATATTTCTAGAGCAATTCACTTTACTTCATGAAATATGCAACTCATCCATGTACTTGCAAATGTTCTCAAATATGAGGTTTTTCTCCATCTTCACAGCTTACCTGGGCCATAAAACCACCACCAAAATGAAATCATAAGAATTAAATTTAACCTTAATCCATCGTATTTTATTTTCCAAGTCATTTAGAGACCATATAACTCATATTTATCTTGTAGTTGTACTACTAGGGTTTTATGTGGGTTTTGACTAGCACAATTTCTTAACAATCATTCATAAATGATATGAAATCATTTAAGTTAATTCTAATTTTGAAGCAATCTTAGCTACATACCTCAACTCTGGTGAATATCTTAGGACCCCATGCAAATATTTTATGAACAAAGGGGCACTCAAAACATGACCTCTAGTTAGGAATTGTACTTCTAAAAACTTGATATAAACACTATTTTAATATTCTTGACCTTAAATTTGATCCAAAGTAATATCATGACTTCCTTCAACTATCCCAAGTCTCATTTTATCTACATACTTCTTAATCTCTCCATCCACCATGACTTACCATTCATTTCTAGCCTTTTCTTCATAGTTCTATTTCAAAAGGACATTAAACATGCATTATATGTCTAAAATTTGATCTTGTATTCCTTCTACACTTTTCATTCCATGTCACAACACCTTTTACATACTTATATTAGACTGCGCTGCTCCATTGTTCATGCCACTGTACTTTACTACATGGACTGGGTCTAGGAATAGGCCTATAAAGACTTGACTCAACACCCATGTCTTATGATCTAATCTTGTTGACCTCTTATAGAGTCATTAAAACCTATGACACATCATACTAAGACTATTAGACCTCATGAGAGCATCATACCAACATTGGAGCTTCATAGGATGACATGTAAGATATAACCATGCATTAAGCCATGCATGTTGATAAAGAAACCATAACTAGAGATCAATATTGGATAATACCGATCAACCTTCAAGCTCTATAATCAATGACACCTCATGGAGACTCTTATAACTCATAAAATCCATTTTCCACCATTGACATTTTACATTAATAAAAAATTCATAGACACAATGCCCATTAATATCTATTAATATGATTCATTTTTGGATTGATATTTTCAAAATAAGAAACATTAGAGTTTAACATCTACTCGGACATTTCTTTCCATGAGTTGTTGAGATTAACGGCCGTTAATAATTTTATTTTATACCAAATGATGTGAATGATGTGTTATACACAATTTATTCTATGAGAACTACATTAGGCGTGATCCCTCTCAAGGGTATGTAGTGCCGAAGTTTGCTCTGTCAAGGATATTCCAGCCAATATGATATAATTATAAACAATGAAAAAAACCAAGGAGATAAAGTTTTGGCTAAATAAATTTATTGTTTTAAATACTTTAGATATGTGACACTTACACTAGCAATCCAAAACCTATAGAACTAGTTTTTACAGCAACTAGATATAATGGTTGGAGCCTAGTGGCCATTAAGCTATACTATATAGTTTTTTACAATGATAAAGTGTAGTAGACGAAGCCTAACAGGAGATAATTTGTACAACTACATGAATAAAAGGGATTTTTTTATCAATAACGGTTTTGTATTATAAAAGGGTGTATAATATAATCTACTATAACATACAGTTTCACAAAAAGATATCAAATAAAATTTCAAACTAGTATTTCATCAAAAGGTGTATAATATATTACCCTTAAACTTAAACATTGTTTTCCTTGTATGCAAAATCAAGAGATTGTGTCTACTAATCACTAATCTTTACAAAGAGTTTTTACAATGACAGGACTGAATAAAGAGAGACTTAGGGCCTGTAATGTAAATTGTTGTATTAACTAAGAGAGTTATATCTAGTTTCAAATAATATTGTTTAATGAAACTTAACTGTAAATAATTAAGTTTAGAAAAGTAAAAATATAGTCTAGCAGCTGATGGGCTAGATAACTATTTTAAGTGATGTTGTATAATGACAAAAACGAAATAAAATGGATGTATGTATGATCGATTCTCTCTTCATTGTATGTATACAATCTGGAATGCAAATATGATAATATACATACACATATGTAAATAATTATATTTATACATATTTTACAAAACCCTATCTACCGCTAGGAATATTTGACATATTAAACATTTTATTTTATATGAAATCTATCTCTATATGAGTTCACATTTATTTATAAATTCATTAGTAATTGCATATGACGATGTTCATAATACAAAATTATATTGTAACGACCACAAAGTTAAGTGATTTCATTACATATTCTGGCAGGCACAAGGTTTAATATGCATTTATTATTAAAAAGAGTGATATTTATATTTATTACATTTTATCATATTTATTATTGTAATACAAACATGCATATATGTATGTTATTATATTTAAATATAATATCCATATACATAGGAAAGATGTAAAAAAATTATTATCTTGCATCCACATCTTGTAAATTAAAAAATTTATAAATATAAATTTTATGAGTGTTGACTGAATATTGACAATTAAGTGTAATAATATAATGAATGTTAAGAATAAATTAATTAATTTTATTTGTAACATATTAATAAACAATAATTAAAACTAGCCTATGGAAAGATCTAATTATTTTCTTCCAAAAAAATATTACATTAAACTATTATTATATTGTTTTATAAATACGCAAAAACTTCCATCTTTTCATTTCCCAAAGAAAAACAACTCAAAAAAATTTATTGATACTGGTATTCGTTATAACGGAAAACTAATTGATGGGACAAAGTAGAGAAAACACAATGTAAGGAAAGAAATGTATCACGAACATAGAAGTGTTGGAAAGGGCAGAATAGGGGTTTGATATGGCAGTGAAAAATGTGGTTTAACAAGGCTTAAGAAGGAAATAAAAAGGTAGCGCAACGTGTTTCATCTAGGAAAATCAAGGCTAGATTGCGGTATAAATTACAAGAGGACAATCTATATCAAATCAGTTTTTCAAGACGCTCTATTGAAATGATCTATAAAATAAATAGGTGCACAAACTCCAATTTCTATAAATTACCACTATAATATGGAATGGATTTTATATATTGGAATCATATGGTAGATAGTTTTGAGAAATATCTATTCTAAAATTGTATGGAATGATTTCATGTTTGTCTTCCATGTCTTTCTTCCATTTTAAACTATCTGTGTGATCCTCTCTTTTATCCTCCTTTCTCTAGCTACTTCATAAAACCTATTATTTCCAATTCATCATTTTTTACTTACAAAAATGGCCACAAGTCGTAAACTCATCTCTGCGAATATTGTTTTTTTATTTCTCGTGTTACCTTCCTTTTTGATCAAAAACTATATAAACCATAATCAATATTTTTTAGAGATATTCAATAAACTTGATTTTCATTAACATAATGTTAAATGAACTATTTGCAACTTAGCACACTATGTAATTTCACATAATCATAAATTAATGAATCAAATGCACTTTGATTAAATTTGAAACTAAAATGAATTAAAACCAACAACCAAACTTACTTCAACCCTATACATGGAATAATCTTTTTTTCACTTTGTGATGTCCATCTTCAACTTGTTGTCTCTTTCCCATCTCTAACAAGATCTTACATCAATTCTTGAAGGGATGATGCATGATCATGATGGAGATGATAAATTTGGAAAGGATTTTCAGGGGGAGGATAGAAATTCCTAAATAAACAGAACAAAAGTTCATAATCCTTTCTCCTTTATTCCTTAGTTATATAACTCAACTTGAACCCTTCTATCCTAGAAATGAAATTTTCAAGTTGACCCCTCACCCAGGTGTAAGAAATGTCAACATTTCTGGAAATTCTATGGAATAAGTTTCCTACTAGATGTAATGATTAACTGCCTTAATACATCCATTGGGCATGGAGTCAAACTTGGAAACAATTATTGCCCTTAAATACAAACATTGTGCCATTCCAAAAAAAACTACAATAGGGAAAAGATCTGGAAAGGAACCATATATTGTACATGAAATGTACTTATTGAAAGTAAAATTGTTGCGAGTGAACATAAGCACTTTATTTAAATGAAAATCCTTGTTATCCTAATCTAAACATATGAAAAGAGAAGATAAATAAATCCTAATACAGGATGAGAAAAGTAGCTTCCTCTTCTTAAAAATTGAGGCTAAGAGCTCAACTTGAAAATCAGATCACATGGAAAAGAAGGAGAAAATATTTGTGCCTCGAATTTGTTCAAAAGATCAGTCTAAAAGATGAAAAATACATCTATTGGATCTGTAATCTATCCTAGGAGGTATTCGAGCTGAATGTTGATAATGTGAATATTTAGATTGTATTCTAAATCAGGAACAATTGTTGGTAGTACTGAAACTAAATCCAAACAGGCCAAGTATTGGATGGGAAATTTCCTTCTCACAATAGCTAAACTAAATTTATTTTCCATGGTTTCACTACCTTCTTCTCCATTTGTGAGAACATTCGGTAACTTATAAGAATGTTAATCGGCTTCGTGAAACTATTTTTCCTTTCTTTGAAAACTAATTTGGTAATAATGTCAACCTCTTATTATTCATTGTGTCCCAACATGCAACTAGAAACATATAATTTATTCTTTTGAAAAATTTATTGCCCCTCCTTGTATGTGGCAGCTTTTTATGATGTTCGTTGGGTGTTTCCAAGTTGATTTGTGCTTTGTTTTACCTCTTGAAACATCTCTTTATCTTCCATGATGACTGATTTAACAATGTTGTCATCATCTTCGTCTTTTTATTCATCATCCAACATGAATTTTGCAAGGAAAAACTCATATCTTTCTTCTTCATGAGGTCTGATTTAGGAAGTATGGTGTTCGTTTATATTCTCCTCTAAAGTGGATTTTGTGAAAAGGGGGAAGAAAGGATCTGCATTTTGTAGAATTTATTTCTCCTTTTCAAGTACAAGGGAGACCTTCACAACAAGAGGCTATTTTTACTAGAATACAAATGGTCAAACTATAAAATCAGTGATTTTGATGGGTACTTCCTCACCTATGCAATCTTATAAATCTGATACTAAATCAACCTCTTCACTATCAAGCTCTGCAACAAACTCCCTGCGGATCTCAAGCTCCTTATTCTATTTTTAAATTGAAGTTGATTCCTACTTCTATTTTCATTTTACAAGATGGGATGAATCACATCTATGTGTGAATATGGTCCCGACATGCACACTACATTTAGAACATAAATATTGTTGATAATCTCCCTCTTGTGTTTTCTCCTCTACAAAATCAAACTCCACCTTTTGCATGCATTCTTTATCCAGCTATGGAACATGATTAAACCCAATCTTTGATAACCATTGCTGAAAACTTTTCATTAATTCCATACTGTTGTTCTCTTGAATTGGCTTCCCATCTTAAATAACTTTTTAAGATCATTACTTTCGTGAATTGAGCTTGGGAATAAAAAGAGGAGGGGTATGCTAGGTCTCAATATGATTTTTTAATGATGTGACAATGGAATATGGTTCAAAATATGCATGTGAGGAAGAGATGGTGGGATCAACATCAATAAGAAATCTTAGAATCTGAAATTTGGGGTTATATGTTTAGTAAGGAAGGTATATGGGAATTGAGTTTTGACGGGGGAGGTTAGTGGACATATCTCATTGATAGCGTTTCTCAACCTAATGCTTGTCATCCTTTAGTGCTACCAATGATTCAAATTATTCCTTGAGAGTTAGACAGGTCTGCTCCATTCTACGATGCTTTCTTTCAAAATATTCCTCCTATATAGTGATTTCATAATTTGTATAACCTACAAGTTCTTGTGCATAACCTTCTTCTTGAACATCATAATGATTTTCTTAATAACCATACTGATATTCAAGGTTTTGGTCATGAGTATACTCATTGTGGTAGGGGTTATACTATTGATATGGAGGATGATATGGGTAAAATGGAGGTGAATCTTAATGATAATACTGATGAAAATGGGGAATCATGATTACTTGACCTCATGAATGATGGAAAAATGGAGAAATGGAAAAATGGAAAAACATGTCTGTTATATGAAAAAAATTATTTGAACTAGAAAAACAACAGATATGTTTCGATAAATACCTCAAAAAGGTTCTAAAAATGGTAGTGGTATGAAATCATCTTATCAGAGTGGCAAAATGTGTTCTTCTTTGAATATTTAAGTTCTAAAAAATCATCAATATAGTTTTGGCCCCCCCGAGCATGCCAAAACTATTATTGTTAGAAAAATAATACATCTTTTCTCTTCCTTCGATGACCATTTCACTTCTAGTGGTTACTATTCCTCTTCCGCAGACCTTTTTGGTGTCATATGTCTTTTCACATCCTCCTTTCATCTGTGGATTGTATATATTCTCATTTAGTTTTCTCATTTGAACATTGAATAAAATCTAAGCTTTCTCTTCTCTCTCATTAAACAAACATTGGTATCATAGCTTTTATATTCCCTGGCTTGTGTGGAAGTTTTCCATACCTCCTGGATTTAACAACATGAAGGATAACTTGTGATATGGATGTGTAGAATCTAACATTGGTATATGTGAATTACGGTGATGTGGTTATGTTTGCATGGGTGTAGATTAGAAGAAACCAGTGTTACTTTGAGGAAAGTGAATGTGGCTGAAACATGGTTTTTGGTGTTAAATATGACATATGTGGAAGATCTTTGGATAGGCATGACGCTAATTGCAGCTTTATTCGTGTTAAAAAAATTTGACGTGTGTGTTTTAAAATGTGTTCACTTGAAAGTGACCTGTGGAATGTGGATTTTTGCAATGTTTTATGTGCCATAATATCTGCAACAATATATTCTTATTCTGATTTGTTGGAGTGACATGTTTGGTGCATGAGTATTCATTTGAAAAAAAAAAATATTTCCTACAATTTGGCACATTTCATTTTGCTAAACATTTCTAGAAGACTCATATTCATACCATTATTTGCTTTCCTAGAGCAATGTCTACCAGGTTTGTAAATTTTTATCTTCCTTGTTCTGTGTAGAGTAGTTCTCTATTATTATTTGGTGTGAAGCACATATGGTGGCACTTACATCCTATATAAATAATGTCTAATCTGCATCTATTTATCTCTGATGCCCATCTCTTGAAAGGGATGAATTCTTCTTCTTGGAAGACAAATGTGAAAACCTTTCTCCTCTTTTATGATCTCTGGGAGATCGTAACTAACACACTCACTCTTCCCACTGATGCAGATGAACATACATAGTGTGAGAAGGCCAACACAAAATCCTTGATGTTGATCACTCTGAGGATATCTGATGAGGTGCAGCCACACATTTTTAAGGTGATTGCATCAAAGAAGGACTACTATATTCTCTCCACGATATACAAAGAACATAATTTAACAAAAATTATGCATCTCCAGTCAAATCCTCATACCATGGGTATCCAAGAAGGTGAGAAGGTGCAATAATTCTTGCATTGTGGTGGAACTTTGATCAGAGCTTGTCGTGCTAAGAGAAGAGGTCGAAGATAAGTTTCTTGTTCGACTCACACAACAAGCTCTTCCATCCCATTTCATGACATTCATCACAACATTGACCATCACACAAATAGAGGTGAGCTTTTCCAGACTGGTGAATTTTTTGCAACAACAAGAAGCAATTCAAATAGTGCAAGAATATTTTGAGGACAAAGCATTGATCTCTATGCATAAGAAGAGTTATAATCCTCACAAGGGACAAAAAGAGAAGTAGACATAGAAGAAACCATAGACACCACAAAAAGAATGGAAGTCTCAAAAGGAGAATCGATGGTGTCACATCTACACCATGAAAACACACGATACTACAAACTATTGGAACAATGGTCACACAAAAAAAAAATTCAGAGAAGAGAGAACATATAGCCAAGGTTATTCAAAGAAATCCAAGTGGAATCCTCAAGGAAAGAAGAAGAAAGGGCATGTTGCAGCCCAACCAAATGATGACTAAGATTAATATATCCTAGAATCAGCACTTTTTGGAGCACATGAAGATGATTTGATTCTTGTCTACCTAACATTGCAGCCATCAGATAATGTTTAGTTGATTGATTGAGGTGCCACCATGTATAAGATGGGTCATAGAAACTTACATGTACAAATTGTAGACAACAAGGAGTATGTAGAAGTAGGAATAGCTAATGTGAGCATTCCTCTTAACATTAGAAGATGTACTCACACGAAGGTGCTTTATGTCCCTCTCTTGAAAAAAAATATCTTATCCATCTCTCAGCTATTGAATCACAAGATAAACATAGAGTTCCTAGTTCAGAATGGAAAAAAATCATGTTTGATATCTAAAGAAGGTACGATACTTTCTAGATATTTTTTGAATGATTATTTATTTGTAGTAGATGTAGTTTCATCCTCTATAGTTGCATTTTCTTCCTCCACATTAGAATCCACCAAAATTTGGCACTATCGGTATGGAAATATTTCTTTCAGCTCCCTCTTTAAGCTAAGTTCAATGGAGATGGTACAAGGAATTCCTCCTCTCTCTCAGTCATTACCATTTTTTCTGGGATGTCTGGTAGGAAAAAAACATCGAGATATATTTGAGTTGAGTACATTCCATGCCAAGAACTATCTTGAGGTCATGCATACCGATCTGTGAAAACCCTTTCCTACCTCATTTAAGGGGTTACATTACTCTTAGTTTTTCACTGATGATTATTCCCACAAGATTTGGGTGTTCTTTCTCCAAAAGAAGAGTGAAGAATTTGGACATTTCCATACCATATGTATGAGACTTATTCACTAAACCAGGCGGCCCCTTCTTGTCCCCCATTCAAATCAAGGAGGGTAATTCAATTCAAAGAAATTCATGGAATTTTGAAGGAACAAACTATTACACAACTCATGACTACTCCCGATACTACCAGGAATAATGAAATTGTAGAACATTGCAATTTAAATATCATGGAGATGGCTCATTGCATGCTTTCCACTATGAAGTTGGAGATTATATTTTGGTCGGAAGCAACCTAGACTATTGTATATGTTCTTAGAAGAGGTATGGAGTAATCATAAACAATCTATTTGTCATTTGCTATTTTTTGATGTACTGCATATATGCATATTTCAAATAAGAAGAGGAAAAAACTTGATCCAAAACCAAGCTAGTGCAATTTTTTTTGGTACAGTACAACCTCAAAAGCTTATTTTCTCATGGATCCTAAGACATAGAAGATATACAAGAACAAAGATCTTATTTGAGATGATTCATCATTTTCCTTATTTCCACAAAAGGAATATTCAACACTGATCTCCTCTCATAGAATTCTCACATGTCCATCTCATGAGCATGACGATTATTTAGAGAAGAAAGATGAGTTACAAGGATATTGAACATGATAATTTGGAAAATAAATCTTCACATGAGTAACAACGTCAACATATAAAGTGGGTCCAAATAACCATAAGAGACTCCCACCTGAACTATCTTCAAGAAACTTCATGAGGTGTTTGTACAAGAAGATAAGAGAGAAATGAGGTAAATATCACACTTATGAGTTTAGTATTTGATAGAACCATGCCTGATTCAATTCATGAGGCAATCAGTTAGCCATAGTGGAAGGAGGACATAAATGTAGAATATGAATCCTTGATACATAATCACACATGGGAACTTGTCGATCTTCCTGCATGTAAGAAGTCCATTGGTTTTAAGTGGATTTTAAAAACAAAATATAGGGAAGATGGATCTATCGACAAGTACAAATCATGAATAGTTATAATGAGGTATGCTCAACATGAAGGAATTGACAATGATGATACCTTTGCACCCATTACAAAGATCAAAACCATCAAAGTATTTTGTGTAATGGAAACTCAAATCAGATGGAAATTATTTAAACAGATGGGCGTAAACAGTGTTTTTTTGAAGGGTTATCTCAAATAAGAGGTATATATGACCCTACCATATGGATTGATCGATGAGAAGCATCCTCAGAAGGTATGTCATCTAATTAACTCTCTATAGATGGACTTACAAAATAACCTAGGTTATGGTACATAAAAATAGATGTTCAGCTATTGCAACATGGATTCACTCTAACACCTATGATAAACTGTTAAGTTCTCCTCTTTACAATGCAAGCATTGACATGTAATTTGTGCCAAGAAGGTGTATTCATTTGAGTATTGAAATCATGCTTGTCATGGATAAAATTTTTTTTTCTTGGATTCAATTGTTGAAATATTGTTGCTTGCAAAGAATCCATTTTATTTGAGGTTATAAATGGGTAAAGTTTTTTGTAAATTTATCTCTATATAATAATGAGATCTTGGATCAATTCAATTGATCCAAGGTATGTTTTAATTGTTCTTACTTGATATGTATGGAAAACTAACATTTAGAGGTTGAAGGAAATAAAAGACCGAACCTTTGTTGGATTACAATTTCATTGATCTTCTTGGAATTTCAAGTTGTGCCTTCAGCTTAAAGTCGTGTGCTTATATATTCTTGTCAACTTCTCCCAAATGTTGAATGGTGCAAGTTGGAAAGAGGCCTACTTCAAGACTAGTGAGGGTAAATCCTAAGTCCTAGATCTATAAGATCTATCCTAACAGGATTCTAACTTAAGGTGGTGATAGGTATATTTCTAACCTATTACCTATTACTATATTGGTATGAAGAATGGCCTATCCTAAGGTGAAGAATGGCCTATCCTAAGGTGAAAAATTTACCTAAGGAAATATTAAGATAACCTAAGGTAAATATTTTCTAAACTAATCTAAGGTCATACCCTAAGCTAAGATATCTATCCTAAACTAATGTGGGGATATAAGGGGACCTAAGGGGTTGTATGGAAAGTTGAAGGCATGGCAATGGTTCCCAAGTCATTTAATTTATTTTAATTTTGCATTTAAGATCATTATGTACTATTAGTTTGATAGGGGCATGGAATTTGGAGGTGATCCTAGATGGCACCCTCTCTAAATTTAACAAAGCATGCTCTTTTTGAAATTGGACTCGCCTTTTTTGGATGGCGGTGTCATGGAGATTTAGGTGGGAGACTAGGAATTAATGACATTAATTGTCATTTTTTTTGGCGAAAAAAATGCCTTGGAAACCATGCGAGCCGATTTGTTTGGATTTTTTTGGTCTTTCATGCATTCCTAATTTTTCTCTACATGGAGCTATTTGGTTCTCAAACCAGCAGTTTTACTTTTAGTTTGTTGTTATTTTTAACTCACCTGGACTATTTTCAATCCAATGGAAGTATATGAGTAATTTGAGGAAGAAGTTTATGGTTGTTGATTTCATTTGGTGAAGAGGGAGTTGTGAAGGCTCGGATAGAAATATTCTTCAAACAGACAGAAGCACTATCGGGCATGATAGGATCTATCCATTAAGTTTCACTGCTTTTCTCTAAGTGTCTTCATTAAAATAACTTTGCTCTCTTGAGATAATCGGGTTTTTATTTTTGTGATTGTTAATTGGTTTCCTTTCTTGAATAATTATGTGTTCTTTGATTGAGGAATCTCTGCTTGAAAAGGAATTCATTATATTACTTTGCTGGTTATTTGTGGTTAAATTTCACCTTAAATCTTGTGGTGATATAAGTAATGAATTACATGCGTAATTCTTGCTTATTTATTTGAAAATGGGTTATCGAAATGATATGTGTCTTTAAGTTTCAAACCAAGCTTTAACTTGCGTTGTAGAATGTAAAAGTATACCTTCATTGTTGCTTTTTGGTTTTGTGGAAGTTATAATTATCCTGTTGGAGTTGTAGGATTATGCATGCTTGGATTCAGAGTTGTGTGAGCTCAAATTTGTGTATTGAAATAGTAATGCATGCCCTCTTCTTGAACTCTCTGTATAATCTATTTGTTCTTCAGATTCAGTCTGTGAGGGAAGCTAGTAGTTATTTAATGTTTGAAATATCTATTTTCTTTTTTGGATTCTTCTTGTATAGAAACAAGATTGAAGATTTCTTACTTTTTAAAATTTTCAGTTTAAACTGGGTACTCAAATTTTTTCCTTCTTGGTAAAATTTGGATCATTCGTTTCTTGGGAACTTTGATTTTTAGGCATTTGAGTTTGGGATTCCTATGTTAGAAGTCTTCATTTTGATATTTTATGAGTACTATGTTTCTGAAAAGATCTCAAGTATTGAACTAAATGTTACAGATGTGAGATCCTATTGGTTAGGGATGTGTTGAGGGTCGGCTTTGTCAAAGTTGATGCTGGGTCGTCCTTGTAGCTCTGTTGATTTTTCTTTTCTCTATTCTTACTGTTGAAGTAGATGTTGTTGTTTTTTCTTTGACTATGTTTGAACTGGATTGACCTATGAGTATATTTCTCAGGTCAACTTTGGTAAAACCTCCTGATTGGGATATCAGGAACATAAAGGATGATCCTTGAACTTGCGGTTTTCCTTTTTTATTTTTGAACTATCGAAACCGGTTCTGAATATGGGTTTTTCTAGAATCTTTCATTCCTTGATCTCTGAGAAATATTTGAGGGAAAAAAATTGTTGGTAGTTGTACACATGTAGCTAAGGTATGAAAAAATTTAGGTTGAATCTTATTGGAATCAAATCATGCAGGAACATTCTCTATCCTTTCAAAAGATATATTTCTCTCACCTCTTGGAGGACTCATTTGAGATTTTGTCTCGCTGATTGATTTGGTTCTATCATTGGAGGAATTGGTCAGACTATGGACCTTGACTGAAATTTTAACATTCTTGAGTGACTATTGTGATAGTAAGTACCTACATGGCATTTTGCAACTTTGTCATTGCATCTCATTTTGATCTTGTTTAATTTCTCAGTCATTAGTTGTCTATGAAGGGAAATTGTGTTAAATTCTATTCTAATAATAGAAATCACACATTCTGTTGATCTCTTCTTCTATGCATTTTATCTTTTAAGGAGTTTGGGAAGTACCGAAGGCCTGTATTTTCCTTTGCGACATTCATTCCATATGTTAAGATGTTTGAGTCCCCTTCTGATCATGGCTTTTGACTCCTTCTTCTTCAGTCTTTAAGGTGAATCCTAACCACTGCCATTGGAAATAATAGGATGTTATGAGTTGTGTTCTCTTCTTTGAAGTTGTGTATAGGATTCAGGCTAACCAAATTATTTAGGAAGCTCTTACTATTTCATCTTAGTCATACTTCTTTTGGGTAAATCTAGTCATTGATTTATGTGGATCAGTTGCTCTACTATCCTTAATGTTTTGAGTAGTTGTCATTGCTACCTGCTTGTTCTCTTGACTAGTGTTAAGGATTTTAATATTTGAGATAGAAGAAAAATGTGAGTTGCTGTACATTGAGTAAATTCTATCTTAATTTTGATATTTGGTCTAACTTGATAAATTAGGCTGTACCTTGCATTTGGGATTAGGATGCCACATATTTTTTGTGAGACTCTTATTTGCATTTGTATTTCTAAATTAAGATGATTTGTGAAGGAAATAATTATAAAGTACTTTCATTTGATATGGATAAGTTTTTTGGATGGAACAACATTTATCTAGCAACATGTTTTAGATTGTAAATTACCTCATGAAATTTCTTTGAATGTTATTCAAGTGAGTAATTGTTCTTCTTTTATGGTAGTTATTGCTATGATTTATTTGTCTACTTGACCACACTATTTCATTAAAGTAGAGTTGGTTTAATGAAATAGTTAGTTGAAAGCATTTGGTTTTAATGCTTAGTGCTTATCATGCTCAGTTCAATGAATTGACCCTTGCTAGCAATTTTTGCAAATGGATTTCATAAGTGATAAAGGAAGGCAATAAAATTTATGATGTATTGGTTGAATTAAAATTCTGGACCATTTTAGAGAATTATGAGTTATTATTGAAATGTATTGAAGGAAGAAAAGTTTTAATCTAAAATATCTTGGTGTTGTTGACTTGAAATATGTCATTAGTGCATAGTTTTGTAAGTTGTGTATTTTATTTTGATGAATTCAAAAGACTGAGGTTACTTAAACATGATTAAATCTATTCTCTTTCTCATAATAAGAAGGAAAAATTAGTAATCTTATCCTTGATGTTGTTATTTTTATCTGATTGGATCCTTATTCCTAATGTCAGTAAATTGTCTGGATAAATGGGGAGTTAGTACAAAATTTCTTACTTTAATGCAACTTACTAATTTGGATGTGTTAAAGTTCCTTATTAAATCTTGAATGGTTTATTATTATGTTATGAATGTGTTACTATAATGTTAGGATGTGTAAATTGGATATGGGTATAATAAACCCTAATACTTAGCCATAATGAGGAAGGTTCTCCTCTTCTAAAAAGGATGCAAAATAAACTAATTATATGTGGTTTCGATAACCATTTAGAATTCATAGGTATGAAGTCTTTTATATCGGAACCTATTTTGGTTCTTATGCATTCCTTGAATGGTTGAGACACATTAATTAGATCATTTGATATATGTTGATATTATTTTAAATTAATTAAATGCTAAGCAAGAAGTTTAATTGAACAGAAAGCAATGGATAGTCTTTGAAGTTCCATATTAGCTAGCCAAATCAAATGGGTATGCAAACCTTTCACATTGTTGGAATTAGGGATAAGTAAGGTTTCTATAATATGAATCTTAATCCTAAGCTAATTAAATGGAAATGATCTCTTGATGTGTGTACGTCGAGATGAAGTGGTTCTGCTAGATGTTGGCACATGCCAATTGTAGATTTGTACCTTTGTGAAGACTTGGGTCTTAACAAGGATACAGGGTTGCAGTTGACATGTTGCAACACCCTTCAGCATTGGTTCATCTAGACCTACCCAAACTTAGACTTGAACTTAGTTTCTCTCTAGGATAGTTTAGAGTTATGATCTAGCATAGGAAATGGCTCACAAATATATAGGATAACTAGGCACATCCAATGGACTTAGGTTGATAGGGTGTGTCTATATACCCTAGGTCATCGCAAGTGACCCCCTATTCTAAAATATATCACTAACCTGCGTTAGGGTCAAACCTTGGATAAGTGGACTAACGGAAGTTAGTGAAGACCATTCTAGATAACAGAGGAGTAGTTTAAGGACGTATTTTGTTTAGACGAGTATGCCATCTAGGAATAGTAACATGAATAGTATGTTGGAAATCTTTGGCCAAAGGATCACAAGTTGTTGGTTGCGTTGTCCTATGTCACCTAGTTTAAGGACTATGAGTTCAGATGAATATTGGTTACAAATATTTAGATATGTTTCTTACAAAGAACACTCAGTACCCAGAATAGGGTAAGCGAACCAAGATACTGTATATACATAAATTATTTAATACTTAAGTTACATGAGAGATTGGTTATTAATCGAGTCATGAAATGAGAGATCGGTAGCTCACCGAGTCATTTACAACTGCTAATGGTTATCTATTATGAGATTAATTGGCATGGAATGTGCATTCTAAGATATGACTATTTAGAGCAAAGAACATTATGTAAAAAAAATTCCCTTATTTCTAAAGTCCTTAATTGGGAATGTTACATTAACTCATAGCCCTTATGTTTCAAATCTATATATCAAAAATATAGAGAAAGAGATTGCCATATTTTTTTTATATGTAGACAATATTGTGATCACATGGATTTCTAACAATCTAGTCAAAAATGTGAAGAATGATTTGAAGAAATACTTCGATGTGAAATATTTAGGGATACTTCACTATTGTATTGGCTTGGATATTGGTAGAAGAAGAACCATAGTTTTATCTCCCAGATGAAATACACCAAGACACTCCTAGAAAAGTATAACATGTATGATTTTAAACATGTGTCCACTCTAATGGAAAGAGGTTTGCAATGTTCTAGGTTCAAGGATTCACTTCAAGTAGATGGTACTTTCTACAAAAATCTTATTGGGAGTATCATCTAATTGACGTATACAAGACCAGACTTGTCCTTTGTTTTGAGATATCTTCTAGGATTGATGTTGTAGCTGAGAAATTGTCACCGGGTAGAAGCGAAGCATGTGTTGAGATATGTTCAAGGTAAAATTGAGTATGGTTTGGAGTATCAAGAGAACTCTCAACTCTTGTAGAATTGATATGTAGATCTAGAATTTCTTGGATCCGTTGATGACAAGAAATGAACTTCAGGTTATATTTTCCATCTTAGGTCTGGACCTATATCATGTATAAGCAATAAGAAAATTGTTTATAATGTATCATCCACTAAGGAAGAGTATCATGCAACACAAGGAGTTGTGTGTGAAGTGATATGGTTCTGTTTCATTTTATCAGATATGGGAATTCCTGATGAAAATCCTCCCATCATTCCCTATGACAATCAGGGTATATTGAAGATTTCAAAAAATCTATTTTTCCATTAGAAAACCAAAAAAAATTTAGTTCAAATGTCACTAAATTCAAGAACAAGTCTTGAACCACTACATCTAAATCCAATACTGCCTGATAGATGCTGAGATTAAATATATACTCACCAAATATCTTGGAAAGTTAAAATTTTAATCGTTTTGGGGGTAAATTTGTAAAAATAATGTTTTAAGGGGGGAATGTTAGAAAGCTAATACACTATTCCTCATTCATTGGTGACCATTCCACTTCCAGTGGTTATTATTCCTCTTCCACAGACCTTTCAGGTTTCACATGTCTTTTCACATCCTCCTCTCTTATGTGGATTGTATCTATTATCATATAGTTTTCTCATTCAATCGTCGAATACAAACTAACCTTTCTCTTATCTCTCATTAGAAAACAATTATCTAGTATAATTTTAATTTATTTGAGGAATGGTATATTTGTTCTTTCTCTCTCTCCTCACTTCTACAGATATACAATTGAAACATCTTATGGGTTGTGGGTATCCCGAATGTGAGGTGAATCTCCATATTTAAAGGGATGGTTCCCTTTCAGTGTATCCCTAAACTAAGCTTGTTAGGGTAAGGGTTAGAAAGAAAAATAAATATGATACAAGGAGGTGATACACCGTAGATTATTGAATTTTCTAGATATAGGAACATACAAGAAATGATCAAAAGAAATAATGAAACTACACAATCAAAAGGGTTGAGGGTGAATTCTAAGGAAAAATAATTGAATCTTTTAAGGGATGACACTCAATAATATTTCCCAATAGTATGCACACTAAAACTAATCACAAAACCTATTTTTTGTAATGGGATAGATAGATTAAGCATTAAACTTAATGAATTCAAGGAAAACAAATCACAAGAATTACAACCTTGAATGCACAACATTAAAAAATAAGTTGAAAGGAAAAAGTACTTCTTGTCATAAATGACACTTGATGTAGAAAATATTGCAGTACCTTGTTACATGAAACGTTCACTTCCAATGCTTGCAAAAGCATTGGAATATATAGAAAAACTAGGTGGATTTGAAACTCAACACCTTTAGTTATATAACAATTCACTCTTGGATCACTATTCTTAACTATTTTGCATAATACAAAAATAATAAAAATCATACATGTTATAAGAACGGGAAAAAATAGTTCTCTTGATTGATCCTATCAAAATTCAAATTACAGTTGTCTCCTTTATTCCTACATTGGCATGTGTACAAACTTTTTTTGCATGAGTAAAGGTGATTTTGGAAAATACAAGGTAAGGAGGTTCCACTTATCCTATCCAGAGAGAGCTCATTGATCTATTTTCTCATTCATGTGCTAATCATATTTATTCCACCCTCCAAATCCATTCCTTTCAAAGTTTCAAGGTATATTTCACCATAGCTTATATACTTGAACTCAATGCCCTTGAGCAAGGCCACATAAAACTTAGATCTAACAAAACTAAAATGGATTTATCTAAATCCTTTTCTTCTCGTCATGATAAATATACAAGTGCAGAAAGTGTAATTTTTGTTAGTCATTTTCTACTTCCACCTCCAACACCTATCCTTCCCACAGGGCTCCTCAACCTACCCCAAACTATAATCCACTTGGGGAGTCCTATAGTTCTATATTTTATAATCTTATCTACGCCAACCTCATCCAACTTACTCCAATCTGAACCTTCAATGACCTGCAACCCAAACCCACTAGGTATCATGAGGAATCCTATTGTAAACATCATCGAGTCCTCGGTCATGAAATTGAGAAATGTCGTCCCTATAAGGACCTTGTTCAATGACTCATTGACTGAAGGGACTTAAGTGAATAATTTTAATGCCCCTCCCAATCAACGTATAGAAATGTTCAAATATTCCTTTTCACATCACTCACCTAATAATTAGGATCCCCCTTCTACATCACAAACATCTATATCTCATGCAATTAATACACTCATTTGGATTTCTACATCATCATCCTGGTCAACTATATCCACTCCACCTATACCTACCACATCTACATCCATACCTATTCCCCTCAAAACCAATATGCCTCCATCTATCTTTCCTATACCTACCTCCATCTGTACATTCATCTCCTTGAGCACCACATCTTCCCCTATCTCTAAAATCCAATTGACACACATTCCTATGTCCACATCTAGACCTATACCCTCTCCCATATCTACACCTTCCATTGAATCTACCCCAAATATTGTCCTTGTCCCAACCTCATCCTCTACCAACTTAACCCCTTCATTGTAACCATCTATCACATCTCCTTGACCTAACGAATATTTCATCTTCTCCTCCTAGTATTTCATCTACAATATCATCCAAACCCAATTGATATGGATCCAAATCTAAGGATGAATTTCCCATCCTAATTATTATCACTCCTACGAAGGTTAAAAAATCAAACATAAGTCTAAAAACCTTAGACCTTGTTACAAATATATCGTGACATTATTAATAGATTGTAATATTATTAATAATGAGTTTATAGAAGTCATATTAATAATATAGTTCTAATAGTTAGTAGTAGTATTTGCGTGAGCTGTGAGAACAACTCACGTAGCTAATTTGGTGTGTTAGATAATAAAGGGATGAGAGATATATCCTAGGGATATATCTGAGAGATTCGTGGAGAGAGATATGAGGGGTTAAAGATGAAGTTTGACTCCACCATTATAGGAGATCAAACTACTATAAATGTAAACTCTATTAATGTAATTGATATCCCGAATGATTTCAAAGTGGTGCAATATTATTTTATTCGGTTTTTTAAATTGCACAAACTTTACCGAAATAACATTTAGGTATTAGAGAAGGAATGATAAATCTATGAGATTTGTGTAGGGCATCTTCAATTTGTATATTCTTTTGCATTATGATTATAATGTACATTATTTCAATCGCTTAAATATGTTAGAACTTTTCTAAAGAATTTTTCATATTTTCTATTTTACGATATGGGTTTCTCTACTTTTTAATGGGTTTGTAGAATTGTTTCCAATAAAAATATGGTAAGAATTTCAAATGAAATCACATCTAGGATCTGAAGAAATGAGGAAAATATGAAAAGGATTTTGTTATGAGTTTTCCCCCTTAGGCCTGCTATAACATTCAATCCTGGAGTATATTTATAATTTTTTCTGTGACAAGCTGCTGCTACAATCTCATTTACTGGACTGTGCATGTACCACTTAATTTAATGTGACATGTATTCAACCATATAATTTAGAGTCTTGTTTGAGTATTGGTCATTACCAAAGATGACTACATCCTAGAGATTCACTCTTGGCATACCTTGACAAGTATTCTACAGTTCATCGTCACATATATTGCAGTGTATTTTTCAAATCAGATTTTCTCAAGGTTCAAGTTTTGTCTTTTAATATGTGGCATGTTTTAGTGTAGACATGTATTTTCATAATCATATATATATATATATATATATATATATATATAAGTGTCAAAGTAATTTGTTTATTACTAGTATTCTCGCGACATTATAGTTTGTTGACTTTTAAATTTAAGTTTTTTAATTTTTATTTATGTTTTCAAAGTTCTCCATAGTTGCAAGAAGTTAGGATTTTTTAATCATTTGTATATTATTATTTAAGCATTCTAAAGTTTTTGATGATTTGTTTAAAGTGATTATTAGAAAGTTTTTATTTATTTATTTTTTATTTATTTATTTTTTTATTTTATCATTTATATGTCTTATCGATTTTATTGTCTCTTCAATATTTTAATTAGTTGTGTATTACATTTTCAAAAAAGTCAAATTCTCACATTGTATTTTATTGTTGTTGTCAAATTAAGTTAAAACTTGTGATGTAAGTCAAGTATTGTATTTATTTTGTATTTTCTTGTTCTCTAAGATTCATTTTATTTGTCTATCAATTTTGTGAGTCTAAAAGTGTCCTTTAGGTGATTGCTAGGAAAATTGTAAAACAAAAAATTGCTCGCATTTCTCCTGGTTGCATTTTCGCTTATATGTGACAACCAGTTTCACATTGAGGAGGGGCATTTCATATTGAGATTTATTTAAAAAATTTCTAAGTAACTAAGTAAATTTTACATGGAGGAAGGAGGCAACGGAGGAAGGAGGTCAATCAATGACCTCTCGTCAGATGCAAGCGATGGAGCCGAACAATGGCGTTGTGGAATTTTATTTTAGTTGTGCATTTTTTTTATACAAATAAGAAAAAAAAATTATATCTATACATCTATTGTAATAAGTAAGCTCCTGTGCGAATGATATTTCTTACATTTTTCTTTGATGTCAGAACATTGTAGAAGATCGGAAACACCAATGTAAGTCAGTTCATGGATCCTAAAAAGGTTTTTGGGAGATCCAAAAAACCACATGAGGTGGACAATTGATGGTTCCAGTCACGTCAAGGTTTTTGGTAAACCTATTTAAAACCATGGAAGGAGAGAGACTTTCTTTTGATCAAGGTCACGAGCCATGTTGGGCATGCCACATGGGTGAGCATACTGCGGATAAACATGTGAATGTCTTTTTACCATAGCAATATTAGCGGAGTGTATATTGGGAATTAACAATGTTAACAATAAGGGAGTGAATGTTACAAATATATTGTGACATTATTAATAAATTGAAATATTATTAATAATGAGTTTATAGAACTCATATTAATAACATAGTTGTAATAGTTTTTATTAGTATTTGGGTGAGTTATGACAACAAATCACGTAGCTATTTTGGTGTGTGAGATAATAAAGGGATGAGAGTATCCTAGGGATATATCTGAGAGATTCATGGAGAGAGATATAAGATTTTTTTGTCATCATGTGGGAACTTGCCATATAATTGCCAACTTGGTCAACTCACCTTTTAAACTCCACTCCAAACCCCTTATGTAATAAATAATACAATTGCTCAAATTAAGAAAAAATTAAGGCAAAGGCTCTGGAGTTTGCAAAGATTAAGGAATCTCAAATTATCTTTGTTTGGCATCTATGCATTTCCTAGCCATAATTTACTTGGTTAAGAGCACAAGGATTTTTTTGGTAATTAGTGCCTTGATTACTAGGGAAAAAATGATGTTTATGACCATAGGTCAATATTTCCCCACATACAAAGTTTGAAAAAATAAAACCATTCCTTTTCTATTCTTCGTGAGTAAAGTTCAATGATTAAACACCTAAAATTTACCATGGTTTAACAATGGTCAAAGGTGACCATGGTTAAAATATTGCCACATATTTGGTGTTTACTTCTCGAACCCTAAAATATTTATTTCTCATTAAAGGCTATGTTAAAATGATCCAAAAATTCTTTGGGTTGGCCATGCTTGATGTTGTAAATATTCTAAAACACTGTGTTGCATTCTGGGTGAATTTTTACTTCTTTCAACTTGCATAGTCATGATTTTAGCATTAACTTCCATGAAATCTGTTGCATTTTTTACATTTTCTCTACCTTTGAGCTCAGCTCTAATTGGAGGCTTCTACGTCTGATTATTTCACATTTCCATTTTTTGTATGATTTATCCATTGTTGGAACTACTATCTAGACCTCCTTTCACCACCATTTCTTCAAGGTATGAGTTGCTTTCAATTACATTGGGGTTTCGACATTCACCTGGCTATGCGTTTTCCTTCCTTTGAGGGATCTATTAGCGTGAAATCACAGAACCTCTGAATGGCCTTGGGTTTGAGTGGGGCATTCGGTGTGATTTACATAGCATTGGACCATCTCTCAAGCTGTAGGACTTGCGAACTTGAGATGGACCTCTAGAGAAAGTCGGCTCTTCTTCCTCAACTACCTACCACAAGCTACTCTAGTGTAGGTAAACTATTTAATCTTAATCTAACCTTCCAAGGGACCAAGGGGAGAGAGAAATGCATAAAAACAAAGCCTACACTAAAGCAGTGATACACCAAAAAAGGAAGGTGCTGGTCACAAATCTAACTACTTGAAGTGGAGAGAGGTGACTAAAGGAGAGGGTGGACTAGATGCACTACAGACATGAGATACATTTCACATAGAACAAAACTTCAAACCCATTAAACGCGGCTCCTAAAACTTGTAATAGACATCATAATTATGCAAATTATATCCTGCTAGGATAAGAGGTGAGAAGAGACAGCAAAATAAGCAAAGGATGGACAAGATGCATCACGAAATAGATTTATTGCTCCAAGAGTTCACATAGTACATCATCAGTGGGAAAGGGGTGAAAAAATGCAATTATAGAGCCAAGAGAGGAGGCTTAAACTCCAAATTATACCCTGAGTAGGAAAGAGAGAGGGGGTTAGGAGGGAAAAGATGACAAACATTTTGAAATATGCCCCTCCTTTACAATATATAGAAGAATGATAGAAGGAGAGAGGGAAATTTGAATCCCGCTTCAACCACCCCAACAAGAGCATTGAATCCAACCATTCCAACCACCCTAGAAATTATTAAAATTCACCTGAAACTATGATGGGTTCCCTGACATAGTCCATGCCTCCATGCACTATTCCTTGTTGGGAAAGAAAAGAGGCCCATTCTTTATCATGGTGGCAGGTTAGAAGTGTGATGACCTTAAAATGGCAAACTGAAACATTATGGTGGTAGGTGAGTAGCAGATCTCTCTTAAAATTACTCTCCCGCCCAAATCCAATCTTCAAGTTGAAAGATATGGCTGTCTCAATGTACTTGGGGATTTGGGGTCTAACGTGGGCTCAGTCTATTTGAAAGTGTCTGCCCATACAGGGTCCATGTGGAAGTCTCACACATTTTGGAGATTCAGCCTCCTCTTTTCACTCTTGAGTTGCATCGAAGGGACAAGTGGTATTTTCCGCATGCTTCCTCTATTTCCTTTGCACTCTTACTAATTTCTTCCTATTGGTGGAGGCACTATTTCACTTGAGACACGTGGGTGGCTCACACATTTTTGGGTCCTACCTTTTGGGTCACCCCCTTGAAATTGTGCCATTGTGACATGTAAATCCTCCCATGACCTTGGAATTTTCAATGTCCGACTCTATCCCCTCTTTGACTCTACCCACGTGGCGAGATGGCACTTGTTTGGCGACCACCTTTGGAGTCGCCCTTTGAAAGAGAACCGAGGAGACACATGGGGCTTCCACCGCTTCTGCTTTCCTAAAATTCATCCCCAAGCCCACCTCCCCACATGTAATTTTGGCCTGACACTTGGCTTCTCTAAGCATCAATGAAGGTTGAGCTTACTTTTATACTTTTACACTTTTCAAAACAAAATAAAAAATTGAAACTACCTCTGGCGACATGCCTTCCCTCTTTGACTTGAAACATGGCTACGTGTCCCTTTGTGGGCCATAGGAATTTTTTTATTGTTTGGGGAAAAGATCCTCCACAGGCTCGTGGGCCCATACTTGCAAACTGTGCTTTTACGAAAGTAGGAAAAAAGTTTAAAAAATCTCGTTGCTCCACAACTTCTCATTTCCCAAAAGTCATCCCCAGGCCTGTTGGCCTGCATTTTCCACTTAGTAAAAGAAATCCTTGTTGGGCTCGCAGGCCTGGAATCATAACTTGTGCCTTCTACAAAAAGGGAAAAATGCCAAAAATATATCCCACCATCCTTCCAGTCTGCAATCTTCCCATTTAGCGAAAAGTCTTCCCTAGGCCCACTAGCCCGCATTTGGCAAAATATCCTTCCTAGGCCCGTTGGCCCGCCATTTGCAAAATATAAGGATTTAGAAGGACTTCTTTATATTTTCGGAAAGGGGAAGAATTTCCTATTAGATGAAGATGCTTTAAGGAATCCTTAAGTACTTGGAATGTATGAAAATTAGATTGAAGCACAAAAAGGGTGTAAATGGTGTTAGATGACCCAAAAATAAGTGTGAGTTTATTTTGGTCAACAATTTGGTGACTCATGGGGATCACCTGCCTGCTAGGTGAAATGGTGAGTTACCTTGAAGCATCCATTGGGCTTAGAGTCATGAATGATATCATGATGCTTATCTTAAACTCTAAAATCTGATCCCTAAGCCACTTAAGACACCAATGAAACTGGAGCTTATCTCACCAAATTCCATTTCCAATACACTGTGCACAAGGAAAAAAATACCATAACACACTATGTACAAAACTAGAAATCATACATGCCCCAAGTGGAACATGAAGAGTGTGCACAGGAACTTCTTCTTCTGAAAGAAAACCTACCTACTCTATGCTAAATAGAGAGAAAGGGAATTCAAACAAATCCTGCAACTGAAAGGGAGAAGTAGCTTCCCTTTCTCACAAATTGCAACCATGTAGTTGATTTGGCACTGAACATGGTTAGAAATGAGAGTTAAAAACCACCTCGTAGATGGTGTTTTTCCCTCTTCAAAGTATCAACAAACAGAATGTACACCTCCTAGAGTTGTTCTGCACTTGGATTTGGGAGGCATTGTTCCTGACCTTTGGCATGATGAAGTTCAACCTCATGCCCTTCAGTGGGCATGACTGGTTTTGGATTCTCCATGGTGGAAGCTTCTTATGGTCAGAGGATGAATGATGGGGAAATGAATGTTGTAATTCCTATGGGCCCCTCCTCATCAAAACATTCCACCAAGTCTGATAGGAGATCAAAATCTTCCATGTCCTGCCACAAGTGTGGATTAAATGAGGGGAATGAAGTCATGACAGCACAACTTCATAAAATGGTGGAAGATGGAAGATGTGGAAATATAAATGGGTGGAAATAGATGGAAGAATGTTTATAACTCATAGAATTGGTTTTTGACCAGATGGATTCGCCAGATGTGCTTGAAAGTGCCTACAAAGGCTAAAATATTCACCAAGAGCACATTGAACCTGATGATGTGAATTGGTATGGTGCTTTATACCTATCCCACCAAGTGTGCCAAAACTATTAGTTTTGTCACACGGTGGCTTAAGATTTTTTTTTTATATAATGAGATGCCTTGAAAAGATGAGAAAATCTAATTTAGGTGTCCCACCTGGCATGCCAAAACTTTTAGTGTAAAATCACAGCACCCCCGAATGACCTCGGGTTTGAGTGGGGCATTTGGTGTGATCTTCATAAAATTGGACCATTTCTCAAGATGTGGGACTTGAGAACTTGAGATGGACCTCTGGAAAAATATGGCTCTTCTTCCTAAACTACTTTCCACAAGCTACTCTAGTGCAGGAAAACTATCTAATCCTAAACTAACCTTCCAAGGGACCAGGGAGAGAGAGAAATGTATAAAAACAAATCCTAAACTAAAGTGGTGATACACCAGAAAAGGAAGGTGCTGGTCACAAATCCAACTTCCTAAAGTGGAGAGAGGTGAGAAAAGGATAGGGCTGAATAGATGCACCAAAAACTAGAGATACATTTCACACAGAAAAAAATTCAAACCCATTAAACACGGCTCCCGAAACCTATAAGAGACATCAGAAGTATGCACATTATACCGTGCAATGATAAAAGGAAAGAAGAGACAATAAAATAAGGAAAGGATGGATAAAATGCATCAAGAATCACATTTTATTGCTCTAAGAGTTCACAAAATACGTCATCAGTGGGAAAGGGACAAGAAAATGTCGTTACTGAGAAAAGAGAGGATGCTTAGAATCCACACTATACCCTAAGGAAGAAAGAGAGAGGGGGGTAGGAGGTAAAATATGACCAACCTGTTATCTCTCGAAAGTGTACCCTATAGAGAGATGGCTACAGGTTTTTTAATCTTGTAGAATTTGATACCTCTCTTTCGCCGATACCATGGAAACACCTCAGGTCTACGGGTATACCTATTTTAAGGAGAGTATTTGGTATAAAGGTCGGTTCCTTTTTGATGTATCCTAAACTACTGAACTGGGGTTTTAAGGGTAAAATATGACTGTAAAATAATAAAACTTAAGGTGATACACCAAATTTGTATGAGGGATTTGACTGAGTATATGCACAATTGATATGTGAATGAATTTTTGATGCAGGAAAAAATAGTTCTTTTGCAGAATATCAAGGGGAAAACACTCTGAAGTATTGAGGGAGATTATCACAACAATACTGCTAAGCTAAACATGCACATTAATATCATGCAGAAATTACTGAGTTTGTAACAACGTAAGAGGATTAATCATGGAATTTGCATTCACAAGACTAATAGAAACATACACAAAACTAAAAATAATTGGTAAGGGAGAAATTACTTCACACTCCAAAGGCAAAAGTGGCAAAAAAAAATTCAGTACTCCTATATCCAAAAATTCCTCCAGCAGTTCTCCCCGTGCTTTGGAAAGGCACACAATATATAGCAAAATAAAGTTCACCCCCTTCCTAAAAATATCCCAATGCTTTTACTCACCCATGCATGCTATTTTTATCCTTTATTTAATAATAGATAAAGGAATAAAAATAGAGCATGAAATTACAAATAGGCAGTAATAGCCTTGATTACAATGCAGTCAACCTGAAGTTGAGTAGTGCATTTTAAGAAAGCAATGGTAAATAATTTGCTAATAATAACCTTGCTTGCAAGGCAAGTCCTTTTCTTTTGAACATGTAACTTTGTCTCTTTCTTTGTTCTGTCTTCTTGTGGAGCATGCAAAAATTCAAATTTCTGTTCATGGGTAGAAGAAATAATTATAATACCTATAAAACACCCACTGTGGGGACCACTTTGCACTTCACCGTGTTTTGGCCATCTTTGTGATTATTTGAAACATACATAATAATTTGGGTTTTTAAAATCAAAACTTAAAATGATAGCTTAGATAACACGTGTATTCCTCCTTCTTTGCTTTTACGGGCCCGTAGGCAAAATTCTGGAAATTTTAAGTCCTTTACAGACTTTCAGACCCTTTTGAAGTTTTGAACCTTTGACGGAATTTCGGACCTAAGGATTAGTTTAGAGATTTAATTCCATTGTAGGCCTTTGGGATTATTTGAAACTTTAAGCTTCTGCAGGCTCTCGGGAGTATGGAGAATTTAAAAAAAAGTAACTCTTCCACTTTGGGCCTTAAAGGCAACGTTTACTCTGATCTCCCGCCCAAGAGAATTGTAGGGACACGGGAAAATGTGGAATTTTAACCACATTTGCAAAAAGGTAAAAAAAATTTAATAAATCCCATTGTTCCGCCAATGTTGTATGGAATCAATATTTTACCTTCACCTAGATTTGACATTCTCCTCATGTGCTCAAGCTTGCGGGAAATTTTGGAACTTTTAACTTTTACACTTTTACAATTTAAAAACAAAAGTAACTCCCAACCTCCATTATTCCGTCATTGCATTTTTATGCCACGTGTACTTTTGAGGGGCTGTGGGTCTACGGATGAAAGTTTTACAATTCAAAGTTTTTGAACTTTTACTAAGTCGACTGCCATTCCATTTGGATGAATTTTGCATTGATTTTAGTCGTCTATTTGTGATCTTCGATCTCTGTACCTATTGATTTTCAATAATTTATCCCCAAGGGATAATTTTAGGGTTTCTAACATGTGATATATGTGTTTTAAGGCTCGAACCATGGTTTGCTTCAAACTTGGCGATCGATCCTCGAGCATTGATCTATGTCCTTGTTGATTTTCAATCGTTGATCTATTGACCTTGTTGTGTTCTGATAACTCACTACTCAAATTTGCATGGTAAAGGTTGATTTGGTCTTGATAAACATTTCATTCATATTTTCAGTTCACAGGTGGATCCCTAGAAAAAACTTTCCACGATACCTTTGTTTTAAGCTCCTGCAACTCAATTCAAAATGGTTTTTAATGGCCCTTGAGCATATGTATTTTCCCTTAGAACCTTCTGAGCAAATTTTCCAAGAGGTTCCACCATTGTTGAAGTTTTCTTGAGCTCTGTTAGTTCTTCAAAATAGTCTCTGGATCTGGACTCGGTTCATTATCTTTTGAGCAAGATATGTCTCTGTCTTATCCTTGGCCGTCATTGTAGCTATAATATTATCATTCTATTATAAACTTTGATGGAAGTTATTGTCTTCCTTAGTTCGGGCCATCTCCAACTTTGAACTGTGAATTCTGAAAAGGGTGAGTTTCTTTATCTTCGAACATGAAAACTATTTCATTTTCACTGAGTTCTCTTTCCTACTCTGATTCTTTGCTACCAATGAGTGGGTCTTATTTACTGGTCATGATTTGTGTTGTATAACTTTCCAAAGCCTTGTTGAAACACCACTTTTAAAAGGGTTCTAAAACTTTGGATCTTTTCTGAAAGATGTAGCTTCCATTTATACTTTCTCTCAAAACTAAGTTGTGATATATGCAAAATCCTTTGTATTTGACATTCTAGTATTATTATTCTTCACCATAGAGTTCTTCCTCCATCCACATTTGATTTTTCTGACTGAAATTTGATTATTGGATTGAGAAAAACATATGAGTATCAATTTTCTTCGATGATTCCAAGTTATATGCCTCATTCAATCATCCTTGAGGATTTCCATATTGCATTCTGATAATATTTGGTGAAGTTTTCAAATATGGGGTTGACATCTCAAGCTTGATTCATGACTGAATTCTCAATAATCTACTTTGTCCTACTCAGATCTGCTTATTGACCTCATGTGAGTTTTGTAAGGTTGAATGATGTTGATAAAATGTGTAAATGAAATGGTTTCTTGTGCATCTCTTTCTTCATCTCACTTTTGAAATGCCTATTTGTAACCTTCAGCTGCACTTATACTCTTTGATCCTGAAGTTGATGGTTACTGTAATTGATTATTGGACTGAAATGCCAACTGCCAAAGAAATATACTTATGATATTTATAATTAAGATGCCTTGTACCCTGCAGTAGTTTTCTATGGATTTATAAGAAATTTTCCTTCTATTGTAATATCATTATCAGGAATAAGCCTTGATTCAGATACTTTGTTATGTTACTTTTAATGCATTTCTTTTATTTCCACTTGATATAGATATTGTAAAGTTATAAATATCCATTTTACATGGCGAAGCCTTGTCAAAAGAATTCCTTTTCTTTGACTGAAATATGGAAAATTTACCTTGTCTACAAGTATATGGTTTTTTTTGTAGTACTGTGATTCTCTTCCATTTGTAGGAAATATCTGAGCTTTAGTTACATTGGTCTTCTTTTTCAGCATGTATATGCTTCTTTCTTCCTGGCTGTAACCTGTACCTGAACACTTTAGAAAATAGTTAGAAAATACTTATGCTTTTTGGCCTCTCTTGTGTCCATGTTCCTTATTCTCTTTTCTATTTATGCTTTCTAAGTGAGCTATGCAATCTTATCTTTAAGAAACCTATATCTCATGTTGCTTAGAGATGCATATGCATGAATTAGAATAGTGTAGGAATTTTGATTAACCCTGAGCTCTTTATTGATGATTTCCTTATTTTTTCTTTTTAGGTACCATGCCTTGAGGATGCAGAGACAAAGATGAAACAAGTTGGAAAGAATATGATCTGCACAACAAGGAATATACAAAGGCAATTATGGGTTCACTCATACTCCTTTGCTTTCTATTTCATGCATGTGTACCTCTTACTTTAGAAGATGTTCTTTCCATTTCTATCACATCCCACGACTTGTGTGGGAGACATTTGACCTTCCGTGTGAATAAAACATTGAATTCTAAAATTGAGTTGTGTATTTCCTTATGCATTTCAAGCTTTTGAATGGAGTGTATGATGAACTAAACAACTCAGTAACATAATTGAATGCCTTAATCATGAAGCAAACAACATTAATGAGAAACTATAAAATGCAGTAATGAACTTTGATTTCTGTAATCTACACTTATGTTTTTTGTTCCAAAAATAAACACTTCACCTACTCTATAATTTGGTGTCTTCATCAAGACAACATAGCTGTACATCGGGGCCTTTGTGTTCTTTTGCTGAAGCTATCATGAAATTGTTTACTATGTGACCTGTTACATTTTGTAACAGCACACATAGCTATAGATTTCACTTAATCATTAATTAATTCAACAGTAACTAATAACATCAGAACTTCCTTAGCTTAGGTATACTTCACCCATTACTTTCATCGTAATGAAGAAGTTTCTAGTTTTCAATTTTTTCACAAGTGGAAAAATTGTAAACATTTCTGGTGATCCTGTGGGGAAAGTTTCCTGCTAGCTTAAAGACTGGTGCCTTGCTCTTGTCCATTGGGCATGTAACTAAAATTTGCCTTTTCGGAAAGGTCCAACCCTTCCAAAATGGAACTAAAACTAGGAAAGGATCTGGTAAACCAGATCATGTGCATGAATGCACTTATTGAATTGAAAAATGATGCAATGTGTAGAAATGCACTTATTGAAGGGAAATCCTACTCTAACAATCACTGTAAGATATTCAATAACAATATTTGAGAAACATTCCATTCATCGGAGTGGGAATTTCCTCTCCATTCAACTTTGAAATTTGAAAAGCATTGTGTTCCTTGCTAGCTGAAATCATGTAAGCGCTACTCCAGATTGTATCAAGTTTCATGTGTCTTCTGGGATTTGCACAATCAGCATCCCACTTTAACATAATATCTCCTTCATTGAAGACTCTAAACTTGGATTTCTTGTCAAAATTCTTCTTAATTTGTTTCTGATTTTTCTCCATATTTAAATGAGATTTATCTCTTAGCTCATGCAATTCCATTAACTCTGCATAACGAACTTGTAATGGTTCATTTTCAAGTAGCCCCATTTGATGTAGAAAATCTAATACAGGTAACTCAACTAAAATACGCATTCTTGCTTCTATTCCGTACACAAGTTTGTATGGTGAATTTCCAATTGATCTTTTAGGAGTCACTCTGTCAGACCAAAGTGTTGAATTCAACATGAGATGTTAAGCTCTTTGATTATCCTAGAGTGTTCTTCTCATGATCGTTAACAGATTCTTGTTAGTACTTTCAGCTAAGCCATTACCTTATGGGTAATAATTAGATGAATAACTTAGATATATTCCATGGTTGACAACCCAATTTGTTCTCTTTGCACCAAGAAATGCTAGAGCATTATCTAATATGATAGTTGCTGGAACACCAAATCTGAACACTATTCCTTCATAAAAGGATAGTATCAAATTTTAATTAACATCCTTCAAGGCTATTGCTTCAGTCCATCTTATGAAGTAATATGTAGCAGTTAAGATCCACTTGTGTCCTTGTGATGATGGTGGGTTTATCATGCCAATAAAGTCAAGACCCCACTACATAAAAGATTGATAAAATGAAATAACTTGTAAAGGTAGCGAAGCTAAACGTTCTTTTCCAATAAAGAAAGCACATTTTTTACACTTTCTAATCCATTAGAAACAATCTTTGAATATGCTAGGCCAATAGTAACCAGCTTTCATAATTTTTAAGGCTATGGTACATGCTGAAAAGTGACCTCTTGTAGGTCCTTCATGGAATTCTGATAATATTTTCTGAGCTTTATTATAATCAACACATCGCAGTAAAATCCCATTTATATCTCTTTTTAACAACACACCATCAATAAAGATATAATGTACAACATGTAACCTAAAATATATTCATTTATTTTTGTCCATACCTTTCGGATAGGTCCCATGTTGTAAGTAGTTAATCAAATAAGTCATCCATCTTGATTCCTGAAACTCTTGAACCGACACAGATTACTAATTTTCTGGTTGAACCATATTTTCATATTGCTGATACGTAATCTCAGCATGCTGTTTTGAATCACCTGGTTCTGCAACTTGCTAGTTTTCCATATCAGCAATTAGATGTTCACACATACCTTTCCCTTGAACCATCTTAGCAACCTGAATATCAACATCATACTCCACGACCTTCGTTATCCATTTTTCTCTTTTCTCATTCAACTCCTTATTTAGTAAGAATGCTTTCACACTTGGATGAGAAACAAGAACATGGATATTATTGTTCGAAAGCATATACTTGAAATTATTTAGTCATGTGACTACTAAAAGTACCTGTTTTTGAGGAATGTGTACCTTTTTTTGTTATCGTGTAAGCTCTGTCTGAAGAAAGCAATAGGCTGCTCAATACTTTCATCATTGACCTGAGTTAATATGGTTGAGATTATTTCAGCTACTATAAGTGCATACATCGTAAAATATTTATCAAAATTGGGATTTGCAAGAGTGGGAGCCTAAGATATAGTTGTTTTGATTTCTTCAAAACCTTTCCTTCATTCACTTGTCCAAGAGAAATTTTTCTCTTTCTTTAGCATAGTTGTGAGTGGTTTAACCAATGTTGCAAAATCTCGAACAAATCTTCTAACAAAGTTGATTTTTCCAAGAAAACTCTGAAATGCCTTCTTATGATGGGGAAATGATAGCTATGATATGGATTTGATCCTAAAAGGATCAATTGCTAAACCCTTCTTAGAAACAATATGGCCAAGTAGCTTGCCTTGATGTACTAAAAAGATAGACTTCAGTGGATTTAAAGATATTCCAAATTGCCTGCACAACTAAAAAGTCTGCCTTAAATGCATTAGATGTTCTTCAGAATATTTTGAAAATACAGTAACATCATCTAAATAAACAAGGATGCATTTATTTAACAAGGTGCAAAAATCCATGTCCATTGCACGTTGAAACATTGCACAAACATTTGAAATACCAAAAGGTGTCCTTTTGTAAGCATAAGTAACCAACTTAGTGGTAAAGGTTGTTTTATATCTATCTTCTTCCTAGAATAAAATATGATTATATCCACTGTAACCGTCTAGAAGAGATAGTCTATCTGAACCTGAGATTGTTGTCAAAATATGATCCATATTTGAGAGTGGGTAATGATCTTGTAATGAATCCTTATTAAGATCTCTTAAATCTACACATAGTCTGATTTCACCGTTCTTCTTCCTAATAGGCACAAGATTGGCTACCAAACTTGAATGCTTAATTGGAAAGATAATACTAGATTCAATCGACGTAGATAATTTTTTCTTCATCAGAGGCTCTATTTTGGGATTTACAGGCCTCTATTTTTATCTAATAGGTTTAGAATTTGGTTGCAACTCAATTGTATGACATGCTAAACTGGGATAAAATCCTTTCAAGTCTTAGTATTTCCAAGAAAAAACATCCTTAGAATCTTTACAAAGATTAATAAATGACTTTTTTCCAGTTAAGGAACATACCTTTCCAAGAAATATCTTTTTCCCTTCATCAACTGAGATCTCTTTGTAATTATCAACGTGGATTGATATTTTAGTCTTGACATTTCTTAAATAATCGTCAGTGCTGAAGATGTCTTCCAATGTGACCAGACTTGGAGGTAGTTTATTTTTCTTCAACTGAACAATCTGGTCACCATATAAATGTTGTAATTTATCCTGATTAACTATAGAAAAACTTAGCTTCTTGCTATAAAAACCTGCAGATTTGATCATCACTTTCAAAAACTTGCCAATTTGAATCATTATCAGGTACTGAGGGCCTGACAATTAACTTTATATGAGGCTAGATTTTTCTATTTTCAATCTATTCCAGCACTTCAAAACTAGCCCCAACTGCTACAAGTCTATCTGCATGCTTGTTTTCAGCTCTAGGAATAGAGTGAATGTTAATAGCATCGAAATATTCCATTAAGTCAGAAACTTTGTGTCTGTAAGACTTCATTAATGGATTCTTACAAACATTGAAATTTCTTATTTGATTAATAACCAACTCAGAGCCATAAAAAATCTATAGCATGTTGATACCTCTCTTTCTGGCCCAAAGTAAGCCATGAATTAATGCTTCATATTCAGCTACGTTACAAGTACATCAAAACTGGAGATTCAACGCTAAGAAATACCTTTCATTCGTTACAGAAGTGAGCATCAAACCTGCTCCTTGTCTTTTCTTGTTCTTAGCTCCATCAAAATGAAGCTTCTAAATCCCTTCTACTAAATCTTTTGTTTTGGATGGTAAGGGAAGTGGTGTACTTTCTTAATGCATACAATACACACCGAATAGGTGTTATTCAACTTCCTTAAAAGGATCATGAGCATGTTATTCCATTGTATTTTCATCCATAAACATATTAGAAACACCATCTAATGCTGAAACATGAGCTATCTCATCAAAATCAGATTGATCTATGGTTGAAACCTGAGGCTACCTCATCAAAATGAAACTGATCTAGTAAGTAGCCACTGCATTTGAAGAGTGAGGGTCAATGTGAAACTTGGCCAATGGCTCTAAATTGATAGTAACTTTGGTACCATAACGAGCAATGAAAAATAAGAAGGGCCAATTTTAAGAGAGATAACCTCCTATTTTTGTCGTGAAGTCTTTAGATAAGCATAAGGAAAATTATGGAGGTAAATCCACAACAATAACATCTTGCAGAATAGAAGCATTTGGGAAAGCATGTAATGTCACTTCTAAATTTTTTTACTATACCAACCGTATTAGTGGCAGTTCCATTCAGTTGTAAGACACTCCTTTCTGTAGGTTCATACTGTAAACCCAATTTTTCTGCAATCTCTTTTGGCATAACTGTGTTACTTACACCACTATCCACCATGCAATTATGAACTAAATGTTCTCCAATAATTAGTGATAAATAAAATGGTGGTGGTTTTTTAATGTCATGACCATTCAGAACCTTCTTAACCATCCACTTAACTTCTTTAATGTGGTCTTGTTCAAACATTCCGAGGACCATGTCTGCATTATGAACCTCATTTTCTCCTGTTTTTGAATAAATCTACAGCTTAGATAGTTCATGAGAAAGTAAATCTTGTTGTCTAGGAATACTTAGAGCATTCCACATTGATATGTTAACATTATGATTTTTAATTACATAAACAATTTTGAAAGAAGTAATTTTTTTGGAGATAGATTCAATTGTCTTAGAGTAGGCCTTAGCAAAAACTGATTCTGCTTTAGCTACCTTGGATATTTGAGGTATAAACAATCTTCTTGGATCAGGTTGTAGTTTTTTATGGCCTTTATCTACTGGAACACTTGTTGTTTTTTGAGGAACAACAGGGTTGTTGGTTGAATTTAGAACTGTAGATGTTGTCTTATCGGTGACAATACGTAGGATAGGCCTCTTTTGTTGTTTTTGACTTTCAGCAACTTTCCTTTGAGCCCTAGGAGTGACTGCAATGAAATCCTCGTCATTAAAACTGTCTAAATTATGTTCAGGTGCTTTCTAAATATGAGTTCCTTGCTGCCCACCCGCCCTCTAAGCCATAAACAAAGTTTCATGTTGAGGTTGTGCAACAAGATTCATATTCACAAAATCATTTAGGCCAGTTGTAGCTAAATGAGGTTGATTGCAAGGTTGACACCACTCTTCTATATCCATATTAACTGGGACTAAAGCATTAGATGAACTAGGAGCCTTTGGGTCAAACTGTCTTTGCTGATAAGGCTGCCTATAATTTTGATTCTATTGATGGGGCCAAAGTTTCTATTGATTTTGCATATAAGGAGCCTGATAGGGTCTTCTAGGTAATGTAATTTTGTTCTCAATCAAAGTCAATTTATTTCCCATAGTTTGTAAAGCTTTAAATACATCATCTGATGGAGCTACAATATTAGGTTCTATTATTGTAATAAGCTGAGGAATAGGTGCTAAATCTCCCGAGAAGGGCATTGAAGGCCTTGGTGCCAATTTTCCATCTTGAATAAGACTATTTTCAGCTCGGATAGTGATATCATAGGCTAATAGGAGTGTCTCTCCCCGCCATTGGCTGAATCATAGTTGAGATATCAATGTTCAATGCCCTAATATAATAAAGGAAAGCATGATCAGCTTGAGGCTTGACACTCGTTGGAATTCTTTCCCAAGTTCTAGAAAAATGGATATCGAAACTCAACATAAATTCATTGGGAGCTCTTTTAATAGTAGAAATCTTTTCAATGAGAGACAAATGATCTGAATTATCGTAGAATTGTCTGAGAAATTTTTCATCTAAGTTATCCCAAGTTCTTATGCTTCCAATTTCTAGATTTCTATACCATTACAAGGCCCACCCTTTAAAAGATGCAGCTAAAAGTCTTAATGCTATGTCTTCATGAGTCATATTATGGACTACACATAGGGTTGCAACATATTTGATATGTTCAATAGGTGTAACCTAATTTTCACCCATGAATGATGGAAAAATTTTCATGGTAGCATTAGGAATGTCATGGTAGACTGGGATTACTAATGGAGTGCCATTAGGAAAGGTCATAAAATTCCTTAGTGGTTGAATAGCCATTTGAAAAACTAGGATGTTAATAGAGAATGTGATACGTGGTGAAGGAATATCAGGAGGAGGGTTATCAAAAGTAGGTCTATTATAAGGTAAAGTCTTACCAACTCTTCTCCTTCTAGCAAAATTCAAGGGTAAAGAAACAAACTCAGGAGAAATTCCTCTTAGCGATGATCTTGTAGTCACTTTAGGCATCGAACATGCTACAATACTGGTCTGATATAAGCTTAATAGAGTCGCCAAAAGATTTTAAAATCTTTAGAATAAATTTTTGCAGCTTTCTCCTGAAAGTGACTTTGTAACTCTTGTAAATCTGTTGTAGATCTACTATAGAATTTGTAACTTTCATACAAATCTGATTCGTTGTCCCACCGGGTGTGCCAAAAACTTTTATCTCTCAAAAGTGCAACCTCTAGAGAGATGGTTGCAGGATTTCTAAGCTTCCAGAATTTGATCCCTCTCTTTCATAGATACCATGGAAACATCTCAGGTCTGTGAGTATACCTATTTTGAGGTGAGTCTCCGGTATCAAGGCCGGTTCCTTGTTAATGTATTCTAAACTGCTTCTAGTGTTTTAAGGGTAAAAGATGACTGCTAAGTAATAAAACTTAAGGTGATACACCAAATTTGTATGAGGTCTTTAACTGAGTATATGCATAATTGATATGTGAAAGGATTTTTGATGCACGAACCAATAGTTCTTCTATATAATGTCAAGGGGAAAACACATTGAAGTATTGAGGGAGATTATCACAAAAATATTGCTAAGCTAAACATTCACATTAATATCATGTAGAAATTACTAAGTTTATAACAAGGTAAGATGATTAATCAGGGAATTTTCATTTATAAGACTAATAGAAACATACACAAAATTGCAAATAATTGGTAAGGCAAAAATTACTTCACACTCAGAAGGAAAAACTGGCAAAAATTTCTTCAATACTCCTATATCAAAAAATTCCTCCAGCAGTTCCCCCTGTGCTTTGCAAAGGAACACAATATATAGAAAAATAAAGTTCACCCCCATCCCAAAAATATCCTAAGGCTTGTACTCACCCATGCATGTTATTTTTATCCTTTATTTAATAATAGATAAAGGAATAAAAATAGAGCATGCAATTACAAATAGGCATTAATAGCCTTGATTATAATGCATTCAAACTGAAGTTGACTAATCCATTTTAAGAAAGCAATGGAAAATAACTTCCTAATAATAAGCTTGCTTGCAAGGCAAGTCTTTCTCTTTTGAACGTGTAACTTTGTCTCTTTCTTTGTTCTGTCTTCTTGTGGAGCATGTAAAAATCCAACTTTCTATTTGTGGGTAAAAGAAATAATTATAATACCCCACTGTGGGGACCACTTTGCACTTCACCATGTTTCGGCCATCTTTGGGATTATTTGAAACATACATTATAATTTGGGTTTTGAAAATCAAAACTTAAAATGATAGCTTAGATAAAACATGGATTCCTCCTTCTTTGCTTTTACGGGCTGGTGGGAAAAATTCTGGAAATTTTAAGTCCTTTACAGACTTTCAGACCCTCTTGATGTTTTGAACCTTTGAGGGAATTTTGGATCGATGGATTAGTTTAGACATTTAATTCCATTTTCTGGCCTTCGGGCTTATTTGAAACTTTAAGCTTTTGCGGGCTCTCAGGACTATGGAGAATTTTTAAAAAATTTAACTCTTCTGCTTTAGGCCTTAAAGGCAACATTTACTCTGATCTCCCACCCAAGGGAATTTCAAGCACATGGGACAACTTGCAATTTAAACCAAATTTAAAAAAAAGGTATAAAAGTTTTAAGAAAGCCCGTTATTCCGCCAATGTTCTATGGAATCGATATTTTACCTTAACCTTCATTTGACTTTCTCCTTGTGTGCTCGGGCTTGCTGGAAATTTTGGAACTTTTAACTTTTGTACTTTTATAGTTTAAAAACAAAAGTGACTCCCGATCTCCATTGTTCTGCCATTGCATTGTTATGCCCTGAGTAATATTTAGGGACTGTGGGTCTATGGATGAAAGTTTTACAATTCAAAATTTTTGAACTTTGACTAAGTCGACTGCCATTCGATTTGGATGACTTTTGCATCGATTTTAGCAGTCTATTTGTGTTTGTCAATCTCTGTACCTGTTGATTTTAAATCATTGATCTCCAGGGGATAATTTTAGGGTTTCTAACATGTGATAAATGCATTTTAAGGCTCGAACCATGGTTTTCTTTGATCTTGGGGATCGATCCTCAAGCGTTGATCTATGTCCTTGTTGATTTTTAATCATTGATCTATTGACCTCGTTGAGTTCTGCTAACTCACTACACAAATTTACATGGTAAAGGTTGATTTGGTCCTAATAAACATTTCATTCAGATTTTCAGTTCGTAGGCAAAACCTTAGAAAAAAAATTCCATGATACCTTTGTTTGAAGCTCCTACAACTCGATTCAAACTATTTTTAATGGCCCTTGAGAATTTGTATTTTTCCATAGAACCTTCTAACAAAAATTTTCGAGAGGTTCTACCATTGTTAAAGTTTTCTTGAGCTCTATTAGTTCTTCAAAATGGTCTCTAAATCTGGACTCGTTTCATTGTATTTTGAGCAAGATAGTTCATTGCCTTTTCCTTGGCCACCATTGGAGCTCTGTTATGATCAGTCTATTAGAAACTTCGATGGAAGTTATTATCTTCCTTAGTTTGGGCCCTCTGTAACTTTGAACTGTGAATGCTGAAAAGGTTGAGTTTCTTTATCTTCGAACATGAAAACTATTTCATTTTCACTGAATTCTATTTCCTACTCTGATTCTTTGTTACCCATGAGTGGGTCTTGTTTATTGGTCATGATTTGTGTTGTATAACTTTCCAAAGCTTTATTGAAACGCCAATTTTAAAAGGGTTTTGAAACTTTGGATCTTTTCTGAAAGACGTAGCTTCCATTTACACTTTCTCTCAAAGCTAAGTTGTGGTATATGTAAAATCCTTTGTATTTGACATTCCAGTATTATTATTCTTCACCATAGAGTTCTTCCTCCATCCACATTTTATTTTTCTGACTGGAATTTGCTTATTGGATTGAGAAAAACATATGAGTATCAATTTTCTTTGATGATTCCAAGTCATATGCCTCATTCAATCATCCTTGAGGATTTCCACATTGCATTCTGATAATATTTGGTGAAGTTTTCAAATCTGGGGTTGACATCTCAAGCTTGATTCATGACTGAATTCTCAATAATCTACTTTGTCCTGCTCAGATCTGCTTATTGAACTCATGTGAGTTTTGCAACGTTGAATGATGTTAATAAAATGTGTAAATGAAATGGTTTCTTTTGCATCTCTTTCTTTAGCTCACTTTTGAAATGCCTATTTGTAACTTGCAGCCGCACTTATAATCTTTGATCCTAAAGTTGATGGTTACTGTAATTGATTATTGGACTAAAAATGCCAACTGCCATAGAAATATACTTATGATATTTATAATTAAGATGCCTTGTACCCTGCAGTAATTTTCTCGGGATTTATAAGCAATTTTCCTTTTGTTGTAATATCATTATCAGGAATAAGCCTTGATTCAAATACTTTTTTATGTTACTTTTACTGCATTTCTTTGATTTAAGCTTGATATAGATATTGTAAATTTATAAATATCCATTTTACATGGTGAAGCCCTATCACAATTTCCCAGTATTCCTTTTTTTATTGAAATCTGGAAAATGTACCTTGTCTGCAAGCATATTCTTTGTTCTGTAGAAATGTGATCCTCTTCCATTTGTAGGAAATATCTGATTTTTAGTTACATTGGTCTTCTTTTTCAGCATATATATGCTTCTTTCTTCTTGGCTGCAGCATGTACCTGCACACTTAAGAAAATAGTTTAAAAAGTACTTATGCTTTTTGGCCTCTCTTGTGTCCATGTTTCTTATTCTCTTTTCTATTTCTGCTTTCTGAGCGAGCGATGCAATCTAATCTTTGAGAAAACTATATCTCCTGTTTCTTAGAGATCCATATGCACAAATTAGAACATTGTAGGAATATGGATTAACCCTGAGCTCTTTATTGATGATTTCCTTATTTTTGCTTTTCAGGTACAACACCTTGAGGAAACGAAGACAAAGATGAAACAAGCTAGAAATAAGATGATCTACACAACAAGGAATATATGAAGGCAATGATGGCTTCACTCATACTCCTTTGCTTTCTATTTCATGCATATGTACCTCTTACTTTAGTATATGTTCTTTCCTTTTTAGTCAAATCCCACGGCTTGTGTGGGAGACATTTGACCTTCGTTGTGAATAAAACATTGAATTCTAAAATTGAGTTGTGTATTTCCTTCTCCATTTCAATATTTTGAATGGAGTGTATGATGAACTATACAACTTAGTAACATAATTGAATGCCTTAATCATGAAGGAAAGAACATTAATGAGAACCTGTAACTTTCAGTAATGAACTCTGATTTCTATAATCTATACTTATGTTTGTTGTTCCAAAATTCAACACTTCACCTACTCTGTAATTTGGTGTCTTCATCAAAATAACACAGCTGTACTTCGGGGCCTTTGTGTTCTTTTGTTGAAGGTATCATGAAATTGTAGACTATGTGATCTATTACATTTTGTAACAGCACACATAGCTACAGATTTCACTTAATCATTAATTAATTCAACAGTAACTAATAACATAATCTAATAATCGATCCCCAGGAAACTCCAGTTACGAAAGTTGGCGGCCACATGCAAGATAACTCAACCATCATCGAAGTATCTTCGAATAATGCTGAGAATTTATCCTCAGACTCTACTTTTCAGAACACTAATATAGTAATCAACTCTGCTTCAACTTCACTTACTGAAAATCTCAACCCGCTCAAACTAATTGAAGTGGTTATTCCATTTTCAATGGAAGAAAGAAACGAAGAATTGAAGGTAGTGGATAGGAAAAAGAAGGGATACGGGAAACCTAAATCCCCTACAATCTTGGACAATGCATGATTCTTTTCTTTTTGCTAGTTCTTATCATTATATCCGGGCTGATGGTCTACAATGCAGTTGTTTTGATGCTTAGTTGTTGTTTATTAGCTATTTTTCAGCTATTGGATTGCTAGTTGCAGGCTTTTCTCTTAGCAGATTATTCTCTGATGATGGGATTTTTGTTCATATCTGGATTCTGATCCCTTTTATGCTACTTTGGATATATCTGACTTTTGATTCACATTGTACAAGGGTATAGTCCCTTTCAAAAAACTATTTTCCAATAATAAAAAAAACTAATAACATCATAACTTCCTTAGCTTAGGTATACTTCACCCATGGCTTTCATCATAACAATGAAGTTTCGAGTTGCCCCTTTTTGCAAAAGTGCAAAAATTGTCAACACAACCTTTTGAAATATGCCCCTCCTTTACAATATATAGAAGAATGACACAAGGAGAGAGGGAAATTCAAATCCTACTTCAACCACCCCTGCAAGAGCAATGAATCCAACCACTCCAACCACTCTAGAAAGAATTAAAATTCACCTGCAACTATGATGGGTTCCCTGACAAAGTCCATGCCTCCACGCATTGTTCCTTGCTGGGACAGTAAGGAGTCCAATTATTCATCGTGGTGGCAGGTGAGAAGTGTGACAACCTCAAAATGGCAGATTGAAACATTATGGTGGCACGTGATTAGTAGATATCTCCAAAAATCCCTCTCCTGCCCAAATCTGAGCTCCCAGTCAAAAGATATGGTTGTCTGAATGTGCTTGGCGATTTGGGGTCTAACGCGAGCTTGCTCTATTTGAAATAGTCTTCCCATACAGGGTCCACATGGTAGTCCCGCACATTTTGAAGATTCAACCCCATCCTTTCGCTCTTGATTTGTGCCAAAGGGACACGTGGCATATTTTTCGGGCTTGCACTATTTCCTTTGTGGTCTGACTAAGTCTTTCCTATTAGAGGAGGCATTGTTTGACTCGGGACACATGGGGGCCTCATGCACATTTGGGTCCAGTGTTTTGGGTCGGTCGCTTGAAATTGTGCCATGGTGACACGTAGCTCTTCTCACGGCCTTTGAATTTTCAATGTCTGGCTTTCTCCCCTCCTTGACTCCGACCACATGGTGACTTGGTGCTTGTTTGGGGACAACCTTTGGAGTCACCTTGTGAAAGAGCACCGAGGAGACACATGGGGCTTCCGTCGCTTCTAATTTCCTAAAAGTCATCCCCAGGCCAGCCTCCTCACATGTAATTTAGGCCTGACACGTGGCTTCTCTAGGCATCTATGGAGGTGTGGCTTACTTTTATACTTTTATGCTTTTCAAAACAAAATCTGAAATTCAAACTACCTCTGGTGACCCGCCTTCCCGCTTTGACTTGAAACATGGCCACGTGTCTGTTTGCGCGCCTTAGGAATTTTTTTTTGTTTGGCACAAAGATCCTCCACGGGCTTACGGACCCACACTTGCAAACTGCACTTTTATGAAAGTTGTAAATAATGCAAAAAACATCCGAGGCTCCACAACTTCTCAACTCCTGAAAGTCATCCCTGGGCCTGCCGGCCTGCATTTTCTACTTACTAAAAGAAATCCTTCCCTGATTCGTAGGCCCGCAATTATAACTTGTGCCTTTTGGAAAAAGTGCAAAATGCCAAAATATCTCCCGCTGCCCCGCCAGTCCGTAATCTTCCCATTTGGTGAAAAGTCTTCCCCAGGCCCGTCAGCCCGCATTTGGCAAAATATCCTTCCCAGGCTCACCGGCCCGCCATTTACAAAATATGAGGAGTTAGAAGGATTTCTTTATATTTTCGGAAAGGGGAAGAAATTTCCTATGTGATGAAGATGCTTTTAGGAATCCTTAAGTACTTGGAATGTATGAAAAGTCATATTGAAGCACAAAAAGGGGAAAAATGGTGTTAGTTAACCCTAAAATAAGTGTGAGGTTATTTTGGTCAAAAGGATCTTAATGCGTGTTTGAGATATTTTTAGTTTTGCTTCCCTCGTAAATTTTCCTGGGAGCTTGAGTGTTCCATTAAAAAAAGTAATTTTTCTTTTCTTTAGATTACTCTTATTTTACCCAGATTGTCAAAACAGTATCCTAAATTTGATAACAAGTTGCTAGTTTATTTTTCTAGCATTCTGATTTTACATTTTGGGGCCTTTAGATTTCATTCTCTAGGATTTTTCATAGTCGTTAACTGCCCTATGAAGCTCGAGTTTGTGCTTCCTGGGTTCTCAAATGCTTGGCTGCATGCTTTTGAAATTATAAGTGTTTTCTATATTGCATTCTACCTCACTCTAGGTTCTCAATTTTTTACTTAAAAAGAACTTTGGGAGGGCTCTATTTCGTCATATTTGGTGTTTTGTGGGTTTTTTCTATCGGTTATGTTGTTATTGGCGATGACAGGTTTGGCAATGACAACTTCATTCAAGGTTTTAGATTTACATTTTACAGCTGGGTATTTCTTTTCAAGCTCTGTTAATCTTCATGCTATAGGTGATACGAACAAATCTACTTCTTTTGGGCTCTATTTTTTATTTGTTGTTAAAATATGAAGATGTTTTTCAAATCATAAGATACTCCTTAATGGGTTACATTTGACTAGTGGGAAGCTTGTGGACTTGGTATTGTACCGCCATCTTGCAGTTGAAAATTACTTAAAACTAGGTTGTGTTGGCTTGGCCTTCCTTGACTGTATATTTATCACCCATTTTAAAAAATTTTTTTGTGAGATCTATTGGTTTGATGGATTGTTTTTCATTATCTGCTATCTCGACGTGCGTTTACTAGGTGAGTTGATGAGGTTTGTTTCCATTCTTGTAAGATGAGTTAGTAAACCTATCCTCTTGCATATTTGCTCGATATGCCATACTACTAATGTAAATTTCTATTTTTTATGATTCGATATCCCAGACAAGGTTTCTTCACTTTCCTTATTTCTCCATTGTCCTACTTGTGGTTTGAGAGATAGGCCATCTGTTTGTATTTTTGGAGCTCGTTGTTTTTCCTGTTTATCTACTGTACGACTTGTCTCTCTTTAATATAAATCATCTTGGTTGTGTATCGGGAAGTCACCTCATAATCTATTTCCATAGCTCGCCCATCCTTTTCGACCTTATGTACTCTTATTTAGCTTTCGGTTTCAATCTTTGTCCAACAATTTTTTTAACAAACTCATAAGTATTGAACATATTAGCATTAATCAATGCATTTGTCCTTTTTGATGTTGTGCTAGCATACAACTCCAAATGTTCCTCTCTTAAATTTTTCTCTAACTTCATTTTCTTTTTCAAAGCCAAAATCTATAATGTTATTTGTGTTATGGAACTATGCTTTCTATATCCATTTCAATTGATGAAATCTGCAGTTCAAATATCATGCAATACTTCAAAGAAAAACTTTAGCAATATATTTCTTCTAATATGGATATAAGGTCGTATGGGATGTATATCTCCTCCTTCGTAGCTTAAATCTAGTTAGGTTAGTACAAAATACCTGTAATTTCCTCTTCTATGCTAAAACCGTCTCTTTATAATTGTATCATGTTGATCACAAGTTTTCTCCTTATCCATTCATTGAACACTATATCGTTTGAATGATGTATTCTAGAATCTTGTGAGAACTTATCCCTTTTCATGGTTATGAAGAATATTTGTAGTACTCTCTTCTCTATAATTTTTGTCTAGTATAAAGTATATTGAACACTTTCATGTGGTTTGAGCCTCCTATTCTACCTGGTTCATTAAGAGTTGAAAGCAATGCTTCATATGTTTGTTGGTTTCTATTGCTGCAACCTCAAAAACTTTTCCAGATTTATCCTCTTCAGTTGCATCAGTTCAATTAGAATTTCACCATGGTGATATTTTGAATCAAAAATTGTACTTTTATTACTTCAATCTGATTTAGTAATCATGTCGATATGTTGGAAACTGCACATACACCCTCTGAAGTGTATTTTATATCTGGAATTTTTGCTTCTTCTTAAATCTAAAAATCCATCCCAGTTACTTCTCTTTTACATGTATTTTAATAGGTGAAGGTGAGAATGTTACGGATTTTGAATGTTCCTTCTTACAAACATGGGTTTGATTTTTATCTTGTCTTCTCTTGAACCTATCTGAAATTCATTATAATAAGATCATTTCCATTCACTGTACCTTCACATTAAAAGAGGATAGATAGAAACAATGGTGGAAGCCATAGGTCTCTCTTTTATTTATGTTTTTTCAGGACATTCCTCTTCATGATACAATTCTAAAATTTCTTCTTTAATGCATCTTATTAACAGTAAATTGTAATTTTCATTCCTTGTGTGATCTTCCGCATCATGCATCCTTCCTCGTTTCTGATTTTTTTGTACTCATGAAAGAAAAAACATTATCCTCAATCCATATAATGTAATATTAATGAGAAAAACGAGAACACTAACAAATATTTTCTTTTATTTTTAAAGGAATTCCTACTTTGGAAGAGAAGAGAATGAGGAAGATTTCATCGTAAGCCAAAGAAATGAAATTAAATCCACCTCATTCCAAGAAATTATGGGTTTCCTCCTTTCTCTTGCATTTATAGTTTCATGTATACGTGTTTCTTTTATATGTATTGTACTTGATGAGTCATTTTCCATGACTTGTGTGAGACCATTATACATTTAAATTATGAATTAAATGAAAATAAATTATTTCGATGAGTTGTACATATTTATTTTTACATTTCTTTTCATTAACGTAATGTTAAATGAACTCTTTGCAACTCAACACACTATATAATTTCATATAATCATAAAGTCATGAATCAAATTCACTTTGATTAAATATGAAACTAAAATTTATGAAAAATAGCAACCAAAATTACTTCAACCCTCTACATGGACTATCCATTTGGTTTCTTTGGGATGTCCATCTTCAACTTGTTGTGTTTTTCCCATCTGTATCAAGGTCTTGCATAAGTTCTTGAAGGGATGATGCACAATCATGATGGAGATGATAAATTTGGAAAGGAATCGAAGAAGAGGATAGACATTTTTAAATAAATACAAAAACATTTCATACTACTTTCTCCTTTATTCCTTAGTTAGATCAGTCAACTTAACCCCTTCAATCCTAGAAACCAAAGTTTTGAGTTGACCCCTTGCACATGTGCAAGAAATGTCAACATAGGGTTTTATAAATCCTAGTATATTTCTCAAAAATATTAGTGACGTTTAGTCGATGTTTAATACATATTACAATTTTAAAATACAGTGCTTATAGATGACTCTTTAGAGAAAAACAAGTTAAATGATGTGGGGAACTAGGTAATTGCTAAAGAAATTAACATACAATCTAAATCAAGTAACAAATACTTGTTAGATGAGTTATTGCCTATGTGGTAGTCATTGAAGGGTGTAGAAGATGTCGGTGATGTCAATAAATTAAAAACTCAATTATAATTAATTAATTTGTCCCTATATTTTTTTTAGAGCACCTTTCTGTAATTCATTTTTTTGATTTATAAGTTTATCATTGGGAATGGTTTTATACTAAACTATTTTACGAAAAAATAAAAGTATTTTCTTTAGTGTGTGAGCCTATCTTTACTAATAGTCTCATATGTATATATATGCATGCGAGAAAATGGTAGTACAACTATGTAACGATATTATGAGAAAATCTTAAAATGTTTATGTATGATGTGTGATTCTTTCTTTAGTATTGTTATTTTGTATAATGTGTGTCTATATTTAGTAATGTTATAATATGATAAAAGGATTTAAAGTTTTTTCTATAAATACAACTGTTGGTATATAAAAAAGTTGAATAATATTGTTATATATGGTGGATTCTATTTTCATTAATGTTAATTTACTTGATGTTTGAATATATCATGAATATGGTTATAATATGTAAATATTATTTATTAGATAGGGTAAAAATAGGGATCCGGTCCTAGAGGCCATGACATGAAATATAACATCATGAAAGTGCATAGACAGAAAAAAAGAGGAACATGACCATAATATGTAAATATGTAAATATGGAATTACAAGCTAGTGATGTTTTCTTTATCATGGGTAAAAGAGGGTTAAGGGGACCCTACACCATAAAATATGTTGAAACAAATTTATAGCATTGAGGAACAAATTAAGCTACCTCTACCAGCGGCACAAAAGAACAAAAAATAACAAATCCAAAACCAATAGTACAACCTATTGTCACCCTCAAGATCTCCCTCATTCTTTCAAGTCAAGCTCTCAAAAATTTTGAGTAGGTGCCTTTGAGATATGTTTGGGTACAGTGAGAAGTGTGGAGAGGTAAAAAAAATCGCGCTTTGAAGGAGTGGGTGCTTATTTGCAATCTCGCACTATTAATTTAGAATCCTGTAGTCCACATGGTTCCCGTGTGGGTGCTTCAAAATTGTTTCCTCCATTCTAATGAAATTTTCAAATCCTTCTCTATGATCGTGGATCGTGTCGAGCCTGGTGTTTCTTATAGTTCCCCTTTCCATGAGGAGAAATGTGTTATTCAAGGGTAAATGGAGGAGTTTTTCCCTCTCTATATTTTTCCATAGTCATGAGTGACGAGCATGTCTTCCCTGTCAATTTTTGGCCCCAGCATTCATGAGTACGTGGACATCTATGATTGGATGTGGGAAGGCAGGTCATTGGGTCACTTTTGGAATTTTGGTTTTGTATGAACAAAGGCAGTGTTCGATCAAGGCCCAAATCAGCTAACTATAAAAGAACTAGCGGAAGCCTCAACGCATCCCAATGGCGTACCTCCAAAGGCCAAGTTCAAAGTAGGATCCCAAGTGAGTGCAGACTCTTCGCATTCCTCATTGGTGAAAATTCAAAAGTGAGAGCCAAGGGATAGACCCCAAATGAGAGCCAACTCTCCACGTGTTTGAAGCCTCAAAAGTTAAATCGTTCGTTGCAAGGTCTAAGGCCAACGTAAAAAACCATGTGTCAGCTCGGCATAACTTTAAGAGTTGAGATACAAAGTGAGTTACTAAACAAGCATGAAGCTTCGACGTGTCTAGAACCTGACATAGTTGCTCCTAAAATAAGTAGAAGAGACCTAACCTAAAAATGGAGAAAGAGAAGTGGGTTAAAATTGGTTATGTACAAAAGGATCGGCAGACGGTGCCATGTGCCTCATCGGTGCACCTTCAAGGGTCGAAGCCAAAGGCGGTGCACCTTAGCTAGCACTATCCCTCCACATGTTTAGGGTCCGATAGAAGCCAAATGGGAAGGGCGCTTGAATTGACTAATTGTAAAAGGACCAACAGAAGTCTCCACATGTCTCAATGGTGCTATTTGAAGAGTAGAAGCCAAAGGTGGTCCCTCCAGCAAGTGATATCTTTCCACATGTCCCAAGTCTAAAAAGGGAACAAAGCTAACCATTGAATTGACTAAGTATATGAAGTTTTATGGAAGCCTCCATGTGTCAGATTGACACAACTTTAATGGGAAAATCCTGGAGGGAGGTCCCAAATGTGCGCTAAGACTCCATGTGTCAAGGGTCAGACATATGGCCCCGCCAAACAAAAGGGACTTAGCCAAAACACAACGAACCAAGGCAAGGCAGCGAAAGGAGTCACATGTCTCTTCATCACTCTTTCAAGAGGAAAATACCAAGTGAGTTCCCAAACAAGCAGGAAGCCTCCACGTGTCTCGGGTCGTACATAAAACTTTCGCCAAACAAAGGAAAAATTCAAAAGTTAAACCCGCATAAAGAGTCAAAGTAGGGAGGTGGACCATCGAAGAAATTTAAGATTTTGAGCCTTATTTCCAGCAGGTCTTAATGTTAAAAATTTCCCCACTGCCCCATTTATGCAAAGGGAAAAATTCAAAGCAAGAAGGCGGGTTGGAGGAGAACTTTGAGATTTTGAGCCTTGTTTATAAAAGAACTAAAATTGTAAAGTGAGTTACGACTCGGTTACCTCTCAGGTAACGCCACGTGTCAGACCCAAATACAAAATGTGAATTTTCAGGCTTGTGGGGATGTAGGGAAATGTTTACACTTTTGCATCCTTGGATTTAAGGATGCAATTTCAATTTCGGGCCCACCGATCTATTTTTGCATTTTCTCCATTTTTGTATGGATTGGATTCAAATATTCAAATGAGCATAACTTTCACTCCAGTACCCAAAATTTGAGAAATTTTATACTGTTGGAAAGGTCTTTGTCTCCTCTATGCCATGGAAGCATAAAATATTTTTTTCAGTAGGAGTTGATTGTTGAAAATGTAGAAAACATATTTTAAGCCATTAATGTGCGATCTGATTACTTCAAACAGATTAGATTTTATCTAATTTCCATCCTTTCTTCTCCAACACGCCAAATAGACATAGGAAGCCAACTCAAAACCTTGATTTGGGTGAAAATATGGAAAACATATTTCAATCCATTACTATGTGATCCGACTACTTCAACCAGATCATATCTGATTTAATCTGCCCTCTTTCCTTCCTCATCATGCCAAAGACATGCAAAACCATATTTGAAAGATTGTATGCGTATTTGTAGGGGCATTGATGTTTAGTGGTTGAGCTTCCAAATCGGATTTTCTTCCTCCTCTTCTTCTCCTCTTGTCACTTCATCTATAAATGTAAGATCTTGGCTAATTGCAAAGGGTTTGACTCTAATACATTTAAAGTGTAAATAGAATTAAAAAAATAAATACAGAAGAATTTCCCCTTTCTCTCTATCTCATCTACTATCTCTTCCAACTTACCTAAATTTTTTGCATCATTTATCTTCTTTAATAAGAGACTTTGTGTTCTTATTGATGTAATTTCTAGAATTTTGTGTCTACAGAATGATATCTTATGCTGTGAATGTGAATGATTCTTTTTTGTATCGCTCTTGCTTAGTATGTATAGGGTTATAATCTGCTATCTATATTTCCTGAAAGTACTATCATTCTCTGCTCTTTCCTTTCTTCGGTTCTTCCATTCATTTGTATTGATAATCTATTTTGGTTAAAAGCATTTCTAGAGGTCAGATGTCTAGCCTTACGATGAAATTTTTAAATTTGTATATAAGTTTTACTACTTTCTTTCAATAAGGTAACCTCTACCATAAAGAAGAGGGACTTATTGTCCCCTGATTGTGGTTTTGATTGAAGTAATATTTTAAAACCCAACACAACCAAAATAGTAGCAAAGCCAAACACGAAGATCTCATCCCTAGGACCCCTTCCCATGGGATCTTAAGTGCATCTTAAGGGGAGAATTATTTGGATTCTTTTTTCTATTCACAACCATCCAATACATTTTAGTATTTAGATTTACATTTTAATTTTTTTGTTTGGAATAATAATTTCAAAAGAATTTTGAATCGCTAATGAAACAAGAGGAAATGTTACCTTTTCCAAATCTACCAAATCTGGAATAATAGGAAGAAGAACTTCCTCATTCATAGAGTTGAAATCAACATCATTCTTAGAATCAAGATTTGAATCACTATCACATGGGTCATTTACAACCAAATGCTTAGGATTTGAATTCTTCCACCAAGATCTTCTAGCTTTGACATGTTTTCTAACCATATGGAAATTTGAAGTTAAATGACCGAGAGAAAAACATATTCTACACCTAAAGGGAAAAACCTATTAGTCCACATTTTGTGTCCAAATTCTTTCTTTATCTTTGAATTCAATAATTGCTAAAAAATCTACAGATGTATCCATATCGACAAATATTTGAGCATATGTTCTGTGCTCATTATCTTCAGTCTTTGGATAAATAGCCAAACATTTTCCTAATGTGTTACGTATAGAGATTAAACAACTCTCCATCTAAAATTGGAGGGGCAAATAAGGCATATGAACCTAAACTAGTTTAAATTGGAAAATATTAGATATTGGGTTAAAAAACAGAACCACGATTTCATAAGTAACAGATGGGATTGGAACTCCCAAACTCTTTCAAGAATCAGATCTCTATCAAAGGTTTCAACAAAGACATCTATTAAAAACCCATGCGATGTAGGATAAATATCAAGCTTAACTTCAAAGATATGGTTCCAATGGATTGAAAACCATTCATGAAGAGTGGGAAAACTCGGACAAATTTTTTGAATCTACAGATCAGGGAATTTTTTATGAATAAGCTTCATATTGCACAACGTTTGCTCCAAAACTAACAGAGGGTGTGGATTTAGCATAAACCATAGACTCAGTGCTAGGTTTACTAGCCTCATTAGCCATTTTCAGAAAGCTTTTACGTCCCATAGTTCCTCCAAAGACAGCGGTCGATTGTTTCTTCCCTGTCAATGTCACAAGGCATCTGGTTGTGTCTAGCAAAGCATTCCTTGTGAGGTACGTGTTAGATCCACGAATACTTGTTAGCAAAGCTAGTGATGTTTATGGATTACAAAAAGGTTTGATATTTTAAATTTTATTTTATGTAACACTCTAAAGATATATTGGTGTACTCGTCTAGCTAGGGTAGAGTATTTGAAAGAGAGGAAAAGAATGAAAGGTGAAATGACAATGGGATACCCTACCCTCGCTTTAATCCGTAAGGATCCACATGCTATAAAATTCAATGTTTCTTCAGGAAGAAAGCGAGTAAATTAAGAGATGTCAGTGGAGATTGAGATAGGGGATGGAGGGCTGGGGAGATATAGAAATAGAGAATATCTACCTGAGAGGAAAACATTAAATCTTTGATTTTGATAGCATTTCATATCGCCAAGGGGAGATACTAATGGAAAGAAGGATATCTTAGATGCATCTTAGTTCAATTAGATCGACTAAAAGAGGTTATGAGGAAGTTAAGGTCCCATATTTTAAGCCAAACCCTATTATACAAGCGAAGGAAATTGCAAAAATATCAGACATGGTAGCTTGTACATATCCTACATGTACGGGAATGACACAACTGGATCGATTGTAGAGTAGAGTGTATCAAACTTCATTATCTAGCGATGAGAATTTTCTTTTTGTGTGTAACCAAAAATGTTGGTAAGACAAATATTGCACTGTTAACCATACTTCAATAGATTTATCTCAATACGAATCCAAATGGTTCCATTGAGCCAATTAAGTATAGGATTATTTTCGTGGGACCTATGAAAGCACTAGTTTTAAAGGAGGTCAAGATTTTAAGGATTTGAAAAATCCAACCACCTCAACATCCATTGCTTTTATAGGTGCCACTTAAATAATATAAAACTTAGTCGAATTAATGGTACTATCTTGACTATTATGAAAGTAATATATTGAAGTACGATTAACATGGAAACATAATTATTATTAGCCCCTATGGTTATGCATGAAAAGAAAATTCAAATAGGTAAATAGTGAAGTTTCATACCCTCTTCTATGCGCTCTATTCAGTTGCTTAATTTTCCTTAATGTAAACATTGTCTAATCCGACATGTACGATATTGTTCACTAGTTTCTACCCTTTTGCAAGGGTTTTTAGCTTCGAAGAAAGGACATGTGCTAGAAAATTTAATAAGTTGGGTTCGGTTATTCTTGGGTTTCATGCTGGCAGTTATTCTGCCTTCGTGGCATCTCCAAACAACCCAACGGTTCCCCTTTAACTGTCTCCTCTCTTCTTCCAAATGTATTTATACTGTATATATAGGTGCATGATTTTGAATATTAATTCAAGGCATTCAGAAGTTTTCTTATCATATTTTCCTTCATTTTTATCGGATCTTGTATGCATTGTCACATTTCAGTCAGTGGTATATGAGCGTTGCAATGTGGAGGACTGTGTCATTACTTTCGCGTATTAGTGACTTCTGGATGGTGTGAAGACCTATATGGATTTTGTTGTCATTCGCATTCTTTTGGATATTATTTTCCTTGGAATAAAAATGTTATGCAAATAATTTGTTTTACAGTTTTTTTTTTTTAGTGTTTGAACAATTTTTGGAAATTTGATGTTCCCTTTGCACAACGCTTTAGGAGTGGAGCCAGTGCATTGGACGAAGGAACTCCTTTTCGCATTTTGCTCTCATTTGATCCGTGTCCAAACTGTGGAGCAACCAACACCTGCAAGTCTTGTAGACCTCCATTAGAGGCGTTGTTGTTTGATACCATACAGCGTGACTGGTTCATCATTCAGTGCAAACAAATCCATGCGTCCTGACACGTGGCAATCGTTATCCTTTGGCGTTTTCTTTCGCAACATCCAAATTTGAGGAACCAGCGCCCTGCGGTGTCATTGGTGGAGTCAGATATTTCATTGGGATTGTATAATAATTACTTATCCCGTTCCTGTAAATGATTATGTGCAGTCGGTCTACTTGTTTTGTAAGTTGATCACCAAAACCTGGTATTTCTCTTCACAAAATCTGGGCTCTAGGCTACTAGTTTTTGAATCACCTAGAATGGAAATTTGAATCTTGTGCCACTTTCTACTCTCGAATTCTTTCCCTAAGACATACCGGCCAGTCGCTTGCTTCTGTTGTGGTTCTGGAAAACTTATACGGACTGATCAATCATGTGTTGTCAACAGTACCTTATACAGTCATGCTTTATGTCAGAAGAAACGGGCTTTGTTAATGGTTGAAATTATCAGTATTAGACTTAAGTTACTTGAGATCCATCTTTAATGAGCCTCAAAGCTATATCTGCTAATTAAGTAGCATGTTTCTTGAGGCTGGAGGGTACATAGAGGTCGGAGGACAATTTGAGTCCTCTCGTTAGTCACGTACAACGGGGTCACACCATTGCATTGGTCACAATTATCTTTTTGTATGTTTGTGATGTTGTTTTATGGTGTGTGTGTTTCAATAAAGATGAAGAGCATTTCCCTATTTGGTACCTCCTAAATGAAGGACATTGTGACGAGAAAAAGAACTACAATAGCACTTGGTTCTTGTGTAAAGGGCTTGTGGAAATATAAGAAACTACTGAAGTGTTTAGTTGAGACATCTTGTCACCTACAGGTTCTTGGTGAACCTACATAAAAAAAGCTATAAGGGTTCGTGGTAATCTAGGAAATTAGAAACTACTGAGGATGTTCGTAGAGAGATTATCTCCAGGTTCGTGGTGAACCTGCGGTCAGAAAACCATAGGACTTTGTGGTAATCTAGGGAAATTAGAAACCATCGAAGATGGACGTAGAGAGATGTACTCATGTCACTTCTAGGTTTGTGTTAATTGTGTGGGAAAAAACCAAGGTGCCACCAAGAGCAAGAAGATAAAAACATGGCATGCCACCTAAAAGGTGAGAAGGTTACATGGAATTGTAATAAACTTTGTATTGTGTTTGGAATAAGTTGGGGATCACTATATGGAAACATGGTGTTTAGAAACAATGTATTAAGGGGGGAATGTTAGAAAATTTAATACCTTGGGGTAAGTTATTCTTAAGTATTATGTTAGCAGTTATTCCTGCCTTTTTGGCATCTCCGGACTCCCTTATGGTTCCTTTTATCCTATTTTGCCCCTCAGGTAAAATTGAACAAACAGGTCCTTACACATAGAAAATAAAAGGATCATTTCGGCCACGGGAGCTCACATTTTGGGGTTGATATGATCGAATTGATGTCCCAAAACATTACAAGTCGGCAGTATGCACATTTGAAGAGACATTCTAAAGTCCGAAAAATTTGGATTTCAGACATAGAAGCATTCGGGCTTGGCGGATTGAAACTCCCAAATGGGAAGGAAAAAGGCCTGAAGGACATCAAAGTCTGAAGTGCAAAATTCTGACTTCAGACATTCGGGAGTTCAGATTTGCCAGTGGGATAGAGTGATGAATAGTGCCACTTGGGGAGGAAAAAGGAACGAAACCTATTCAAACTTCGGGCTTTCTGGATTTTAGAGAAATACGTCACCCAGACAGATGAACAGTACTCGAAACCTCAAAACTTGAAACCCTGAAACGTGAACTATTGAAATCACGAAACCCCTGAAACCCCGAAACTCGAAGTCTGAATTTCAGTATTTCGGCACATTGAAGCCCAAATGTGCGCAAATAATAAGTCGAAGCCTGAAACACAAAATTTGAATTTCAGACTTGAGAGTTTCGAAATTTTGAAGGTTTCACGAACTAAGGTAGATGAATAGTAACAACAACCTCCGAAGTAAAAATGAATGAAGATCCGAATCCTGAAAGTCCAAAATTTCATATTTTGGAGGGTACGAATAAAGCTCGGAGTCTTAAAAGGAAGATCAACCACTCACATTGATATCAGTATGGCACCCTCATCTTCAGATGGCCATACCTTTTGATTGGGAGCTCAAAATTACACAAAATTAGACTTTAGTAAGGTTAAATATTTCAAATGGGGAAATAAAATCTGCCATTTTAGAGGAGTGGTTTCCAATTTCTCACCTACCAAAATGATGAGGTACAAACATCCTTTCTTCCCCAATAGGCAATGTACAATGGAGTATGGGCTTGACACACTTTCCCATCACTCCTACAAGAAACATTCTTGATTTTGTAGGATATTGGAGTCCATTTTCATATTTTCTTCCCTCTCCCCTCATTTCTTCATCTATAAATTGTAAGGGGTGGCATTGTGCAAAAGGTTGGTCATTTTTCTCTCCTCCCATGCACCACATTATTTTTGGGGCTTCAAGCCTTCCTCTCAAGATCTGTAATGGATCCATAACTCTTTCTGTTACAACAATATATTGTGTAAATCCATTTGGAGGAATACGATTATATCTGTGTTGATCTCTTTAACCTCTCATGGTTTATTTTCTTCATCTTTCCTTTCATTGTGATTTCTTAATTTGTGCATTTCCTTGGTTATTACATTATTTTGGTGTGTTGTGCTCATTCGGGAATGATTTATTGGATGTAATTTTATTTGTGGTGTAGGTTGGGGAATGATGAATGATGTAGTTTCCTTTCTAGTTTCATCTTTTCCATTATTTTACAAGTTCGGGGAAGTGATCAACACTCCTTTATTGGTGTATCATTGATCATAGTGTAGGTTTATTTCACTCAATACTTTTTTCCATGTCCCGTTGGAAGTATTAGATTAGTATTAGTGTGTAGTATTCCTACGTTAGGAGTAGTTAATGATAGGTAGGTTAGGAGTAGGAACCAGCCTTCTATGGAGAGCTATGCCATTTCGCACCCACTCTCAAGATAGCTCCATGCTATGCAATCACACCGAATGCCCCATCTCAAACTAGGAAATTCGTGACCTACTATGATTTCTCCATAATAGCTCCCCTGTAACCATACTTTTTTGTTATGTATATTCATTGTTTATATTTTATCTCAATCAATGAATTCGGATTATTTTTACCTCTTCAGTGTCTTCATTAGTATCCGAAAAAAAAATAGTTCTTGCTTCTTGTGTAAAGGGTTTGTGGAAATATGAGAAACCACCAAAGTGTTTAGTTGAGACGTCTTATCACCTCTAGGTTTGTCATGAACATGTAATCGGAATACCATAAGGGTTCTTTGTAATCCACGAAACCAGAAACTACCGAGGATGTTCAGAAAGATACCACCTTTTACTTTGTGGTGAACCTGTAGTCATAAAGCCATAGGGGTTTGTGGTGATCAAAGGAAATTGCAAACCACCAAGGATGGAGAAAGAGATATGTACTCATGTCACTTCTAGGTTTGTGGTTATTCTGTGGGAAAAAACCAAGTTGTCACTAAGACCAAGAAGCTATAAATATAGAATGTCACCTAAAAGTTGAGCAGGCTACATGGAGAGTGTAACAAAATTTTTATTGAGTTTGGAATAAAAAGGGGATCACTATCTAGAAAAATGATGTTTAGAAACAATGTATTAAGGTGGGAATATTACCAAATTTAACACATTAGGGTTAATTATTCTTAGGTGTCATGCTATCAATTATCTGTGCCTTCTTGGCATCTCCAAACTACCAGTCAGTTCCTCTGCAACTGTCTCACATATCCTTCTAAATGTAGCTTCATCTTGTGTGTGTGTGTCTGTGTGCGCGCGGACATGCACGCGCGTGCAGGATTTTTAATATTAATTCAAGCTATTCGGGGATTTTCTTATCATATTTGCCTTCATTTTTATGGATCTTATTTGTATTGTCTCATTTTTTTTTCTACATTATCTCATTTCTATCAACATAAACTTACTCATAACATTTCCTCAAAATTATAAATAAACTAGAAGGTATCTCACATTTCTTGTCTGACATTAACATTCTCCCATGATGGAATGAAATGGTATCTTGATCTAGCATCTGACACTCTCTATTTTATGAAATATTCTCCCTTTCTCTATCTCCCTGCCCTTCCCTCCACGTCTCTCCATCTTCACCCTCGTATCTTAATTAAATATCTTCCTTTATGATGCTACACTAAATAGTATTATATCATTCCATGGAAATGACCCTTGTAGCATTTAGCTACTCATGTATTTTAGCAAGGGTAGGATCTCCCATCATCATTTCATATTGAATCTTATCCCTCTATTTCTTATCCTCTTCCCTATAAGACATTTACAACAAAATATTTTCAGCCTATTACTTAAAAAGACTTAATTATATCAAAATTTTCATAATCCAAAAAACTTTCCCTCTTATTCTCCACATTTGGATTGTTTCCCTTTGTTAGTTTCTTCAAAACATCCTCAACATTTCTCTGGCTATGTTGAGGGTAAATTACACCATTCTAAAAGAACCTGAAAGTTGACCTCACATCTCTTGTATTTCATAATGTACATCATATCCTAACAACCTCTAGGTGACTAGGCATTTTAATTATTCAAATCAACATATTTCAATCCTAAAGGATTTTTACAACTAAAAATGACCATATTGTAAATCTTACATAAATCCTAAAGAGATCTATGTTGGTAAGAATTTTAATCATTCAAATCACCATATTTCAATCCTAAAAAACTTTAAATAAATGAAACTAACCATATCTTGAATCGTAAATAAAGACTAGCAATCTCTAGGTTCACTAGAATTTTAATTATTCAAATTACCATTGTTGAATCTAAGAGGATTTTAACAACTTAAAAGAACCATATTTAAAATTATAATTAAATCCTAACAACTTCTAGGCTGCTAGGAATTTTAATTAATTAAATCACATTATTTCAATCCTAAAGTCTCCTTAAACTTGAAATGAACCATATTTCAAATCATACATAAAGCATTAAATAATTTCACCTAGATTCATTAATGGCAGCCATAATTTGATATAAACGACTAAAGAAAGAGGTTTAATGGATTCCTATATTTAAAATTTTGGATTCCAATATCTCTAATCATGGATTCAAATATTTGTGATTTTGGATTCCAGTATATGTGCTTTTGAATTCCACAATATGTGATTTTCGATTCCAATATATGTGATTTTGGAATATAGTAAATTCCAATATTCAACATTTTGGAATCCAAAATTAGTAAGATTTGATTCCAATATGAGCTATACTTTTAGTCACTTAGATAGGAATATGTCCATATTTACGGAAATAAGCATTTTAGGGGTAAGATTTTCATTTATATGTCAAACATTGTGGCAGCAAGAAATAGTTTTATTTAGTCCCATAATCCCATTTTTAGTAAGAAATATTATGACTATTAGAATCTATAATATTTATTGATGAATGGGCTTAATTCACCCACGAACCAAAAAATATTTTAGGAATTAAACAAGGTAGATAAAAACCTATTGGAAGAGAACAATAAAAAGGATACAAAAGTCTTGTTCCTCATCCACCAAGTGATGGATGGGTCCATTTTTACATGAGTTGTAGTAGTATCTAGATATAAGTAGGGATGGGAAAGCCTTCAAATAGTCTTTTAAGTTATGATTAAATTAAAACTAGTTATTGTTAGCATAGATTTTAAAATATTTAAATGAAAAAGTATTATTCAGTATATCATTTGATTATCAACCTAATATTTTCTTGAATCAAATAAGGTCTCATTGATGGATATGAGAGGATTTAAGAATATTTTAGAATATTTAGATAGTATGAGTACATAATTTACTTCTTTATTCATAGTTATAGAAGAGTCCAGCGACTTGAATCAGAAGTCTATTCATGAATTAATGTGATTATTTCTATCTGATAAGAAAGGGACGAATAGATCATTTGGATCTTACCTTAAATAGTCCTTAAAATCAAACATTTTAGTTACAGGTAGAAGGGGGGTAAAATTAGGTAAAAAAAGAGGGAGAGGTAGAAAATAATAAAAGGGTGATAGATCTATGAATATATATATATATATATATATATATATATATATATATATATATATATGAAATGTTTTAGTCTACATGTATGCTTTCTACCTATGTTATATCCCTTTTCCATGGTTTCTATAATACACTCTTATCCAGGGCCCAATTCTATATGATGACCAATCTTAGGTATCTCTTATATAATCCATCAAACGATATATGCTAGCTTCAACATCGAAACTCATCTTGATACTATTAAATAAATAAATACATAGGGAGTATGAATCACGTAAAAAGAAGGTTAATTTATTAGGGATATTAAATGAACACAAATTGAATTTAATAATAGAGACAAACAAAAAAATAGAATATAGAGGTATAGAGCCTAGGACCAGGAATAAGAAAAAATAGAACTTATTTATAAAATTATCTAATAGGTATGGAACAAAGGTTGGAAGATTTTGATCTTCCATGTTATTTAAAGGAGAAGGAAGAGAAAAGGTAGGATGATTTCATCATCTCTCTCACACCATCCACCTAGGAAGGTCCACAAGAAGACTCCATTTTTGGAGTTGAAACTTAGAACAAGGGACACACTCAAAGGATTAGAACTTGCCCAATTAGGTACTTGGCTTCATTAGAGCCGAAGGAGAAGCCAGAACTAGTCATGCCTACTTTAGGGCATGAGGATGAATACCAAAGCACCAAAGTTCATCATCAATACCACCAGTACTTGAATGCGAGTTAGCTTGAGGAGGTATTTTCCATTAATACTGATACCTTGATGATTTGGTTGGAGGACCAGCTTATTGTAATTTTTTCACTCATATAGGAAGCTATATTTAGTGTTAAATCATTTGCATGGTTGCCCCTCTTGAGAAAGGGAAGCTACTTCTCCCTACCTGTAGTAGGATTTTTTTGGCATTCTTTCTCTCTGGTTAGTGTAGGAGTAGGAGTAGACTTTGTTTCCAGGAGATGAAGTGCTTATGCACACTCTGCATGTCTCACTTGAGGCATGTATGATTTCATCTTTGTATATAAGTTTTGTCTATTTTTGTCTAAGGGTGCATAAGGCGAGGCTCTTCAATATTCATGGCAAGAAGACTCATAGTGGTCTATAACAGTTGCTAGCTACAAAAGAAAACAAATGCAGAGCAATTGAAGTCGTTTCAAAACAATCCATTTTAGAGACAGATGAAATCCCCATAGTTAAAACATTTTTCTACTCTCAGAAGTTCCATTTTCAAGATTTCCTTATGAAAATTGAGAGTGTAGGCTTAGGGTCAGACAAAACATAGAAAAGGCATACAGTTATGCTCGCAGTGGCTCAGGGATTAGATCTTCAATAGTTCAGCTCAGTCTCATGTTTATCAGGTAGAATCAATGCCCAATGGATGATTCAAGGCCACTGGTCTCTTCATCTAGTAGGTAGATGTTCCCATGAGTCGCCAAATTTTTATCCATATGTCTCCCCCTGAGAATAATATTGGATGAGCCAAAACCCCTCATGGAAATAATAAGATAAAACACGTTTAAATCCTGCAAAATGGTTACAAAGGGACTCTAAAATGGAATTGTGGGGCCTGCGAAAGTTTAAATGACCCTGTGCAAGAAGAAAGAGAAAAAACAACTTTGTCACGCAAATCTATGTCTTAAATCTATTTGATAGACTCGAGCAAGCTCTAAAATAAAAAAAGAGGGGTGGTTGAAAGGTCTAAGGATCTGCAGAGACTGACAAGTGTCAACTCGACACTCCTCCAAAGGCAAACTTTGAGCGAAACTTTAAATTAAGCACAGTTCATCCACATGTCCAATCTTAGAAAGGGCATATCTTTCGACTCAGGGCTCGAAATATTCTCTAAGTACATTTGTACCAAAATTTCCCATGCAATAAAACTAAAACCCTTCCAAAAAATAATTTATTCATCAAGATACTAAACCATTCCTAACAAATATAAAAATGATGCATCATTACTAGCATTGAGAACAATTCATAACTTGAGAATACACATTAAAACATAATTTTCAACTCATATAATTCACTTACAAGTATAAATTCCACTAAAAGATTAATTTTTATTCATATTCACAAGCAGTATCTCACTATACATACAAGAATCTTGTATCTTTAACAATGTTCCATGCTCAACTATACATGTTTTTTCCTTCTTGAAAATTATTCTTTTGTTATTTAACCATCAAACCATCTTCTCAACTTATTTTCTTACTCATATACTCAAATATCTCCCATTTAAGACCTATAAGGTATGTAAATAAGTAATTTGTTTAGGCCAAACCAAGGTGTAGACTCACAAAAGATGTTAACATTAGATTGAGCGTAAACACCTTAACTATAGAAATTCATTACCTATTATGACCATTTTCAATTTTTCACAACATTTGATGACATTACGCCTTTTATATCCATGCTTAAAATATAAAATATTCAAATGTTGAACTTCAAGAGAGAAACTTATAAAAAACCACTTAACACTCAAAATGGACCTAAGAAGGTTAAGAAGGGCTCAAAAACACATAAGAATACTCTTAAGACCGACTACAAGAAAAAATTCATTACAAATGAAACTTGTGGTTATGTACACAGTTGATGATCCTACATCATTCTTCGTAGGTGGAAAAATTGTGTGCTAATGTAAGTTTTTTTCCTACCAATCGTAGATTTTCCTTTATTTATTTCTTCTTCTAGTTGTATATTCTTCATCTTATTACTTTCTTTGTCTTTCTTTTCTTTCTTGTATCTTCTTATTCATTTTTTTCCTTTTAAAAATACATGTACTTTCTTGTATCTTCTTCATTTGAGATCTTTTAAGAGCTTCTCTTTCTATTATTTTAATCTCCTTATCTATGATACCTACAAAAACACAATAAACCAAAGATTAGATAAAAAACATGAAGACATTTGAGTATATTTTATTATGTTTTGAATTTCTTCAAGTTGTTCTTTCTCTAAATAATCTTTTAAATTTGTTATATCTTCAGTTTTAGATTCAATTTTACTCTCTTCATCTTCAAAATCTATACAAGCATAGTAAAGTACTTGTTCAAATTCATTGTCTTCTCATTTCTTAAAGAATATTCATCTTTTTCCTCTTTAAGATAAACTAAGAAGATGTATATAACCTCTTCTTCATTAAATTTATTATTTCTATAGACGCAGCATCTTTAATCACCTCTTTTTGTTGTTTGTTTGCCTTCTTTTCAAATTTTCTTAGCTTTTTTTCTTCTTCTCCAATCAATTCTCTTAGTTACATTCTTTAATTTCTCTTCACAAGTAACCATGTAGGCCACTCAAATATTATTCTAATCACAATTCTAATGTAATTGTTTTCATCAACTCCTAAAGTTGCTCCATATATTTCCTAATCTATTTTAATTATTTTTCAAACCATAAGTATTGTTTTTTTAATATTATTTCCTATTTTATTCTTTATTATTTCTATCTCTTTCCTCTTGCTGATTCTTGTGTCTTAGTAACATAATTAACCCATGCACTATCTCCTCTTTCTCCATTTATTTCTCTTTCTTTCTCTTTCGCAAGTTTTTTTCAACTTGCCTATTTCTCACCTAGGTCATTTTCCACAACTATTATTTTGAAATTATTCTTTAATTCACTTTCCTTCACTTCATTTTAGTGATTAATTGCCACGATTCACCTTATATATCTTCTCTCTTTCTCATTCCTACTTTCAACATTTCAAAGCATAATTCATACACTAATACAACTCATGCTTAGAATTAACAACATTCAAATAATAATATCAGGATGCTTTGATACCACTTGATGTAGTGTGGGAAAATAAATTACCAAATTTCAATGTATAAACTAAGTACAATGCAATGTGAGCTCATATATACCCATAAATATCATGAAAAGGGTAAAAATTCTCATTTGGATGGTGTTTCGAATGTTTCCACCAAGTTTGATCTCCTTTTAATTGTTATAACCTATAAATAAAACTTATAGATCTAATTAGACAACATATAACTTAGTTATTATTAACATATTCATGAGGCATTCTCAATACTTGTGGGATCATTCCTCTCACTATGTTACAATGTAATTCATTCTCAATAAAATAGTTATTTCCTGCATACATCTTATAACTTCTTGAATACATTCTTCCTTATTTTCCTTTTCTCTTAGAGTGATTATTTGTTATCGTCTCTTTTCCTTTAATTCCTCATTTTTTTAAAACCATCCCTTAACTATTTATTCAATTATTTAAATTCTATATCACCGGGATAAGTAATTTATATTCTCACTCTCCTATTATGTCTCCTATTATGTGTTTTGATATTTTTTACTGCTAGTTTGGTTGTGTTGTGTTTTTTGTTTTTCTATGCTGGTAGTAGTGGATGGACCTCATATTTTCCTCATTGCTACATATTTGTCTCCAATTATTGTATGGGTTAGGTTCCCCTTAACCCTTTTTTACCTATAATAAAAAAATGTGAGCTTTCAAGGTGAACTATGATCTAGTCAGAATTCAACCTTCTTCATGCATGTAGCTAACTCTTATAGAAATTTGAGTTCATGAAATAAAATTGGATTATTTAGTCTCTTTCATAGCTTTTTTCACCTATAAAATCTTAGGATCATTTTGTATTTATATGGTCTCTTGTCTTTTCCGTAATCTCTAATGTTCTTCCTTTACTTTGGTTTACCTTCAAACATGCCATGTTTTGGCCATTCTTTACTAACTCTATTTTTCATGACTCTTGACCCTAAATCATAATTTTTTATTTTAATACATAATTATTAGAATAATATAAGCTTCACCTATGATCCTTCATTACCTACTTTCTTCAAAAAAATCATCTTCAACTATTAAGAACATACAAGAATATTGTCACATTCCTAACTATGAGAAGACTCCCAATGTCTCTAATATAACTTATCATCCTAGAAACCTTCCAAGGCTTCCAAAAAATATTATCCTACATCGAAAAATAATATTCTATTATCTATGATGTCATTTAATGATGAAATTACAAGAAAACAACATAAAAATCCTTTTAACCTTCAACACTGCAAAAACAGTCTAGTACCCTGATAAACAATATTTTCCTTTAAAATTTTCATATGATGAATTTTGTGGGAAAAAAAATGTCTTCTTAGGAACCCATAATCCTCTTAGAGCTTCCATTACCATCATGCAAATTTTTACTAAGTAAAACATGCCAAGTTCAAGAAACGCCCATCTCAACTAAGTCTCTTCATGCTTAAAATAGGACTGTCAACAAGAAATTGGTACATATATCAAAAAATTACTCAAAAACTAAAAAATATAATAATAAAATATATTTATGTGATATGTTAAAATTTCAAACAAGTTTCATCTGTTACAACTCAAGTTACCCTCATTTTTGTTGTTTTCCCCTAAATAAGGCTTTTACAAGGACCTGAGAGAGTAAATATATCATATCTATAACAAATAGAGAATTCAAAACCTTAAAATTCCATTGAAAAATATGTATTGATCTAAATAAACTTTCTTACTTTTACCATTTCCATTGAAACTCTACAGATTAGTCCCATCACCACAGTTTACATTCACTTTCTACAAGAAAATTTTAATTTTCAAAACACATTCCATCTCTTAAACACTCAATTCAACTTTCTATAAACATTTAAACCTTAAATATATTCTTATTCTTGTTCATTTTACTTACATAATCAAGCTTTGAAATGATTATATTATTTCTCTCTCATTTCAGCAATTTTCCTTAAGAACCCACTAAGAAACATACATGTTTTTTCCTTAGACTAATAATTTCACTTTCCTTTTCCACACAGACCCCATTTATAGTTTTGGAATTCTTCCCAAATATTTTCCAATTCAATAACTCTTGCAACCTTCCAAAAAACAATTTATTCATCATGATACTAGTCCATTCATAACAAATATGTAGCTAATGCTTCATTAACAAATTTGAGAACAATTCCTACCTTGAGAATACACATTAAAGCACCAATTCCATCTAATATAATTCACTGACATACAAAAATACCAACAAAAAATCCATTCTAATTCATTATTCAGAAGAATTCTTTGGTTATGGATACACAAATAGTGTTCCTTTACAATGTTCCATGCTCAACCACATAAGTTATTTCCTTCTTGAATATTCTTCCTTTGATATTTAACCTTAAACCCCTCTTACAAAATTATTCTCTTGCTCTTCTATTTTAATATCTCCCATTTAAGACCTAAAAGATTGGTAAATAACTATTTTGTTTAGCCATATCAAAGGTGTAGACTAATCAAACATGGTAACCTTAGCTTAAGGAGTGTAAACACCTTAAATACATCAAATTAAATCGTATTATGAACTTTTCATAATTTTTACAACCTTTGATGACATTATCCCTTTTAGTTCCATGCTTAAAAATTAAAATATTCAAATGTTGAACTTTGTGAGGAAAATTTCTAAACAACAATTTTGAACTCGTAAACACTTTTACAATGCATGAAGTGGAAAATTATTTCTCAAATGAGCATGATTCATTGTCTTTCAAATTTAGTTTTTTTACAAAGAATATAAAAAAAAATCAACCGAACAATCTCAAGAGGCCAAGGAAACACCGAAAATATCAGTAATGGTAAATGGCTTGATAAATATAATTTCAAGCCAAAAATTAAGAAAGTTAAGTGTTCAAAAAACCCTTATAATAAGACTCATAATACCTACTACAAGCCAAAAATTATTACAAACTAAGAACTTACTTATGTACATGGTTGATTCTCCAACATTATTTTGGTACAGTATGTGGGGGGGCATGAGTAATTCATTCCCTTTCAAATTTACACAATTTTGAACTCATAAACACTTTTACAATGCATGAAGTGGAAAATTATTTGTCAAATTAAGGAAACAATAAAAAATGGACTTAAGAAAGTTAAGTGTTCAAAAAAACCTTATAATTAGACTCATAATACCTACTACAAGCCAAAAATTATTTCAAACTAAGAACTTACTTATGTACATGGTTGATTCTCCAACATTATTTTGGTACAATATGTGGGGGGGCATGAGTAATTCATTCCCTTTAAAATTTACAGAATTTTGAACTCATAAACACTTTTACAATGCATGAAGTGGAAAATTATTTCTCAAATGAGCATGATTCATTGTCTTTCAAATTTAATTTTTTTACAAATAATATAAAAAAAAATCAACCCAACAATCTCAAGAGGCCAAGGAAACACCGAAAATATTAGTAATGCTAAATGGCTTGATAAATATAATTTCCAATTTATAACTACTCAGACACAATGCTAATGTTTGTAGGAAAATTCTATCGATTTGAATCACCATTATGTTCATTTTTGTAAATATATTAATAACTATTGTGATAGTCATGTTTCAATGTTTATTATTAGCAATATTTCTCAAGAGAGAAAAAAGTATATATGGATATTAAATAATAGTTATAGTAACAACATGATTAGTGATGTTGTAGTGATAAACATAGATTACTCATGAAGTCAGAAGAAAAAATTAGTGATGATAAAAAAGCCTCTATGACGGGAAAAGGAAAAATAATATTAGAACCAAGCATGATGAAATTCAATGTACACCATATATGTACTATGTTCAACATTAAAAACACAATCTAATGATTATTGGAAAATTTGTTAAGAAATATTTCAAAGTGTATTTTGAAAAATGGTTTTTGTGTTATTTTGAATATAAATCCAAGAGATAAACTGATAACGAAAGTAGAAATGAAAAAAAATGAAATATTTCTAATAAAAATATAAAGTGAATGGTTAGCTAAACATGCTCAAATACTTAGTGTAGTGTGTACTCAATCCCAACAATCATCAAAATACTTTGAAAACTCAAGTTCAAGACTCCAAAATTTTATCATATTTCTCAAATCTTGCCACAAAAATGAGTACTATAAATGAATTATTAAATAATTATCTAAAATTCTAGATGTGGATGAGGTATCACTCTAACAAGTATTGTGGATCAAATTTCATCTATCTAACACCCATACTCAACCAAGAATTCAATCACATCACAATTTTCTGAAGTGATATCTTCTCCTTTTGATTCCATGCCATCTACATTATACCCATCCACAAATATCATGTCTCCAATAATAGCCAAAGAAACACTTTTAGTCAATGTTGTCCATGCAAGTAAGAAAATAATATTTTTACCATCATGTATAACCGATTTATTTGAAAACCTCGAAGAAAGTGATTATATTTTTAACTAGTATTGGTTTTGGGGAGAAAATGGGATCATGTCCAAGCCCTTATATTCATCTTTTGATCCTCTACAAGAATCATTTTATACCTACTCTTTTTTGGTTCATGTATCAGGACTCACAATACAGATCATGAACAACTCATGCCTTGCAACTATAGGAGATACTTTAGGATATTTTGAAGAATAAGATGTCAAAACATATGATTAGATTCATACAATTTATGCTATTGGTAGCTATTAAGACCTCTTAATACCTTCTAGTAAAAATCAATCTACAAATCGGTGAGAGAAATTTTGTGTAGAGGATAGACTTCTATGGTTTAGCCTTCAGATGTTGGGGAAGCTTTCAAATAGGTCATATTTCAGAAGACTGCAAGCACTCCAGATGCAAGAGAAGTGAAAAAATGGCATAGTGTAAGGAATTTCTTCCTAAACATCTCATAGTTAGTTCCCATTCAGATATGGTTGAGAAATCATTGAGCCATTAAAGTAGGACACTCCCCTTGTAAATGAATAACCAAAAAATTATAATCCTCTTGACTCTTATGAGATTGTACAATATTCCGCTAATCAATAGGTAACTAATGAATCTAAAATCTATTGTGCCCTATGGTTACTCTTTCAGGGTCACATTCCTATCAAGACTCTTGAAGTTTAGTTATTCTTGCATTGTGTTTCTATTGCGCTTAGGATGACAGTTGGCTATGGTCTTGCTTTTTTTCTTTTTGTTTCTGTTAGGCAGTTTGGGTGCTTCATTTTTTGGTTCTCCATTGGTTATCCAGGTTCTTAGACCCTTTTCTTTCTGCTCTCTATTTTTGTATCCATGTTTTGACCCCTTTGTTGTTCTTGGGGTATGGTCCCTATCAAATAACCATTTACCAATAATAATAAAAAAATATGAATAGCTGATAAATCCATGTTTAAAAATTATCATGCCAAGCCTTAAGAGGTAGTGTTAATAATAGCTCAAAATGATATTTATCTCATTCTTTGTCTCCTTTTTCAAATGTTATACCTTTTCAAATGGTCACTAAACAGACACCCTCAAGTGAATATAAATGTAGATTGAAATATACTTTACGTTCACTAATACTCATTCCAGTGACATATCGAAAGACATTCTAACATACAAATTTCTCAATTAGAGAATATTCTTATGGTAACACTATGACATTAACTTTAACATCCACTCAACGTCGAATCTCAAGATGATTCTTTCTTCTAGAAGTAATATTTTAGAAATTTAAAGTTTTCTTTTATAAAGTTATTGCACAACAAAAATATGTTGAATGGATTATCATTTATCAAGAAATCAAATCTACTATGTGATGGTTACATCTTAGAAAAGAATCACAGTGACCTATTTCCAATCAGGTAGTCATACAGAGATAAATATTGTCTAGAATTTTTTTATTTACATCTACGTGGACAAATTTTGACTACTTAAATTTGTAAAAGCCTACATTTTTTTAATGCTTATTGATGATTTCAATAGAAAAACATGGGTATGTGTTTCTGAAATAGAATTCAAATATTTTTGAATATTCAAGAAGTTTAATGTCATGTTTCATAAGCAAAGTGGACAATACATAAAGCTATTGAGATATGACAAAGGAGGAGATTATATTTCAAAATAATTTTAAATCATTGGGAAGATTATGGAATTAAGTAATCCATAAACAACATGGTCTCTATCTCAAAAAAAATGTTGTAGTAGAAAAAGAGAATAAAACAATATTGAAAATAACAAAGATTATGTTGAAGGCTAAACATATGTCAAATGCATAGATGGAAAAATTTATATCTTACATAGTTCGTATTCCGACATCTATTATGAATAATATAGTTCTTAAAAGTATAGAGTACAAAGATATACAATGTTTCACACTTAATTATTTTTGGTTGTGTACCATATGTACTTGTGTCATGTTAAATTAAAATAAGATTCGATGATATAAAAATATGTAAGTTTATTTCTTAACTTTTATTCATAATTTTAGTACAAAACATGATTATGGTTAATGAAATAGAAGTCAAAGTTGTATGGAATATCGAAAGAGTTTAATGCCATGTTTTAAAAGTAGTAGACATTACATAAATTTGTTGAGATATGAAAAAGGAGAAGATTGCATGTCAAAATAATATTTAAATTATTGCAAAAATCATGGACGTAAAAATTCCATTTACAACATGGCATATTCATTAGAAAAATGGTGTAGTAGAAATACATCATAGAATAATAATGGAAATAAACAATAGTATGTTGTGTAGATACCTAAAACATGCTTACACTTAGCATTTCATCCAATACAACTTATTGACGACACTTCGTTAATCAAACCTTCATCACTCCATTCTCGGATGCCTATTTATGACACCTTCTTGGTCGCATTCCTCCTATAATCAACTTATTTGGCTAATATCTCTCTTATTAGCTAAACATTCTTGTTTTCGACCATTTAGAGCCTCCCTAGTTCTCTCTAAACCACGTCTATTGGCGTCATAGGCTATCTATCAGTTACAATAGGTTATCCAGACCCCTCCCAAGTCTCAATGAGTCTCTAATCACTTGCTAATCAAGTTTAACTAGCCTAAAGCATGTTTATCTTAATCTAATATAAAAGAGCTTTAGTCTCACATGCACCCAAAGTTCAAAATCTTCCATTTGGAAAACTATAAATACAAGGCTAAGCCTACCCATTCAAACACAAAACTTTACATGAGTTAAAGCTTAAGAGCTCATTTTCATTAGCCAAGCTAACAAGGCATTTGATCTTGGCTATCCTCCATTAAAATATCTTCATCTTGCACCCATGATAGGTTACTAATGAAATAGCTAAACTTGGCCATGTAGCCATTTAGTGAGATTCATTCACCCTCATGGAGTAAACAACAAAACTGATTGCTTAAGTCTTTAGTAGGCATATTTTGTTAAGCTTTCAAGAATAGAGGTTAATGATATTTGTTAGGTTGCTTTCTTATTTCAAGTTTTAAACATATGCAAATAGGATTCCTTGCTCATTTCTTATCATATGGTCCATTGAGGGTCTTTTGCACAAAGCTTTGGGGTCTTGCCCCATATCCATAGCTCCTTGAAAAATCTTTCATTGAATACATGTTGAAGGGCAATAATTTTTCATATGAATATATGGAAAACTTTGTCGCTTACATAGTTCATATCTCAAATAGATGCACCAAATAATATTGAAGGGCAAATTTCCTAAACAAATATGGAGTAAAAATCTATACAATGTTTCACACTTAAGATTTTATTTTGGTTATATGCACTTGTGTCATGTGGAATAAGAAGTAAAATGGATTATATATATAATCCATTTTACTTCTTATATAGATTTTATTTTGGTTATATGCACTTGTGTCATGTGAAATAAGAAGTAAAATGAATTATATATATATATATATATATATATATATATATATATATATATATATATATATATAATGAAGTAAAAATCCTATAATTTTATAATCCTATCACTAATAATTTTATTATAAGAATAGATGTTGCGTTCATAGAAGAAAGAGATTTAGATGTCTACATTGTTACGACAAGAATTTTGGGTCCGATAACATTCAACAAGGAAGAAAACTCTTGTAAGGTATCAATCAATGAAAACTCCATGAAGTATATTCTATTGAAAAGAAATCAAGCATGATATATTGTTCTTGTAAAGGAAAGCATATCGAAGGTGTAAAATGTGTCGATAAAAAAACTTCAATGCAAAAGGAATTGTTGAAAAGAATAATTTCAGGCTAGTTACAAAAGGTTTATCATAACATCTTTAGATTTACTATGATCAAACCTATGCACTGGTACTGGGTCAAGTAGACACCACTCAAACAAGCTTAGCAAAAGTGGCTCAAAAAAATAAAAAACTTTATCATATAGATATGAAATTGGAATTTTATGTGCAACAACCACGTGGGTAAAAAATGATGTGTTATGAAAGCAATCCTTACATATAGAACCAATCCTTGTATATACTTAAATAAGTAGAAAAAGTTGGTATATCTAAATTGACTTATACTTTCTACATAATTGATGTACTTAACGTAACAATGAAAGAAACACACAAAAAAACAAAAAAAGGGAGAATGAGAAGAGAAAAATTATAATGATTTGTTTATATGTGTATCAATGTACTTCGTGAAAACAAGACATGGTATCATGTATAGTATGAGTCTCATTTTGATATTCATAGAATCGTGAATTGAATCTAATTGACAAGCTAGGAAGAGCATATTGAGATTTGTACATGGCACAAAGAAGAATAGAATTTTGCATAATGTCATGATCAATTTCATGCTAGTTGGATATACAAATAGGTATTTTATAGGCAACATTGTTAACAAAAAAGCACTTCCCAATACCTATTCCATTTTGGAATAGGTGCAACTGCATGAGTATCCGGAAAGAAACTCATTATTACTCTTACATTCGATGAATTAGAGTATGTACCAACAACATTAGCAACCTCCTTAGGAGTATGGTTGGAAATAATTGTAGGAAAATTGCAACATGAGCACGCACAAGAACGAAGAATCTTTTGTGATAACGAATCTTCCATCGCATTTTTAAGAAATATTATGTTTCACAAGAAAAAAAACCCAACACATCGACACAAGCTATCACTTTATATGCGAGCTAGTTGGCAATGGATAAATTATATGATGGATTTTTATAAATTAAAAGATAAAATTACTAATAGATTCACCAAACCTATACCGAAATATAATTTCGAATTCCTCCATCAATATCTACGAGTTAAATAATTATTGTTCGATAGTTAAACAAGGAATCTTGAAATATCTAATATTAACTACCTACCACCAAATTTAATTTGTCTTCTAAGGAAATCTAGGGGATACGATAGAAGGCAATCCACCGTCCATCTAGAAGTTTCTTTGTACCTCTATAAATATAAATAAAAGGTTGTTATGTAAGTACAATAAAACAAAAATACACATGAATAAATATTGTAGTATGTATAATGAATGACCTCAACAACCCATAAGATAAATACTAAAGTTATTATCCTGCCGTAGGCAGGTCTATATTGGCTTCAATAAAATCAATATCATTTTTTTCTCTAGCCAATCATAATGATGCTTGTGACATTTGATTTCATTTGTATATAGTTTTTTCCAAATTATATATTTATTTGATTTTTTACAAAACTTGTTTTGATAATTCTGATTGGTTGAAAAAAATTTATAACCATCTCAACAATTTTCTATTAAATAAAAAGAGAAATTTTCAAATATTTCCTATAATTGAAACATTATAATAATGGAATACTGACACATTATAATAAATGTTGCAAGTACATCATTAAATTATTTCCAGTTCATTAAATCGAGTGTCAGTTCATCTCCATCGGGACAGGCAGTTGTTTCCTCTCAGAGACAATTAAACCCGCTTCAGATACAGATACATATCCAGATCAACCAATTTGATAGACACAGTAAAAGTGGCAGCAATAGGAAAGCTTTTTGATTCCTTAATTGGAGAGGACAATGGTGTGCTGCTTGTAAATCAGGCCAACAATTTTGTACAAACACTTCTCTATTCAAATTCTCAATACCCAAGAATAAAAGTTACAAGAGTGGTGTTATCTATAGAAAATTACACAGAAATGGCAGAGACTGAACAGAATGTGATACACATTAGTCATGAATACATTGCAAGTTTTGTTGGAGATTTGGAAGGTAAATCCTGGGTTTGATCTAAAGAGAAATGGGGCATGTTTGGTTGTGGGATGCAGGGGGGGAATCTCCTTGTGTTTTTATTCAAGGCATGGCTGAGTATTTCAGGCTAATTGCATATCTAGCCCCACACCCATCTCCTTATGAATTATATAATGTTGATGAGTCTGGTTCGCAACAGATAGTCATTTATTTGCAATATTGTAAAAGCCACAAGAGTGGATTTGTAACAGATCTGAATGCTCGAATGAAATCAGGGTGGAACACAGATATGTTTTCAGAGTTGCCAATGTGGGAGACTTTACTACTGCTGCTCAAATGACATCTTTTATCTGCCTTCCCTTCAAACTTTATGACATTTCAACAGATCTGAACGCTTGAATGGAATCAGGGTGGAACACAGATATGTTTTTAGACTTGCCAATGTGGGAGACTTTATTGTTGCCGCTCAAACGACATCTTTTTCTGCCTTCCCTTCAAACTTTATGACATTTCAAACCATTGTTATTAGTCCCTGCCTCACCAGGGTTCCCTTAATTATTTGGTATTACTCCACGTTTTTTGAAATTATTATTATTTTTGTATTGTAAAATGCGGAGATATTAGGGTTAAAGATTTATGTTTATGTGCAGCCCTGATTTAACCCATAATGGTACTGATCTTAGGAGGGCTCCACATGGGAGGAAAGCAGAAGCATTCGTCGTCCACGCCCATAACACATTCACTCTCTATAAGAAGACATAGCCATTTTCGGCATGTCCTTGTTCACGGGCACCGCATTCTGGTCATTTTGTTGAATGGTTTCCATGCCTTCTGCATGCTTCTACAATTGAACGTTTTTATACTTAGCAATATTTGTTTTCATTCATTGTCCGTGCAGTGGACTGTAATATAAATTTTTCTCTTTACACGCTTTAGCACACCCGTAGAAGATTTTCGATGTTGGTTTGCATACAAATATGGACAAGAAATTATTAGAAACATAATTATTCACTTTCTCTTGTGTTCTAGTGTTTGTAGTTTAGTTTTCATATTTATTTGTCTGCTTTGCAGGAAACTCCAAGAATTTTAGTGACTTGGATTACCAATACTATTCACCGTGAAGTAAGATTCAAAATTTTAAATATGGGTAAATAGAACAAATTACCTTTTCATGATGTTGAGTTGTTTCTAGTGACAAGATATTTGAAGTGTTGTATAATCGTTCTTTACTCTTTTTCTCTTTACCTCTGTGAAGCCTAATTCTATAATTTTAGTTCTCATTATCAGAGTGTATACAAACCACAGACAAAATTTTTGATTTATTCAATCTTGTATTTTATGATCTTTTACATATGGTAACTTTTTCTTGGTTACAGTTGTTTTAAACAATAGAAAAAGAAATCTCCCTTATTGTTGTTAATATTGTTTTCTCTGTTGCATCCAAGATTTTTACACCGACTTATTTTTGCATATTTGGTTGACTCACGTTGTTTTTTAATATTAAATATTGTTTAAAACATCGGAACTTTCTCAGTTCATTTAACTATAGATATAGTTCAAAGCTTATTAAAAGAGGAAAATGTCATTGAGAAAAAAGATACTTGTTTTTGTATTCTTCACAACATACATTTTTTTTATAGTCCCAGCAAAATTTCAAACTTAAGTTTATCATTGAAATACATAGTTGCTCCTTGCTTAACTTGTATTTTTATATTCCCGGCGTGTATCAGTATCGAACTGTACATATGAAAACAAAATTATTTGATTTTTCGATTTACACATTCTTAAACAATGAAGAATCATAAATTTGATACAATAACATTTTCAATGACTCTTCTAATTATTAGTCATATTTTTCATAAAATTTTACACATTATTCGGATTTTCTGCAACCACAAAACATCACCTTAAACAATATTTGCCATTTCATGGTCTGTTGGCCTATGGGCTATTCTAACTGAGTGGCATAAAAATTTTACAGATCTTGAGGGCTACTTCAATGACAGCATTTTCCTCCCCCTTTGGCAGGATCTGTCATTCTTGGCCTTGTTTTTTACCCCTACAAATAAGTTAAATATTTATTAGAGAAAGTCTAGTTTTATACATACAACAATATTTATCTTTTATTCATCTCAGCTCACATACACATCGCAATCTTTCCGACATCATGTTAGTGTAAATTTTAGTTGTTAATATTCATTAAATGAATATTTAGGTTTTTGAAATTGAATTTGATTACTTTTTATGGTTTAGGTCATTCATTATTTCACTTAATTTTTTCATAGGTACAAGTTAATTTTTTGGGTTGATTGACTTAGCATTTACAAAAATAGTCAAATTTTAATATTCAAATATCCTTTAAAACATGTATTAAATAGAAATTTACTACCGATCAGTAGCCTAATGCTACCAACCAACATTTTCTACTAGTTAACAACATTTCCTTTTGTAATGCCCCGTCTTTGGAACATTGAAAACCACATCTAGTGGTAGTTAAAATTTTGAGTAATTTTTTTTATATATATAAACAAAGTACTATACTTCTCTGAATCTCGTTATAAGATTATTTATACCGATTTAGATTAATTAATTAGTTAATTACTTGTCCATTTCCAATTTTAATTGTTTTTACAAGGACTTTCCCCATGATAACTTTAATATTTTTCTTCACATCATGGTTACTCTACTAAATATTAGCTAGTGTCACATTAGAAAGTCTACATACCCCTTTAAATTTAATTAACACCCCCACCCCCGCAACCTTTCTTTATTTTACTACACATTCCCACAAAAGCCCATGACTTAAAGTGTGTAGGGGAAAATGTGGGCCATTGTATCTACTCAATTTTAGCTCTTGATTTTAAGTTGTCCTAGAAATTCCCTACTTCTCCAAACTAAAGCTTCCTTGAATATTTTTCTTTTCTCTTAATTTCCTCTATTTTATTTGAAATTTGGAGTTTACAGAAGGAGGAAGAAGAGCCATTGAACATCATTTTAACCTCCATTTCTTCATATACATGGTTTTGATAGGGGATATCTCTCCTCTTCATCATGTTTATTCTTGATTTGATTAAGCATTAGAGTTTTCAAAATTTTAGCTACCTATTTATTTCTTTTTTTTGTATTTCCTTTTACCATAACTATCTGTGATTTGGGTATATATTCTACCCTTTTTCATTTTAAATATATTTTTGTACACACACACACACACACACACTCACACACACACACACACATATATACATATATATATACATATATATATGTAGATATATATATATATATATGTATATGTATATGTATACATATATATATATATATATGTATGTGTATATATATATATGTATATGTACATATATATATATATATATATATATATATATATATGTATATATATATGTATATGTACATATATATATATATGTACATATATATATATATATATATATATATATATATATATATATATATGTATATATCTACGTATATCTATATGTACATCTACATATGTATATGTACATATACATATGTATATATACATATGTAGATATATATATGATATATGTATATATCTACATATATATATGTATATATATGTGTGTGTGTGTGTGTGTATACACACACACACACACACATATATATACACATATATGTATACAAATATACAAATGTATACATATGAACAAAAAATTGTTTTAAAAATTAAGAAGAACCAGAATTAAATCCGATGAGGGTTTAATGTAGAAATGGAGGCTATTTATGTTGAAGGGCCGCGATGTCGGAGTGGTGGGAGGTGGCGATATTGGGGGTTAGGGTTACTATGGTTTGGAGTTTGGGGGTCTAGGAGGATTGGCTATTGGGAGTTCAGAGGGTGCACGGTGGTGTGGCCTACAGCCACACAACTGAAATGTTGAACGCAGGGTTTGGTGGGGCTCGACCCCTCCCAAACACATTTTTTTTTGTTAAACAACCCAATCCTTAAAAAGATGGCCGCATAATGTTTTTATAATTTGTTATTTTATTTCTTATATATATATATATATAATATTATATATTATATTTAAATAAATAAAAAATTGTAGAATGGTATGTTATGTCTTGTATTTTTTTGTAAACTATGCAAATGTATAATTTCAATATATCTATGTTATAAATTATTCACTCAATTGTACAATAAAAGGGAATGTAGAAATGTATTACAAATAATAAGAAAGGGCTTGGATTTTGTTAAAAATTTAGGAAGAAAAAGGGTGTATTAAGGGTATATTGTAACTGTGTTATAAGGACATCATTGCACAGTCACCTATCCACATACTAAAGGGAATTAATTCAAAATCTAAAGGAAACCATTAAAATAGATTTTTACTTTCAACCACAATTTTACTATGCAAGTACTAAGTGGATTTCCATTAGAAGTAATTTCCTTCAAAACAATAACTAGATTTATAAACTTGTAAAGAGATAAACTTGAATCAAGTTTGTATTCATTCATTCTCTCCTTAATAATTTTCAATACTAACAATAAATACAAGAGTAGTATTATTATTTTCTGTTAACATCAACTTCATGTAGCTATGAATGTTTTATTTGCAAAGGAAAATTTCAACTATAAAATAATATCTTAACAAAGGAATAACTTTTGACCAATTACTTCTATTGCCTGTCAAAATTTAAGACTCTTACAAAATTCACCATGCAAGAATATTTTACATCCCCATGAAGCTTAAGCTCACAAATACAATATATTTCCAAGATACTTAAGATGCACAAAGGAATACATTAAAACACTTCATTTCAAGATTTAAGGAGGATACACATACTAATTTAACACTTGTTCAAAAAGCAATACCAATCTAAAAATGGGAATCTTACAATGAAGTAGAACTTCCAACATATCACTATCCACATGATTGAAATATGTAAAAATTTCCCAAAATAATTTGGGAACAACAAGGTGTCAAGATAACAAGGAAATACTACAACCGTCTTCCAAACTTGAGCTCCAACTTTTGTGCCCTACATAAACTCCAACACATAGAGAAAGTCTTGTTTTACCACCCTACCTATAGGAATCATTACATGCCTTTCCAAATGTTGGAAGACATGTTAGCCTCCCTAAAGCCCTTGGGAGAGAGAGATAGATTCCACAAATGTGCACAAGAGAAAGGGAGATGTAAACACAAGCATATTACATACAAGACTAACCCATGCACTATAAAACACAACAATCACCAACCAAATAAAAATAGGAGAAAACAATATTCATCCTCAATAAGAGGGAAGAGTAGATAAGACATCCAATAATGAAAAATATTGTCCTCCAATCATAGGATACACACTACAAAATATTCAAAAACCTCCTTATCCCACCAAAACAATCATCCCTCCTTATTTATCCTCTCATTCAATTAAATTCAACCTTGGGAGAATTTTCAAACCCATTGGGTTTCCTCTCCGAGGACGGGGAAGGGGGTTCAAACCATATGAACCACCCTCCCCACTTAAATCCATATGAGGGGATAAAAGACAACCAACATGGCTTACCCATCAAGCCATGAGGTTTAAGGAGGGGAATCCCTCCCTCTTTCCCACCACAAAATCCCAAATCCGCCGAACCATATGATGGATCGAGAAAAAAACAACTAACACACCCAAACAACTATACAATAAATGTAACAAGAAAAAACTTTCAACAACAAACAATTCTAATATCTAGCATGCCAAAATCACAAAGTAAGATAAAATAACCTACCTCCACAATCTCTCCAAATTTCTAGTCATTTCCCAATTCCCTATCCAAGCAAAGCTCCAATTCCGAAAAACATCCAAGCCCAAAGAAAAAGTAAAAAAGAGTCCTCTTTTACCGACATGAGTGAGTATTTGAAAAAAAAACAAATAAATTTCCTTACAGATGAGGTGGTGACATGTTTCACCCCTCTCTTCCCTCTAATTCAAGATTCCCAAAACAAAATAAAGAAAAGATAAACCCACATTTAAACACTCCTCTCCCAAATTACCCAAAAAGAAAGTGAGACAAGCTTATGTAACTTTTCACAACACACATTCCAACCAATCTTACATGGATGGTGACAATAGAGAGGCTCAATGGAAGGGAAAATCCCTCCATGCATTGGAAGTAATCCCCCCTACCTAATAGGTATGGTCCAAGGGATTATTTTGATTCTAAGTGAACCCCCAAAACCAAAAAAGGTCACTTAAAATGCCAAAAATAGTCCAATTTCCGCTTTGCACATTTGGACACATATGTAGAGGATGCAGGGCACACTCAAGGGTGCTTCTGTGACTCTAATCCTCTTTAATTAACACACACACACACACACACAATTACATACTTAATGCAAGTGGGGACCATTAAGTCCCCCTACCTAGTTTTCTTAACAAAATTAGACAACCTAAACACACTTAATTTTACATAAAACACAACATTACAAATAAGGTTCACTCATGGTGCCCAAAATATATAAGAAACAAATAAGGACTCATTCATATAACATGGTTAGGACTTAGCCACATGGGTCGCTTGTGCACAATTTGTGTAGCCACCCTGAAACCAACATTCTCCTATGCCTTGTAACCTACACACTCAATGCAAATTTTAAACACATTTTCCCAATACGAGTGTAAATCATCTACTCAGTAAATTATCAAGTCTAAACATGAGATGTATGTTACCACATCATCAACATGGAATCGTAAAAGACAAAAATACACAATTTCACACAAATTCACCATGTGTTAGCCATTGTAATACATATAAATGACATATATGCATGCTATCATGTGGTCTCATCAATAATCGAATAATCTATATCATCAAGATGTGAGACTAAATTATGTATCAATCATATATAAATTAGGCCCAAATAACATAGCAATATGTTAGTATCCACAACATCTATTGAAATGTGCCAACATATTAATCAAAGCTAAATTGGTGTTGTTGATTCATAATCACAGCACCCTAGAATGTTTGTAACTCGATGGGTTCAAACTCTTAGTGTGATTGAATAATATGGAGCTTTTCCCAAAGTATGGAACTTAGCATTCAAGAAAGCTCTCTAAAAAGAGGTCGGTTCCTATCCCTCTGTTCAGATGCAAACATTCAAATCATAGAGGATCTACTCTGAAACCTACTCTAACTTGCTAAGGAGACAAGGTTAAAGAGATACAAGAATATAAACCTAAACTAACAGAGGTGATGCACCAACAGAATGTTGAATATTTGATTTGCCATTAAACACAAACCATTGAAATGTAACACAACCACCATACACATATAACCAATATTACAATGAATTATTAGGAGGATGCAATGAACATAAGAGAGGGTTGAAAATCACCCATAGACTTGTAGTATTGCTCCACATATTTGGTACAATACATCACAATGGCCAAGAGGCAAAAAATTGTATTACAACTTGAATGAGAGAATTTAAATCCAAAAATCCACTTTCAGAAAGTGAATAAGGAAGGGTACAAAACCAAAATGTCCATCCTTTAGAAAAATTCCCCTCCTTATAATATATAGGAAGAATGGGATACAGAGATGAGAAGAATTGAAAATCATACTCCAACCACCCAAGAAATGCATTGAATTCTCCTGCAACAATGATGGGTGCCGTAAAAAAACCCATACCTCCATGTACCATGCCTTACTGAGTAAGAAGAAAGCACATACCTTCATTATGGTGGTAGGTGAGAAACCTTGGACACCCTAAAAAATGGTGAAATCTATTTCCAAAAAGTCCTATCTTATGAAAATTTGAGATCCCAGTCAAAATTTATGGCCATCTGAAGGTTGAGATGTCAGTCTGTAAAGAATGTGAACTAAGAGTTCTGAAACTCCAAAACCTAAAAGTCTGAAAGTATAAAAATTTAGACTTTCAGAATTTGGGATTTCAGACATTGAGGGGATATTTTATCTTTGTGGGGATTGAGAGTTCTGAAACTCCGAAGTCCGAAACCCCGAAACTGCGAAGTCTGAAAATTTAGACTTCAGGCTTTCAGGATTTTAGGATTTTGTTCACTGATTTTCTGGGATGATTCCCAAAGTTCCCAAAACCATGAATGTCCACAATTTTGGACTTTCAAACTTCAGGATTTCAAAGTATACCACTCCATTCCCGAAATGCTTCCCGAGGTCTCTAAAACCCCAAAATCCTGAAATTATGAAATTTCAAACTTTGAATTTTTGGAATTTCAAAAATTTCTACTAATTTTCCAACTTCGCACCTGAAAGTTTCAAAAACCCTGGAACCCAAAATTTTGAAATTTTAGACTTTCAGGGTTTTGAGTTTTAGACATTGCCTACCCATTTTTTGCCTTGTTTTTCTCCGAAGTGCCAAAAATGCAAAAACTAAACACTTCGAGTCTTTCTCCATTCTTCTTCCTCTTGAGCTTTGATATTCTTTGACGTTCACTTAACCATTGATTTCTGACCTTGCATTTCATTGATGATCTCATCTGCAACAAGATTTTTTAAATTGAATTTGAGCCTGCATGATCTAACCAACCTCTCCATTTCTCCTATGCAAGGTTGTGTTTGATCAATTTTTCCTAATGGGAAAAAATGGATAATAGGCGTTACTCACCCAAATCACCATACATGTCCATGAAGATCAAATAACATAACATAATTTCAAAACCTCTGTCAAATCATAAATATGAGTAAGGAAGTTAACAAATAACTGAGTCTCTAAAATGTGGGCACTACTTCCCCATCTCCTAAAATTAGACTTCCTAGTGGAATTCACTGAAAGATATAAAGATATCTATCCCTCAATGGTGTAGCATTCTCCTATTATTATTGAATCATAACACCCTTAGATTTGCACAAGTGTGTGTGCTTGAGCTCACAGTGTGATTAGGAAACATGGGTGCTATCTCCAAGTTGTGGGACTTGCTACTTCACATAGATCTCCAGAGAAAGTTTTTTCTTACTCCTAAATTACTAGCCACAATCTACTCTAATGCAGGAAAAATAATACTATCCTAAACTAAATTTCCAATGGAGTAGGGAGAGAGAGTGCACGAAAGTAAATCCTATACTAATAACGGTGATACACCAGAAAAGGAGGGAATGAGAATAGCTATCCAATGTGTGAAAAGATAATTGAAGTGCATACTAGAGAGTGTGATAACAGTTGTCCATAGTCTAGCAACTACATTCACATCAATATTCCATACGCACATAATGATAATGAATCTATGTAAGAGCATAAAATAGACACAATATATTTTCAATAAGATTGAATAGTCAAGAAGAATGCAAACAACAAAGAAAAAAAAGATACATCCACAAAGTTTCATCTATTACTTCATGATATACACAGTTTAATCTATTAAAAATTAAAGGCCTAGATCACCATGCAATGAGTCCACTACAAGGGCCTGCAACATATTGCCTTCAAAAATCCAAAATGACAGAGTTTTGCTATTCAAAAACCATCATTTTACAATGAGCCCAACACTCTAATTTATAGAATTCTGAGAGGAGGGAGAGAGGGAGAAATGAAAATCCTAAAATTTTACTTCCCACAACTTACAAGAGGTAATCAATGAAGTGAAATGGCAGTATTTTTCTTGCAAAAGGCTCACCATAATGTCCCTTAACTTGTAGTAGTGAAAAATCTATTACCATGATTCATTAAATATTCTCACAACCACCAATAAAATCTCTTTTCTAAACCTAGCCACGTTTTCAAAAAAATCAATATAAAAATTTAATCAATTTATGCATTTCTTTATTGATGTGCATCAGAATTTGAATCATGATTCCAATTAGAGCAATTTTGTGAAAATCTGTAGAGAATTGCAAAAGTTATAGTCTTTTGAGTGTGAGAAGATATTTTTTACTTTTCATGGATTTCTTGCATTGGATAGGATAGAGCATTTAAATTTTTTGAGCATAGGATGTTGTGCCCTATCTTAAAAGTCATGTTTTGTGAAAATCAGAGCTTTGGGTCAAAATGTATGTTGGTTTTAACTTCGGGGGTCACATTACACCACTTCCCTTTGTATTGTGGTGATTTTAGGTTTTCAAGGAACTCGTGTCCCCATGGTACTTGGACCACACAGCCCTCCTTTCTCCCTATTCCTTGATTCTAAATTCTTTTCCCTCGTGCATCCATCATTGACTGGGCCAAGTGGGCCGTTGAATCTCGACATATCTGCACCTTACAGACCTACGGCTATTTCAGCTTTTTGGGGCCCAACTATCCCGAACATATATTTTTACCTTAACTGCATTGCACTTGGTCATCGCTATTTCATATTTTTGTCGCTCGATTGTCCCGGAAATATTTTCTACCTTAACCATATTGCAATTGGTTGTGACCAAATTGGATTTTTGACATTTCGGGTATTTTTGTCCCAACTATCCCACGAACTATGTGGGACATTTTAATCCACTTTTTCTACATTTAACTACCTCTTCAGCATTTCAGGCACGAACTTGGGATGGTGAACCCTAGTACTATCCATATTGGTTCCATTCGTAGCCCTCAGACCTGATTTTCACTTAGATATGCCCTTGAGTTCATTCTTTCAAATAAATTTAAATTTTTGCTATCTCCTTTGATTTTTATTTAGATAGGGAAGTTATAGAAAATGCAAGGGATCCCTCAAAACCTCTTTTTGGGCCTTAAACCATTTATGCTTGCTCAAGCCTAAAGAAATTGTGTAAGTTATCAAAATTACCTTGGGGGTGAATTTTTGATAACATCTCCTAGGTAGGTGTTATCTCTTTGTATTTGTCTCACTGCACCATAACTTGGTCTAAGTCTCAACCATGAAGGGCCAACCTATAGTGCTCTAGTATACGTATGGGCTTCAGCCTCCACTTTCCTCCATCCTCCACCTATAAGGCCAACCAATCCAAAACATGAAAGATATCAGGTACATATCTATGTAGTATAGAAACATGAAATACAACATGGGATCATGCAAGGCGAAGTAGTAAAGCTAGGTGATATGCAACTAGAACGATGACCTCAAAATTATCAAATGGCCGCAAAAAATGAAGTGATAGCTTAGGACCGCTTCCATAGTGGATTAGGATCTTATGTGGACAAACTCTTAAGAAGACTTGTTCATCCACTATGAAGTGACAATCATTCCTCTTGGTGTCTACATATGCTTTCTGGCATGTTATGTCCTACTCAAGATGTTTCCTAATTATAATAACTTGTTGGGCTAAGTCCTTTAGGTAAGCTGCTCCATGAATAATCCTGTCATCTAGCATGTCCCAACTAAGAGGTGTCCTACAAGGTCAACCATACAAGGCCTAGTAGGGAGCCATACCAATGGAACTATGATAGTTGTTGTATGTAAACTCAACTAAATATAGGTAAACTGTACATACCCAAAATTATAGGGTAATGTGCTACGGGAACGATGTCACACATGCCCCAATGATGATACAGGTCACCTCGCAAGGTGTTCAGGGTCTAGAGGAGCTCATGAAGTATATGTTAAAATCCCGAATGCTTTGTCCAAGTTCCTTGTGCTTTTTTTTTCCCTTGCCCCCTTTTTTAACACCTTTTTCCCTTTAGTGACGAAACTGCCGTTAACCTGCCAGGGAAGTCAGTCCTATAACCGTGGCCCTACTCAAGGCGGTAGCAGTCCTTCACGCATTTTCTAGCATGCTCCTTTGATCGCGACTTGCGTAATTTTTCAACTTTCACCAACTTTTCTCAACCGCCTTGGCTTGTATTAATGTTTTATGTCCCCTGGAATAGTGTTTCTTCATTGTTTAATGGTAAAAGAGTTCTAATGGGAATTACCTTTGGGTGAATGTGAAATCTATAAGTATCCAACTTTTTTTCAAGCAAGTGGCCCCCTCAACTTCTCATTTCCATTGTTTAGTCTATCAATTTCTTGTTTAGAGCTCTATGTTGTTTTCATGTTTGCATCCATACTAGTTTTCCTTTGTTGTTGGAAGCCATTCAATCTTCTTGCTTCAGTCTTGTTCATTGTTGTGCATGCAAATTAGTTTAAAGAAGAATAGTGTAATTTGTAAATTGAATCCATTAGAGTTGCAGGTTGTGTTCTTCACAGAAGGTAGATTCTAGAATCTCTTGATACACTTGTGTTGTATTCCCGCAATAAAACCTAGCTAGGAATTACATACGGTAAGCTCTGTCACTTGCGTTGTCCCTCTCCTACTCACATTTTATTCAGTCTATATCCAAAGCTGCCATTGTTCAAAATACATTTTTCTGTTAATGCTAACATATATACGCTCTTCTAGATTCACATGAACATGAAGGAACGAGGAGATCATTCTAAGGGGACAAAATCATACACTATTGGATTTGCCACTATTCTACAAATTCCAGGTTTTATCTGTCAAAGTTCTAGTTAAAACATATCAAATAGAGTAGTGAAATATTTCATTTCAATTAAGTTTCATTTTTGATATTGTCAGGGAAGTTGTGGGGATTGATAGTTTCTGAGAAACTTTGATTCATTCCTCACTTTTGAGGAAGGATCGAGAATCTTTCAATTCAATTAATCAACTATCTAGTTACTTAGGATAAAACTCACAATTGCACAAGCAAGTAGCTACATCGGGCTACCTTGTTTTGTTTTAATTTTGTTATTAGATTAGTTGTCATTTTCTGAATGTATTAGATTAGTTGACTCTTTCAGATTTTATTCAAAATTCTATCAAAAATATAAAAAATAGAGGAATATATATATGTTGTAGATATATCTTGCATAGCTAGTTTATTTCATTTGAGTTAGGCTTATATTGATCTTGTATGAAAATCACGAGAACCTAGGGAGCCCAGGGAATACATTTTTGAGCCAATCATGCCTCAACCAAATATCGTTGCAACAATAACTGACATAGATCAAAATCTCATAATTCAGGCCTTCCGAGACAACAACAGACCTACAAGAAATCAGCGCACAACTAAGAGTGTTAAACATAGAAAACGGCAAAGCCCACACGTTCTGGTCAAATCAACCAAATTATAGACTACCTTGATAGATATATGTATGACTATAGAGGGACCTGAAAGAGTGAAAACATTCGATTGTGATCCACTAGTCCCATAGCTAGATGCAGGAGACCTCCTCATTGATATAGACACTAGCTTACGTATCCAAGTTTCCATAACACCTGTTAGGTACTCCGAGAATATCGTGTAATTTCTAGTTCTAAACGTAGATGCCAAAAATGCATACAACTACTGGATACTCAGAATCAGGGGTTGACTCTTCATATGACCATAGGAGGCCCACAGCAACCACGAGCTTACAGTTGTGATCCACAGGTCCCACAACCCAACGGGCCTACATAGTCAATCCAACGTTGATGCTAGTTTTTGAACATTAGTGTTTAGGTCCTCTCCACTTCCACTAGAAATTATCACAAAACTATCATTATTAAATGTAGCAGTTAATCAAGCTAAAGATTTATAGACTAGACTAGAGAATCATCCATAAAGCACCAAAATATCCACTACACATTTAGCCATTCCATTTTCATGACCTTTTCCATGAGATATATATGAAGCACCCACAAGTTATCTTCCACGTATTCCATAACCCATAGATCGGATCACGACATTCTCAATATTTATTGGAGCCTTCAAGAAACTATCCTCACCGAACGATCTATCACATTGGTTCAGGTTAGGAGGGCCTTCTTTGCCTTAGATTCATAGATCCCACTATTGTGTGTTGAAGACATAAGATTACCTAACTAGCTTATCTACATCCCACGTGTATTCCATCGCCCCACCGGCTTTCTTGACACAACTTCGGGAGGTCAGGTGCGAGGATTATTTACTTGTAGATTCTCATGTTTGCATGTCACTTTTCCATCGTACAAAATTGGTGAACCCAACATGAAACAAACAACTATTTCATCTTCTCTACCTCTTTAGCCTCCACATCAACTTCACTAACAAAATTGGTGAACCTAACATGGCTCAAGCTAATTTTCCTTTTTCTGTTCTTTCATCCACCTTTCACTCTTTCACATTATTCTGTGGGTATTCATATACCCCCCGAATGTGTCGGGATTCGATGCATATAGCACACCTCTCCTAGCTCTTGAAGCATACTACGATCAATTAAATAGACAACCATCACACTCGCTCTCAGCTTGGGGTGAGAACTATTCAACTAACCGATTTTCAACACAAACTCTACCTCAAAGGACTAGTTATAGTTCTCCTTTCCAAATAGAGGAGTTGGATCATCTCACTCAAACACAATAACTAGAGCCTTAAAGCTCGAACAATATGACGCTTACTGGAGAATCTAGTTCATCTCCCCTAGGTGTTGCTTAGACCAAAAATTAGTAGACAGTCAGATCCATGTCTATTATTAGATGACGAACTACTTAGCATGTTATGCTAGGAGTGAACAATGCTCTCAAAAATATGTACCCATCTATAGGAGGTTTGCAAACACAACCCGAGGTCTCATTCCAAGAAAACACCCCCATTCCTCCACCTATGGGAAATGTCCTCAGTGAAACTTAGTAGGGTACACGAATCAATTCATAGTAGGATACCATATGCTTATACAACCTCAAGGTATAAAAAAAATGCCACTAAAGCAAAATACTGTGTCTTTACCAAATGAGGTCATGTTATCCTTAGTTGAGAAGGTGAGAGGGCTAGAACTTGCTCAAGAAAGTCAAAATTCACAGTTCATACGAGCAGGAACTTCCAATCTTCCACATCATCCTAGCCAAGTAGATATCCTCATAGGAACAGGTATGTTAGGTATGCCCCCTCAGTACTTACAACAAACACCAACCTATAAATTACATTTTCTAATGCCGCTCTAGTTGAAAATATAATACCTCCCGGTTTAGTACAAAACAATCCATTCCTAAGCAATGCTCCTCCATACTTAAACATATATTCCAAATCACCACAGGGAGATATGTTCTCTTCTCCCGGCATGTTTATCTCAACCACATGGATTCCCTTATGCCCCTGTAAATACATATGCTATGCCATATCAACAACCCATTCCACCTCCACCCCCCTCAGCAAACACCATCAGTGGTCGAAACATATGCAATAGGAACTTATTCAGAATATTTGAAAGAACCTTTGGACTTCACTATACGAAAGTGTCATGCTTCCAAGACCTCTCCCCGATCTACCCAAGTACAAAGGAGAGGGAGACCCAAATGCACATATTAAGGCCTATGCCATAGCCATTTGAGAGTTGCTCCCTTAGGATGGAGTTGTTGCTAAAATATTCCCCAAAACTTTAGAGGGTATCGCCCTTGATTGGTATTATAGAATACATGAAGCCTCAATACATTCATTTAAATAACTCGTGTTAGAATTCATCAAGGCTTTTGACATGAACAAGTTATTGAGAATAGGGATCAGGGAATTCTCACATATTAAGAAAGAACACAATGAATCTGTTGCTCATTTCATCAAAAGATGGCGTACATTCCTATATTCTTTAGCAAGCAGTCCAAACATGGATCAAATGGAACTATGCTGATTTATTCCTTCATTCTCTCAGCAGAGAGATAAAGGAAGAAGTCCAAAAGTTCCCACTTTAAGAACTTATTATGAAGTGCTCGAGAGCGCTCTCCAAATAGATCAGGTTGCAATAGATAGTGGTCGCAAGACATATGGAACAAATGGGAGGTTAATCATCCCCAACCAAAACACTATGACATATCCTACTACCACAAATGCCAATCAAGGACCTAAATTCCTTAACAAAAATCGTGGAGTGACAATAGATGGAGTGACTGATCAGATTAAAAAAGTAAACATTGTAAATGTTCCACCACCAGTTAACAACCAATGAAACAAAAATTTCACCCCAACAATCAACGCGGTGGATTTTAATTGTCCCCAACGACGACAAAAACAACAACAACAATGACAACGACAGATCCATACATAGGGTCCAAGTCAAAATTCAACTAGATATCAAAACCAAAACCAAAGACAACAAACGCAAAAATTTAATCCTAATAGTCAACAGTTTAATTAAAGTTTTGGACCACAACACATGCCAAACTAGTAACCTAGGAACTATAATCCCAACTCGTATTGTGGTTTCCACAAAATTCAAGGCCATGACACTAGGACTTGTCACAATTACACTAAGTTCATGCAATGTTTCCCAGAAGAACAAAGATAGACTCTTCATAGATATGTTCTTAACAGATTCTGTGACACCTATGCCAAATACTTTCACAAGGGTCAGTTTCCCCTCAAAATGTACCTCTTAGGATATCTTCAATGATCCACTCCCAAATCACAATAATAACAATCAATCTAGATCCAACTGGGACGAACAAAGGTGTAATGACAGGAAATAATGATCATGAAGCCTCAACTTCACTAAATCCACCTGTCGCACCACAATTAAGGAATCACCCACAAACCAAGATGGTTGGTCTAGTGGAGTTAGATACTGAGCCACACGTAGAAGCCATAACAAGAGCATGAGAATATTCTTCTCAACCAAATCCAATCTATCCACTAGAGCTAGATAACACTCAACAAACATTGGTAAAACCCGTGGGTGCTTATGATTTAATTAATGACTTAACAAAGACCTTCTCTCACATCTCCCTTTTGGAATTATTGAAAAACTCTCCTACCCATAGGGCTGCTCTTTTAGAAGCACTAGGTTTGGGTCATTTAATTAACATCACTCCACCTCCTGAAACATAAGTAAACCATATAGACTTCGATATCCACCCTCTAGGGCAGCTAGATAGGGATACCGAGTTTATATTTGACATAAAAAAAAATGCCAACAGATGCTGAAATTACACGTAGAGGTGATCTGGCCTTGCATTTATAGTTGTGGGTTTACAATAATTATGTTAAACATGTGCAATGGTTGACGATGGGGTAGACAGTTAACATTGTCCCCTTCTCTTTCCTTCAAAATCTATGATATGGATAAGAAAAACTGTTCCACAACAAGAAATACGCTAAGAGGTTATGATAGCCTTAAAGCTACTTCAATTGGGACTATAATATTACCAGTCACCTTAGGACCTGTCATCACCAATCCGGCACTATGATTTATATCTTAGACCGGGAACTCCTCGTGCTATGATTATTTAATAATGCATAGCCTTTAGTTTGGTGGATGTAATCTGGAAACAAAACAACAACCGAACATCAAGAATACCATTGACTATGATAAGACAGAATGACGAATAAGATTCTGAAATATCAAAATAGGATTATAGATATTAACGTAGCAAGACTGTTACCCAATCTCACCCATTTGAGATACTTCAAGCAAGACTATGGGAGAAACTACTAGGCAATTACACCTCTTGATGGCTTCTTCAACATCACCTTTAACTGATGGCTTCCTTCGCACACTTCCTACAATATTTCTCACTACTTGACTTTCTATGCTAAACTGAGGGGAAAAATGGCCTACTCTATTTATAGAACTTCCAGGCTTATCCATCCTATCTCTAAGATAGGATAAGAAATCCTAGCTCTGACGAATCATATTCCATACCTTAACTCTTATCTGTACATGTAAGCTGTCATCTAGTTAAGATACTGCATAAACCTTATCATTTTACATGGGTTCCACATTTTTTAGACTTTTCCTACAAATAAAATACACAAAATATGGGATGTACCTCACTCCTTGGTCCTTATTACCAATATAGGATATTTCTAATTCCTAATCATGTAGACCCTACTTCTCTAATTACCCAAACTTTGACATTTTAACATTACCGGACCACTGTACGACAAATATTTACTTTTTACAACATTCCTATTGTACTTTGACTGTTACCGTACTCCACATTATTGGTGGCACCGTACTGACGGTGCTGTGGATCTTCTATCGGACAGGTACTGATCTTCACTTACACTTAGGGACAACATCCTATTCCTAATACATACATTAATGAAATAGAAATTTTGGAGGAACAATTTTAGTGTCGACAGACCCTGAGTACAAATCCTCACCAAGTTTTATCATCATAGATCGGGAAACCAACTATAATATGATCCTCGTGTTGACTATGGATACATCAGCAGTGAAAGCAGATCCCTTGCTACGTTAGTTCCAGTGAAATAAAATTCTTACACCTAGGAAAGATATTCATGAGACTAAAAGGTGACCACTTAAAGCTCTATTCGAAATACACCGGTAGCAGACCTAAAGAAAAGGATTTAGGCATTCATATCTAAGTTGAGGAACTCCCAACAGAACAGAACCTTAACACAGATTCAATCGACTCAAAACCGGGAGAAAAACGTTAATACCTACAAGTAATAACTTGGAAGATTACAAACCTAGTCAAGGGCATCCCAGCCCTCCAGGACTGAAGCTAACATTGGTAGAAGACATATGTCATTAGGAACCCTACTTGCAAGAAATTGATCAAGTTACTATAACAAGACTCTTACCAATTTTCCTACCATTTGATTCCATAGGTATGGGACGTACCCTAGGATAGTTCAGGTGAAAAGATTCCAATAGAGGAACTTTGCATGGTAGAAGTAACCAAAATTTGAAGAAACCAGATGTCAAGAATGTCCTAGCATCCATATTTCCTAGTAAGTATTAGACTCTCCACTTCGATGGAGCTAGATGAAAACTATGGAGCCGGGGCAGGTGTGATCTTCACTGTCCCCTGAGTAGAAAGATCCTACCTTTCGTACTTTTAAGTTAAAATTTGAATGCACAAACAATAGCAATGAGTAGGAAACCCTCCTCCTTGGCCTCATCATAGCCAAAAGGATCGGTGTTAATGACATCAGAGTGTTGGGAGACTCGCACTTAGTTGTGAACCAAGTCTATGTGCTGTATATGAGACTAGGATTTCTAAGCTGCTTACAGCTCTATAAAACAGTGGATATTAGATCTAAGAAAAATATTCAACTTCATATGCTCGCTTGAGGCAATCCCACAAGAATATAACCTTCTTGTAGATTCAATAGCAACCTCATCTTCATATTTTACCCCAAGTAATGAGTATGGAAGATATAGGTTTCACAGGTATCACTTTGTATTGAACCATTGGTGAAGAAAATATCAACGAACCCTCTTCTAACATATACAGCTAAGAATGAATCTCCTATCTTACATCATGTTGACAGTGATAAAGTCACTCTTGAATATCTAAATGCCTATGCAGAGTCACACCTTGCTCACCCTATAGTTGATATTTCCCTAATACCACATTCCTCTTCCTACTTTGGAAATCCCACGGTAGAGTCTCCTCCTACAGAAGGATCTCGATATCTACGAGATAGAAAATGGATAAGAGCTTGGAACTACCTCCAGCCCCAGCTTGAATTTGAAGAAGGTAACACTTCTTTGATAGAAAAAACCATTGACATAAACATTGGAATGGAGAAAGAACTTAAGAATTTTGAAGTTGGCATCCTCACTAACTCCAGAAAGAAATAGAAATACACACCCAAATCCTCAAATAACATCAAAAGGCCTTCACGTATTTAATTATAAAGAAATGATAAGAGTATCGCACTGCACAAGTTAAAGTACATAATCTTGTCACTAAACCAGATGCGAAGGCCAATTAAACAGAAGTCAAGACCAATGAAGCCAAAAGTGGTTCTCATGGTAAAATAGGAAGTGAGTGAAACTTCTCCAGGTAGGATTCAGCAAGCCCATTCGACTATTCACAATGGGTGTCTAATATCATTCCCATCCTAAAAAAGAATGGGAAGATACACATTTGTATAGACTTTTCAGGATATTAACAAAGCTTGTTCCTAGGGATGATTTCCCATTACCATCCATTGATGTTATCATTGATGTAATAATTATATTTTAACTATTATCCCTCATGGATGGGTTCTCAGGGTACAATCAGATTAAAATATCTGAACAAGATTGAGCCAAAACCACATTTATAACTCCCTGGGGAACTTATTGTTATGCTGTCATGCCATTTGGTCTTAAGAATGCCGGTGCTACATATCAGCGAGCAATGACTTATATATTCCATGATCTTATCCATAAAATTGTGGAATCATATGTGGATGACTTGTTAGCCAAGGCCAAGAAACGTTGTGATCATCCGGAGGTGCTCCATATCATCCTCTCGTGACTAATTGAGTATGGTGTCACATTAAACCCAGAGAAGTGCGTGTTCAGTGTAACAGGAGGCAAAATTTTAGGATACATTATATCTTCACGAGGGATTGATGTTGATTCAGCCAAAATACAGGTTGTTATTGAAATGATACCACCTTCAGATGAGTCTGGAATCAGGTCATTTCTCAGGAAACTCGGTGCAATCTGAAGGTTGTCCTAGATTTAAGCTTTACCATTCATCCAATCAATAATCTACTCAAGAAAGATTATAGTATTGATTAGACTGAATACTACAATGAGGCTTTCAAAGTAGTTATACATTTCTTGTTGTCACCACCCACACTAATGCCTCCTAAGCCAGACCACCCTTTAATCCTATACTCAAGAGCCATCATGTCTCGCTAGCCTGCATGCTGACTCAAGAAGATGATGATAAACGAGAACGTGTGATCTATTTCATTAGCCGAACGTTGCTCGATTATGAAACGCATTATACATAGGTAGAAAGAGAATGCCTTACCATAGTCTTTGCCACAAAACGTTTAAGACACTACATGTTAAATCAAGAAACAAGGGTCATTTTGAAGACAGAACATTTACGGACATTCATTACGCAAGGGTCCTTGTCTAAAAAGGTTGGACGTTTCATAACCCTAATGGGAGAATTTGAGTTAACATTTGTAAACCAAAAATCAGTTAAAGGACAAATTATTATAGACTGGTTAGCAAATAATCCACTAGATGGAGGTGAGTTGGTAGATCTAGACTTTCATGATGAATGTGTATACTTTTCCAAAACCAGAACCCCCATCTCTACATGTCCCTGGTATACTGATATTATCAATTTTATGATGGACCATATGTATCCAAAAGGTGTCACGCCATAACAAAGAAGGCGGTTACGTATTATCATAGCTAAATATGTTGTTTTAGACAAAGTACTCTATCATAGATCCTTCGACAACATGCTTCTAAGATGCATCTACATAGAAGAATCCAAGAGGATTCTTCATGAATCCCACAGTGGGATATGCGGGGTCCATTTCGGTGGTCACGTCACCACTCGTAAAATACATCAGATGGGCTATTTTTGGCCCACTCTCGAGCATGACGTAGTGGAATTTATATGCAAGTGCCACAAACGTCAAGAATTCTCTCATGAGATTCACATGCCAGCACAATCCCTGTAACCAATAGCGAATTTGTGGCCCTTCTCCACTTGGGGTCTAGACTTAATAGGGAAATTCTCTCCCTCATCAACCGATGGCCATAATTTTATAATCACAGCCATGAAATATTTTACGAAATGGGTGGAGGCCATGTCTCTCACCACTGTACCAGGTTCGGTGATTAGCAAATTCATTTTGAACCAAATTATCTGCAGGTATGGTGTCCCACAAGTCATTATCTTAGATAATGGCATGTCCTTTAAGATTGATGAGGTTCGTGAGTTATGTAGTAGGTTCAAGATAAACCATCACATAACCTCCCTTTACCACCCTCAAGCCTATGGGCAGGCCAAAGCAACAAAAAAAACATTGAAAGCTATTCTCCTTAAAACATTCAAGGAGAATAAACGAGATTGGAATTTAAAACTATATCTAGCCTTGTGGGCCCATCGAACCTCAATAAGAACACCAATAGGAGAAATTCCTTTCTCAATGGTATTTGGAGAAAAATCAATTCTCCTGCTTGAGGTTAAAATACCCAGTCTCTGCATCCCATTACAAGTGATTCTGGATGAGGAAGCTTATAGGGAGGCATGCTTCTCTCAACTAGAGAGCCTTGACAAAGCAAGGCTAAACGCCGAACAATGCCATAGAGCCTATGCTGACCGGATATGCCGGCAGTATAACAAAAAATTCTATGAGCGAGAAATATATGAAGGAGATCTAGTTCTAAGACTAGATAGCCGGATCGATAAGAAAAACGATGAGGGAAGAAAGTTCTGGCCCAAATGATTGGGCCCATATCGGGTCATGAAAGACTACGGGAATGGTACGTATCTCTCGTGGACACTGGAGGGTGAGGAGTTGAATGAATCAGTCAATTCCTTGCATCTTAAATGATTTTATGCATGAAGCATTAGTGTTATTTGTATAATTATATCTACATTACATATTCATTTAGATAGGTTCATTTTGATCACTCATTTCGTAAAATTTTGTGATCAAGGGACTTATTCTTAAGCAATTCATTACAAACTTCTAATAGTATTAGCAGGAGCATTCAAATCATACTTCATTTTCATAACATCATCAACTGTTTTAGAATCATTTCATCAATTAATGCAAGATATGACAAAGTCCTAACGGTGGCCATACCAAGGCCTGTATGCTTGTTCTCGCTTTTTGGTTTCTTCCTAGGATAGGTGTCTTGCCTATGGTCTGTTCTAGAAGCTTCATCGTGTCACATCTATCCCTTGTATATATCTCGTTGGAAATAAGAACATCCTTACATTTTGCTCAAGTAAGTAATTAAAATGTAGATCAAACAGAAAATTTTACTTTTACACATTTCCTTTCCCTACCAGCCTTCAATGTTGAACTTGCATCTCTTACTAGTGACGTATGGTTGGGAAAGGATGGGAATTCCTTTACTCACCTATGCCTTGTCTGTGGTGATAAGCCCATTCTTCCTACTAGTAGCATACGACAAGGTGTAGGGGGTCCGCTTGACAGAAAATAGTTCAAACAAACCTTTGAAATCTTGATTCAAAAATAAATGAATCAGATGTCCAAAATTCCAAGAGAGTTCAAAACCCTGAAAACCTGATTTTTTCAACCAAGTGGCCATCTACGGATCTAAGTCTGGATAAACTGCAAAGCAAGTTACATTCTAAACTATGGAGTCACTTGAGTAAGATAGGTTTGTAGCATCCTAATTTGGTTCCACCAACTCTTTGTCTATCTTCCATCATTACCATTTCAACACACCTCATAGCTTGTGTCCTTTCTAGCTCTCGATGGTGAGCCATCACATCTTACTAGTTGTGTGGAGTTAGGAGTGGGGCAAGTTCATCTGCTCATCATACCAACTCATCATCACATTTTTTCAAAACAATATGAAGTACCGGAAAATTGCTTATAGAAACTAAATTTCAAGATCACATAGTGTCCACATCATCATACATCAGCATCATGAAATACAAAAAGAAAACATTCGTGATATTTGTTCTCCATTGCATACATTCTAAAAAGCATATAAAAGAAAAAAAAATTATAAACATCTAATATACATGTGAAAATGAATCACAAAACTCTAGGTAAAAAGAGATCTAGATCCAAAAAGAGATGTATATATATAATCAAGTTTCATGTACAATGCCATCATGCACTAGGCATGGTCAAAACACTGAATGAGCCCAAAAAATACAGAATGGTCGTATAAACAATCTAGCAAGAGTCACTACAAAATGACCCAAGTTTCCTCTCAATCCCTATGAGATCCCTCAGAAGGCACACAATCACGCCTGGTACTCCAGCTACACCGGTGCTCTAAGTGCACTGAGGGCTCGTGGTCCTGAACAGTAGCTGTAGCCTCACTATGAGAGTGGCTTCTCCTCATTAGGTGCTCTGTGGTCCTATACCCGGCTAGCTTGGTATGGAAGGAGGTCACCATCGGTATGCCTACCGGCTGCTAAAGGCTCCCCTGCATCTGCAGATAGCTCGGTATGATTCTTCTCCATAGGGAGCATTAGGGTGTCAGTAGATACCTGAGGAATCAAGTCTCGCCACTCATTAGTAGTCTCTACAAGAAAAGGAGAAAAAAAATTATAAAATGATCAAAAGGTGAAACCAAGGATGAACAAAAAGAGAGATAACAACTAAGGCAATCCTAGCTAAAAGTAAATATCAAAAGAACGGTGATAACTCACTCAGATCTCTGGGATCCGTACCTACGACGGACACCACTGCTGACTGGTGTCCCCCTCCTACGTCTGGGACAACATGGTGTCCTACCATGGACTCATCCTCTTCACCTAGGTCATGAGAAAGTAACTCCTCTGAGACTAGAGTCACCCTCTCTGTGCTCTGCTCTGCCCTCTCAGCCTGTAAGATCTCCTAAGTATCATGTCACTCAGGATTGCTATCCTCTTCCCCACCCAACTCGTTGATCTCCATGTCCTCGGTCTCCTCCTCCATCTCTCCCCCTGTGAACTTCTCATACTTGGATTCTATATCAATGGGGTCATCACTGATGTGGGTAGGGCTAGTGGTAATCTGAAGTAAAGGTGCCTGAGGAGTACCGGCTCTCCCTCAAACATGCACCACCCTCCTGGCTGCAATAGGGATGCCAGGAGTAACAAAAGTCCAACCCCAGCCTCTAGGACCACCTCTAGCCTCCCGAACTGATCTAAACACTGGCACCACTTGGGGAAGCATGCCAATATAAGCAAGGCCGCACTACTAAGACACTCGATCAAAGGGGTGTGTCTCTACCTTCGCCGTCTTTTCCACAAGTTTCCCTATAGTAGAGCAGGAAATCAAAGTAAAGGTCTCCTCACCCCACAACCCTGTCATGGCCTGATAAGGTTTGGCATCAATATCCTCAGTAGTAAGGGAAGCAACTGGCTGGTGGGCTGTCCTAAGCACCATCATCTCTTTCCATCTAGCTGCCCTCATGGCCCCGGGATCCTCCACCTCTACACCCCTCCTATAAGGGATAATGCAGTCATAGACCAAGCTCATAACTAAGGTTAGATGGCTCAGCGACTGTCCCTGTAATTGAATAACCATGTATAAGTCGTGATAGGTGGTCCCAAGTATATCGGCTCCCCAAGCATAAATCCAACCATGTTCCTTAATCTATGCGATGATGGGGGCCCAACAGTAGAGAAAAGTATCCCCTCCCTTGTCTCCGATCAATCTCAAAGCAAGGATGCCCATAATGGCCTAACAGATCAGAGGGATGGGCAAGCCAGGAATAGAACAGACCTTCACCCCCTTCTTCAAACCTGTGGAGATGACTGCGTCTCCCATATAGGTGGCACATTGAGTCACCTGAGCTCTAGATACTATTGTATCAAATGAAAGTCTCCTCCCAATAATCGAGAGTCCCAAAATGTGGTAGATATCCTCTAGGGTGATAGTCCACTCACCCCTAACACTTGAAAATCGAAAGGTGTTTTGATGTACATCCCAATAAGAAAATAAGTCACATAATATGTGACTGGTAGGTGCAACATGGGGGACCCGTGCAATCCTCAATATACCTACCCTCTAGAGAGTATCCTGCTCATCTTGAGATAGTGCATCTAACATTGCTGGAAGCCAACCACTCTCCCTCTCTCAGCTCTATCTAATGTACTCTTCCTTATTCTACAAAAACACCCAAAAACACACAAAAAGAAGCAAGTTAGCATCAATATTGCAGTAGAAAAATCATTAAAGCGAGTAAGGACACTAAAAATGCAGAAATGAATTCAAATTAGTGTTTTTTTAGCATTCTGAAGAGAACCACCGCCTTGGAAGGTGGTAGTCCTGTAACTGCCACCTTGCTTAGGGCAGTGGTCCTGTCCCGCAACTACAAATGGGTCGCATGCCCTAAAATTCTTAAAAATACAAAAATTTGACCGTTTTAGCTAAAACAAAAGCCTACCCATTAGGCGCCCCCCTAAGAGACACATTTAAAAATTGACATTTCTAAAAATAACCCCCCCATGATAAAGTTTTCATCATTTTTACATTTTGGGTGCAAAAACCTTAAATCAAGAAGAACTAACCTGGGATCTCACAGGTCAAGGTTCTACTCATAGAGGCATGATCACTATCTCGATATGAAGGTTTCAACTATACTCTCATTGAAAACTGTCACCATGGGTCCCAGAGCTCAAAAATCAAATCGACACGTGTAAATGAATAGGAAAATGGTCCCATTTTATGTATATATATAGTGTTTTGATTCATTTTGAATGCCACTTTCGTAGGTTTAGAGCACCAATGGAGGTAAGTTCTCATCCCCGCACAAATGGTAAGTCCTCATTTCATAATAATTTAGTATTTATTTTTCAATTTATTTTATCTATTTGCACTTGAGTCCTCTTTCCATTTTACAGGTAGCAGGAACACGGATAGTGAAATTTCGACACACGAGCGTGTCAAGTATAATTTCTATCTTCCCATTTTTCAAATGCCATACTTGGACCCACCATTTTACGCCTCTTCATCATTAAAATGCTTCTCCGAGGAGGAAATATGTATGTACCCAAAATTGTAGGGTACTATGCTACTAAAACGATGTCACACGTGCCCCAATGATGATACAAGTCACCTCGCAAGGTGTTCAGGGTCCAGAGAAGCTCACGAAGTATATATTAGCATCCCAAATGCATTGTCCAAGTTCCTTGTGATTTTTTTAATCCCTTGCCACCCTTTTTAATGCCTTTTTCCCTTTAGTGATGAAACCACTGCCCTGTCAGGGTAGCGGTCCTGTAACCGCCGCCTTGCTCAGGGCGGCAGTCCTTCTTGCATTTTCCAGCACACTCCTTTGATCGCGAATTGTGTAATTTTTCAACTTTAACCATCGTTTCTCAACCGCATTGGCTCATATTAATGTTTTATGTCCCCTGGAATAGTGTTTCTTAATTGTTTAACGGTAAAAGAGTTCTAATGGGAATTACCTTTGGGTGAATGTGAAATCTATAAGTATCCATCTTGTTTTCAAGCAAATGGCCCCTCAACTTCTCATTTCCATTGTTTAGTCTTTCAATTCCTTGTTTAGAGCTCATTTTGTTTTCATGTTTGCATCCATGCTAGTTTTCCTTTACTGTTGGAAGCCATTCGATCTTCTTGCTTCAGTCTTATTCATTGTTGTTCATGCAAATTAGTTTAGAACAGAATAGTGTCATTTGTAATTTGAATCCATTAGATTTTCAGGTTGTGTTCTTCATAGAAGGTAGATTCTAGAATCTCTCGGTACACTTGTGTTGTATTCTCGCAATAAATCATGTTAGAAATTGCATACGCCAAGCTCTGTCAGTTGTGCTATCCCTCTCCTACTCACATTATATTCAGTCTATATCCAAAGCTTCCATTGTTTAAAATACCTTATTCTATTGATGCTAGCATATACATGTTCTTCTGGACTCACGTGAACACGAAGGAATGAGCAGATCATTATGAGGGGACAAAATCATACACTACTAGATTCGCCACTATTTTGTAAATTCTAGGTTTTATCTGTCAAAGTTCTAGTTAAAACATATCAAATAGAGTAGCGAAATATTTCATTTCAATTAAGTTTCATTTTTGATATTTCCAAGGAAGCTGTGGGGATTGATAGTTGTTAGTGCAAAATCATAGCACCCCCGGATGTTGATCAGATTTCTAGGTTGATCATACTAGCATATAGTGTGATTACACAACATGGAATCCTTTCTCCAAGTGTGGGAATTGCAAAAATGAGAAAGGAATCTCCAGAGAAGGCTGGTTCCTATTCCTCTGTTCAGATGCACACTAAAAAATGTAGAGGGTTTAGTCAAAACCTAATCTAATCTTTCCAAGGAGACAGGATAAGAAGATGCATAAAACTAAACCTAAGCTAACAGAGGTGATGCACCGAGGAATGAAGAACACCTATCTTACCAATAAACATGAACCATTCAAATGTGATGCAATATCATGCGTAGATAACAAAATTTACAGTGAAAGATCAGGAGGATGCAAATGAACACAGAGAGGGTTGAGAATCATCCACAAACATGCCTTACTTGCGTCAAAGATCGATACATTACACTACAAAATTCCAAGAGGCAAAGTTGCATTATAGTTTTAAATGGGAGGTTTGAACTCCACAAATTCACCTGCCAAAGAGAATAAGGGAGGGGCAAAACAAGAATGTTCAACCCTTAGAAAGAAACCCCTCCTTACAATTTATAGGAAGAATGAGAGAGGGAAGAGAGAGGAAATCCAGATCTACCTCAACCACTTCTAGGTTTCATTTAATTCATCTCATTATGGCGGTAGGTGAGAACCCTAGCAAAAGCGGTGAACTGTATTTTGCATTTAAGCTGGTTGTTGAAACGTCATTTCTAGCCATTATCACGTGCCAGAGGTGTTTTTTCATTTTCTCTCTCCAAACTGAATCAAAATTCAAGATTGACCTAAAAATCATGTAGATAATTTCACCAGCTTTCCATAGACATAAAGAACGTGAAAATCCGAGCTCTGGATCGAAAGTTATGGCGATCTGAAGATTAGGACAAAAACAAGCCAAAACGGATCAGTTGGAAAATATTTGAATTTTTTTCATGCTCTACCACTTGGATGACACGTGTCAGGCTCTAATTCATCAGCGGGCACATCCTTTGAAAATTTATTTCGGACCCTTCTTTAATTTCTTGCCACTTGGACACGTGGCACTATTTTATTGGCTCGGGCCTTAAGGGTGCACTTTGTCCTTCGAAAATTTGGTATTTTTCACTTTGGGAAAATTTTCCCATTTCTCCCCCGCACTCCGCCACTCAAGTGCCACATGGCACGATTTCATTGGACGCAGGCCCTTCCTGACCATTTTCCCTTTTGTTTTTGCCTTTGGAAAAAATTTCAAAATTTTCCCGCCAGGCCGATGAGGTGAAGACATGTGGCGAGATTTGATTCGTTGGCGGCTCTTTCGGCTTTTCGCATCCCACACGTCCCTTCCGTACCTTTGGCCTGGCTGTCCCAAACTGCGTGGGAAAAATATCTCTGAACCGCCTGATTCGGGCTTCCTTGTTCCTATTTGAGGTGAAGACACATGGCGAGATTCCATTCGTTGGCGGCTCTTTCGGCTTTTCACGTTCTCCGCATACCTTTAGCCCTGATGTCCCAAACTGTTTCGGGCGAAAGACTCCTGTTTCAGCCGAATCGGCCAGTTCGCGTCCTCCGCGTACCCTTGTCCCAACTGTCCCGCGGACCTCCTGGGACAAATATCTCTGAACCGTCTGAAATGGACTGTCTGTCAGCAAATCGGCCGACTCGTGTCATGCGCGTACTTTTGTCCCAGATGTCGCAAACTGTGCGAAACGAAGACTTACACATTTTTCCCTTGCTTTCAGCCATTTCAGATTTTTGCATCCCACGCGTCCCAACATCCCAACTGTCCCGCAGACCGCTTGGACTAGGACTTAGCCAATTTTCTTGTTTTTCGGCCCCAAGCTTGGTGTGACGAACCTCAGTTCAACCTGAACTGGTACAACCCGAGCCCTTCAGACCCAAAATGCCTCAAAACAGTTCTGCAATCTTATTTTTGTATTTTTTCCATTCTTTCTAGCTCGTTGGGATTTCTTCTTGGATGGGAGAGTTAGAAAAAGGCCGAGGTGACCTCGAAAAACATGATTTTGGGCCTTGAATCAATCTACTTGCTCAGGATTGAATAATCTGATGCGTGTTATCAAAATTACCTTAAGGGGTGAATTTTGGATAACAATTTTGGTGATTCAGCGGGGTCATCTGCCTGCTAGATGAAGAATGGCCAGCTGCCTGTAGAAATCCATTGGGCATGGAGTCTGTTTGATAGCCTCTAAGCTGATCTGAAATTTGAAAACCTGTGTCCTTGAGCCATTTGAACATTTGTTGAGCTGGTTTTCCTATGGCTATAAATTCTTTTCCAGGAGCTTGACGAACTGCAAACATGCACATACTAGAAGCAATAGGACATGTGCACAAGCACTTAGGGAAATAGAAACTACTCTAACAGCAGTACAATGTGCATAAGCACTTAGAGGAATGGAAATTCTAAATTAATATTTACAAGGGTGAAAATCTATCTCTAGTAGCAACATTTGAGATAGATCCCATTGACCAGAATCTGCAATTCTTCACCATCCAACTTAGCCAGTCGGAAAGCATTGCTACCTTTGCATTCGATGATCATGTACGGGCCACTCCAGATGGCATCAAACTTGGAGTGCGTTCCTGGTTTTGCACGATCAGCATCCCACTTCAGTACCAAATCTCCAGTTTGTAATATCCTGGCCTTAACTTTCTTGTCAAAACTCTTTTTGACCAATGCTTTATCCTTTTCTATGGTCTGCATTGCGTGCTCTCTTGTCTCTTCTAATTCCATCAGCTCTGCATACCTGATTTCCATAGGTTCAAACTCAACTAGTTCCAACTGTTTCATGAGTTCCAATGCTGGCAACTTGAGTGATATGGGTAGAACTGCTTCCTTCCCGTACACAAGCTTGTATGGAGAGCTTCCTGTAGATCTCTTGGGTGTGATCCTATCGGCCCATAGGGCTGATTTGAGCTTTGAGTGCCAAGTCCTCTGATTCTCATCAAGAGTCCTTCTGATAAGTCTTAGTAGATTCTTGTTTGTAGACTCGGCTTGGCCATTACCTTGAGGGTAATAGTTTGATGAAGTGCTGAGATACACACAGTTCTTGACAGCCCATTCAATGATCTTTGTGCCAAGGAATGCTAATGCATTGTCTGATATGATAGTGGCAGGGGCACCAAACCTCGTGACTATCTCTTCATAGAAATCTAAGATATTAGATTCATTCGCCTCCTTGAGTGCCACTGCCTCAGTCCACTTGGTGAAGTAGTCTGTTGCTGTTAGAATCCACTTGTGGCCTTGACTTGAATTGGGATTGATGACTCCAATGAAGTCCAATCCCCATTACATGAATGGCTGATTTACTGAAATTGGAAGAAGGGGCAGCGCTGCTAACCTTTCTTTTCCTGCGAAGAATGCACATCTCTTGCATTTCTTGACCCATGAGTAGCAAGCATTGAACACAGTAGGCCAATAGTAACCAGCTTTCAAGATTTTGAGAGCTATTACTCGTGGAGAAAAGTGGCCTCCTGCTTCCCCATCATGGAACTCGTGTAAGATCTTCTCAACTTGACCTATTCCAATACATCTTAATAGAACTCCATTGATGTCCCTTTTAAACAAAACTCCATCAACAAGCACATATGGAATGGCTTGTAATCTGAAGTATCTCCTCTTTTCTTTGCTCACTTCTAGAGGGCACAAGCCTATCTGGAGATAACGCACCAAGTCTTGAGTCTAACATGGGACGGGTGCATCATCAGCTGGTTGTTCTTGATCATTCTGTAGTAGCAAGATAGCATCTTCTTCACCTTTTGACTCGTCTGGTTGTTTGGAAGCGAGCTGCTCACACAAGCCTTTGCCACAAACTAGCTTGGTCACTTTGATTTCAATATCATATTCCATCACCCGAGTGATCCAACCTGCTCTCTTCTCGTTTAAATCCTTGTTTAGGAGGAAGTCCTTGACACCAGCATGAGACACCAGCAATTGAATCTTATTGTTTGAGACCAAATGTCTGAACTTCTTCAAGCTCCTGATGACAGCAAGGACATGCTTTTCAATGAAAGAATACTTTATTTCGTAATCTTCCAAGGTTTGACTGAAGAATGCTATGGGCTGTTCTGAACCTTCCCTATTCAGCTGTGTCAAGATAGCTGAGATTGTATCTGATCCTCCAAACGCATACAACATGAAGTCCTTTGAAAAATCTGGGTTGATAAGAGTTGGAGCTTGTGATATTGCATGCTTGATGTCTTCAAAACTCTCTTTGCCTTCTGCTATCCATTTGAATGCCAGATTCTTCTTCAACATCATTGTTAGAGGCTTCACAAGAGTGGCAAAATTAGGCACAAATCTGCGGACAAAGTTTATCCTTCCTAAGAAGCTTTGGAGAGATTTCTTGTGGTGTGGCAATGGAAGCGTTCGGATGGCTTCAACCCTTTGAGGATCAATTGCTAAGCCCTTCCCTAGAGACAATGTGGCCCAACAATTTGCCTTCGTGTGCCAGGAATATACACTTCTTTGGATTCAATGACACTGTAAACCTTCTACACCTCTGAAACACTTCCTGAGGTGAAAGAGATGGTCTGCTGCATTCTTTGAGAAGACAGTGATATCATCTAGGTAAACCAGCATATTGATAGTTTTGAACGCCATATCATCCTGGAATGGTATAGTCCAGGCACTTCTTGTATCTTTTGTTGATCAATTATCTGATTATAGCCTGATCCATCGCCAAAAAATGTTGATGCAAAATCACAGCACCCCTGGATGTAGATCAGGCTTCTAGGTTGATCACTCAGGCATCCAGTGTGATTGCATAACATGGAAACCTCTCTCCAAGCGTGGGACTTGTGAAACTGAGAGAGGAATCTCCAGAGAAGGCTGGTTCCTGCTCCTAAACTACCTGCCACAAGCTATTCCAGTGCAGGCAAGCTAATCTAATCCTAATCTAACCATGCCAAGGAGACAGAGAGAGAGAGAGAGAGAGAAAGGAAAAGAACAAAAGCCTACACTAAAACGGTGATACACCAGAGAAGGAGAATGTTGGACATCTATCAAAACTGCCATGGGACAAAGAGAGGTGAGCAATGGGAAGGATGGACAGATGCATCACAGGCCCAAGGATAGATTTCACATAGAAAATGTCCCAAAACTCCATGAACATAGCTCCAGACCTGCAATGAACATTCAAACATGCACAAATACCTGCAATGAAGAGAGGCAAGAAGAGAACAAACAAAAGACGAGCAAGGATGGACAGATGCATCACAAAACACGCTTTTTGTTGCTCCAGAAGTTTGCAAAGAACATCATTCCATTAGTAAAAGGCAAAAAACGCCATTACAGAGCAAGGGAGGAGGTTCGAACTCCATTTTCAACCCTAGAGAAGAAAAGAAGGGAGGGCAGAGCAGAAAAGATGAACAACTTGTTATCATGTTTTTAAAATGAGCCAAATCTGGCTTTATACAATGCATGGGTCGAGCCCAGGAGACAGAAAAACATAGGAAAACATGTAAGCAGCCCAACCATTGACCAAAATGCATTCTTCATTAAAATTGGTGGTTGAGACATCACTTCTGGCCATGCTGAAGAAGAATGCGACCCATGTGCATTAAAACTGGTTGTTGAAACATCGCTTCTGGCCATTATCACGCGTCAGAGCCGTTTCTCAATTTTCTCTCTCTAGACTACACCAAAATTCGAGATTGATCCCATAATCATGTAGAGAATTTCATAAGCTTTCCGTTGATATAAAGAACATGCAAATCCGAGCTCTGGATCGAAAGTTATGGAGGTCTGAAGTTTTAGGGCACAAAACAGGTGAAAACGTGATTTTGAAATCTTTTCCCGCGCTCTGCCACCTGGATGACACGTGGCACGCATTGATTGGATCACGTGATTCTCTCTCCTCTACCTTTGCATGGGCCTTCTTTTGAAATTTCCTTGTGGGCCCTGATGCTTGTGTTTTCACGTCGCACTATCCCATTGGTTCCGCCGGCTGACCCTTGCAAAACTCGCCCTTTGACCTTTTGACCTTTTCGGACTTGTGACACGTGTCATGATTTGCATTGGATTTGAGCAAGGTGGCTTCGAGCCTGTCGGGTTTCTTGACCATGCTCTGTCATGCCTTGGTGAGGACACGTGGCAAGACTTCTCATTGGTCCTTTGGGCTTTTCAGGTTTTCGCAACCCTTCGCGACACATTTGTCCCGGATGTCCCAGTGCTTTTGGGACAAAAACTTCCGATCCGCCCGATAATGGGCTTCCTTGTCCCTTATCTGTCGATGACGTGTGGCGCAATCTGATTGGCTCTCAGCTTTCTCGGCTCCTTCGGTGATCCGCATCCCACGCGTCCCTTTGTCCCATTTGCCCCAGTGCTGAATTTCCCTGTTTCGGCTGAACCGGCCGGTTCGCGTCCTTTTGTCCCAAATGTCCCAGTGCTTCGTGGGACAAATTCTTCTGGTTCGCCCAATCCGGCCGATTCGCGTCTTTTTGTCCCACTTGTTTCAGACTGAAGTTTTCCATTTCAGCCGATCCGGCCGGTTCACGTACTTCGCGTACTCTTGTCCCGAACTGTCCTGCTCAGCAGTTAGTCATTTTTTTTTTCTCTTTCGGCCAGATTGACCTCTCGTGCCTGCCGCGTACTTTTGGCCCGATTGTCCCAAATGCTTAGCGGGCCGCCTGGAGGCTTTTCGGCCCATCCGCGCCTAGATGTCCCAAATGTCCCGAATGCTCCTAGGACTAGGACTTAGCCATTTTTTGTGATTTTTCCTATTTCAATCTACTTGCCTGGAACTGCAAAACTCTGATGCATGTTATCGAAATTTACCCTGGGGGGGTGAAATTTTGACAACAGTTTTGACGACTCAGCGGGGTCACCTGCCTGCTAGGTAGAAGATCAGTGGCCTTTTAGCGATCCATTGGGCATGGAGTTATAAGCAAGCCTGAAAACTGATCTGAACTTTGAAAACTTCCCTCTGAGCCACTTGAAACCCACCGGACATGGAGTTGTTCTTACCAAAATGCCACTGAAACGAACTGTGCAAGAGCAAAACTAGCACAACAACAAAAACTATGTACATAACTGAAAATCATACATGCTCCAAAATGGAACATGCAGAGTGTGCATAAGCACTTCTTCTGCTGAAAGAAAACCTACCTACTCTATTCTAACTACAAGCAAAGGCAAGCTAAACAAACCCTGCAACTGGTTGTGTAAAATAGCTTCCTTTCTTCAAAATTGGCAGCCATGCAATTGATTTGGCACTGATCATGGCTGTTTGGATGGATGGAAAATCAACAAGAAGCTGGTCTTCTACCCAAATCATCAAGGTGTCAACTGAAAGAAAATCCAATACCTCTTTTAGTTGCTCTGCATTTGGATTGAAAAGGTATGGCAGTTGATCCTTGGTACTCTGTAACTCACCCTCATGCTCAGAAGCAAGCATGACTGGTTGTGGCTTCTCCTTTGGCTCCAATGAAGCCAAATACCTGATTGGGCAAGGTCTGATCCATTTTATATGCCCATAGCTCTGATTTTCAACTCCAAAAAGGGAGTCTTCTTGTAGACCCTCCTGAATGGATGGTGTGGAAGAAATGGTGGAATCCTTCTGCCCTTTCTCTTTCTCCAATGAAGAACATGGAAGATAAAAATCTTCCAATTTTGATCCCAAAGAGCTGCTATAAGATGCGGGCTGCTGCAAATGAATGCTCTCCTTCATGACAGCAGGCTCTGGTGTTTGGAATGGGGATGATGGAAGAGAGGATGGTAGAAACTCAACCGGTTCTTCTCCATCAAAACAGTCCTCCAAATCTGACAGGTAAACTGCCTCATTGCTGTCCTGCTGCTCATGTTCAACTTCTTCCATGGTGTCCTCTTGATTTGTAACTTGACCACCATGGTTTCCTTCATCCTCCAACATTGAGTTTGAGAGATCAAACTCCTCTTCAGTACTATAACTTGGGAGAGGTGAAGTAGAAAGAAGAACTGAAGGTTCTCCCATAGCCTGCTTTGTGCTCAAACCCCTTGGATCTACACTTTTCTCCTCCACAACTAGGATGTGCTCCTCTTCTTTTGCCTTTGGAGCAGCTTCTCCCGCCTCTACTACTTGAAGGCAATCTTGCTCTTGATATAACTCTTCCTCTAGCACGAAGTTTGTCAAGTCGAACTCTTCAGTCTTCTGCCCTAGAGGACAAGTTGGGGCTGCAAGATCTCCTTCAGAGTTTTCTTCCTCTATGGCTGATTGTGCAACTTGAATTAGATCAGCATTCCCTTCAAATAGAGTGTCAACATGGACACTACATTCTGAGCAAGCGGATTGCTGATCTGCTCCTTCGTTTTGCTCTTCTTCTTCCGCAACAAAATCAGTCCTGGCCACCATGGTTTCTACCTTAGCCTCTTCCGTAGGCTTTACCAGCAGAGGGATCTTCTCAATTCCAAATTTAAGATCCAAACTTACTAAGCTCTTAATCATTTCTTCTTTTCCTGGCTCTTCCTCTTGCTGTCCTTGATGACTGATTTTTGCAATTTCTTCTTCCCCACATGGAGTTGGGAATGCAAGAGGAGAAATGGGTTGAAACTCAACTAATTTTACAATTTTTTGTGGTGGTGGAGGAGGTGAAACCTCTTGTTTCTTTGGAGTGGAAGGTATTTCATTTAGCTCTTGTGGAGGGGGTGACTGTTTGGAAGGAAAAAGGAAAGAAGAATTGAGATGAGGTGGAAGACTGAGAGGTGGAGACATGGGATCAACATTTGGGACAGCAGATGGAGAGTTTAAAATTTACAAGTCCAAATGAGATGATGCTGCTTGAGTAATGGGAAGAGAAAAACCGGATGATGGTGTAGAACTTACCCATTGACAAGGTTGTTCAACACCGAATGTATAGGCCTCTATTTCTGCTATCCATTGTGCAAGTTGGGGCAGCATCTTTTGTCATGAAGTCCAGCTTCTCTTGAGGGCTGAAGTGTCTTGGAAAAGGGCCTCCCCATGGACAACGAGTCCTGTAACCGATTCCGAAAGCTCTCATCTGAGTCTGTTGCTCTGGATTACACCATGTATTACCTCCATCTTTTGGATTTTCTCCAACAGACCAGCATCTTACATCTGATGGTCTTCATTGTATGCACACTCTTGCTCTTGGAAGGCTCCATAGCCAAACTGACTTTGGCACTGACTGCTCATATGGGTATGCATACTGATCTTGAATCTGCTCAAAATGTTGATTTGGAGGATTTGTAAAACATGTTGGAGGTGGAATATACTACTGCTGTTGATGTGAATTCCATGATGGAAAGGAAGTCATGATTGCACAACTTCATAGAATGAAAGAAGATGGAAGAGATGGAAGGAAGAATGGATGGAAAATGAATGAAAATGAATGGAAAGGAAGGGTCTGCAACTTCAGAGATGGGTTGTTGACCAGATGGAGTCACCAGATGTGTTTGCAAGTGCCTCCAAAGGCTGAAATCTTCATAGAGAACACATCAACCTGCAAAAGATGAAGTGGAAGACCTCTAAGGTCCCACCGGGTGTGCCAAAACTGTTGTTGGTCACACGGTGGCTTAAGATTTTCTATTTGATAATGAGACACCTCTGAAAGATGAAACTCTAACTTCTGTGATGTCCCACCTTGCGTGCCAAAACTGTTGGTGTAGAATCACAGTACCCCTGGATGCAGATCAGGCTTCTAGGTTGATCACTCAGGCATCCAGTGTGATTGCACAACATGGAAACCTCTCTCCAAGCGTGGGACTTGTGAAACTGAGAGAGGAATATCCAGAGAAGGCTGGTTCCTGCTCCTAAACTACCTGCCACAAGCTATTCCAGTGCAGGCAAGCTAATCTAATCCTAATCTAACCATGCCAAGGAGACAGAGAGAGAGAGAGAAGGGAAAAATAGAAAAAGCCTACACTAAAACGGTGATACACCAGAGAAGGAGAATGTTGAACCTCTATCAAAACTGCCATGGGACAAAGAGAGGTGAGCAATGGGAAGGATGGACAGATGCATCACAGGCCCAAGGATAGATTTCACACAGAAAATGTCCCAAAACTCCATGTCCCAAAATTCTATACTGTTTGTTCTCATTTCGGCCGATCCGCGCCTAGATGTCCCAAATGTCCCGACTGCCCCTAGGACTAGGACTTAGTCATTTTTTATGATTTTTCCTGGATCAATCTACATGCTTGGAACTGCAAAACTCTGATGCATGTTATCGAAATTTACCCTGGGGGGGGGAATTTTGACAACAGCTACAACCTGCAATATTTGTTCCATTGATGGAAGTGGATAATGATCCTTGAGTGATGCTCTATTTAGATCGCGAAATTCCACACACAATATTATTTCTCCATTTCTCTTTCTTACCGGCACCAAGTTTGCAACCCAACTTGAGTGTTTGATGGGGAAGATGATACTGGCCTCAATGAGCTTGCTTAACTCTTTTCTCATGAGAGGTTCGATATGAGGATTTACTTGCCTTTGCTTTTTCCTGACAGGCTTGGATTCCGGATCCAACTCAATAGTATGTTGTGCCAACTTTGGGTTGAAACCTCTTAAATCTTTGTAAGTCCAAGCAAAGACATCTGGGAACTCTTGACAAAGCTAAACAAAATCAGATTTCTCTTGTGGAGTACTTACTTTGTTAATTTTCAATGTCTTGCCTTCATCTACTAAAATAGGTTCTGAATCTTCACCCTTTACTTGAATGTTCACTTTCTCCTTCCGGAACTGATCATTCAGGTTGAAGATTGACTCCAATGTTATGAGGCCTTTTGGTAATTTTTTAGGTCTTAGCTACACCACTTGGTCACCATACTTCTACTCCAGCTTGTCTTGATTCCTTGCGGAGAACTCAGCTTCTTCTTGTAGGAAATTAACAATCTGCTGATCATTCTCGAAGACCTACCACCTTGTGTTATTATCTGGAATATCTGGTCTCACAACCACTTTGATATGAGGCTGAGATTTTTCACTTTTGATATTTTCTACAACGTCAAATGCAGCCCCAATTGCTGCCAGTCTGTCTGCTGCTTCATTCCTTTTTCTTGGGATGGAATTGATGCTAAAAGCTCCAAAATCTTCCATAAGATCCCATACCAGATTTTTGTAGCACTTGAGCAGATTATTCTTGACAGCATGTTGCCCCTTAACTTGGTTTACGATCAGTTCACTATCACCAAATACTTGAAAATTCTTGATGCCTTTCTTCTTTTCCCAGTGCAGTACATGAATTAAGGCTTCATACTCAATTGTATTGTTTGAGCAAGAAAACTGAAAATGGAAGGTTGAGTAATACTTTGTACCTTGTGGAGAAATGAGCATAGCTCCTCCTCCTGCACCTTGTCTACTCCTTGACCCATCAAAGGAAAATTTCCATACTTCATTCTTTTCTTTATGATCTGGCTTGGTGATGCTGGGGAGAGGTTGATTCTCTTCATGTAAACAATAAACTCCTAGCTCAGATTCTTCTATTTCTTGATAAGGATCAAAAGCATGCACCTTTCTTGCCCATTCATCAAGAGTCAAATATGGGATTCTTCCAACCTTGGTGTTAGCTTCATCAGTGCTTGGATAATCTTCTCGATCAAACGCTGAACAGTTGGTATTGATTTGGCTTGGAGTGTAAGGCTCAATATGAAAGTTTGAAATAGGTTCAGATCTGATTGTGGCTTTAGTTCCATACCTTGTTCTAAACAACATGTGTGACCAATCCACCAAAAGATAGCCTCCGATTTTAGCAGTGAAGTCTCTTGACAAGCACAATGCAAAGAGTGGTGGCAGGTCTATGACTGACACATCTTGTAATACTATTACGTTGGGACATGCGTGCAATGTGAGGCTCAAACCTTTGATTACTCCAACCGTTTTCACTACTGTCCCATCTAATTGCACTACACCCTTGGAGATGACTTCATATTGGAGCCCTAATTGATCAGCTATCTGTTTTGGCATGACTGAGCTGCTTGCTCCAAAGTCGATCATGCAATTATGTACCAATTGGTTTCCAATGATTAATGAGACATAAAAAGGAGGGGGCTTCAACGTTCTACCTTGTTGTCCTCCATGATTTCCTTCAGGCTAGGCAGCACTTGTGAGTACCTTCTCTTGCATTTAAACCTGTTGATTTGAAGTTGACTAGTCCTTCATGGTAGCTTGTAGCAAATCTCTTTGTCCTAAGATAGATAGTGATTCCCACATTGATATGTTTACATTTGTCTTCTTCATTTGATCAATGATACTGAATGGAGATGAATTATCCCTCTGTTATCCCTTTGCCTGCACATTCATTCCTTGCACATGGGCAGCAGCAACTGGCATTTGAGTTAGTTTAGGAGCTGGTTTGGGTGCCCCTTACGTGTTTGGAACTACATTTTGTTTGCTATCGGCTTGTGGAGTGGTAGAAGGTTGTGGATTATTTGGAGCTAATGGCTGTCCTTCACCCAAATTTTTCCTTTTTGACCTTGTGTTGGCTGTAACACTTTGAGAGGATATTTGATTCATACCACAGAAATCTTCAGCCTGCCAATTGACAAGAGTAGTTTCGTTCAAAGATGTTCCTTGCTGAGGTGCTTCTTGCTGCTGATCCTCTTCATGGCTGGACTCTTGTGACCCACCAATGGTTTGCACCATAAGATCTTGATTTAATGCACCGTTAAAGCACATTGATTGGTTATGTGGCTGACTGCACAGGAAACACAAATCATATTCTTGGGCCATGTTATTTTGAACTGGCACTAATGCTTTAGAAGAAGACATGACATTGGGGTTATAGGGCTGAAATGGTCTATTAGCAGGAGGCCTTACTTGGCTTTGATTTTGATTTGCAGCCTGAATTGGTGACCTATTTTGTTGGTATGGGGGCCTAGCTTGGTACTATGCTTGAGGCTGATACGGTCTAGCACTTTGAGCTTGTTGTCTTTTGATAGTAACCAGCTCATTTCCCAAATTTTGTAATTGTTTCATGACCTCTTGGAGTTCATTTAAAGCACTAGAGGATGAAGTAGAAGTCTCATTTGAAATTTGATTTCTAGGAGTGGGAATAGGAGCCAAAGTGGCTACTTGACTAGTGCTTGGATTTTCTAAGTTTGGATACAAGTGCATGCGAGGCCTAGGAGCCAGTTTACCAGCTTGAATAAGACATTTTTTGGCTCTAATGGCAATGCTATAAGCAGTAGGTAAGGTTGTGCCTCCTATAGATTGAATTAACATAGAAATATCAAAATTCAAAGCCTTAAGATAGTATAGAAAAGAACCTTCTTCTGCTGGCCTTACTGCCATTGGAATCCTCTCCCAACACCTTTGAAATCTGAAGTTGAAGGCAGTCAGCTGCTTATTGGGAGCTCTCTTGATAGTTGTCAATTGTTCTAGTAGAGACAAATTGTCTCCCTTTTCCCCAAACTGCTCATGGAGAACTATGCATAACTGATTCCAATTTGTGATAGAACTGGCTCCAAGGCTCCTAAACCATTGCAATGCATTCCCTTTGAATGAAGATGCCAACAATTTGACAGCCACATCCATTTCATTTATCTCATGGATTGCACAGATGTTAGCAATGTCTTTGACATGATCACCAGGAGTGGTATGATTTTCTCCAGTGAAAAATGGAATGTTCTTCAACGCTGCAATTGGAACTGGATTCTGTGCATTGAGGGCAAGTGGGCTACTACTAGTGAATTTGACAAAGGGATTCAGTGGTTGTGCCATTCTGATTGGCCTGAGAACTCTTGTTGATGTGAGAAAAGGTCTACCAGGTGGAGGTGTAGACAAAGTCCGGTTAGGTGGAGATGGTGATCTTTGAGCTTGTCTTCCCCTTATTTCTCTGCCTGGAGATAGGTGCAGATAAAAAAACAATCCTTCCTCCCTAGCTCTTGACCTGGTCTGTATTCTTCTCATATATTTTCCAGGCTTGGACTGCTAAAACCAGTGGATTATGTCTCTTTTGGAGTCGCCAGATGTGTAATTTCATAGCTCCTTCAAAGCTGGAACGTAGAACAAGTGCACATTGATCTTGTTGTAATGAAGGTGAAGACCTCTAATGTCCCACCGGGCCTGCAAGAACTGTTAGTGCAAAATCACAGCACCCCCGGATGTTGAACAGATTTCTAGGTTGATCATACTAGCATCCAGTGTGATTGTACAACATGGAATCCTTTCTCCAAGTGTGGGACTTTCAAAAATGAGAAAGGAATCTCCAGAGAAGGTTGGTTCCTATTCCTCTATTCAGATGCACACGAAAAATGCAGAGGGTTTACTCAAAACCTAATCTAATCTTGCCAAGGATATAGGATAAGAAGATGCATAAAAATAAACCTAAGCTAACAGAGGTGATGCACCGAGGAATGAAGAACACCTATCTTGCCAATAAACACGAACCATTCAAATGTGATGCAAGATCATGCACAGATAACAAAATTTGTAGTGAAATATCAGGAGGATGCAAATGAACACAAAGAGGGTTGAGAATCATCCACAGAGATGCCTTACTTTCTCCAAAGATCGACACAATACACTAAAAAATGCCAAGAGGAAAAGTTACATTACAGTTTTAAATAGGAGGTTTGAACTCCACAAATTTGCCTGCCAAAGAGAAGAAGGGAGGGGTAAAACAAGAATGTTCAACCCTTAGAAAGAAACCCCTCCTTACAATTTATAGGAAGAATGAGAGCGGGAAGAGAGAGGAAATCCAAATCTACCTCAACCTCTTCTAGGTTGCATTTAATTCATCTCATTATGGCGGTAGGTGAGAACCCTAGCAAAAGTGGCGTACTGTATTTTGCATTTAAGCTGGTTGTTGAAACATCATTTCTGGCCATTATCACGTGCCAGAGGAATTTTTTGATTTTATCTCTTTAAACTAAACCAAAATGCAAGATTGACCCCAGAATCATGTAGAGAATTTTACCATCTTTCCATTGACATAAAGAACGTGAAAATCCGAGCTCTGGATCGAAAGTTATGGTGATCTGAAGATTAGGGCAAAAACAGGCCAAAACGGATCAGTGGGAAAATATTTGAATTTTTTTCACGCTCTGCCATTTGGATGACATGTGTCAGGCTCTGATTTATCCACGGGCTCATGCTTTGAAAATTTCTTTCGGACCCTTCTTTAATTTCTTGCCACTTCGACACGTGGCACTATTTTATCGGCTCGGGCCTGAGGGGCGCACTTTGTCCTTCGAAAATTTGGTATTTTTCACTTTGGGAAAATTTTCCCATTTCTCCCCCGTGCTCCGCCACTCAAGTGCCACATGGCATGATTTCATTGGACATGGGCCCTTCCTGACCATTTTCCCTTTTGTTTTTGCCTTTGGAAAAAATTTCAAAATTTTCCCGCCAGGCCGATGAGGTGAAGACACGTGGCGAGATTTGATTCATTGGCGGCTCTTTCAGCTTTTCACGTCCCACGCATCCCTCACGTACCTTTGGCCCAGCTGTCCCAAACTACCTGGGACAAATATCTCCGAACCACCCGATTCGGGCTTCCTTGTTCCTGTTTGAGGTGAAGACACATGGCGAGATTCCATTCGTTGGCGGCTCTTTCGGCTTTTCACGTCCTCCGCGTACCTTTGGCCCGGATGTCCCAAACTGTTTCAGACGAAAGACTCCTCTATTGGCTGAATCGACCGGTTCACGTCCTCCGCGTACCCTTGTCCCAACTGTCCCGCAGACCGCTTGGGACAAATATCTCCGAACCATCCGAAATGGACTGTCTGTCGGCAAATCGGCTGACTTGCGTCCTACGCGTACTTTTGTCCCAGATGTCCCAAACTGTGTGAAACGAAGAATTAGATATTTTTCCCTTACTTTCGGCCATTTCAGCTTTTCACGTCCTGACGTCCCAACTATCCCGCAAACCGCCTGGACTAGGACTTAGCCGATTTTCTTGTTTTTCGGCCCCAAGCTTGGTACGACGAACCTCAGTTCAACCCGAACTACTACAACCCGAGCCCTTCAAACCCGAAATGCCTCAAAACAGTCCTGCAACCTTATTTTTACATTTTTTCCATTCTTTCTAACTCGTTACGATTTCTTCTTGGATGGGAGAGTTAGAAAAAGGCTGTGGGGACCTCGAAAAACATGATTTTAGGCCTTGAATCAATCTACTTGCTCGGGACTGAATAATCTGATGCGTGTTATCAAAATTACCTGAAGGGGTGAATGTTGGATAACAATAGTTTCTAAGAAAATATCATTCATTCCTCACTTCTGAGGTAGGATCGAGAATCTTTCAATTAAGTTAATCAGCTATCTAGTTATTTAGGATAAAACTCACAATTGCACAGGTAAGTAGCTACACCAGGCTACCTTGTTTGTTTTAATTTTGTTGTTAGATTAGTTTTCATTTTCTAATTGTATTAGAGTGTTTTCTCTTTTAATTCTATTCAAAATTATATCAAAAATACAAAAAATAGAGGAATATATATATGTTGTAGATATATCTTGCATAGTTAGTTTATTTCATTTCAGTTAGGCTTATATTGATCTTGTATGACAATCATAGGACCTAGGGAGCCGAAGGAATATGTTTTTGAGCCAATCATGCCTCAACCAAATATTGTTGCAGCAATAACTAACATAGATCAAAATCTCAGAATTCAGGTCTTCCGAGCAATAACAGACCTACAAGAAATCAGCGCACAGCTAAGAGTATTAAACATAGAAGACAACAAAGTATACACATTCTGGTCAAATCAGACAAATTATAGACTACCTTGATAGATATCTGTATGACTGTTGAAGGACCTGAAAGAGAGAAAACATTCGGTTGTGATCCACTAGTCCCACAACTAGACGTAGGAGACCTCCTCGTTGATATAGACACTAGCTTACATATCCAAGTTGCCAGAAAACCTGTTAGGTACTCCAAGAAAATCATGCAACTTCTAGTTCTAAACGTAGAGGCCGAAAAGGCATACGACTAATGGATACTCAGACTAGGGGGTTGACTCTTCATATGACCATAAGAGGTCCACAACAACCAAGAACTTACGGTTGTGATCCACAAGTCCGACAACCCAATGGGCCTACAAGTCAAACTAACGTTGATGCTAGTTTTTGAACATTAGTATTTAGGTCCTCTCCACTCCCACCAAACATCATCACACAACTATCATTATTAAACGTAACAACTAACTAAGCTAAAGATTTCTAGACTAGAACAAATAATCATCCATAACGCACCAAAATATTCACTACAAATTTAGCCATTCCATTTTCATGACCTTGTTGAGAGGTATATACGAAGCACCCATAGGTCATCTTCCATGTATTCCACAACCCATAGATCGGATCACAGAAGAGCTTGATATTGATTGGAGCCTTTGAGCAGCTATCCTCGCCGAATGATCTATCACACTGGTCCAGGTTAGGAGGGCCTTCTTTGCCTTAGATTCACAGATCTCGCTATTTCTTGTTAAAGAAATAAGATTACCTAACTAGCTTATCTACATCCCACATGTATTCCATCCCCACCGGCTGTCTCGGAACGACCTCGGGAGGTCGGGTGTGAGGAAGAGTTACTTGTAGATTCTCATGCTCGAATGTCACTTTTCCATCGTACAGTAACCTTCCCACTTCTTTTGTTGGTCAATCACATACATCGTCAACTTGTCCTCTAGTACCTATTGAAAATTTTTACAGATATGTAAAAATGGGAAACTCAATACTTTGTTTTCAATGAAAGGAGTTGATCAAATGATCCTAACTAGGGGGATGCATTACAGTTTTATTGTGTTTTCCAGTTGCAGTAATTGATTAACTATATGTAATCTACAACTATGTGTGTTGTTACAAAATGTAACACCTCACATAGACTGCCATTCCATGTTAAAATTTAGCAAGGAAACACAAAATCCCCGAAGGACTAATGCATTGCCTTGATGAAGGCGAGAATCATAGTTTAAGTGAAAAGTTAAATTCAAGAACAGTAAACAAAGTTGTAATTTACATGAAAGAAAGTTCATTATTTACTTACAAGTACCTAGAAAGTCATTATTTCAAAATGTTTAAATACATTTAATTATGTGATTGATTTTTTTAATTTCATTATACAATTAATATCCATCATAAAATTTGAATGCAAAAAGAAGTATACAACCCAGTTACAAAAATTAAGGTTATTTATTCATGAAGGAATTCAATGTTTCCCACATAAGCCATGGGATATAACTCATAAATACTAAAGAAAGAAGTGCATATGCATAAATTTAAAAGTAAAAGAGTATAGAAGAAACCCATCATTGCCTTGGGTTTACTTCTAATCCTCTTGTCTCCAGTTCTAGTTCTGCCTGTCATCTGTGTTGCAAGTTGCTACAGTGTACGTGAAAAAATAAAATAAAATGACATTAGTCAAGAGCTCGGGGTTTGATCTTTACTCATGTACTGTCTAACTGCATGCACATGGATTTTTTAATATAAAAATCAAAAGGTACATCAGAGACGGATAATTTTTTTATAAAGAAGTATTCTATGGTAGCAAATATGATTCCCAGAATCTACATCCAAAAAGAAATAGGAAAAGAAAAGGAGTATGGAACATAAGGGAGGCCAAAAATCCTATTCATTTTCTAACTATTTTTTAAAGTGTGTAGGTACATGTAGCAGATGAAGAAAGTAAAAATATTTTGCATAAATGATTACTATACTAAAAGAAGTCATTTAGGATTTTAATTGTTCAATAATATAGGTACATAGCTCTATCAAAACACTCATGGCTTCAGGAACCTAAATGGTACAAGATTGTGACTTGTTCCAAGAAAAGGAAAAAATGCATAGAAGCATTTCATTTTCAAAAAGCATGAGGGAGAGGAAAACAAAGATATAATCAAAGAATATGCATTCATTCAACAGATTTAAAAAATAACAACCACATCCCATTACAATTATTTCTCATTCAGATCAATATCAGAAATGATTTCAATTTCGCAAGAAGAATAGTTTTAGAATTTTGAGATCAACTTTATCACACAAATGGGGCACTGTTTTCATTGCATAAAATTATTAATGACATAAGTAATCAAATTACATGAATAGATGGGATACATTTAAATGCATATTCATGAAGTTATTCCAGCACTATATGAATATATGGAAATCTCATAAGTGTTACATGAAAAAACTTATCTTTCTAAGTACTATAAGTTAAAAGTTTTTAAAATTCAAGCATGATGAAATAAAACAATCACGAACCCTCAATCTTATAGTGGAGTATCAGAGTTACATGAAGATAGAAATAGGAGAGACTTATAGCCTTAAAGTTTCTAATGGTTGCTTTAGTGTGCAGGTTAGTTAGAAAAGGAAAAGTAATGCAAATTTTTCAATCAAATAGAATTGATGATAATGACACATTCAATGATCTCAATTATATGATGATGATATTGCACACTCTCCAGAGACAAGGCAGTAAAATTCCATATGGTAATTACAACAAAAGTGTAGTATCTTAAGTTGGTTTCTTCTCAAGAAATGCAAATATGAGTATTTCTCAAGATAATACTTAAGAAATGTGACTTCATCTTAAGTATTCAAAGTATAAACAGTAACAAGGCACATTAGGTAGAATTGCAGAGGAAACAAAGGTTGTGTCAATTTCCAATATCACATCACAAAAGAAGTCTCCAATTATGATGTAGTTTTAAGTATAGACTCAAATACACGTTCAGATTGAAAAAATATAAATGGGATCATATCTTTAAGGTTTTCAACTCAATATACTAATCCATATTCTAGAACATAAAAATTGTAGTCCACCAGTGTATACGTTTTAGAATAAAATAAAACTAGCAAAGAGATTTCTTCCTTCTTGATGCAAGGTAGAATTGCAAGTACAAATCAAGGTAAAACTTCATACTAAAGAAAACCTTTTAAAAATACATTTGTGGGCTTAATAGTTTCTAGAACTCCAAGAATATATTCAAGTACAGATTACAAAATATCGAATATTAAGATAATCATACAAAGCTCAAGCTGAAAACAAGAGGCACCATCATCATTATAAAGCTTAGCATGCTATCGAGAAGGAGTTCATCAAGAATTGAAGAAGGAATTAAACAAGTACCACAACTATTTGCAGCTCATCCATTAATAGAATATTTTAAAGTTTGTCAAAGCAAAGGAAACAAATTCTAGATAATTAATGGAGCAAGAAAAATAAATGCATCCACACATAATATCAAGAAATAAATGAAGCTCATGCACACTTCAAAACAATATCTATAATAATCGGGATATGAGCTAGAATAGATTCGAGCTACAGAGATCCAATGAACAACAAATTTAAACCCAGAAACTCAGAATAACAGGCTCGAATCCACCAATATGAGGCTACAGACAGATAAAGTGGATACCCAAATGGGCAATACAAATATTCCTACAAATATATAGAGTCTACTTTAAAATGGAAATTCAAGTTTACATAGGATACAAAGTGAAAATAAAACTCTAAGAGATCAGAGATCGAAAAACGTGTAGAATCCATAATATAGTTACAATCAAATTATGAAATAATTGTTTGATATTATAGTTCAAAACTTCATACCAAAGATGTTAGCCATGAACGTAAAGAGGAAATAAAAGTTTCAATACCCAAAAATATCATTGTACAGACAGATGAAAAGGACAATACCAGAAAATGTGTAGAAGCTAGGAATCATAGAATACCTATGAGGACACAATAACCAGCAGTGTTTTTCAAATAACAACCAAAGGAAACCTTCCCCTACGTTTGAGTTATCAAAACAAGGTATTGGGTATTTCAAGATTTGTCTAAGAATACAAAAAAAACAATTGAATATTTGTAGAAGTGAACAAACCCTTGTAACCTTTGGAGTAAAAAACATAACAAGTAATTACAGTTATCCAGAAGCAGTGTATTTCGACATAGCTGAACAAAATTAAAATTCATCATCCAATATCCACTTTTCTAAAACCAAACACAGATTAGGAGAAATGCTAATGATACTATAGTAAATTTAATATATCTAAAATGACAATCACAAATGTATTTAGAGTAGTTTCCAGAGCTCAAAGAAATATATAGTATTGAATGCATTACAAAATCAAAAATTAAAGGTGATTGTTAACCATACAAAACCCACTTCAGGTTTTAACAGCTATCGATAATTTTCACAGTCGTAAGCTATGTAAACAAAGCTATGTAAATTGAAGTCAATCTTGCTGAAAACTTTTTTACGAATAAATACAAGCTCTAGGTTAACATTGATGATGAGAAATATACCCATATCTTCATTCTTTCTGTTTCAAAGGAAACAGAAGGTTACGTAAAAGTCGTTAATAGAAATGGTTCGATCAAATTAAAAAAAACTTTATTCCTTCAAAAATTACAAGCTTTCACAAAGTTTCAGACCCCATCACAAGAAGTCTCAGAGTCCAATGCATTTTCAAAGAAATAAACAATCAAAACAAGGGTGGCCACACTCTTCCAAAACTTTGAAACATAGTAAAGAATATTCATGCAATGAACTCTCAGAGTTCTTTTTGGAAAATAATCAAGCTCGAAGAACATCACATACTTAACATCCAGCTCAAAATGTAGAAAAATGGAGGCCATGAAAAAAAAAATCAAGGGCTTCGCTCACATATCATACCATGTAATAGTGAAGTCATTAGGTTTGATTTTGTGTTTACTTCCCCAAACTCAACCACCATAAAACTTAACTCACTCGATGAGTTAATATCTATAGATGAGGATGAAAATTACCAAGATCAACGATGTAAAAATGATAACTCGCAACTCACCATCAGGTCATCATGGTCTAGAGATCGACAATATAGATCAACAATTACATGATCAATGGACCAGATCCAACATATTTAATGCAATCAAATTAACCCTCTTCTAGATAATAGAGTCAACGATTAGAGATGAAGCTATTACATGGATCAACGACTTGTGATCAATTTAAATAACAAATGCAAATTCAGGGTTACAGTACAACTTAACCTGAGTTATTCCAAATGCCACTGACAAAGAGAGTGATGGGTTGGTTCATCGTAAGGACGAGGCCTTTCCCAATAATCATAGACTCATTTCATTGATTTAATTAAGGTCCAAAACCTTAGTACAATAGATAAATGCTGACAACCTTTTATATCAATGATTAATCAAAAGAAAACATTGTTATGCTCATAATTATTCAAAAGAGGTAGCCGATAGGTATAGGAAAACCAATGATTATAAAAAAAGGAATTCCTCACCTTATTTTTATAATTCTTATGATTAATAAAAGGCCTGAAACATCAAACGATAGTCTATTTTAAATCTCAAAAGAAGACCGAAAGAATAATATACCACATGAGGATCAAAGGGGACCAAAACAATACTACATGATTATCAAGTCAACGAAGGTGGCCAAATAAAAAAGGTAAAGATACATGCTAAAATTCCAATATTAAATTTGCTTATACCTTAAAATTTCCAAAGGAACCTCCCATAAATCAAATTTGGCCTATATGATTGCATAGTACCCACAAAGTATTATTCTCTTACATATGCTTGGAGGTGTTCCCCGTTGGAGGTGTTCAATATTTTTATTTGAAAACAAATTAATTATTTTTCTTGCAGGAGTAATATTATGCATGTAATCACAAAGGGACAGAGATGTCATTATCAACATGATTTATCCTTCTTACACAGATGACAACATCAGAGGCCTAAAAGACTAAAGTGAGGTTCTAATTACCTTTTTTTTTTTTAAACAGTATTATTTTGTTGCACATGCCTATAGGTGGTCACAACATTTAAGGGTGAATGTTTTGCTAATTATTGAAGAAAAAGGAATTATTTTTCTCACACAGAGATATTTTTTTGCATGTGCATCCAAGGGGGCAGAATTGTAAAAATGCCAAATTCATCATTGCAAGTGTATCAAAGTACAAGTATCACATCAAGCCAAAGAAGACAAAGATTCCATGCACATTGGATAAGACTCCCACAACAGGAAAGAGATATTATTAGCTTAAATATTAATCCAAGTTTATTAAAAGTAGATCAGTCAACTGCACTTTGACTGGATTTTTTTTTGTAACCAAGGTTATTAATGCCTCATTGTAATTAGCATGTCTATTTTTATTCCTTTATTTATTCATGATAAAGGGGTAAAATTATCATGCATGGGCGAGTACAAATTTTTAGCCTATTTTTAGCAAAGGTTAGGTGAATAATATTGCTATATATTATGTGGAATTGCAAGACACAAGAAGGATTTTTTTGCAATTTAAAGTGCTCAAGAACTTTTTTTGCCAATTTTACCTTGAGTGACAACATATTTTTACCTTTCTAGTTACTTGCAGTGGTGTGTATCTCTTCATTGATTCTTGTGAATGGCAATTCCCTAATTAATCACCTTACCTTTCTTCAAATTTTGTGTTTTTCTACATCATCTTAGTGTACATGTTCATCTTGTTGTATTGTTGTGATTTATCCCTCAATACATAAGTTTTTTTTCCTTAATATTCTATTGAAAACCATTGGCTCGTGCATCCAAAATTCATTCTCAACCTTATTGTGCATATACTTAGTCAAATCCCTCAATAAGTTTGGTGTATCACCCTTTTTCAATTTTAGTTACAGTCATATTTTAATCCTCAAAACCCCAAAAACTTAGTTTAGGATACATCAATAAAGAACCCACCTTGATACTGGTGAATCACCTCAACAATAGGTATACCCATAGACCTGAGGTGTTTCCATCGTGTCTATAAAATTCAAAGATTTAAAGAAAGCTTAGAACCCCTAGTGTCATTTCTCAACTAGGGTGCACTTTCGAGAGGTAACCATTTTTGGCACGCCTGGTGAGATGGATCAGATTTGCAATGGATTATAGGAATTGACAGCAAATCTGCAGTGAATGAAATTCACTTTTGGAGAAGCAAGCCAGTACAATTTAATCTAAAGATAAAAATATTTATTTGGCGACTCTGTAAGGCCTATTTCAGACCATTTTTGGAGCATGTTTCATTCCTAAAGTGATTACAAGCCCATCGGTAAGAGGAATTTGTGTTGATTTTATTTCTTTACATTTGAATTCTACCAGAAGATGAAGATTTGGTAATACCTTACCTTATAATAGGCTTGATTTTGGCAACCATCCTCCTGATATTCCTTTACCACGTATTAATCTTGTTTCTCAAATCACTGTTATTCCAATGGGTATTCAACCATAAAGAAATTTTGTATCATTTACTAATGACAACCCTTTAATAATTCAAGTTTACCATGATATACTTTTTTTTTCCCTAAAAATTTTACCTTCATTCACTTGTGAAAATTAGATTACCCCTACAGACCATATCAAATATGTTGCAGCCCTTTGTGTTTTCCATAATATAACTCATGAAGATGTAGTCTTAAGACTTTTAATTACATCATTTAAAGGAAAAATTTTGCAATGGTACAAAACCTTAGATATACAGAGTATAAACTTGGGATGAATTATGAGAGAAATTACTTCAGAAATTTCAAGACCATTCTGATTATTTATCTCTCATAAAAAAATTGTCTACAATAAAAAGAGCTCCTCATGAATTTATGGCTAATTTCAACATAGGATTTGCTAGAACTTGGGAGAGAATTCTAGCCAAATTTGTGAAGCCTCATGTTGATCATGCATTTCTATATTATCTCAGAGCTTTAAACAGTGATATTCAAACCATGATTCAGTCTATGGGAGGATATACTACCTCAGCAGCTTACGATGTGGCTATTAGGGCTTAAAACAACCTTATTCAAGCTGGAAAATTAGCCCCAAGGCCTTTAATGACTCTTATAGTAGATTTGTAACCTATTTCATAGCCTATTACCATTACGGAGCCTACTATTTTAGATCCATTAGATAATTTATTTAAGGGTTTGAAAACTATAGGAAATAAGTTAATGTCAATTGAGAACAAATTAGCTTAGCCTAGTAGGCCTTATTAAGCTTCTTATCATAAAAATTGACAAAATCATCAAAATTAGTAGAATAGGCAGCCTTACAAGCAAAATAAGAACTATAGACAACAATATCAAACAAGGAAATTTTATCCAAAGTCTCCTGGTTCATCTAGTTGTGTTGTCTTAGTACATATGGTTTCAGAGGAATGGTGTTCACCTTGTAATTACCCTCATTCAGCTGTCAATTGTCCTAATGCATTCCTGATTATAAGCCTTGTTGCAAAACCTCAATCTGAAGCATTATTCATGCTTCAAATGAAGGATGGGAAGAAATATGCTCATAATCATAAACCACCAAAACAAAATCTAGTTAGCTTTGGAGAGGGAGAATTGATCGCAGTCACAATGAGGTCTCAAGAAAAGGCTCGAGATAAAGAAAAATCATAAAACAATCATGTTTAACCTACAGTCATTGATAAAAAAATAAGTGTAGGTCAAAAAACAACAAACAACTTTGTTGTTCCTTCAAAAATAGCAAGCAATTCCGCCCCTAAGGAGTAGCAAAAAAATTGGAGCCTGACCCCTAAAGATTATTCACACCTCATATTTTAAAATTTGCTAAGGCAAAGTTAGTTTTTGCTAAAGCTTATGCTGAAACTATCTAAGTTTTTTTAAAGATGGTTACTTCTTTTAATATTGTTGAGGTAATGAAAAAATATAATATCAATATTTCATTATGGGATACTCTAATTATTCTAGGATAATAAGAGTTACTTGCTCATGAGTTTGTTAAGTTGAAGATTTCTTCAAAACCAGTAGAAAAAGAAGCTCAAAAATTAGACGTGTTCCTTGGTAAAATGGAGGAAGATCATATGAAGGAGGTTAAGTGGATGGTTCAAAAACTTTTAAATGCTTATAATATCAAGAAACCACTACCTATTTATTTATCATTGATTATTGGAGATCATTTAGTTCATAACTCCATGGTTGACAATGGTGCAAGTAACACAGTAATGCCAAAAGCAATTGCATAAAAATTGTGCCTGCAGTATGAACCTATAGATAAAAGTGTGTTGCAGTTAGATGGAACAACAACTAACACTATTGGCCTCATCTAAAATTTGGAGGTAACTTTACATACTTTACCAAATGTTACTATCTTAAAATATGTTATTATTGTAGATTTACCTCCCTACCTTGCCTTATGATTATCAAGATATTTTATAGAAAAAATAGGAGGTCATCTTTCCTCAAATTTTTCATTTTTCTTCTTTACTACAATATATGGAACTAAAGTTACTATAAATTTAGAGCCTCTAGATACATTTCATATTGATCCTCATGCTTAAAATGTTACAGCAAATTATGCAGCTTTAGATCAATATGATTATGACGTTACAACACATGTTTCTACACTAGATGGGGTTTCTAATCTATTTATGGATGAAAAAACTCAAGAAAAACTTTTTTATGACCCTTTCAATGAAGCAGAGGAATATTTATTTGGCGTTTATTGTTTGTATGAAGAAAATGCACCAATTCCATTATTGTCCAAAACAAAAAAAATAATAAAAGGGCTATGGAAGGTTCATTTCGATGGAGCTAAGAACAAGAAAGAACAAGGTGCAAGTTTTATGCTCACTTTCCCTACAGATGAAAGGTATTTTTCATCTCTAAGTCTATAATTTTCATGCACTTGTAATGTAGTTAAATATGAAGCATTAATCCATGGCTTACAATGGGCCAAAAAGAGAGGTATTAGCATATTGTAAGTTTTTGGTGATTCAGAGTTATAATTAGTCAAGTAAAAAAAATTAATGTGTGTAAGAATTTACTACTGAAATCTTACAAACATAGAGTTTCATACTTAATGGAGGACTTTGATGATATTAACATGTAATCTATTCCAAGAGATGATAAAAAACAAGCAGACAGACTCGCACCGGTTGGTTCTAGCTTTGATGTGCTAGAACAGATCGAAAATAACAAATTTCAGCCACATATAAAGTTGATTATCAGACCTTCAATACCTGATAATGAATAAAATTGGAAAGTTTCCGAAGATGATGAACAAATATGTATATTTCTTCATCAGGAAGCTGAATTTTCTACAATAAATCAAGAAAAATTGTAGCATTTCTATGGTGACTAGATTGTTCAATTAAAGACAAACAAGATATCTCAAGGACTGGTCACTCTAAAAGATATTTTTAGTTCTGATGATCAATTAATAAAGGATAAAGGAAAGATTTAAACTCACGTAGATAACTACAAAGAGATCTTGGTGGATGATGAAAAAAAAAATATTGGAAAGATATGTTTCTTAGCTGAAAAACAATCATTTTTTAAATTGTGTAAAGAATTCAGAGATGTTTTTTTCTTGGAAATACCATGATCTGAGAGGTTTTGATCCCATTTTAGCTTAGCATACCATATAGTTATAGCCAAATTCCAAGCCAATTAGGTAGAAACAAAGGCCTATAAATCCAAAGATTGAGCCACCGATGAGAAAAGAGTTACCTAAACTAATTGAATCAGGTATTATATTTCGAGTTAAACATTCAAGTTAGGTAACTAATCTTGTCCCTATTCAAAAAATAATGGACAAATCTAACTATGTGTGGATTTTAGAGACATTAATAAAGCTTTGTTAAAAGATAATTATCCACTGCCCACAATGGATCAAATTTTAAGAACAGTTTCAGGTTCAGAAAGGTTGTCCCTCTTGGATGGTTATAGTGGATAGAATCATATTTTTGTGCATAAAAAATATAGATACAAAATAGTTTTTACCACGAAGTGGGGTACTTATGCTTACAAAAGAATGTATTTTGGACCTTGAAATGTCTTTGCAACATTTCAACATGCGATGGGCATGGATTTTCATAGCCTTTTAAATAAATTCATATTGGTTTATTTAGATGATGTTACCATATTTTTAAAGAACTTTGATGATCATATTATGCATTTAAGGCATACTTTTCAGCTTTGCAAACAGTTCGTAGTATCATGGAATCCTAAAAAGTCAATAGTTTTAGTCCATCAAGGTAAGTTGCTAGGTAATATTGTTTCCACACAAGATTTAGCTATTGATCCTTTCACAATTAAAGTTACTTCACTGCTATCCTTGCTTCATCATAAGAAGGAACTACAATTTTTTTTCGAAAAAATTAACTTTCTTAAAAGATTTGTTCCATATTTTATAGCATTAGTCAAGTCATTAACAACCATGTTACAGAAATATAAAATTTTCTGTTAAACTAGTGAAGGAAGAAAAGGATTCGAAACTATTAAGACAACTATTTCACAAGCTCTGACTTTAACAAATCAAAATTTTGATAAGGATTTTACAATGTATGCACTTATAGGAGATGAAACCATTTCCACCATATTAACTCATGTTAAAGATGAAAACACTGAGCAACCAATTACTTTCTTTGGGTAGAGTTTGCATGAATATGACAAAAGGCACACTTTTCTTGAAAAAAAAGTACTTTCTGTAGTTAGAGGATTAACGAACTTCAAGTACATGATTTATAGTAATAAAACACATGTCTTAGTATCTCATCCAAGTGTTAAAGTGTTCTTATTGAACATAGAACTGAATGAGAAGACAACAACCTAGATTACAAAGGTTATGGAGTATGATGTTGACATCGTGTTGCAAAAAAAAGTCTATGAAAAGGATTGTGTGAACATCTAATTACTGATATAAAAAAACAAGATGCAGAGTATGAAAATTCATAAATGCTGAAATCACGTATCAACAGTCAAAAATCTTTATACAACTAGAGATCAATCCAGAAGTTTAGGAATTGAGATGGATGACTGATTTCATTAATTACTTACAGCGCAGTACTTATTCGAAAGGTATGGAAAAGAATAAACAAATATATTTTAGGTTACAAGTTGTACCTTATGTATTCATTGATGGTGTTTTGTTTAAAAGGGATATAAATGGAATTTGGATGCGATTTATTGATTATGATAGAATTCAAAAACTATTATCCAAATTTCATGAAGGACCTACAGGAGGTCACTTTTCAGTGTATACTACATCCTTAAAAATTTTGAAATTTGGTTACTATTGGCCCAGCATATTCAAGGACTGCTTTGAAGGGATTAGAAAGTGTAAGAAATGTGCTTTCTTTAGTGGAAAAGAACATTCTACTTCACTTCCCCTATAGCCTATTTCAGTGGACCAGCCATTCATGCAGTGGGGTCTTGACTTCATTGGCATGATAAAATAACCTTCGTCACAAAGACACAAGTGGATATTGAATTTTTTGGATTATTTTACACACTGAACTGTAGAAATAGCCTTGAAAGAAGCTAACGAGACTTCAATCTTATCATTTTGGGAAGGGATAGTTTACATATTTGGTATTCTAGCAACCATCATTTCAGATAATACTTTATTTTTTCTTCGTGCAAAGGTAAAAAATTGGGATGTCAAGCATGGAATTTATTTAATTACTTCATCTAATTATTACCCACAAGGTAATGGGTTAGCTGAAAGTAATAATAAAAATATCTTAACGATCATAAGAAGAACACTCAAAGACAACCAAAGATATTGGCATCTGATGTTAAATTTAGTACTTTGGGATCATAGAGTGACTCCTAAAAGATCAGTTTGCAACTCACCGTACAAGCTTGTTTATGGATGAGAGGCGAGAATGCCCATCTCAGTTTAGTTTCCCGCATTGGATTTACTGCACCAAATGGAACTAATTGAAAATGAACCAATGTAGGTTCGTTATGGACAATTAATGGAGCTACAAGATCTAAGAGATCGAGCTCATCTGAATATCGAAAAGAATGAAAGACAAATCAATAAAAAAATTGATAAAAAAAGGCTAAATTTAGAGACTTCAATGAAGGAGACTTTGTGTTAAAATGGGATGCTAATTGTGAAAAGAAACGAAACCACACAAAGTTTCAGACAATCTGGAGTGGTCCTTATATGATTTCATATTTCAAGGAACACAATGCATTTTAGCTTTCATGGCTGAATGGAGAGGAACTTCCCATTCCTGTGAATGGTATGTTTCTTAAACAATGTTATTGAAAATCCTACAGGTTTTGGTTAGAGTAGGATTTCCCTTTTAACAAGTGCAATTTATGCACATTGCAATGTTTTTTAATTCAATAAGTGCACTAGTGCACGTGATTTGGTTTACCAGATCCTTTCCTAGCTTTAATTTCTTCCTCAAAAAAGTAAGATTTTGGCTATATGCTTTGACTCGATACCCATTGGACAATAGCAAGGCATTGGTCTACAAGCTAGTAGGTGGCTTTCCCCTTAGGATCTCCACAAATGTTGACAATTTTTTCACCCGTATAAACATGGGCAACTTGAAACTTAGTTTTTAATGAAAAGAGTTAATAAAATGGACCTAGCTATGGGGATGCATGATAGTTTTATTATGTTTTTCAATTGCAATAATTGATTAACTACATGTAATCTGCAGTTATGTGTGTTGTTACAAAATGTAACACATCACATAAATTTCCATTCCATGTTCATCTTCAGCAAGGAAACACAAAAGCATCGAAGGAATAATTCATTTCCTTGATGAAGGAAGGAATCACAATTTAGGTGAAATGTTAAATTCAGGAACAACAAACAGATTTGCAGTTTACATGAAATAGAGTTCATTATTAAGTTATAGGTACCTCAAAACTCATTATTTCTGCATGTTTAAACACATTTAATTATGTGATTGAGTTATTTATTTCATTCTACAATATATATCCATTATAAAAGATGAGTACAAAAAGAAGTAGACATATCCGTTAGAGAAATTAATGTTATTTATTCATGAATAAATTCAATATTTCCCACACAAGCCATGGGATGTAGCTCATAACTACTAAAGAAAGAAGTGAAACTACATAAAGATAAAAGTAAAAAATTATAGAAGAAACCCATCATTGTCTTGCATTTTCTTTTGATCTTTTTGTCTCTAGTTCCAGCTTTGTCTTTCACCCATGTTGTAAGAAGCTATAGTCTACCTAAAAAATAGAAAATAACATCAATCAAGAACTCAAGGTTTGAACTATACTCATGCATTGTCTAATTAGATGCAAATGTATTTATCAATATTATAAGCATAAGGTACATCAGAGAGAAATACATATTTCATAAAAGAGTATTGTACGGTAGCACATATGATTCCCAGAATCAACATCATAAAAGAAAGAGGAAAAGAAAAGGAATATGAAACATAAGAGAGGATGAAAAGCCTATTTATTTTCTACCTATTTTTTAAAGTGTGAAGGTACATATAGTAGATGAAGAAAGCAAAAATATTTTGCATAAAGGATTACTGTACTAAAAGAAGTCATTCAGGATTTTAATTTCTCAAGAATACTAGTAGAGAGGTTTGTCAAAGCACTTATGGCTTCAAGAACCTAAATGGTAGAAGATTGTGAGCTGTTCGAAGAAAAGGAAAAAATTCATAGAAAAATTTCATTTTCAGAAAGCATGAGAGAGAGGAAAACAAACATATGATCAAAGTATATATGCATACATTTAGAAAATTTCAAAAATAACAACCACATCCCATTACAACTATTTTTCATGCAAATCAATAGCAGGAATGATTTCAAATTTGCAAGAATAATACTTTTGTAAATTTGAGATCATCTTTATGAAACAAATGGGGCACTGTTTTTAGTACATGAAATTATTAACGATCCGAGTAATCAAATTTCATTTAGATTCATCAAATAAGGACACATATACATGTAGATCCATGAAGTTATTCTAGCACTATATGAATAGATGGAGATCTCAAAAGTGTTACATGAAGAAGCATCTCTTTATAAGTAATAAAAGTTCAAAGTTCTCAAAATTCAAGCATGATGAACTAAAACATTCACCAACCCTCAATCTTAGAATGAAGTATCAGAGTTACATGAAGAGAGAAATAGGGGAGGCTTATAGCCTTAAAATCTTCTAATTGTTGGTTCAGTGTGGAGGTACAGTTTGAGAAGGAAAAGTAATGCAATGTTTTTTAGTCAAGTGGAATTAAAGATAATGACACATTCAATGCTCTCAATTATATGATGGTGATATTGCACACTCTTAAGAGATAAGGAAGTAAAATTCCATATATTAATTACAACAAAAATGCAGTGTCTTAAGTTGTTTTCTTTTCAAGAGATGCAAATATGAGTATAGCTCCATAAAAGTCTTAATAAATGCCACTTCAACTTAAGAATTAACAACATAGATAGTAACAAGGCACATTAGGTAGAATTACATAGGAAACAAATACTGTGTCGATTTCCAATATCAAATCACAAAATAAGTCTCCAGTTATGATGCATTTTTAAGTACAAACTCAAATACAAATTCAGACTAAAAAGATATAAATGGGAGCATATCTTTAAGCTTTTCAACTCAATATACTTATGTATATTCTAGAACATCAAACTTGTAGTCCACCAGTATATAAGTTTAACAATAAAATATAGCTAGCAAAGAGATTTCTTCCTTCTTGATGCAAGGTAGAATTGCAAGTACAAATTGAGGTACAACTTCATACTAAAGAAAAAAATTTAAAAATACATCTTTGGGCTTAACAGTTTGTAGAACTCCAAGAATAGATTCTAAAAGTATAGATTGTTGAATATCAAGTATTAAGAGAATCATACCAAGCTCAAGCTACAAACAATAGACACCATCATCATTGTAAAGATTGGCATGCTATAAAGAACAAGTTCATAAAATATTGAAGAAGTAAATATCAAGTAGCACAACTATTTATAGGTTGTCCATTAATAGCAGATTTTCATGTTTTTCAAAGAAAATGAAACAAATTTAAGATAAATAATGGAACAAGAAAACTAAATGCATCCACACAGAATCTCAGCAAAAAAACTGAATCTCATGCGAGCTAAAAAAAAGACAACTATAATAGCAAGGATCTAAGCTAGATCATATTCGAGCTAAGGAGATTTAATGAACGACAAATTTTAACCCCGAAAATCAGAATAGTAGGCTCAAATACATCTATCAAAGGATACAAAGAGATAAATCTGATACCCAAAAGGGCAATACAAATATTCATACAATCTACATGAAAATGGAAAATCAAGTTTACACTGAATACAAAGTGAAAAGAAAACTCTAAGAGATCAGAGCTAGAAAAAGGTGAAGAATCCAGAATATAGTGAAAGTCAGATTACAAAACAATTATTTGATATTACATTTCAAAACTTCAAACCAAATCTCTTAGGTGTGAACGTAAAGAGGCAAGTTTCAATGCCCAAAAATATCAGTGTGCAAACAAATGAAAAGGACAATACTAGAAAATTTGTAGAATTTAGGAATCATAAAATAGGCATGAGGACAGGATACCCAACAATGGTTTTGAGAGAACAACCAAAGGAAACTGAACCCATTAATAGGTATTTCAAGATCTGTATAAGAATACAAAAAAAATCAAGTAAATATTGGTAGAAGCGAACAAACCCTTGTCAAGTTTGGAGCAAAAAACAAAACTAGTAATTACAGTTATCCACAAGGAGTGTGTTTCAACACAGCTGAACAAAATGGCAATTCATCATTGAATATCCACTTTTCCAAATGCAAACAAAGTTTAGGAGAAATGTTAATGGTACTATACTAAAGAGAATAGATCTAAAATAACAGTCACAAATGTATTCAGAGTAGTTTCCAGAGCTCAAAGAAATATACAGTATTGAATGCATTACAAAATCAAAAATAGAAGGAGATCATTAACCATAAAAACCCACTTTGGGTTTTTAAGAGTTATCGATAATTTTCACAATCATAAGCTATGTAAACGAAGCTATGTAAATGGTGGAAAATCTTGATTACAGATTTGTACGAGTAAATACAAGCTCCAGGTTAGCGTTTATGATGACAGATATACCACAATCTTCATTCTTTATATTTAAAAGGAAACAAAATGTTACTTACCAGTTGTTAACATAAAGGATTTGATCGACTTAAATATGACTTTAGTCCTTCAAAAATTACAATAATTCAAAAAATTGTAGACCCCATCACTAAAAGTCTCAGAGTCTAATGAATTTACAAAGAAATGGACACTCAAAAATATGGTCCATACTGTTACAAACATTTGAAACAGAGTCAAGAATATGCATGCAACGAACTATCTGATTTATTTTTACAAAAAAATCAATCTCGAACAAAATGATAGACTTCACAGTTAGCTTGAAACGTAAATAAATGGAGGCCAAAAAAAATTGCGCGGGCTTCACCAAGAGATCAAATGATAAAAAGGTGAAGTCATTAGGATTCAGTTTATGTTTTACTTCCCCAAACTCAACCACCATAAAAAATAACTCACTCGATGAATTAAGATCTACAACCGAGGGTGAAAAGTACCAAGATGAATGATGCAAAAATGATAATGCACAACTCACCATTAGGTCATCATGGTCCAAATATTGATGATTTAGATCAACCCATACAATATCGTTGGACCAAATTCAACGTATTTAATGCAAGACAACTACCCCTCTGGTAGATCTTAACATCAATGATCAGAGATGAAGCTAGTACATGGATCAACATCATGTGATCAATTTAAGTTATCAATGCAAATTTAGGGTTATAGTGAAACTTAACCTGAGTTAGTCCAAATTGCACCAAAAAAGTGAGTGATGGATTGATTCATCGTAAGGAGGAGCCTACCCTAATAATCTTAGAATCATTGCATTGACCTAATTAAGGTCCAAAACCTTAGTGCAACCGATAAATTCTAACAACCTTTTAGATCAATGATTAATCAAATGAAAACATTGTTATGCTCATAATTATTCAAAAAAGGTGGTCGATCAGTATATGACAACCGATGATTATAAAAAAGGTATGCCTTAACTTATTTTTATAATGCTTATGATCAATCAAAGGTCCAAAACATCAAACCATAGTCTATTTTGAATATCCAAATAAGAACAAAATAATAATATACCATGTGAGGATGAAAGGGGACCAAAACAATACTACATAGTGATCAAGTCAATATAGGTGGCCAAGTAAGAATGGTAAAGATACATGCTAAAGATTAAATATGATTATACCTTAAATTTTCCAAAGGAACATCCCATAAATCAAATGTGCCCTATATGATAACATGGTGCCCACATAGTATTAATCTCTTCCACATGCTTCGAGGTGGTCCCCACTTGAGAAGTTCAATATTTTGAGTTTAAGACATATACATTATTTTTCTCGTAGGAGTAATATTATGAATGTAATCACAAAGGGATAGAGATGTCATTAACAACATGAGTTATCCTTCTTGCACAAATGTCAACATTAGAGGCTTAAAACACTAAAGAGAGGTCCGAATTACCTTATTTTTCACAAAATAAGGGTTTAATTTTCTTACACATGCCTACAGGAGGTCCCCACATTGGAGGGTGAATGTTTTGATAATTATTGAAGACAAAGGAATTACTTTTCTCACACAGATATATTATTTTGCATGTGCATCCAAGGGGGCAGAATTGTAAAAATGAAAAATTCATCATTGCAAGTGGATCAAATTACAAGTGTGACATCAAGAAGAAGAAGATAAAGATTGCACACACATTTGAGAAGAATTGCACAACAAGAAATATATATTATTAGATAAATTATTCATCCAAGTTTATTAAAAATAGATCAACCAACTACACTTTGACTAGAATATTTTTTTGTAATCAAGGCTATTAATGCCTCATTATAATTAGAATGTCTTTTTATTCCTTTATTTACTCATGATAAAAAGGTAAAATTAGCAGGCATAAGAGAGTACAAATTTTAACTTTTTTTTAGGAAAGGTTGGGTGAATAATCTTGTTATATATTGTGTATAATTGCAAGGCACAAGGAGGAATTTTTATGAAATAGGAGTATTGTTGCAGAATGAAGATAATAACATAAGCACAAAATAAGAGCAATTTTATTTGATTGAATAGGAGTATTGAAGCAAGTTTTGCTTTTAATGAGAGCTGATTTTTATCTTTCCAATTAGTTGCAGTGGTGTGTATTTCTTCATTAATTCTTGTGAATGTCAATTCCCTGAGTAGTCACCTTATCATGCTGCAAATTTGGTCTTTTCTGCATCATCTTAGTGTACATGTTCATCTTGTTATGTTGTTGTTATTTTTTCCCTTTACAATACTATAAGGTGTCGGTTTCAACGGATAATGCCCTCAATACATAATCAGCTTTATAGTTATCCAAAATTAAAGCATATGATTTTAATGTCTTAATATTCTATTGAAAACCATTGCTTCGCGCATCCAAAATTCATTCTCAATTTTATTGTGCATATACTTAGTAAAATTCCTCAATAATTTGTGTATAACCCTTTTCAAATTAAGAGACAATTTGCAGAATGAAGATTAACATAAGCACAAAATCAAAAATATAATAAACACGCTATATTAGTTAAAGTTACATGATCTTACAATATTACCATAAAAACTCCAAGAAATTAGTTTACGAGACATCAATAAGAAACCAACCTTGATACCAGAGATGTACCTCAACAATAGGTATACCCATAGACTTGAGGTGTTTCCATCATATCTACAAAAGTGAGAGATTAAAAGAAAATATTAGAACCCATGTTGTCATCTTTCAACCAGGGTACACTTTTGACAGATAACAATACCTTATTAACCCTCTCCATTTTTCCATTTGTCTCTGGATGATATGCTGAGCTGAAATTTATCAGTGTACCAAAAGAGGCATGAAAGGAAGTCTACAAATCTGATGTGTAAATGGTATCCATGTCATTGATGATGGTATTCAGAATCCCGCGCAATCTAACAATGTCCTTCATAAATATTTTTTTGATCTTCTGTGCATTATAGGTGACCTTGGTGGGAAAGAAATACAAAACCTTAGTCAGCTTATCCATAGTGACCATATTGGCATCATGATGATTAAAAGACATAGGGATTCATAGTGTGAAATCTATGGACATGACATCCCATGTCCACTCGGGACTATCATGAGGGTGTAAGAGGCCTGTGGGATGAGAATGATATGCCTTGACCATCTAGCACTCAAGGAAATGTGATAAAAAAAATGTTATGTCCAGTCGAAGACCATGCTAATAAACTAACTCGCTCATATTGGCATTCATTTTCTTCACTCCTTGATGTGTTGTATATGGGGCTTGATGAGACTTTGAAAGGTTGAAAATATGAATATCACCTATCTTAGGCACATCGATTCACTTATGGAACTGACGTAAACCATCTACCTCTAAAATGCACTCTAAATATTTACCCTCTAATAAACCTTGGTAACCATACATCTTCGTAACACCTTCATAGAACCCAACCTCTAGAAGGTGTTGAAGGATCTTTCCTCTCATGTCTGACTGAAGTACCAAAGATGTAAGCACATGTCATCATCTACTAATTGTATCTATAATGAAATTTTACTATCCTTTGATATATTGCACCTCCATGTCATACTTACATAGGAACTCCATCCAACATGGTTGACAAGAATTGAAGTTTGGCTGTGAGAAGATATGTTGAAAGCTAAGGTGATTTGTCCTTAAAATGAATGGCCTACCCAAAAGTAAATTACACCAATGCACAAGAGCGTGAACAACTGTTGTGAGCTCTAAGTCATGAGTAGGATAGTTAAGCTTGTAATCGTTGATCTTACGTGACTCAAAGGAAATAACCTGACACTCGTGTATGAGAACTACTCCCAGACCCTCTAGTGATGCATCATTACAAACAAAAAAATCTTTTGTTGGGTCTAGAAATGCTAAGATAGGCATTGTGGTAAACCTTTCCTTAAGCAACTGGAAGGCCTACTCACACTTTTTTGACCAATCAAACTTCTTCCCTTTTCTTTGAAGGGAAGTAATAGAGTGAGCATTCCTAGAAAAATCTTGTAAAAACTTGTAGTAATAACCTGATAACCCCATGAAAATACTCATCTAAGTAACTGATGTGGGCTGTCCAATCAAGAATTGCTTGTATCTTAGAGAGATCTACTAAGATACGCTCACCTGATATGATCTTTCCCAAGTACTAAATCTTTGTCTAGAAGAAGATGCATTTTTTCAAATTTCCAAATAACTTATTCTCTCTTTAAACTTGTAGTACCTGTCTCAAATTTTCCTCATGTTCCTCCTCAAAATGAGAATAAATCAATATATCATCTAGGAACACCAAGACCAAGTGGTCAAGAAAGGTCCTGAATACTCAATTCATGAGGCTCATGAAGACAGCTGGGGCATTGGTTAAACCAAAGGGAAAAAATTTGAACTCATAATGCCTATATCGTGTGAAAAAAGATTTCTTTTGGATGTTTGAATTTGATATGTGTAACTGATGATAACCTGACTTGATTGCATCTAATCGAACAAGTCCTCAATCCTAGGGAGTGAATAACGGTTCTTTATTGTGACTTTGTTGAGTTGCCTGAAGTCTACACAAAACTGGAGAGAACCTTCCTTATTTTTCACAAATACAACTAGTGCTCCCTAAAGAGATACACTAGGGTTAATGAAACCCTTCTCTAACAAATCCTCTAATTGTATCTTGAGCTCATGAAGCTCTAGAGTCTTCATCTAATAGGGTGCCCTCGAAATTGGTGTTAATCCTTGCACTAAATAAATATTGAAATCCACCTCTCTACAGGGTGGTAATACTAGAAGCTCACCTAGAAACACATCTGCATACTCCCTCTAAACTACATGATCATCTAGGGGTGAATGATTTGGAGTTCCCTTTGATTGATCATTGATGGTGATAGAAAATAACTGACAACCTTTACCATGCTCCACTTGAGTTTCTTAGCTGAGATCATGCACAAGGATATAGGCCTCTACATCCCTGTGATCACAACTAAACTCCCAATATCATCCGGAGACTAGATGACCTTATTTCTGTAATCCACCTCAGATCGATAAGCCTTGAGCCAATCCATACCTAAAATAGCTTGATAGGATCCTAGAGGTATAATGTATATGTCAAGTGTAGTGGAGAAGACTCCAAAATCAAGTATGTAACACTCCACATATGAGTCCACTGTGAGTCTTGCCCCAATGGATAACTCCACCTACCAACTATCTCACTACCTAGCCACCACTTGCCCACACTGGTCCACTACAGAAGGAGTTATAAAATAATCTTAACCACTTGAATCAAAGAGTACTAAGATAGAAATATCCCATATAGTACCTGTTGTCTCAATAACTGTGGCTTGATGCTCATCCTGACGGTTATCAACCACTGCATATACATGATGGGTACATCCTACATCACCCATTGTCTTCTTGGATCTAGGGGTTATCTGCATATCAAGGGTAGTGGGTTGGTGTAGACACATGCACATGTAGTGATTAGGGGACCTGCTAATTAAACATCCTTTTGTACCCCTTTAAGATGCGGTCTTTCCTAAACTCTGGTGAACTGATCCTGCCAGCCCTACACTAGTAGACTGTTGTATGCAAGTTTTTTGTATTTACTGAGTAACTAGTCTCATATCCCTAGCTCCACCAACATCTTATCTAACTCCACCTCTCTATAAGCTTCGAATCTTTCTATCCCTCTACTATCAGTTTCCCTAATGTTTTTTTTAATGTTGTGTATATTATGGAGCCCTTTCTACTGCTAGAAGAGGTAATAATCCTCCTCGAGGGGGTGGTGTTGTTCCCCATCATCTCTAGCTCTGAAAGGCATGCATGTTCTCCTGATATTTTCCCTTGTTCCTATCTTAGTGTTTTTGCACCCTGATCTTGTTCACCTTAGCTAAGTAGGCCTTCTCAATGTCCTTCTCAAGCGTGGGAGGATATAACATCCTAGCTACTCCTGCTATGTCTACATTTAGGCCCCGAATAAACCTGTTAACCTATAATTCTTTGTCTTACAGGTAGTCCACATACTGCAAAAGATCAATGAACCTATTCTCATATTGTTCCACTGTGTCAGAGCCTTGTCGTAAGTCATGAAACTCATCAATCCTATTATGCACGAAATTCTCTAACATATAACGAGCCAAGAAATGCTCCTTGAACAACTCTTGGGTCACTGTATCCTGAGTCAAATGGAGCTTCCGCTCCTCGCTCCTCCACCAAATGCTTGTGGCATCTTGAAAGAGGTGTACAGCGAACCTAGCTTTGACATTTCTCTCATAAGGATAGAATTCAAACAAGCTATCAAGGATAAGGAGCCTTGACTCGGCCCCAAATTCATTCGTAGTTCTGGTGTACATAGGTGGTTGCAAGCAAAGAAGGTCTCTAATAACATTTCTTGTATCACAATCATGGAGCTACGGTCCAACAGGTAAATGGGGTCATCTATCCCCAAATGGTACCTCAAGGTTGTGTCAATGGCTATGATGGTGTGAGGCCACCCTCTCACGGTGAATGGAAGGGATACGTGACCTCTCCCACCTTAGGGTATCCTACACCGGTGGATCCGAGTGTGCATCCTCGCCTGTCAGTTTCTCATCTTGTTATTGGACATCCTCCTCTCTCGTTTTCTGTGGTGGTTGAAGGCATTGCTGCATAACACCTATAAGCTTCTTAAGAGCCTCTAAAATATGAGGTCCAAATTTGGGTACCTACGTCTTAGGCGTAGGTGATCTACATCCACATTCTGTAATAGAATGATGTCTCGCAGGTGCCCTCATGTGTACAACGTAAGAGAATGGATCCTTAAGTTATAGAAGGTTACGGAAATGTTTTGACTTTTTTTGTTTAATGTTATTAAAACATTAATAACTAATTAAATATTCTACCCAGAGCATCCACGTGTGTGAAACATCATTATGAAACCAAATATAATGCCCCATCTTTAGGACATAGAAAACCACACCCAGAAGTAGTTGTAATTTTTGGTAAAAAAAAATTAATATATATAAACAAAATATTGTACTTCTCTGAATCCCGTTATAAGATGATTTATACCAATTAGGATAAATCAATTGATTAACTAGTTTTCTATTTCTAATTTTAATTGTTTCGACAAAGGACTTTCCCCATGAGAAATTTAATAGTTTGCTTCCCATCATGGTTACTCTACTAAATATTAGGTAGGGTTACATTAGAAAGTCTACATACCCCTTTGAATTTAATTAGCAACCCCCACACCCTTCTTTATTTTACTACACATTCCCACAAAATACCACGGCTTAAATTGTGTAGGGGAAGATGTGGACCATTGGATCTACTCAATTTTAGCCCTTGCTTTTAAGTTGCCTTAGAAATTCCCTTATTCTTCAAACAAAAGTTTCCTTTGTTATTTTGGTTTTCTCTTATTTGCCTCTATTTTGTTTACATGTTTTTGATTTTGTACAAGGAGGAAGAAGAGAAATAAAACACCATTTGAACCTCCATTTTTTCATCTACTATGTTGTGATAGGGGAGATTGCTCTTGTTAATCATGTTTATTCTTGATTTGATTAAGCATCATGGTTTTAAAAAATTTATCTACCTACTTTCTTCTTTCCCCCTTTTTTTTTAAATACACACACGCGCGCGCGCGCGCGCACACACACACACACACACACACACACACACACACACAAATATAAAACTTTATATATATTAACAAAATTTATGTTTCAACAATTAACAAGGACCATAATTAAATCCACCAAGGGTTTTATGTGGAAATGGTAGAGGTCTATGTGGAAGGGCCATGGTGTTGAAGTGGTGGATGATGATGGTATTGTGGGTTAGGGTTACAGTGGTTGGGATTTTGGGGGTCCGTGGGGATTAGGTGTTGGGAGTTTGGGAGTTGCACGATGGTATGGCCTGCCACCAAAATTTTCAAAGTTGGGTTTACAGGGTGGCTCGCCCCCCCCCAGACACATTTTTTTTGTTAAAAATACCAGCCCTTAAATAGTTGGCCATATAATGTTTTGATAATTTGTTCTTACACACACACACACACACACACACACACACACACACACACACACACACACACACACACACATAATATAATATAAACTATATAAAATATATATTAATATATTTTATATTATATATTATGTTAAAAATAAATAAAAATTGTAGAATGATATGTTCTATTTCATCATTTTTGTAAAGTATGTGACTTCATAATTTCAATATATCTATATTATAAATTATTTACTCATTTGTATGATAAAATGGAATGTAGCAATGTATTACAAATAATAAGAAAGGGCTTACATTTTGTTAAAAATTTAGCAAGAAAAATGGTATATTAACATTTGATTTCCAAATGTACTCATTCTAACTACATTATAAGGAAATCATTGCACATTCACCAATCCACATACTAAAGGGAATTAATTCAAAATCTGAAGGAAACCATTAAAACAGATTTTTACTTTCAACCATAATTTTACTATGCAAGTACTAAGTGGATTTCCACTAGAAGTTATTTTTCTTTAAAACAATAACTAGATTTCTAAGGTTGTAAAGAGATAAACTTGAATCAAGTTTGCATTCATCCATTCTCTCCTTAATCATTTGCAATAATAAAAATAAATACAATAGTAGTATTCTTCTTTTCTTTCAACATCAACTTCACATAGCTATCAATGTTTTATCTCCAAAGGAAAATTTCAACCGTAAAATAAGATCTTAACAAAGGAATAACTCTTAACTAATTACTTATATTTCATTTCAAAATTTAAGACTCTTATAACATTCACCATGCAATAATAGTTTACATGCCCATAAATCTTAAGCTCAAAAATCCAACATATTTCCAAGATACTTAAGATGCATAAAGGAAAACATTACAAGACTTCATTCCATGATTAAAGGAGGACACACATACTAATGTAACACTAGTTTGCAAAAAAATCCCGATCTCAAAATGGGAATTTGACAAAGACATTGAAATTCCCTTATAGCAATATTCACATGATTGCAATAAGTAAAACTTTCCCAAAACAAAATTAGGAACAATAAGGTGCCAAAATAACAAGAAAATACTCCAACCACCTTCCAAACTTGAGCTCCAACTTTTGTGCTCTACACAAACTCCAACACATAGATAAAGACTTCTTTTACCACCCAACTTATAGGCATCATTACATGTATTTCCAAATGTTGGAAGACATGCTAGCCTCCCCCAAGCCCATGGGAGAGAGAGCTAGCTTCCAAAAATGTTCACAATATTAAAGGAGAAGTAAAGACAAGCATATCACATATAAGACTAACCTATACACTATAAAACAAAACAATCACCAAACAAATAAAAAGAGGAGAAAATCATATTCATCCTCAACAAGGGGAAAGATTAGATGAGACATTTAATAATGCCAAAGAGTGTGGTCCAACCATATGATGCACACTTATAAAATATTTAAAACCTCTTTATCCCTCCACAACAATCACATCTCCTTATTGCTCCTCTTGTTCGCTTAAATATATTCTTGAGAGGATTTTCAAACTCATTGAGTTTCCTCGCCAAGGACAGGGATGGGGGTTCAAACTATATGAGCCACCCTCACCACCTCAAACCATGTGAGGGGATAAAACAGAACCAACATAGCTTGCCCATCAAGCCATGATGTTTAATAGAGAAATTCCCTCCCTCTTCCCCAAGACAAACTCTCAAATCCACCAAACCATATGATGGATCAAGAAAACAACAAATAACACACCCAAACAACCATACAATAAATGTAACAAGACAAAACATTTAACAATAAGCAATTCTAATATATAGCATGCCAAAATCACAAAGTAAGATCAAATAGCCTACCTCCACAAGCTCTCCAAATTTCCAGGCCTTTCCCAATTCCTTATCCAAGCAAAGATCCAACTCCGAAAGCATCCAAGCCTAAAACAAAAACAAAAAAAATGGTCCTCTTTTTCTCACATGAGGGAGTATTTGGAGAAAAACAAATAAATTTACTCACAAATGACATGTCACCCCTCTCTTACCTCCAAGTCAAGATTCCCAAAACAAAATAAAGAAAATATAAACCCACATTTAAACACCCCTCTCCCAAATTACCCAAAAACAAAGTGAGACAAACTTATGCTACTTTTCACAATACACACATTCCAACCAATCTTATATAGATGATGACAAAAGAGAGGCTAAATGGGAGGGAAACTCTCTTCATCCCTTGGAATTAAGCCTCCCTACCTAGTAGGTAGGATCCGATGGCTTATTTTCATGATAAGTGAACCCTCAAAACCAAAAGGGATCACTTAAAATGACAAAAATAGCCCAATTTCGGGTTTGACACATATGTAGAGGATGTGGGATCCACTCAAGGGTGCTTATGTGACCTTAATTCTCTTTAATTAACATACATATACACAAATACATACTTCATGCAAGTGACGACCATGAAGTCCCCCAAACCTAATTTTCTTAACAAAATTAAACGACCTAAACACAATTAATTTTACATAAAATACAACATTACAAATAAGGGTCACCCATGGTGCCCAAACAATACAAATAGTAAATAAGGTTTCATATAGCTAACATGGTTAGGACTTAGCCCCGTGGGCCGCTTGTGCACATTTGTGTAGCCACCTTAAAACCCACATTCTCCTGTGCCCTGTAACATGCACACTCAATGTAAATATCAAACACATCTTGCCATAATAAGTGTAAATCAACTACTTAGCAAAGGATCAAGTCTAAACATGTAATTAGAACTATCACATCATCAACATGGGATTGTAAATGAGAAACATGCACAATTTCACACAAATTCACCATGTGTTAGCCATTGCAATACATATAAATGACATATATCCACACTATCACTGCGTTCTCATTAATAAACGAATAATCTATATCATCAAAACCTGAGTGATCAAACCATGTATCCATCATATATCAATCACGCCAAAATAACATAGTAATATGTTAGTATTCACAACATCTATTAAAATGTGTCAACATACTAATCAAAGATTGGTGCTATGCATCCAAATCACCATACATGTCCATGAAGATCAAATAACATATCATAATGTCCAATATACGACAAAATCACTGTCATATCATAACTATGAGTAAGGAAGTCGGAAGATAACTAAAGCTATAAAATGTGGGCACTACACCTTTCAATTCATGACATTTGCCATGATTTCAAAAATCAATTATAGAAATTCACCAACTAATATCTATAATTGTTCGTTAAAGGATGTCTTAAAATTTACCATGCGCCATCATGTTCAAATCCCAATCCAACTTTATACTAATGGAGTTCGGAAATTCATTAAGATTGAAAACACCACATTGATGGATGAATTCGATAGAATACATATAAGAAAGAATATTTTGGACAACGTGTAGAAATATTAGAAAAAATCCTTGTCAAAGGAAAGAAAAGCAAAGCGGGAGGAATTATGCTGGTATTCATGGTTGAGAATCGTTGGGACGAAAGCAGTACGGGTTTCAGACAGAATAAAGTGTGAATGATAACGATTATTATAGTGGGGCAGTACTGCCGGTTTAATATTGCTATTTAAATTGTTTGGGCTGGCACAAAACTACAGTAGAAAGCAAAAAGAAAAGTTTCCCACCAGGATCCGAGGCAAAAAGATTGCCGGCTTCTGGAAATTGAAGAAGTCCATAAATGGAAAGGTTGATTTATGTACCACTTTCTCCTTTATATTTGTTCAAAGTGTATTTTGTCAGGCGTAAATGATAAGAAATGCTCTGACAGTGACAAATACATGAAATAATAAAAATGCTTCAAGAACTGAGCTCATTTGCTCGTATTTCGATGCTTTGTCCAAAAGAATGCACCTACTTCTTCCACACTTTTGTATCCGACGATGAAATTTTCACTAATCCTTCTAGCTAAAGCTAAAACTACGAATCTCAAGAGCAGATACTCTTAAAAGAGATTTGATAGAAGTATTCGAACAGTCTGCATTTGGCTTTGCCTTTTGACGTGGAAAAACCAAAACTAAGATGATCATTAGAGCGGGTCCATGGAGGCTTGGAGCTGTCACTCGTAATTCTGGATTATCCAATGAGATCTCAAAGATATCTTCCACAGTCTTAAGAGGAGGAAACCTAAAGTCATTGGATTCTATTTATAAAAGGAACCGTAAGGGAGAGTTTATTTTAAACTAACTCTAGTTTTAGCTATGATGAATTAGATATTATATCTGTAAAAATTAAATTAAATTAGAAGATATTACATGCTCTAAAAGTTTTCCAAATGCGGGAGAAGGGGTGAAGAAACGTAAATTATGAATATGTGCATAAAATATGACGGAAAATAGTAGTAGGTAATGACTTTTCATGAAGGGTACTTGAGTACCTAGTGACTAACAATACTCAACGAAAAACCTCATTAAAATCAGATGTCTTGTCAAATTGCTCGTGAATATTTTTTTATTTAATATAATATTACATGATTGGGTTGTCAAACTAGTGGATATATGACCATAAAACATGAGGGGAAATGGATATGTGACCATATAACATGAGAGGCAATGCCACTAGGGTAATGACTACTTATGGAGGCCGTTGGAATAGTGACTGAAATGACATGAGTAAAAATTACCTAGTTAAATTGTTAATGGAATCATTCAACATACGTATTAATATATGATTGGGTTATGTTTAGGTTAATCCCACGTTAATCCAAAAATGATCATAATTGTGAGGTGAAGGTGATCTTTAACATACTAATACATGATTGGGTTTTAATTGGATTAATCACACATTAGTGATAATTGCTAGGAAATGGTAATTTATAAACACTACACACTTCAAAAGATTTGCATATATGAAAAGAGGCTAAAAAGAAAGAAGACTAATGATCTGAATGCTAAATATTTTGTTACACCAGTCAAAACTTAGTAAATAAAATTTAAATATTGTTTAGACTAATCATAATACTAAATTTTGACTTCAATTGTACACCAATCGCAATACTAGAATCCTATGGAAAAACATTACTGTGATATTAAATCTTTGATATGCTCTTTTTCTTCTTCTTTAAGACAATGGAAAATTAAATTTGTTTATTGTTTACTATAATAAATATTTTATAATCCTATATAACAAGAATACCACAATAGTGAGAATTTGAAATGAAATCTATCGACTTAATGATTCAACCATGATTACAATCCACTTGAGAGCTTCTTTACTAGATAGCACACCATTTTGAAACAACACAAAACTTGAATGATTCATATCTCTTATACACATAAGATTTTGAAATTAAGAAATACTTTACTTAATTTTAGAAGAAGAAACAATTTTCATATACATGAGAGCAATAGAAGATAGATACAATCTTTAAATAATTTCTAAGGAGACTATATGACAACACTATGTGATTCACTCTAACTTGACAGACCAATTACGCTAACCCAAAAAATAAACATCTTCAACTCTCGAAAATTTACCCATATCATACATTCACTAGCCTGCTCTCCTATGCATGTAAAAGTTGTTGTAGTACCAAACACCACCTGTTGGTGCTCAATTTGGTCTTGTCCCGTTTGTCCTTGAAATTCTTCAGTTTGCGGGCTCTATCATCTTTTCTATCTCCCCGTGTTGATACATGATTTTTTTTTTCTCCATTTGGTTGCCATGATCAGTCCTTTCCTTTGGTCGAGGATCACATTAAATCTAGAATTTTTTTTCCGCTCCTCTTTCCATGTGAAAGAATTTGTAACTTGGGTGTAAATTTAGGTTTTATCCCATCCTTCCGTTTTTCCATAGTCACAATTTGGGCCTTATATCATTTCCAAATTCTCATTCCTTAAAGAAAGATTCATTTCCGGGCGCAAATGGTGATTTCCCTACATTTTACGATTTAACGGGTGTGTTTTCGATGTCAAATTTATATCTCAGTATCTATGGAAACATGGCCCTTTCTAGTTAGATGCGGCTCAAAGGGGCACTTTGAAACGCTAAGGCCCACTTCAAACTCAAAACTTGTCCACATGGAGGGTTGACGCTCATCTAAAAATTCACCTTTTGGTTTGAATTTGGAGTTGTGCCAGGGAGACACGTGAAGGCTTCTGTCGGTTCCTCTGTATACTGAAGCTTTTCAAATAATTTTCTAAGGCCTAGACACCTGGAGGGCCGATGCTCATTTGAGGATCTCCCTTAGGGTTCCACTTTAGTAGTTGCGCCGAGGAGACACGTGGAGGTTTACGCTGCCTTGCCTAGACTTAGATATTTTTTCATGAAGCCGGTGTAGCTTTGTCAGACCCTAGACACGTGGAGGGCTGGTGCTCATTTGAGGATCTGCCTCTGGGTCCTACCTTAGCAGTTGCGCCAAGGAGACAAGTGGAGGCTTCCATTGGTGCCTCTCTATACTTAAACTTTTTAAGCAACTTTCTAAGGCCTCGGACACATGGAGAGCCCACGCCTATTTGGGAACCTGAGCCTATGTTTTATTTTGAAGGAGCACCGAAGAGACACGTGGTGAGCCCGCACTCATTTGGGGTCTCCTTTTTTGGCACCATATCAAAAGAGTGCCATGAAGACACGTGGACGTTTCCACTAGCTCTACCCTTGCTTGGACTTTTCAAATTCCAAGGAAAACTATCTCAGACCCTAGACACATGGTGCCTTGCACTGGTCCTTAAACATTTTCAACAACTCTGTCAGAATGAGACACGTGGTGAGCCTACGCTCATTTGGGGTCTCCGTTTTTGGGTACCATCCCAAAGGTGCGCCAAGGAGACACGTGGAGGCTTCAGCTGGATCCTTTTATACTGATACTTTTCAATGGACAAAAGGCATTTTTTTGGGCCCAGGGCACGTGGAATGCCTGCGCTTTTTTGGAAACCTGTCTTTGTACCTCACCTTTGTAATTGGTCCAAGGAAACATGTGGACGACTCTAATATAAAGATAAGAAAGGGAAGAATCAATGGTTGTTGTGCATTGCATCTGATTTTTCTACTCACTTCTCTTTGCACTTGGCCGACTCAGACTCACAGTGCTGGTAATTTGGGATAACTCGTGGGCGGACACTCATTTATGAGAGGCACAAATGTAGGCATCCATGTAGGGGCACTCATTTCTCAAAGTATATCCTAGAAGGTTAAAAGGATTGCTTGTTAGACCCAGTTATACAGGGCCACTGGAAAATGATTAAAATGGGAATTTCTCGCATGAAAAAATAAGAATTATTAGAAGAAGTGTCAAAAAGTTGTGGCATAATATCCCAGTCTTTATTCAAGGGTCTGAGAAATGTGATCAGTTGCTAATTTTTCCACCTGGTAGCTTTCGAGTATGAATTTTTTAAATGTCAGTTTTTGAGGCAAATTGGCAACAAACAAAGGTTCCTCGAATATTCTTCTTTTTGGGAGGAAAATTTTGGATAAGTGAGCAAATGAAATGTATAAATGCAATGAGAATACTCTTGCAAATTGTCAGGGGTTGAATTCTTAAGAGAAAATTTGAGAAATCCCATCTTCTAGAGAGACCAATATGAGAAAACCTGTTAATTTGCTATGTTTTAGATTTCAACCACGTCAAGTTGGTTACGAGTGTACAACCATTGACAAGCTCTGAGACTGTTCAACTAAAATTTCCCCTGCTAATGAATCTAATCAATTTTGAGTTAATTTGTGTCAATCTTGGAGCAATTTGTGTCTGCTTTGTTTCAAAATGTTTGCAAGTAGTTTCTTATTCCTATTGTAATCTTGTGTAAAAGTCCCTTTGAATCACACAGGATCTCGTCCCTATGACAGTTTAGTGGCATTTACAATTTAATTTCAAGAATATCCTTCCTCCTCTGATGAGATAAACAATTTAATATCATTTCACTTTCATTTCTTTATAAAGATTGTCTGTAAGCCTTCAAGTGTATCTTAGGTGTGAGAAGCCAGGGATCTTTAATGTTTTATTGAGTCTTTAGCTCAATTCTTTGTGTTAAATTCTTGGAGATTGTGTGAAACCGTGTAAATATGGGCCTCCATTGATGCACACCTTCTGGTTAAAGGAATATTTTAGCTATTCCAAAACTTTCTGTCATTTATCTTTCCAAATTGTTGTGAAGTCTCTCAAATATCTGGCATAATCAGTTTTATCCTACTCAATCTCTCACCAAAGTTATTAAAAAAAAATGAATCCTACATAAACTACCCATGTTTTCCCTTTATTTCCACAAATGTATAAATTCTACTACCAAAATATGTAGAAGCAATTAGGATTCCATAATGTCTCTATTAACCTTAGCCCTGTTTAGAAAATATCACCATTCTTTAGAAGTGACAACTCATGAGAATTAAATTGTGGTCCATTAATCATATTTTCCCAGGGTCTCCTTGGAAATTTGTACAAAGAAGGACATCTCCAGTCTCCTTCATCAACAAAGGTTATAGAACTGGTCCTCTCACCCTGGTCGAAAGGCATGGCATAAAGTAGTGAGGATAGATCAAATCCTTAATGAAGGTTCTATCCATTTCTCTGATGCCAGAATGAAAAAGAGTTAGACAAATCCCCTCCCTGGCTACAAAACAACTTATAATATGATTTGTCAATCTCTCAGTGTATTGCTAAATCTATGATGTTTCTCGGTCTCCATGGGAGAATCAATTTGTATATGAACACCTAAATGGAACTGTTGCCAGGGAGCTTATTAGCATTGCTGGGGATTAGTTGAAACTCTGGGACCTGTTTGTGTGGCACCAACACTAGAATGGCATCATTTCCGAGGAATTATTAGCATTTTTGAGGACTATTTGAAACTCTGGGACCTATTTGTGTGGCAACAACACCACAATGGCATTGTTTCCAGGAACTATTTGAAATTTCGGGACCTATTTATGTGGGAACAACATAATGGTGCCATTACCGAGGACTCTTTGAAGTATTTTACAAATGCAGTACATACATACCCTGATAATAATTCTTACACGTGTTGTGTGCTAATACGTTACTGAAACATCATTATCTGTTTAGATCTGTAAAAATTGTTCAAAGTTATAAGTTATGAGTGCAATATTTCCAACTTATATAGTTATTGCAATAAATTTTGTATCATCATTTACAAATTTGTGTAGAAGAAGAGTAGTTATTATAAGCTTTTGCATGAATCTAGTATTGACAGACATTTGATAGGTCTTTCATGGTGCATTTGTACAAACTAATGTGAATATCCTTAGTGGCGACTTTGTGCTGTTTAAATTCTTAATAAATACCAGTGTCTTAACATATATCAAGTAGGTTTTGTCATTAATCTCTGCAAAGCTGGAAGGAAGAAGATATTTCTTTGCCAAGGACCCTAGTAGAAGGTTGTTTCTAGAGTTGGTAAAGTCTAATTCGGAAGGAAGACAAATTTGGAAGGTTGTTGGATATCAAGTAGCAAGAAAAGAGATCTCCATTGGTGGAACTGATCATCCTGTGATTGAAGATTGCAATACTTCCTCAAGTGAATCTGAATCAGGTAGTCTCTTTGTTGAATTGAATTCTCCATCTGAAGAAGGGCCTTCATTTGTATTTGAAAATTTTACTTCAGGAGGAACCCCTTGCACTGCTTTATGCAGCATCCTGTTTTGATTGTGGTTTGATCAATTCATAGCTATTGGCCATAAATCTGGTGCTAAGTTCTTTGATTGAATAATGCAATTTGCCATTTCATTGATTTTTCTATTCTTTCATTCAAAAACTCCTTTTTGCTGAGGGGTGTAAGGTACATTATACTAGTGCACAATTCCATGATCAGCACAAAAAACAACAAATTCATTGCTTTATATTCCCCCCATTGTTCATGTGGAATAATTTAATACAATGCCCAAATTTTTTTTCTGTAATAGATTTAAAAACTTTAAATATTTCTAGGACATCACTTTTATATTGCAGAAAACACACCCAAGTTCTTCTAGTAAAATCATCTATGAATGTTATCACATATTTAGCACTAGAAAATGACCTATGAGGAAAGTACATGATATCACTATGTACTAACACAAGATGAGTCTTGGATCATTTTCTTTTTGTCGCTTTGAAAAGGGATCTTGATGTTGCTTACCCAACATACAACCTGGTAAAACACCATCATTAGAATTCACCTTTAGAAGACCTGTGACCATATTCTATGAAGAGAGTTACTACAGATACCTGTAATTGAGGTGTCCATACCTCTCATGCCACAAATTACTCAAAGAATAGACATGGGAAAAAAGTGAAGATCCTCTAGTATTGTTAAATTTCTCAAACACATACAAACGTCAACATGGGTGCACCACTCTTGTACCAACAATATTATTCTAATCATGTAGTTCCATGATTATAACCATATCTGGTGAAAATTTAACACTTCTACCATCACCAAAATTATAGATTTGATACATGGAAAGTAAACTGCTTGAAATATTGGGAACATAGAGAACATCCTGTAAAAATTCATTAGACATATTGACAGTTCCAAAACCTACAACATCAATAGAAGAACAATTTCCCACCAAAATTTGTGAAGTCCTGCAATTAGAAATAAAATTCAAATAATCTCTAGAATGTGTGATATGATGTGAAGCTCCTAAGTCAAAAATCCACTTCTCTCACAAAGGGGAAGAAGCTCATGCAGAAAGAGCCTTGCCCTTGCCAATATTGGAAGAGGAAGAAGGAGATGGAATAGTGATCTTGTGTTGTTTTATAGCCTTTTCCAAAGCTTCTAATTTCAAAAAACATATGAATTCCTTATGGTTTGTTTTTCCACAAAAGGAACATGTATCAAACACTCTTTTTTGGGACAAACTCTTAGATTTTACACTATTTTGTTGTTTGGAGGAATCGACAAAGGGAGGTGAAGGTTTAGAAGCCACATTTGGAGATGAAAAATGCTTATCAGATGAGCCTTGCTTGTGTTTATGTTTCCATTTTTTCTTGGGAAAATTAGCTACTAATGCATTGTTTGATTTTGATATGGCATCAAGAGAGATTAGCTTAGTTTTTTTGCGAGACAAACATTCACAAAACTCTGCAAATGAGGTCATTGTAAACTGAGAACCCAAGGCATCCATAGTAGAAAAAAAGGAGGAGGTGAAAACATAAAAATGTCACTTTAACTTGGTCAAAACCATGTAAATGCATTCTTCATCCTTTTTAGTTTTACCACTAGTTCAGAACTAACTACGAATTTCCTTAAATTTTGTGAGAAATTCTTCTATGGAAGTAAAATTTGAAGGTGATAAATAGTTTAACTCAAGATCCAGTTGAATCGACTTGAACTCAATAATCTTGCCAAATAAAGTCTCAAATTTATCCCATACCTCTTTCGGTGCCTTTGCAGAAGAAATGTGGAATTGCAAATTCTCTTCCACATTGAAGGTGATCAACCCAAGCACCTAATCCTATTTGTATGCATACAAATATTTTTCAATTTCTATGGTGAAGGCGGGAATGCTTGCATCGAAGACATGCCATAAGCCATGGGATTGCAACAATTGTTTCATCTTCAATTTTGATACATGATAATTTGATGAATTTAAAGGCTCAAAGAACATTGTATCCATCAGTGGTGCTGAAGATGTAGCTTATGTGAAGAAGGATTTTTCCATCTAAAATCAGTGAGAAAAATACACTGCACGCCAAAAGACAATGTGCTCACACTACATAGTCCCTCCAAAATGAGCAAAAAATATAATTTCTCATATGATAATAAAAATTGAAATAATAGAACACAGTTGAAAAAACATGCATGTTTGCAAAAAATGGCACTCGATTTCGAGTTACCATGTAAAATTTATTAATCTTTCAAATTCCCGTAAAATAGGCCAATTTTAATTTTAAAAAACGCACTAATTAAAAAATCAGACCAAACAAAGGCCAATATAACAGTGTGACCACTCGTTGGAATCAAAAGAAGATGTAGATTCTTACTATACCTTCTGTTTATAAATAGCCCTCCAAAATGTATCAATGGAGCAAAAAAATCTTCCCTCAAATTATATAATCTGAAAATATATTAAGTGAAAGGAAAATCGATCCCCACCACAACTAGAACACATGACCTCCTTCACACGAGGGCAAAGACCTTCACAATTGTGTCAGAATTTCTGTATATAAATTGAATGGAAAATATTATCTTTTAGAAGTGAAATTACTGCAACCAAATTGCAGTAAAATAAGAGGCACTGGGGTTTGAACTTAAGAGCTCTCGGACACAAGCCAAGTGCAAGACCACGACAGTAAGAGATTGCACACTAGTGTTTAAGGAAAATATTGCACAGTAGTGTTTAAGGAAAATAGAAGTTTTATATTTTCCAGAAACCTGAAAAATAAATAAAAGTCGTGTATTTTCAAGGACTGACAATAATGCACAAAGCACAAATGTTCACGAATGCCAACCAAAAAACCAATAAAACGTTCCAGCACAACCTCTATTAAGCATGGATGAGCTATAGAATTCCATGATTATGCAAGGCAAAAAATGAATCTGATTAAAAAAAATACACAGCCACAATTCCGAGCGGATCATATAGAGATCACAACACTCCATCGAGCACAATAGAGCCACAGTCTGAAGAATACAATGAGCCTAAAAAAATACACCTTCCATGTGGTGCAGAAAACGACGGAGGTGACGAACATAGCTCAAAAACCAATGCTATAGCTCAACACCACATACATGCATGGCAAGGGAACATCAGGAGGTGGCACGAAACCAGCAGCACCACGCCAACACAGTAAAATGTGGTTTGAATAAATATTAAAGTTGAGCCACATCAGAAAGTTTAAAAACTACAGCTCTTATAATCCTACAATAACATTGCACTGATCAATACTGAGACTAAGAAAACATGCAACAACTGTCAAGGTTAGATACCAAATTGGATTTGATAACCAAATCTTAGCATGAAAACCAAGTACACGACTTAAAAATAAAAATAAAAGTTGCAGAGAAAAATTCAAACAAAATATTATTCACATTGCTTATACATTTAATATCCACGAATACACAATATATAGAGTTTTACAAATGCTAATCCTTACTCGAATAATAGGAAGGAAACACTAAAGTTGGAGATGAGATTATCTCCACAAATCAAGGATTTGAGAGAATCTCTCAACAAGCTCCAAAAGTTACGTGGGTTGAAAAAAACTCACCCAAAATAGATTATATAATAATAAATAAAATAAGCTCCCTAATGAATCTTATAAAGTGTGAGCACCGAAACAATCTAGTTTGGTATGAACATGTTTACACTAACATGAGGTACTCATGTTTTACAATAAAATAATTATCATATACTTTAGTAATCACATACGATTGCACATAACAAACTAGCTCTCGAGAAGGTGAACAAAATATGGCATAACCATTGATTATAACTTTGGGAATAATAACTAACAATCATACGTGAAATGTACGATGGAAACACTAAAGGCAATATTTCGAAGGATTCAAATTGGAAGGAAAGAAACATTGGGAGAGGAAGAGGAGTGAAGATGAAGCGGTTAGATGGTTGAAAAGTGTAGGGGCAGAAAAAATAGGAAGTAGAAACTTGATGTGAAACTCAAAATTCAAGTAACATCACGCCATATATGGAAATCATCTGAAGGAGAGTAGGGGTGTTTGATCAAGACGATGCGGAAACAATTTATAGGTATATATGTTAATGTAAGGACTGGTAGAAATATATTTCCGAAGCAAAAATGAGTTTGTACTTTTATCTATAGCATTTCGAGACATAAATATGTCGAGTTCAAGTAGCATCCAAGGGAAGAGAATTCATGTGAATTTCTCCCCACCAATGATTGTGATGGCATTGATATTCAAGAATCACTGAGAAAAATTAATAGGGGTGGATTGTTGTGGATTTTTATTAGATAATGGAAATTAATCACATGCATGGGCCACACCTTTTCCATGGATGTGATTATTCCTCCACAAGAAATATGCAGTATATGAGCTCAACTATGTATTAGAGATTTCACATGGACTATTTCAATCTCACTTGTATTACCAACATGTGTGCAATTGGTGTTTTAGATGTGAGTTTTCCGTTATGTGGACTAGTAACAATTGGTATTCCAATTATGATATGCGAGACATTAAAAAAGGAATACATATTTCACCATCTCATGCAGTTTGATGCACACATTTTCATTTATTTTGTATTATTATAATGAAAATGTGAGCAATAATGCAAAAAAAATCATTGATCAGATTCTTTCAATGGCCAATAACTATATCTGTAAATTTAGTATCAAACCCTCTATCATGTGTCATGACTGCAATCTTGAATGTACTGTCATGTTTTTTAGTCGACATGTTACGAGGTAATAAACTATACTTTGATTCGTACATGTTATGGTTTGAATTTAAAGATCCATACACCTTGAATGGTCTTTAGTATCTAGGCTTCCATCACAATCTTTGATGGAGAGAACTTCACATTAAGTCATTTCCTTTGGATGCTACTTGCACTCCACATCTTCATGTCTTTAAATGCTACGGAATCCTATATAGTTTGATGCAAAATTTTCTTTCTTTTTCATTATTTTAATGGAAATTAGAGTGAAAATGCAAAAAAAATTAGTGATCAGGTTCCTTCAATTGCCAATAACCATATCTATAAATTTCGTATCAAATCCTCTATCATCTAGCAAAACTATAATCTTGAACGCACTCTCACATTCTGTAGTGAACATGTTATGAGGTAATGAACAATACTTTCATTTGCACATGTTATGGTTTGAATGTAAATATCCATATGTTGTTAATGGTCTCTAGTATCTATTCTTCCATCATAATTGTCGATGGGGAGAGCTTCACATGAAGTCGCTTTGTCTAGATGCTACTTGCACTCTACATCTTCATGTCTCTAAATGCTACATAAAACTAAAAACTCATTTTCACTTCTACAATATTTTTCTACTACTCATTACATTCACATATATACCTATAAATTGTTTCTACATCGTGTTGATCAACACCCCTACTCTCCATCAAAGGATTTCCATATACAACATAATGTTGTTTAAATTTTGAGTTTCACATAGAGTTTCTACTTCTTATTTTCAATGCCCTTGCACATTTCCACCATATATTCGCTTCATCTTCACCCCTCTTCCTCTCCTAATGATTCTCTCCTTCCAATATGAATTCTTCAAAATATCCCCTTCAGTATTTCCATCATACATTCCACATACATTCCTCTATTCAATTCTATATATCTCATAAACAACATTTCCAATGAAAAATCCTCTATATTCTACCGCTTCAAGAGCTATACAAAATGAGAAATACTTCAATCACTTTGTTATAGCTAAAATGTCTATTAGAAGGATTTCATAAATCCATTTGTCTCAAGAGAGAACTTTTAATTTATAAGATATTAAAACTAAAGCTAGTAGATTTTTTTTGTAAATATCCTTACACCTACATGTACATTGATCACTTGGGAAAAGAAAAATGAATTATAAGATCTTATATCTGTAAGCTTGTTTCTTCCGATTATGAGACATGAAACATAAAAAATGAATCCATATTTCACCATCTGATGCAGTTTCATGCACACGTTTTCCATTATTTTGTATTATTATAATGGAAACTCGAGCGACAATGCACAAATTTTTAGTGATCAAATTTCTTCATTAGAAAATAATTATATCTGTAAATTTAGTATCAAACCCTGTATCATCTATCACGAAACCAATCTTAAACGTACTCTCAACTTTTGTAGTGGACATGTTATGAGGTACAAAGAACTATAATTTGATTCATACATGTTATGGTTTGAATGCAAATATCCATATGCCCTAAATGGTCTCTAGTATCTATTCTTCCATCACAATCGTTGATGGCGAGAACTTCACATGAATTTGCTTCATCTGGATGTTATTTGCACTCCACATGTTCCTGTCTCTAAATGCTACGAAAAAAACTATAAACTCATTTTCACTTCAGAAATATTTTTCTACCACTCCTTACATTCACATATACACCTATAAATATTTTCCGTGTCATTTTGATTAACACCCTTGCTCTCCTTGAAAGTATTTCCATATATGACATCATGTTGTTCGACTTTTGAGTTTCGTATCAAGTTTTTACTTTCTATTTTCGTTTCCTTTGCACTTTTCCACCATCTAACCACTTCATCTTCACCCTTCTCACCTCTCCAAATGTTTCTCTCCTTCCAATAAAATTTCTTCAAAATATCCCCTTCAACATTTTCATTGCACATTCCATGTACAATTGCTAGTAATATCCTAATATGTTGGTACAATTATATAATAAAAACTTATAGATACAAACTTTTTCAATCTAATGAAACACAAGTAGATTCAAGTTTAGATAGTAAAATAACCTTCATAAACTGTTTAATTTGCAAACAAGAAACAAGCTTGCGGATACAAGATCTTATAATTTATTTTCTTGTCCCAAGTGATCAATGTATCTAGCTATAAGGAGATTTACAAAAATTATCTACCAGCTTTAGTTTTAATATCTTGTAAATTAAAAAGTGTCTCTTGAGACAAATGGATTTCTGAAATCCTTCTAATAGATATTTTAGTTATAACAAAGTGATTGAAATATTTCTCATTTTCTATACCTCTTGAAGCAGTAGAACATAAATGATTTTTCAGTTGAAATGTCATATATGAGATATATAGAATTGAATAGAGGAATGATATAACGCCTAGTAAAAAATAATGGAGAGCTTGAACTGAAAATACCATAGTAAAAAATAGTGAGTGCTTAAGATATATCCTATGACTTAGCTCTTTACTCCACAACTTATATTTCATAATTATATACATGATTCGTGAACCCAAAATTCAGAATAGTAGAGTTTATAAGCTCTAGTATCTACGGATCATATGGTTTGAATGTAAATATGGTTAGATGTAAAACGTAAAATAAAATGCCTATAATGGCACGTCCACCAGGGAAATTGAGTTACGAGATTGATATTCTTCATATCGGTTGCAAACCCTGTCAAGATAACCAGACATATACAAGCAGTGACGATGTGCAGTTTGGAGAAAAGGGGAAAGGTGTACATCCTCTCGTTGGTGGGGTTAGAAAATCACAGGTTCAATCTCACCATTTGCAATGCCCTCAAAGTGGTCGATAAATCTCCCGACATGGCGGCTCTAGTCACGACCAACGCATGCATGCACATCCTCGAGAGGAGCAGTTGGTGCTATATCATTTAATCATTTTTTTTATCCTATAGAAACTGCTTTTTCTCTCCTCCAGGCCATGTCTAGCCCATTTCTTATCAAATATAACACTAAAAACTACTGTCCCCGTCATCTGACCCAATTCATATAACGTTTCAATTATAATTTCTATTCACACTCCCACTATCTGTATTGTTTCCCCTAAGCTTATTCCTCTCATTGCTAAGCAATTTACTATGGGAACTAGATTAATTGAAAGATTTTAAGCAGAACATATAATTGTGTCTCATTTTAAAGAATTTTTTGTACTTTCAAAAAAATATAGAGGACAATTGAAACCTGAAAAATCATGTATAAAATGATTAAACTTATTTGTTTTACAAGATTATATATACCAAGGTAAAGTGCATCCGTAATTTATCTAATTTTTTTAAATTTTATAAATTTAAAAAAAAATCATTTTCCAGTAAAATTTCGAAGTATGGCCACAAAGTAGAGCAGACATAAGATTTATTTATCATAGGAACTAAACTATCTAAGAAATTTCCACAATGGAGAGTTATCTCCTCTCATCGCATGTACTCGTCTACCATGGTAATTCTTAACCTTGTTACATAATTGTCTTTGGATCCAATTAGATCGCATATTCCTCATTCTCAAGCCCTGCCATTTGTGTTTCCGTTGTGTCCATTACCATTGGATATATAAGAAACATCACAATTACATGGTATGAATAATCCTTCATGGTCAATCTACCTAAATCCATGCATGAATTAACTTTAAAAGGTTAAAAAATGTTGACATTCAGAGAAGCTAAAATGGTTAACTCAACTCAGATTGCGTTTTTAAAAAATGTTTAATTTTATTATAATTCTTGAGAAGGATACGCTACCTTCGTGTTACCATATCATATGAACATGAGTGTAATTTACATTTATACGTGAAAAAATAAGGAATATATATATATATATATACTCCATGGTCCAAACTCAATTGAACAATATTTATCGGAATGGTTCAATATTCACTTTAAAAAATCTCCATCCCTTTAATCTATGAACGTTGGTGAAATGACTGATTAATATTTCACCACGTGTATTCATGCATCAACGATTCGGATTCTTAAGGTTTCGAGAACCTTCACAAATTTTTTCCACGTCTTGAGAGGATGAGTTGGCATGCAAGTCAAGATTTTAATCTTAGAGGTCCTCTGAAGAAAAATATTATCAACAGAGTTGATACAAAACCACCTGAATTGCCATCTTTTTTATTATAATAATGAGCAACTACATTGGGCTGATATGGGATGTTGAGTAGTCCTCCTGATATGTTCCTTTTTCTACAAGTTAATGTGGTAAGCATAGAAGAATTTCCCTTAGGATACCATGAGATAGAGTTGTAACAAAGCACTATGAAGAAAATATAGTAAAAATAATAATAATAAAGAATAGAGAATACTCTGAAATAATAAGAAAAATGAAGACTCTAAAACTAAACCATGAGAGAGAGTTATAACAATGATCCATTTTCTAGGATTCATGTGTCGAAGCTATGGGCGTAAAACCATGGGTGGTTATATAATTCCACTAAATGCCCTACCTTCACTGCCCTTCCACATACCGTTTACCTATCCTCTCTTCTTCTATTGCCGACAACTAATTTCTTAAAGTTGGGGAGCTCTCATTGACGGCATAACACATGGTAATCCAACTCCAAATATAAGTGTTCCAACTTCCGTATCTACTTTGATTCCATCATATAAAGTCCAAAGTCATCCAAGTGACTTAATTTAATTTAATTTAATTTAAGTTGTTAATACAGTAAATATTATATATTAAATATTAAAGATGTCATAACAGAATGGATTTGTACATGCTAAATTTAATAGAACACCCTCAACATAGACAACGGAATTCATATATATATATATATATATATATATATATATATTCATTCATCTAAAGGAACAAGTTTTACCCGTCAAATGCGAATGAGAATTTAAGTAATCGAGGACACAAGGTTATTATGAACCCAATTTTATGTCTTCATGTGGCGGCGGATGATTGACCGTTGAAAGATCCTTTTCTATTTCGCATGAAATGCATTAGTGAGTTTAATATTTCAATAAGCATCACTATTGTTTTTGTGTATTTTGTCCAAGTGCATTTGATTTGAACTCCGGTATAACATGTTTGACTTACGTAAAGGTTAATCCTACATCATCAACCGTCATTTGAGCTAAACTTTACTACCTCTCATTTCTTGACCGCTAAATTAGGAATTTATAATCTATTGATTTTTGTTGTTGTTTTACATCAAGGGAAGATGGCATAATCATGTGATATACCTTATTAAACCGTTTATCTCATACGTTCCCATAATTGTGGTATTAAGTGTGAAGTTCTTATGACTACATGACAATGATATATCTAACATAATGCATATTGTCTCTATTATTTGAGTTCACGACTATATATTAAAATTTATAATCCCATGTCAACATAGCATATTGCCATTTAAGAGTACTGTTAAAACTAGCAATCGCATGTAAGGTGTGCCATTTTAATGCTGAAAGAGAAATAATGGTGGGAGGAATAGGCAATTGAAGCAAATAATAAGGCATTGTGTATTGATCAAATTTTTTGACAATAAGGAACATGTAATGGAATTACTTGTATAAATCTGATTATTAGTAGCAATATAACACCAATGAACACAATATTTCAGATAAATGATCTCAATGTGCAAGTAGATTAGCTTAGCCACAATGAGGGGGCAACATCCAAACCTAGCAATAAGACTCAAATGCTGAATATCATGATCATATACTACCTACTAACCCATGTATATACTATTCCTATGCTATGGCCAATACCAAGGCCAACCCACTTATGATAATATAACATATATAAAAGAGATACACAATGATAAGAAGTTATGATAGCCACAAATCGGCTATATACATCTAATTTAAGATATATGATTAAGGGTGTAGCATGCCCCTCCCCTTCGAAGCAACATTGTCCCCAATGTTTAGAAGATCTGGATGTTATTGCAGGAAGTTTGTATCCTCCCAAGTTAGGTCTTCATTGTCTAGATTTTTCCACTTGATCAAATACTAAGTGATGGCCCTTGTCCTCAATCGCTTAGTGCATGTCTGAAGGATGCATTCTGGTTCCTAGATGATTCTACCCTCTTCATCAAGCTTAGGTAACACTTTTTGGGTTGATATTGTCTATCCAATTAACTTCTTTATGCAAGATACATGGAAGACTTGATGAATTTGAGTAGCCGGAGGAAGTTCTAGTTTGTATGCTACATTGCCAATCTTCTGTAACACTTAATAAGGGCCATAATACTTAGGTGAAATCTTGTAATCCTTTTTTTGTTGTTTCAAGGGAATTTTCTTATATGGGTGTAAACGCACAAAAACCCAATCACCGACTTCAAAATGTCTTTCACTGCAATGTTGGTTTGCCTACTGCTTCATGCGATTTTGTGACATGGCCAAATTCTCCCTGAGACTAGAAATCACCTCTTGTTTGTGTTGAATATGTTCTTCAATTGCTCAAACCCTTGGATGGACTCTCAAAGATGAAGTGATAGATGGTGGATGGTACCCATATAATGCCAAAAAAGGAGACATTTTAGATAAAGTATTAAAGGACGTGTTATACCACCATTCTGCTAGCAGTAACCATTGGACCCATCTCCCTTGCTTATTTGACGTTCAAAAATAAAGATATCCCTCCAAGCACTTGTTTACCACCTCTGTTTGCCCATTAGACTGGGGATGATAAGAGGAACTACGAGCTAGTTATGTTCCCAAGCATGAGAACAAGTCAGTCCAAAAATTACTAGTAAAGATATGGTCTTGGTCACTTACTATAATCTTTGGTGTCCCATGTAGCCTTTGAATTGTATCCATGAATGTTGTTGCTACTCTACTCACAACAAATGGATGTGATAAAGCACAAAAATGAACATATTTGGTGACCCTATCCACCACCACCATGATTACATTTTTTCCTTCTAATGTAGGAAATCCTGTGATTAACTCCATGGACACCTCTTCCCACCTTTGGCTAGGAATAGATAGAGGTTATAAAAGACCTGGGGACGTAATTGTTTCACCCTTATTTTTCTGACAAACCATGCATTCTGCCAAAAAATTCTAGACATCCCCGTTTAGCCCTTCCTAGAGAAAATCATGCTTGATTCTTTGATAAGTCTTCAAGAAGCTAAAATGCCCCCTATTGGCGAAGCATGGAGCTCAGATAGAACCCTATTTTTAATGATTGAATTCTTACATAGATATAATCTATCTTTACACCATAAAACATCTCCTTTCCATACAAATTTTTATGACATGCCTGAATCGTGTTGGAGATTCTGAATGAAATTTTGTGTACTTGGGTCATTTTTCCATTCAAAACTTGAATCCTCTATCCAATCCTCTTGTAATATAGATATGGCACACAACAATGCCTTGACAGATTCATCCTTCCGAGATAAAGCATCAACAACTACATTCTCTTACCCTTTCTTGTATATTATCTCAAAATCATACCCCAACATTTTTTAGACCCATTTTTGTTTTTCTTCTGATGATAAACATTGCTTTAAGAAGTATTTCAAACTACCATAATTTTTCTTTACTTTGAAATGTCTTCCCATTAGATATGGTCTTGATTACTTCACTGCATGAAGTATTGCTAACATTTCTTTTTCATATACTGGTTTAGAGATATTCTTACCTTTGAATCAGAGGATCTCGAAGGCAATGGATTGACCTTCTTGCATGAGTACTTCCCCCATACCATACCCTAAAGCATCACATTCAACAATGAATGCTTTGGAAAAATTGGGGGTGGCTAAAACTAGAGTGGTGCACATTGCCTCCTTCAACTTCTCAAATGTCATAGTAGCTTTCTCGTTTAAATGGAAAGATTCCTTCTTCAATAAAGTTGTGAGTAGTGTTGTGATGCTGCCATGATTCCTTACAAATCTACGATAATAACCTGTAAGCCCCAAAAATCCTCGGAGATGTTTTAGGGTTTTGGGAACCTTTCATTCGAGCATGGTCTTTGTCTTGTTAGGATCCACTTTAACACCTTCATAAGAGATAGTACGACCCAAATATTCAACCTCTTTGACACCAAAATAAAACTTAGAAGGATTTGCATGAAGTTGTAGTTGTTCAAGTGTTTCCAACACCTTATTTACATGATGCAAGTGTCCCTCCCATGTTTTACTATAGGTTAATATATCATCAAAGAACACTAAAACAAGCTTTCAAAGAAATGTCTTAAATATGGATTTCATCAAGCTTTGAAATGTAGAGGGTGCATTTGTTAGTCCAAAATGCATTACCAAGAAATCATTGTGTCCTTCATATGTCCTGAAGGTTGTTTTATGAATATCTTCATACTTGATTTGAATATGATGATATCCAGAATGAATATCAAGTGTTGTAAAGCAATCATCACCATGTAAATCATCTAGAAAATCATCAATTACAGGAATAGGAAACTTATCTTTAACTATGTACTTATTGAGTTCCAAGTAATCTCGACACGTGCGCCAATTGTCATCTTTTTTCTGTACCATCACTACATGAGAAAACTAAGCACTCTGACTATGACGAATAATTCTTGCTTCTAACATCTCTTGAACTATCTTCTAAATCTCACTCTTTTGCATATATGGGTACCTATAATGTTTGATGTTAGGTGGTTGACTCCCTGGTACTACCTAGATGGCATTGTCATGGTCTCTTTTTGGAGGAAAACCCTTGGGTATTTCTTAAAACACCACTAAGTTCTCATCTATAATTGTTTACATATATGCGGGTGTTGGTATCAAAATTAAGCCTCCTGCGAGGGATGAGCAACATCACAAAACTGGAAGAATGCTTAGAGACAAACGAATCATGATATGAGTTGTTTTGTAACCAGGGAGGGGATTCAGCTAACTCTGTTTTACTCAAGTGTTGGAGAAATGGATAGCACCTCATTGAGGGTTTGATCTACCCTCACTACTTTAGGTTGTGCCTTCAACCAGGGTGAGAGGACCCATTCTGTATCCTGTGTTAGTGAAGTATATCAAGAGATCCTTATTTGCATGATCTTGATGAGAACCTTGAGAAAATATGATCAATGCAACACAATCTAACTCTCACGATTTGTCACACTAGAGAGTGGAGATGTTTCCTTGACAAAGTTCAGGTTACAAAAGACAATAATTGAAACTTGATTGTTTTTGCATATTTTGGAAGTGGAATTTGCTCATTTGTGGATACACAGTACAAATAGGGGTATTTCATTTAGGATTCAACATTTGAGAAGTTTTTGGTGGGAAATTAAGAAAGATAAAGTTGATTATACCAGATCTTTTAGAACGTTTACAGATATTGGAAAACTCACTGAACAAAATGCTTCAAAACAGCCAAAATATTCCTTCAACTAGAAGGTGTGAATCAATGGAAGCCCAGAGATGCACGGTTTCACACATTCTTCAAGAATTCAACACAAAGGCTCATTCTAAATATTCAATTAAACATTAAAAGTCCCTGATTCGTCATGCCTAAGATACACTCATAGGATTACAAACAATCTTTATCAACATAGTGAAACTAAGGTGATTTTAAATTATTTATTTCTTTACCAGACGAGAGCTCTTCTCATAATGAAATTGCTAATGCCATGATACCAACACACGGATGAGATCTTGTGTGATTCAGAGGGATTTCATAATAAGATTGCAACAAGAACAAGAAAAACTATTTGAAAACATTTTGAAATAGAAGAATACACAATTATGCTCATAATCAACACAAATTTATTCGAGGTTCATTAGATTCATCATTAAGGGAAATTTTCTCAAACAATCTCAGAGCTTGTCAATGGTTGTACACTTGCAACCATATTGACACGATTAAATCTAAAATAGAGGAGATGAACAGGTTTCTCATATGGTCTCTTGGGAAAATGGTTTCTCTCAAATTTTCTTATAAAAATTAACCCCCCGACCCTTTGCAAGAGTATTCTCATTGCATTTATACAATTTCACTCGCTCACTCATAAAAAAATTTCCCACCAAAATAATAATATTTGAGGAATCCTTTGTTTGTTACAAGTTTGTTCCAGAGAGTGATGTTTAACAAATTTACACCCAAAAGCTGCCAGGTGCATAAATCATGAACTGATCATGTTTCTCAGTCCCTCAACTATAGCTAGGATGCCATGTCATAACTTTTATAGTCTTCTTAGTCATTATTTTATTCTATGATGCAAGAATTACCCTTTTTAATAATTCTCAGGTGGCTCCATATGGCTTGATCTGTCAAGCAATCCTTTTCACCTTTGAGAATACACCTTGAGAAATGAGTTCGCTCACATGGATACCTACATTCATGCCTATTAGAAATGAGTTTCCTCACATAGATTATACCATATACCTGCGCAGTGAGCCTGAGTTGGCCAAGTGAAAAGAGGAGCCAGTGGAAGCCTCCACGTGTCTCCTTGGTGCAATTGCAAAGGTGAAGTCAAGAGGCAAGTTCCCAAGAGAGTGCGGGCCCTTCACATGTTCAGAACCTAAGAGAGTTGCAATGGTTGCTGAAAAGTCAGAGAATGGGAAGGTCCAGCGAAAGATTCCACATTTTTTTTAGCATAACTTCAAAGATGAAGTCTAGAGGTGGGATATCAAATGAGTGCAGGCTCTCCATGTTCCCTGGACCTAAAAAAGTTTCCTTAAAAATTGAAAAAGTCTAAGTATAAAGAGGAGCTAGCGGAAGCCTCCACGTGTCTCTTCAGCACACATTTGATATGGTGCCCAAAAGTGGAGACCCCAAAAATGCACGGGCTCTCCACGAGTCTGGTGTCCAACAAATTTGCACCCGACACTTGAAAAGTATAAGTATATAGAGGAACCAGTGGAGGCCTCTGTTAGTGCAAAATCAGAGCACCCCTGAATGTCTGCAACTAGATGGGTTGAGAATCTTAGTGTGATTGCATAACATGGAGAGTCTCTCAAATTGTGGGGGATTTGAAGTTGAGAGATCTCTCCGGATGAAGGTTGGTTCATATTTCTCTATTTAGGTGCACACATAAAATTCACAGAAGATCTATTTTAAGATCTATTCTAACTTGCCAAGGAGACATGGACAAGAAGATGCAAGAAATTAAACCTAAACTAACACAGGTGATGCACCAAAGGAATGCTGGATACTGGATTTACTATCAAACACAAACAATTAAAATGTAATATAATTACCATGCACAGATAACCAATATTGCAATGAACGATCAGATACAAGCAATGAATATAGGAGAGGGTCGAAATCATCCACAGATATGTATTATTTCTTTACAAATTGATACAGAACATTACAATGGCCAAGATGCAGAAACTTGTGTTACAGTCTTAAGAGAAGGGTCAAACTCCACGAATTCGACTGCAGACCAGAGAAGAAGGGAGGGTGTAAAACCAAAATGTCTAACCCTTTACAATGAGCCAAGATCTTTCCTTTATAATTAAAGTGAAGAGAGGAGAAGAAAAGAGGTGGGAAACTTGGTTTAGAGATCAGCTACTAGCCATTAATACACTTGTAATTCCACCCATAATCTGTCAAGTCCGCTGCTCTATGTCTATTTGGTGTGTTGAAGAAGGAAGAATGACGGATCAAATCAATTCTGATCCGTTTGTTGAAGCAATCAGATCATATATTAATGGCATGAACATGTTTTACTATTTTTTAGCCACCTAGCCTTCTCAAAATTAGGGTTTCAAGCCTCCATGGTGTAGAGGAGGTTGAGATATTGCCAACGGTGCCAAATTTTTTGAGTTTTGAGCACTGGATTGAAAGATATGATTTTTTGGATATTTAAATCGGATTCATACAAAAATGGTGGAAAACCATTTTTGCAAAATGGGTTCGCGGGCCCGAAATTCACTTTGCGCCTTTTGCACAAAAATACAAAATAAAAAAAATGCCCCACAGCCCCATAATTTACTTTTGGCAAAAAATCATCTTCGAGCCCACCGGTCCGCATTTTATATTTGGGTGAAAAGTCATCCCCAGGCCTGCCAACCCATTTTTGGCAAAGAATCCCTCCAAGGACCGCTTTCCTGCATGTAATTAAGGCTTGACATGTGGATTCTCTAGGCATCGACAAAGGTGCAGCTTACTTTCAAGCTTTATGCCTTTTCGAAACAAAAGCAAAAAGGTTCAAACTACCTTTGGAAACCCGCCTTCCCACTTTGACTTAAGACATGGCCACATGGAGAGATGGCGCGTGCTAGGGTATCGCTTTTGGATTTTTCTTTTGAAGTTGCGTCGAAGAGACACATGGCTCCTATTTATATCTAATTTTTTTCTCCTTTTCAAGCTAAGTAACATCACAGATTCAACATGGGGCTTAGAGACAGATAGATCATAATGTGTATCATTTTTTAGTTGGGGCTGATATTTAACTGGCCCTTTGTCACTCATATTTTTGGAGAGATGGATAACACTTTCAAAAGGATTTGATCTATCCTCACTGCTTTAGGCCGTGCCTTTCAACCAGGGTGAGAGGACTCATAGTGTAACCTCTGTTTGATGAAGGAGATGGAGATATCCTTATTTTGCACAAATTTTATTTAGAAATTCCTTGGGAATGTATGATCAATACTCCATAACTTGACTCTCAAGAGTTGTCACTTCTAAAAGATGGAGACACTTTCAAAATAAGGTTAAGCTTACTGAAGCCATTATGAGATCCGGATTGTTCTGTATATTTTATCAATTAGATTTTGTTCCTTTGTTGATATACAGGGAAAATAGGGGTATTTCAGGATGGATTCATGGTTTTTTGAATGATTTTTTTTGGGATATTGATCAGAATAAAATTGATTATGCTAGATCTTTGAGAGACTTCACAACAATTTAAAAAGCTAAGTGACATAAAGCTTTGGGATAACTAAAATATTCCTTCAACCAGAAGGTGTACATCAATGGAGGCCCAAATTTACACAGTTTCACACAATCTCCAAGAATTTAGAACGAAGGCTCAAGCTAAAGACTCAATAAAACATCAAAGACCCATGGTTCCTTATGCCTAATATACAATTGAAGCCTTACAGACAATCTTTATCAACAAATGATAGTGAAGTGATTTTAAATTGTTTATCTCATTTCAAGATAAAGGCTATTCATCATGAAACGAAATTGTCAAATGCCACTAAACTGTCATAGGGACAAGATCCATGTGTGATTCGGAGGGACTTTAACACAAGATTGCAATAGGAATAAGAAAAACTACTTGTAGACATTTCTGAAATAAAGCAGACACAAATTACTCCAAGATTAACATAGATTAACTCGAAATTGATTAAATTCACTCAGCAATGGGAAAGTTTCTTAACATAGTCTTAGATCTTGTCAAAGGTTGTACACTTGTAACCAACTTGACATGATTGAAATTTAAAACATAGGATATTAATAGGTTTCTCATATTTAGTCTCTCAGGAAGACGGGATCTCTCTAATTTTTCTCTTAAGAATTCAACCCCCGACCATTTTGCAAGAGTATTCTCATTGCATTTATACATTTCTACTTCACTCACTCATCCCAAAAATTTTCCCCCTAAAAAGAAGAATGTTTGAGGGGCCTTTACTTGTTACCAATTTTCCTACAGAAAGTGACGTTTAACAAATTCACATCTGAAAGCTTGCCAGGTGGACCAATTATGAACTAATCAGATTTCATCAAACCCTCGACTAATGACTAGGATTCCATGCCACAACTCTTTTTGGTAGTCCTTCTAATCATTCTGATTATTTCATGTGAGAAATCCCCATGTCTTAATCGTTTTCTATGGAGGATCTGTACAGCTGGATTTGATAGGTAATCCTTTTCACCCTCGAAGGCAACACCTTTTTCATATTTTTCTTGCCTACACCCTACATCATTTCATCCTTTTCCTTCTATTTCTTCTGTAACTCTACCCCGCATCCATCCTCTCTAGTAATTAACATTTTTAACAAGTGCCCGAGAAATTCCAATTTCAAAATATCGAACCTTAACAATTCTTGGACTCAAAAATTAAGTTCTAAATCCATTCAATGGCACTTTGTACAGACAAAAATGACAAGAAATTTCATGAAAAATGAGGAAAAATAGTTTGTATTCACACCTCCAAGAATCTTGAGAGAAAAAATGGCAGAAAAACTAGGTGAAAATGCATAGTACAGCCATTGATTTTTGCCCCTTCTTAACTCTATATTAGAGTCGTCCACGTGTTTTATTGGGTGCAATTGCAAAGGTGAGGTAGAGTGGCAAGTTTCCAAACAAGCGCTGGCCTTCCATGTGCCCGTGGGCCCAAGAAAAATGCCTTTTGGCCTTTGAAATAGTCTCAGTAAAAAAGGAGGCTAGCAGAAGCCTCCACGTGTCACCTTGGCACACCTTTGGTATTGTCTTCAAAAGTAGAGACCCAAAATAGGTGCAGGTTCCCATGATGTGTCTCAGTCCAACAGAGTTGTTAAAACAAATGTTGAAGGATCAGCGGAAGGCACCATATGTCTAGGGTTTGAGACAATTTTCCTTGGCCATTGAAAAGTCCACGAAATGGTGGAGTGAGCAAAAGCCATCCAAGTTTCCTCCTAGTACTTATTAAAAATAAAATTTAGGGGCCAGTCCCCAAATAGGCATGGTCCCATCCACATGTCCCAGGCCTTATCAAAATTTCTTTAAAAAGTTTAATTATAGAGTAGGATCCAGCAGAAAACCTCCACGTGTCTCCCCAATGTAACAATTTTTAAGGTGGGACACTGAGGCATATCCTCAAATGTGCACCATCCCTCCATGTATCCATGGTCAATGAAAATTGTACTGACCGCATGAAAAAATTGTCTAAGTATGGTCAGATCGAATGGAGACCTCCACGTGTCCCTTTGCCATTCTTTTTATATGGAGCCAAGAAACGAAGACCCTAAACAAACATCAGCCTACCACATGTCTTGAGTCCATAAAAGCTACACCGGCTGTATGAAAAAATGTCTAAGTCTTGGCAAGGCAGTGGAAACCTCCACATGTCTCCTTGGTGCAATTCCAAGGTCAAATGAAAAGGCAAATTTCCAGATGAGAGTCGGCCCTCCACGTGGACTAGTTTTGAGTTTAAGCAAGCCTTAGTGTTTTCAATGTGCCCCCATTGAGCTGCAATCTAACCAGAAAGGGTTGTGTGTTTCCATAGATGTTGAGATGTAAATTTGAATGGGGAAAAAAACACACTCGTTAAACCCATGTAAATAGTAGGAAAATCACCATTTGTGCCTGGAAATTAATCCTTGCTTTCAAGGTTAGAGAATTTGGAAATGATATAAGGCCCAAATATGATTTTGCTGAGCCACATCCAATCGCATTTTCCATAGAAATTTGGGACAAAAAATATAGGGAAAATAAAACATGACTGTGGAAAACGGAAGGAAGGGAAAAAGTCCAAGTTTTTCCCCAAGTTAATGAATCCTTCACACGAACACAGGAATAAAAAAAATTCTAGACTTTTAAGTTATCCTCAACTAAGGAAGGGGCTGATCATGGCAACCAAATGGAGGACATAGCTTTCAGGTGCATCAATATGGGGAGATAGAAAACACGACAAGAGCCCGTAAACTTAAGAATTTCAAGGACAAATAGGGTGAGACCAAATTAAGCATCAACAGATGCAAGACACTATAGTATCCAAGAGGAAAAACTTTGTATTGTTACTTGAATGGTATGTTCGAAAACTCCACAATTTATCTTACCTAGGATAAGTGGAAGAAGCTGGTGAGCAGTTGCAAAACAAAAACTGTCCAACCCTTTACAATGAGCCCATCATCTCCTTCCATACTTAGTAGATGCAACTTAGAGAGAAGGAGAGAGGAGGGAAACCACTAATTTGAATCTCAGACTACGTGGAAGCATCAATGCCACTTCTTTAAGACTTTCCCTTGGGCCGCTCCTTTTGAATTTCTATTATTCAAGTCACTTCCGCTCTATGTACTCGTTAGGAATGTTGAAGAAGGAAGACTCTTCCCCTTTTTAGGCTGAGGACACATGGAAGTTCCACATCATGGTTGTCGGGAGTCAATCAAATTTGATGTTCCCTATTGGAATTGTGCCAAGATGACGCATGACATTTTCCCCATTTCTATCACCTAGCTTGGACTTCATCAACAATTAGTGAGTCTCAAGTTTCTCAAACTGGTGTGGATGACATTGAGACCTGTTGGTGCTAGTTTGGGGTGCCAAATTTTGAGTTGAATTTTAAAGGAGCACCATAGATCGACACATGGAACCTTCATGTTCATATTGGAATGCCTCCTCTAGAGTCGTGTCCATTCAAAAATGGCAAAAACCAGTTAGGCATAATGGAGTCATACGGCCTTGACTCTTCCATACTTTGTACCCTTTGGCACAAAAATACAAAAATGCAAAAATGCCCCGCAGCCCCTTAATTTACCTTTTGCCAAAAAACTGTTTTCGGGTATAACGGTACACATTTTCCATTTGGGTGAAAAATTCCTCCCCAGGACCATTGGGTCAGTGAATGGAATTTGATGGACAAATGATAGGTGGCTCCTTGGGTGTCATTAGAAATACGGCTCATTTTTATGCCTTACGCATTTTTGACCCAAAAATTTTGAATTTTCCCTGATGACCTGCCTTGACTTGAAGCATGGCCATGTGTAGAGATGAATCGCATGAATCTGGGGATCTAGCTTCTGGATTTCTAATTTTTGTAAAAAATGTGCCAAGATTAGCTATATTAAACACGTGGCAAAATTCAACAACTTTGCTCTGTTCCTTTTAAGTTGCTGACTAGGTCCTTATAGTTTTTTTGGGGCCATATATCTGGATGACCTGGAACATGTGGAGACTATGGTGTTTTCCTTTAGTGAGAAGCTACGTGCCAGGATTTATCATGGGATGGCTCCTTCTATTTTGTAGTCTTTTGAGTACTTAGCCGATTTAAAACCGATGCCTTTCCGTCAAAGTGGTATGAGAACATGGAAAAAACAGAGCATTTGTCTGAGTCTCCACTTTGGGCCACGCCTTTGAATGTAAATCATTGAGACACTTGGTGCCCTTTGTTGAAGATGTCTTTATACTTCACCACATGATTGGGATGGTATTACTCTTTGACTTTGTATTAGACCCTGACCACATGGAGAGATGGCGCTAGTTTGAGTATCCGCCTTGAGATTTCTCTTTTGAAAGTGTGCCAAGCTGACACATGGTTCCTTCCGCTCATTTGGACATTTCAACAGTTAAATCTGTCCCTTTTCAAACCTAGGACACGTGGAATCTCCGTACTTGTTCAAGCCTCCACTTTTGGGTTTAACCTTTGGAGAAGCGCTGATGAAGCACATGGAATATTTTTCGGCATGATTCAAGTCCATACTCAAGTCTAAATTTGGGCTCGTTCTAAATCATTTGTAAAAGCTCAAATTCAGGATTTGATAGTCCACTTAATCTCGGTTTCTCTCTCAACTTGGTAGCATCTTGTTTTCTATGAAACTATTTGGCCCTTCCTCGACCCTGCTACTCCACTGTAGAGCCTGCATGTAACCTAAATTTCAGATTTGAAGCATAGGCTTGTTCGCCAGAAATTTTCCTTGGATTTCTTTTTGTGCAGGGTCGTGTTTGATCAATTTTGCTGGGGAGAAATTGAGATAAAAATTTGGTGACTCAAAGGGGCATCTTCCTACTAGACGAAGACACTAGCATTTTCCTTGAAAGTATCACATTGGGCACAAAGTCTATGTGGTACGATGGCCAAAACTGGTTTGGTACTACTTTCCACTACATGCATTCTTATCATTGTAAGAAAATCTTGGATTCAAAATTTGTGAGAGTAGAGAGTTGTCTAAAACTTGGAACTCCTGCCTCATTTGATTTTTTGCAAACTTGATCTGTTTGAGTGCATTGAAAATTATCCATACGGCAACTCCAATCAGGGATACTCCACAGATTATAAATGATTCTAGGGCCTGGTGCATTCACCTAGAGGTGCATTGAAATGCATGATCATGCAAACCTAGAGAAAGAAAAAAACATGTTCCAGAGCACTTAGGGAAATAAATCCTATGCTACAACAAGACATTGTGCATACGTATTTATGGAAATTAAATTCCTATGCTAATATTTACAAGGGTGTAAACTTCCTTTTCAATAGCAATGTTTGAGATGGATCCTGTTGACTGGAATCTATAATTCTTCACCATCCTATTAAGCCAGATAGAAAGCATTCCTACTTTTGCACCTTGTGATCATGCAGGGGCCACTCCAAATAGCATCAAAATTGGAATGCCTTCCTAGTTTTTCATGATCTACATCCCATTTTAGAACTAGGTCCCCTTCTTGAAAGGTCCTTGTTCTTTCTTTCTTATCAAAACTCTTCTTGATCAATGTTTGATCCTTCTCCATGCCCTGCATTACATGCTCTCTTGCCTCTCCTACTTCCATCAGCTCTGTATACCTGATTTCCATAGGTTCAAACTTGGCTAGTTCCAACTGTTTCATGAGCTCCAAAGCGGGAAACTCCAATGATATGGGGAATACTACCTCTTTTCCATATACAAGCTTGTATGGGGAGCTTCTTGTAAACCTTTTGTATGTGATCCTATTGGCCAATAGAGTTGATTTGAGCTTTGTGTGCCAAGTTCTCTGGTTTTCATCAAGAATCCTTCTTATAATCATTAGTAGGTTCTTGTTTGTGGAATTTTCTTGGCCATTACCTTGAGGTAATAGTTTGATTAAGTAATAAGGTATGAAGCATTCTTGACAGCCCATTCAGTGATCCTTATACCCAGGAATGCCAATGCATTATCTTATATAATAGTGGCAGGGACCTCAAACCTAGTGGCTATTCCTTTATAGAAATCCAAGATGTTGGATTCATTTGCTTCCTTAAGTGCCACCACTTCAATCCACTTGGTGAAATAGTTTGTTATTGTACTTGTATCCCTGGCTTAAGTTTGAGTTAATCACTCCAATGATGTCTAATCCCCATTGCATGAATGGATGATCCATTGAAATTGGGTGAAAGGGAAGGGCTGCTAACTTCTCCTTCCTTGTGAAGAATGCACACTTCTTGATCTAGGAGTAGTGGTCCCTAAACACTATAGGTGAGTAATAACCATATTTCATGATTTTAAGAGCTATTACTCGAGGGGCAAAGTGGCCTCCTACTTCTCCATCATGGAACTCATGCAATAGTCTCTCAATTTGGCTTGTCTCAATGCACCTCAATAGGACACTATTAATATCCTTCTTGAAATAGACTCTACCAAAAAGTACATATGGGATGGCTTGTAGTCTCAAGTATGTCTTTTTTTTGTTTATTCCATTCTAGAGGACACAAACCTGTTTGGAGATAATGCACTAAGGATTGAGTCCAACATGGAATAGGTGTATCATTCAATGGCCATTCTTGATCATTATAAAGCAATAGGATGGCCTCCTTTTCATCCACTGACTCAACATGTTGTTTAGAAGCAAGCTACTCGCACAAACCCTTTCCACAAACTAGTTTTGTCACCTTGATTTTAATGTCATACTCCATTACATGAGTAATCCAACAGGGTCTCTTCTCATTCGAGTCCTTATTTAGGAGAAAATACTTAACACCAACATGAGACACTAGCAGTTGAATCTTATTGTTCGAGACTAGGTGTCTGAACTTCTTCAAACTCCTAATGAAAGTAGGGACATGCTTCTCAATGAAAGAGTACCTTACATCTTAATTCTCTAAGCTGTGACTAAAGAAGGTTATGGGATGTTTTGAACCTTCCTTGTTAGGCTAAACCATGATAGCTGAGATTGTTTCTGACCCTCCAAAAGCATATAGCATGAATTCCTTTAATAAATTTAGGTTAATAAGAGTTGGTGCCTGGGATATTGTGAGCTTGATGGCCTTAAAAATTTATTTTCCTTATGTTTTCCATTTAAATGCAAGACTCTTCTTCAACATCATTGTTAAAGGCTTCACAAGAGTGGAAAAATTAGGCACAAACCTGTGAATAAATTTTATTCTCTCCAAGAAGCTTTGGAGATATTTCTTGTGTTGTGGAAATGAAAGTGTTCAAATGGCTTCAACCCTTTTAGGATAAATTGTTAACCCTTATCTTGAGACAATGTGGCCCAAAAATTTTCCCTCATGTGCCAAAAACACACACTACTTTGGATTCAGGGATAATCTGAATCTCCTACATCTTTGGAATACTTTCTTGAGGTGGAAGAGATGGTTTGAAAAAATATTTGAGAAGATGGTGATATCATCTAGATACACCAGAACTATCTGGTTGATTAAGCCTTTGAATGCCATGTCCATAGCTTGCTAGAATGTTGCTTCGGCATTTGATAGTCCAAATGGCATCTTCTTATAATCATATGTACCCCATTTGGTGGTGAAGGCTGTCTTGAATTGATCTTCATCTTTCACCATTATCTTGTTATAGCCTAAGTAGCCATCTAGTAATGAAAACCTCTCAGAGCCAGCTACAACTTGCAAGATTTACTCCATCAATGGAAGTGGGTAGTGATCTTTAAGTGATGCTCTGTTCAGATCATGAAAGTCCACACATAATATGATTTCTCCATTTATTTTTCTCATAGAAACCAAATTTGTAACCCAACTTGAATGCTTGATGGGGAAGATAATTTTGGCCTCAATTATCTTGTTCAACTCTTTTCTCATGAGAGGTTCAATGTGAGGGTTTACTCGTCTTTGCCTCTGTCTGAAAGGATTAGATCTTGGAACCAATTCGATAGTGTGCTATGTAAACCTTGGGTTGAAACCTCTCAAATCCTTGTAAGTCCAAGAAAAGACATCTGGGAATTCTTGACAAAGTTGAACAAACTCAGATATTTCTTGTTGGGTTCTTACCTCTCCAATTACCAGCCTTTTTCCTTCATCTATGGAAATGGGCTTTGAGTCTCCACCCTTTACCTAAATATTTGCTTTCTTCTTCCAGAATTGATCATTTGGGTTGAAGATTGACTCCTTAGTTACAAGCCCCTTTGGTAATTTGTTAGTCCTCAGCTGCACAAATTGGTCACCATATTGATGTTCCAATTTGTCTTGGTTTCTGGAGGAGAACTCAACTTCTTGTAGAAAATTGATATTTTTCTGATCATTCTCGAAGACCTCCCAACTTGTGTTATTATCTAGGACATTTGGCCTTACAACCACCTTGATATGGGGATAAGGCTTATCACTTTTTATACTTTCTATTACATCAAATGTTGCCCCCATTTCAGCCAACCTTTTTGTTGCATCATTATTTTTCTTAGGTATGGACACAATGTTAAAGGCTTCAAATTCCTCAATGAGGTCTCATACCCGGTTTTTATAGCTCCTGAGTAGGTCATTCTTCGTAGCATGTTGTCCTTTGACTTGGTTCACAATCATCTAACTATCACAAAATATTTGTAGGTTCTTAATGCCTCTCCTCCTGGCCCAATGAAGTCCATGAATCAAAGCCTCATACTCAGCTATGTTCTTTGAGCAAGAAAAATGGAAATGGAAATCTGAGTAATACTTTGTACCTTGAGGTGAAACAAGCATAGTTCCTCCTACACTTTGTCTACTTCTTGATCCATCAAATAATAACTACCATACCTCATTATCATCCTTTTGGTTTGGCTTAGTGATGTTAGGAAGAGGATGATCCTCTTCATGCAAGCAATAGACTCCTAATTCATATTCTTCCATTTCTTTGTAAGGCTTTGTGTGCATGTATACTTTGCTTAATGCTAAATCAAATGAAGCAAGAACTACCACCTAAAATAGTTCTACAATTTAGCTAAAACAAAGCATAAACACCATCATGATAAGAATTAAACAAGGGTTAGATGCTAGCATTCATCAATACAAACTTTGAAACTAACAATGCTAAATATCTAAACTCCTCTATTCTCTAACAACAAATAAATGAATGGACCTAAGTAAGCTCCATGGCTATCAAAATAGTTGTCCTTAATGCTCCAAGAACCTAGGAATGGGGGCTAATCAAAGTTGGGCTAAAAGACCCTTTTGACACCTCCCATATGACCCAAGCACTTTAAGAAAGAGGCTTAACTCTTCAAGATGATGAACTCTCAAAAGGGCAAGGTGCAAGCTCTTAGTCTCTTTGCTATATGCTTTGCATTTGCTCTCTTAGAAAGTTTAGGTGTAAGTAAAAAGGTAGGTGGAGGGCTCTTTATATAGCCCAAAGGATAAAGGATTCAACACATTCTCATGAATGTGGGATAAAGGTAAAACATGATTAGGAATGGATAATGTTGCTTTATTAAAGGTAACCTTACTTTAGAAGGGTTTAATACATGTTTAGCAAGTCATGGGAGTTGGGGGTATTTTAATTAATCAAAGGTGATTAATTAATAGGTAGGTGTAAGCTTATAGAAGCCAATTAGAAAAATATTAGTGTGATTTAGGCTATTATAAGGGGATTAAATCAATTAAATATTGATTTATTGGTTAAATGGAAGGGAAAGCTAATTAATTAATAATAATTAATTAGTCTAGGTAGAAGGGGTGATTTATTAACGGAAGGTCGTTAATTAGGGTATTTGTTGGATAGGAAACTTAATTAATTAGCTTAGTGTAATTAATTAATGATGATATGAGGGAAAATAAGTGCTTTTGACGATATGTCGTTGATATTGTTTTTGTGTTTTTCTCGAAACAATGTTCTATTTCTTTTGTGTTGTCTGAAACAATTTTCTATTGTTTTTGTGTTTGGTGAAACAATTTTCTATTGTTTTTATGTTTTCTCAAAATAATGTTCTATTGTTTTTGTGTTTTGTGAAACAATTTTCTATTGTTTTTGTGTTTTTTGAAACAATTTTCTATTGTTTTTGTGTTTTTTGAAACAATTTTCTATTGTTTTTGTGTTTTTCGAAACAATTTTCTATTGTTTTTATGTTTTGTGAAACAATTTTCTATTGTTTTTGTGTTTTGTGAAACAATTTTCAATTGTTTTTGTGTTTTTAACAGTTTTCCAAAGCTATGTGCAGGTAACCAAGAAAGCATGGATGCCCCCAGCGTTAGGTGGTGAATATACAAGGGCAGAAGCCACGTGCTTATGAACAAGAAGGTGAAGTCGTTGAGTTTCCCCCAGTGTAAGATGGGAAATAACGAAAGACCACGTCCCTTACAGATGAATAGAAGAAGGCAAAGCCGGATCAAGGCTGGACTAGATGGTGTGCACAAGGAAACTCGAAGGTAGAACCAGGTCCAAGACAAAGACAAATACCCTTCTAATACAAAATGCTTATGAACAACGAATCCTCCCGAGGTGCCACAAACCGGTTTTCACCCAAGAACTTGTCCAAAGTGCCACAATTACGTGGTTTTCACTAGTGGACGACCTGTTTTCTCTTTTTCTTATTTTTCTTTTTTGATTTTTTTTTTTTTTTTGGATGTTTTTATATTTTTTTGTGATTTTTAAGACTTTCTTGTGCCATGTTTAGGCATAAAACCTCTTAAGATGCATGGCATTCATGGGCTCCTGGAGCTCATCACCATTGGGGTGAGCTAACTTGTATGCCCCTGTGCCATACTTGGCAACTATGACATAGGGTCCTAACCAGTGTGGTTCGAACTTCCCTTTCTTTTCTCGCTCTGCTCTGGTGTTGAACTGGTTCTCCTTCATAACTAAATCACCCACCTCAAACTGGCGAGGGATTATTCTCTTGTTGTAGTTGCGGGAGATTCTGTGTTGATATACTTTCAGGTGATTAAGAGCGCGAATGCACCTCTCATCCAGGAGCTCTAACTCAGCCAATCTTGCCACTCGGATATCTTCATCCTTATCCAAATAGTCCTGAAGAGAAATTCACAGGGATGGGAGTTCAATCTCTAAAGGGATGATAGATTCTGTCCCGAACACGAGGGAATATGGCGTCGCACCCATAGGAGTACGAATTGATGTTTGGTAGGCCCAGAGGGTTGGGTGGATTTGTAGGTGCCAGTTTTGACAAGTTTTACTAACCGTATTCTCCATTATCCTTACCAAAGTCTTGTTTGTTGCCTCAGCTTGTCCATTACCCTGAGGGTAATATGGCATGGACCATTTCAATCTGATTTGGAACCGTTGGCAAAGACCTTTAACAGTTTTGTTCTTAAATGACTTCCCATTATCTGTGACAATGGCTGCAGGGATACCATATCAGCAAATAATGTGATTCATGATGAATTTAGAAATCTGTGCTCCTGTGACATAGGTTAAAGGGACAACCTCCACCCATTTTGTAAAGTATTCTGTAGCTGTGATGATATGTGTATGACCATCAGATGAGGTAAGAGTAAGCTCCCTATTAGATCAAGTCCCCACTTGGAGAATGGCCACAGGGTAGTGATTGGTTGCAATGGTTGCGATGGAGCATGGATGAAATTTCCATACTTTTGGAAAAGCACACATTTTTCTAACATAAGTACAACAATCAGTTTCCATGGTGGGCCAATAGTAACCTACACTTAAAAGTTTCTTAGCCAAGACCATTCCATTTATATGTGCTCCGCATACTCCTTCCTGTACTTCTTTAATTTCCTGGATTGACTCTGTCACATCCAGACAATGTAACAGATTCCCATCGTAGCCATGATGATAAAGTGTACCTCCTAAAAGGGTGTAACGAGCTATCTGGTGAATCAGGATTTTCTTTTTAAAACGGGAGATATTCGGGAGGGAAAGTATTATCCTTAAGATAGGTGAAAATGGGTTCATACCACGGGGAATAGGGACCAACAACCTCATAAGCCAGGCAAGATTCCGGTATGTCATACGTGGGCTGGTGTATATTTTCTACAAAAAATGGCATATCATTGTTCCCTGGCGGAATACGAAGCATAGATCCCACCATTGCCATAGCATCTGTTGATCTGTTCTGCGCTCTTGGGATCTTCTCAAAGGTAATGTGCACAAAATACTCCTTCAGAGTTTCCACCAACTTCTTGTAAGGTATGAGTTTGTCATCCTTAACTTTATAATCATCATTAACCTGTTTGATGATTAGCTGTGAAACACCTACAACGTTAACATGTTGAATATTCCACTTGATGGCTAGCTTCATCCTTACAATGAGTGCTTCATAGTCTGCAATGTTGTTCGTCGCAAGGGAAGGTCAGGCTGAAAGCCTGTGGTATAGGATCACCCAAAGGAGTAATAAGGACCACTCATGCACGTGAACCATGAAACATAAAAGATCCATCAAAATTTATCTGCCATATGATAGATTCTTCAATGTAAAGCAAAGATGCATCTAGCATATCCAAACTCAAAGGTTCTGTGCTTTGCAAAGGTGCTTCTGTTAGCTGGTCAACAAGTACTTGTCCTTTAACTGATTTTTGATGGACAAATTCTATATCAAACTCACTGAGTAGAATGATCCAATTAGCCATTCTACCTATGAGGGCAGGTTTGGACAACAAATACTTGAGTGGGTCGACCTTGGATATGAGCTTGGTCTTAGTATTTAGCAAGTAATGGTGAAGTTGTCTGAAAGGTAAAAATAATGGCCAAGAAAGCCTTTTCAATCTGAGGATAATTACGTTTAAAGACGATGAGGGTGCGACTCAGATAGTACATTGCTTTCTCTTTATGGCTAAGGTGATATTGGGTGAGCAGTGCACCAATAGCATATTGCGTACTGGAAATATAGAGCAGAAGTGGTTCTCCCGGAGTGGGAGGCATGACGACAGGTGGATTAGCCAGGTACTGTTTAAGCAAAGCAAAGGCTTGTTGTTGCTCAGGTCCCCAGATGAAAGTGACGTCCTTCTTAAGTAAATGAATGAATGAGTGACATTTATCTGTAAGCTGGGAGATAAAGCGGTGAATGGCTTGAATTTTCCCTTGCAAGCTATGCAGTTGCTTGATATTCTTAGGTGGAGTCATTTCAGTGATAGTAGACACTTTAGTAGGGTCTACCTCAATACCTCGTCTTGACACAATGAAGCCTAATAGTTTACCAGATATCACACCGACGACACACTTCTTTGGATTTAGCCCGACTTTGTATTCACGCAGGCGTTCAAAGATACGCCACAAAAATGATAGGATGATCCTCTCTTGTTTTGGACTTTCCCAGGATGTCGTCTACGTAGTCTTCCATGATGTCATGAATCATATCATGAAAGATTACTGTCATGGCCCATTGATAAGTTGCTCCCACATTCTTAAGGCCAAATGGCATCACCTGATAACAGAAGGTGCCCCAAGGAGTTGTGAAAGCTGTTTTGTGTTGGTCTTCCTCAGCGATCTTAATTTGATTATAACCTGAAAAGCCATCCATAAGTGATAGCATTTCATACCCTGCGGTCGAGTCAACAATCATATCAATGTTGGGCAACAGAAAGTCATCTTTAGGGAAAGTTTTATTGATGTCCCTAAAATATGTGCAAATTCAAATACCAATAGGTTTCTTCTAGACAGGAACAAATGTTTGATATCCATTCAGAATAATCAATTGGCCTGATGAATCCCGTTGTAAGAAACCTTTCCAATTATTCTTTAACTAACAAGGCCACTCTTGGGTGCATCTTTCGAATCTTTTTTTTTATAGGCTTAGCGTCTATGTGCACAACCAAGTTATGCATGACCAAAGTTGGATCTAATCCAGGCATGTCTTTGTAAGACCATGTGAACACATTAATAAACTCTCGCAGTAGCATAGTGAATGTCTTTTGTTCTCTGGCTGAGAGTGATGCTCCCAATTTTACTATCTTGGGATCTTCTTCAGTACCAATATTGACATCAATGGTTTCTTCAACTAACAATTTTGATAAATCCTCCATACGCGTGGGATCGGGAGGTAGGTTGAGATCTTCATCCAAGGATGTCTCTACGAGATTTTCATCCTTGGCGTGGTCACTTTGTTTGTCCTTTGATTTTCTTATTTGTTTGTCAGCCAATGCCTCAAAGAGGTTTTCACTGTGTGACTTGGACTTTGATTTTTGCCGAGGCTTTTCTTTAGAACTCTTGCCCTCGCTTTTCTTTAAATTTTGCTGACCACGAAGTTCAGCCTCCTCACCGAAGTAGGCGCAGGTGTCTAAGTCGATAAAGAAACCCTTCTTGTGATCTCCAATGGGAATTGTATCCCTTATGCCCATGAACTCTGCAATAGCCTCGTCATTCTCGAATAAATCTAGTGGCACGTGACGTTGTTGGTCCCATTCAACAAGGGAGGGGTATACAAGGTCAAGGGTTGGTTCATTGGGGGTGATGGTTAGGACAACATTATTCATGAAAAGGTTCATGGAGGCCAGATCCTCATATTGGCTACAACAGGAATCCGTATCGCTGTCTAGATAATCGGAGCTATCCTCATGCTCAGAACAAGTCGCATCTTGATCGTTGGGGTGTGCTCCATAAGGGCGAATAATGCCATATCTTTCTGTTTTGAAATGTGGAAGAGGGACTGGTTCTCTTTGTCCTTGTTCATTCCTCCCACATCCTAGGCATTTGTAGCCCATGGAGTACATCATTCTACTAGATTTTTCATATTCTTGGGTTTGATAACAAGATGGCTGAGTGTCCTCAGGGACCCAAGTAGTAGGTGGATCAAGTAATTTTTCCTCAGCTAACAAGCCTCCAGGTAGGAACGACCCAATAGTATGTTCCTCTCTAGGTCTCCTGAAGCGGTAGTTGGGTCGACCTCTAGTCTTGGGCGACAAGGAGAGGTTAGAAACCAAGAGCGCTTGTTGTACATTATACTCCCCACAGCCATATTCTAGAATTTTCATCTCCCATGAATTAAATGGAGATGTTGAAGTAGATGCCCCATGAGTGCAAGAACTAAGAGAATTTGAATCTACTCGAGATTCCATGGCCTCAGAATGAAGAGGGACAACTATATCTGTGGAGGGACATGCGTATGTACCCTTTCATGCAAAGCTATTAAGAGCTCTACAATGAGCAAAGGGCTCTGAGTCTCCTGGTATTGTTACTGTATGTCCCTCATGCTTCAGCTTGATGCATTGATGAAATGTTGATGGCACTGCTTGCATGGCATGGATCCATGGTCGGCCTAGAAGCATATTATATGGAAGTTCCAAGTCTAAGATGTGAAACTTTGTCTGATGGCAAGTGGGGCCCACCTCCATTGGCAATGTAATGGTGCCTACTGACTCTCTTTCCGCGTTGTCGTATGCGGTGATAGTGATGATATGGGACTCAAGATCTTCTTCCGTATGTCCCAATTGTTTGACTAATTTAAGCATGCAAATGTTCAATCCAGATCCGTTATCCACAAGCACCCGTTTGATTTTCCTGCGGGTAACAACTACCTCAATGTATAAGGGAAGATTATGTGTAGGATTCTCGGTAGGGACCTCCCTATGGTTGAAAGTGAGATGCTCAGTGGGTGCAATATTTGCCACCGTGGCTTGAAGGTATGCAGGATCGACTTCTAAAGGCACTCCCGACCCCTGAAGAGTTTGATACAAAATGTCCTTATGCACATTGGATATCTTGAGAAGATCTAAGATCGAGATCTTAGCAGGTGTCTTCTCAAGTTGTTCTAAAAGGTTATATTTACCAGTTTGTGGGGTCAACAGAGAGGGTTCTGGAATCACGAGGCGGTCATGCCTTGTTACCACAGCGCAGTCCTTTCCCTTGATCCGGATGGTATTGACACGGTCAGCAGGGGAGCGAATACATCCGATAAGTGAATCGTAATGATTGTTATCTCTCTTGGTATATAAGTAATTCGTGGCTTTATAGGTTTGGGATGACTCTCCCCGATCCGGTTTTGCCTTTTCCGACTTATCATGCTTGGGGAATGGTTCCTTATAAATCCCCATTTTCTCATTAGGTGTTTGCATGTGGCTAGGGTTATCCACCTCTATCTCCTCGTTGTCAATGAGGTCTTGAATATAGTGGCGAAGTCGCAAACATTTGTCTGTTTTATGACCTTTAACGCGATGCATTTCACAGTATTCATGCTCCTTATACCATGAAGGTTTAGGAGTGTTTTCATCAAACGGTTGCGTTGTAGGATAGGTCATCATGTGGGCTGCATCCAACTGTTTTAGTATGACAGAAAATGGTTCATTGAGGGAGGTGAATGTTCGTCTCTTTGGTGGTGGTTGAATTGGGCCCTTGGTCAGTTTAAAAGGTTGACTGGTTTGGACCATTTGAACACGTTTGGAATCAGTGATTCCGTCTCCCACCACGCTTTTATTTTTGTTAAAGATCTTCGGCTTTTCAACGGGTTTGACACTTTGGTTGTCTTTTGATTGGGTTTTGAGGGTGCCTTTGGCAATGAGAGCCTTTTCTATTTGAATCCCTTTCTCGATAACCTCCTCAAAGGTGTGGACACAATGCATTTGGAGGTGGAAAGCTATATCTGGGTTGAGATTAGGGATGAAAATACTGACCAACTGCTTCTCAGAAGAAAGCGCAAGGGAGGCTACTAGCTATCCCTCTCCATCATTGGAGGAAGCTGGCGAAGGTCTCATTTGGGTGTTGTTTTGTGCCACACAAGTCTGCCATGGTGACATCACTCTCTATGTTATACGAGAAATGAGGCACGAATCTTTCCGCCAATTCTGGCCAGGTGAAAATTGATCCTCGTGGCAAGCGCGTAAACCATTCTAATGCTTGACCTCTGAGACTCTTAGGAAAAAGTCTGATGAGGTAATTATCACTATAAGACACCTCTTGACATGCCATGTAGAAATATTTAACATGATCCCTTGGGTCTCCCTTTCCTTTGTATTTGTCAAACTTTGGCATATCAAATTTCTTTGGAAAGGGTTGAAGGGTCATTGTCTTGTCAAAAGGATAGGGGCATAGTTCTTCATATTGGTATTTCCTAATACTCCCTATACTGAAATTTCTTATATGAGCTTGCAAGCGTTGCTTTCATAGATTGTACTTCTTATGCGAGAAATTGTTCTTTAGTGGGAGAAACAGGGATGTATACATGATGATACCCTGTGTCTTCTTCTCCTTGGTTTTCTCGATGGAGTTCGTGGATCCTAAACTTAGGCTTTGACTTTTGAATGTTCTTGTTTGTGTCTTTCTATACTTGGAAAGTAAGCAAAGCTAGTTGTCGGCTTAAGTTACTGAGTTGTTGTTGGATTGTGACTTGGTTTGTGTCTTCTTCTTCTAAAGGTTCCTCCTCTTCGTATTGTGGAGGTTCTTCCCCTATCTCATGTTCTATCTTATTTCTTCGTGGCACTTTGATGACGGGTATTCTATGCCCTACCACTTTATCATTTTCTGCGTAAGAAGTGGAAGCATGTACACCTATTAAAATATCTTCCATATTGATAAGGGGGTGTTCCTCCTTAGTAGTGTCATTTGTTTGTAGTATTGGTTCCTTCTCAATGGGCAATTTGGCCCCTAATTCCATGACCCATGCCAAAACTCTATCTTTGTTTCTAAGGAGAAACTCATCTGGTAGAGTGGGGTCAAAATCAAAGTCTGCTTGTGGTGATTCTAGTTCATTTCCACTATGATCGTTGTCATCTCTTCTGTTTCCTTTTCTGTAGAATAATGGTGTGTCCTTAGATCGTGTCCGATAAATGGGTGAAAATACCCTTTTCTGTTAGAGGTTTCCCAAGCTTGTGCCTGTATGTTCCTCATATGTTTGTTTCTTTAATATAGTAAACGCATCTTGGGAGCCATGTTTTCGTGATAAATTTCACTACGGTAAGTTATAGATTTGTTCAAAATTCAATGTCTACCCCTAAGTGAAACACAAGATGTACGTGTTAAGGAGTAAAATTAACAGTGTGAAAATACCAATGTGATAGTAGTGATAATCAGTCACCAATGAAACAATCATTTAGTACCAAAACCTAATCAAATGAAATACTTCCTAGACTACGTTTCAAAGTAATTTGTGATACCATATGATTAACAAGATGTCTCCACTTATGCCAAGTTCAAAGGAATGAACTGTTATCCAAAATTCACCCCCAAGGTAAACTTTGATAACATGCATCAAATTCTTTAGTCCCGAGCAATTATATTGATTCAAGGCAAAGCATCATGTTGCTGGGGTCCGCTCAGATTTTTTCTAACTCCCCTGGCCAAGAAAGAAAGAGAAAGCTCTGAAAAAATGTGAAAAGGTTGCAGAATACATGCTCGGGCTAGGAAAAATCACGAAAAATGGCTAAGTCTTAGTCTCCGGGACAGTCGGGACAAAAGTAGGCGAGGGACGCGTGGGACGCGAAAGCGCGAAATGGGCGAAGGATCGTCCGGGACAGCCGGGACAAAAGTACGCGAGGGATGCGTTACTCTCTATGCGATAAGCGCGAAATGGGCGAAGGATCGTCCGGGACAGCCGGGACAAAAGTACCTACGAGGTAAGCGTGGGACGCGAAAGCGCGGATCGCCCGAAGGAAGAGCTTTTCGTCCGAGACAGCCGGGACAAAAGTACGCGAGGGACGCATGGGACGCGAAAGTGCGGATCACCCAAAGGAAGATTTTTTCATCCGGGACAGCTGGGATAAAAGTACGCGAGGGACGCGTGGGATGCGAAAGTGCAAAATGGGCGAAGACAGAAGAGGAAAAGTCAACGTTTGACTTGCGAAACTTCAAACGGCCATAACTTTTGACTCCGAGCTCTGATTTTCACATAATTAGACTTTCTTGAATGAGCAACGACATCCTCCACGCCAAAAAAACATATATTCTAATGTAAGAGAGCACATATTTCAGCTCCATTCAGTTAATGCTCATTCCTGTCAAATGACAGATAATGCCTGCCAGACCCAAAATAGCTGCCCGATATCGTGGTTGTTCAGAAAGCCATAAAAACTTTTGCATTTCTCAACGAAATCACACAAAATTGGAACTGTTGGAATCATGGTTCCGAGCCTGATGCAAAACAATCAACAGATTCCAGTTGTTGATTAGATATTGATTGATATTTTTAAGATTGCTGACGTGGCCGGGTTCAGAACAGTGTTTTCCCATTTCGTAGCTGGGAGGTGCAATTAAGAGGCATGGCCATCATTCTTTCTCTGCTGCAGCACATTGGACAGTACGGGGAGCCTTTTGCAAGTAATGTATGACCATACCACTCAATTTAATGCCTTATTACAAGTGGTTGAAGGACAGATTTTGGGATTTCCATTTTCCCTTCTCTTCTCCTTGTAAATTTTTTCTATAAATTGGAAGTGTTGGGCTCATTGTAAAAAAGAGAGTTTTTGGGTAGCAAAGCTCTGTAAAAATTGCTTTGTGAAGCCAGTGTGTTGCAGGCCCTTGTAGTGGACTCCTTCCATGGTAATCCAGGCCCTTATCTTGTAATAGACTGAACTGTGCATACCAGGAAGCAATAAAATACAATGTTTGTGGATGTATCAATTCCCCTGTCTGTGTTTTCTTGCATTCTTCTTGCCCCTTTTATCTTTCTACAAGACCATTGTGTCTATTGTCCTATGTTCTTGCAGAAAATAGTGGTCACTAACATTGTGTCCGATTGGAATGATTGTTGTGAATGCATTGTTCTAGATTAGAGGTGAACTGTCATCAAGACTTGCTTCTAGTTGTTCACTCATATGCCTCTGTTTCTTTACACATTAGGACGCGTACTCTGGGAGCCATCCTTTTCGTGATAAGTTTCACTGCTTTAAGTTGTAGATTTGTTCAAATTTCAATGTACTACTCTCTCTCTGGTGAAACACAAGATGTACGTGTTAAGAGTAAATTAACAGTGTGAGAATATCCTACATGTAGAGTAGAATGTGGCAGGTAGTTTAGTCACCAATGAACCAATCGTTTGGTATCAAGGTCTGTCTCAAATAGCAAGTACCTCAACTTGGAGATACGTACCAAAGTAATTTACGATCTCACTGATGAGTTCAACATAGATGTCTCCACTTATGCCATGATTCGGTGATAACATGAACAAGATGTAAGTAAATGCATGAAGTTAAATGCGATCTCCCAATCAAGATATACGATGAGCAAGCTCAAGTCTGATTAAGACCTATATCTCAAAAAGTGCCAATTACGATTTGCGAATGACACAACAATATCACCAAGATATGTTAACCCACTTTGCAAGAAAGTGGAGTATTGATATCGAGGTGTTATTGATATAACATGCACAAATGGTAGTTCCTAACACCTTTTGAAATCGAGGTAATAATAAAACTGAACAAAAAAAAACTCAAAGTATAGATAGGAATAGTTAAGAATGTGTGCAGCGTAACCATACAATATAGGTATTTATGTCGAGTTTACAAGAAACAAGATGTAAATATCGAAATTGTAATGATACGAGACAAACAAACTAACTCCTCTATGGAAGTCCGCAGTGATGAACCACGCCTAACTACAATGACGATCTTGACATGGGTATCAAGATCACAATGGCTACCAAATGACGTGAAAACACCTCCACTCACTTTAGACGTTTAACTAACCCAGCTGCAAACATGGATGGGCGTAAACGGACATAAAAGTGAGAGAAACAGTCGAATGGCAACACAAAGGTAATCACACCTCTTTTGATCAACAAAGTGTCAAAAGAATATGAAGGAAATAAATCAAGAAAAAAAGGACAAAAAATGCTAGTCTCACTTCGGCAGAGTTTCACCTCGCCCTAAGGAAAGTAAAAACTAGGCGAAAGTAATACGTCACACGTTTCTCAAAAAGAAGGTTCACAACTCAACACTGTTTTAAAATGGTCAAAGTGGGCTCCTGGCCAAAGTATATTCTCCTAGGTGGTTCTCTCACCCTAGGTGTTACAAAGTTGCCACGAGCGAGCGTGATTTACCCAAAAAGTCGCACTGACTAGTTTGGGAGTATCTCGGCTTTACTTTACCCCCTTCAAGAATAGTAGGCAACTAGTGCATCTACGTGTACTATCACTGGGGTCGCCACAACGGACAACTTGTAACTCTATCTCACAAAGGAATCACTAGTCAAGTAGGTAGTGCGGAGCACTTCCCATTTCGTCCACAAGGTTCCCTCTTGCGTGGACTACTTTGGGGTTCCTGGAACCACCCCCATTGTTGTAGCTTAAGGCGTTATGCCAAAGGGGTTATGTTCCAGTTGAGCGGAGAGGGACGTACCCTTTTCCGAAACCTGCAATACAGTGTTTTGAATATGTTGTTCTTTTTATCTTGTTTTAATTAGGTGTGGTTTGCTTGAACACCTTTTGGCAACCTGTATAACAACTGTATTAGTAGTTTTTGATTTCGTTTTGATTCCTCCTTTCTTTGACAAGCATTTTTAGGTCCTACACTCAAGCGTTAGTAGTTCTCCAAGAAAATCACATTATTTAAAAGAGGATTAAGAGTTGCTTTTGATTCTCAAGATCATCCAAGGATGCAAGAGAAGAGCATACACAACAAATAATCCAACTAAAAAGTAAAGAAAATCTTTTCGATCAATGAACCATACAAAATTCTTGATAAATGTTCATTCCCTTTAAACCAAAAGTGAAAGATGTAGTTTCCAATTTACCAAATGTTATAAAATGAAGACTAAAGTTGCTTTTGATTCTCAAGATCACCCTAAGGTGCAAGATAAGAGCATACACAAACTTTATCCCAACTATATATAAATGGAAAACTTCAAATCAAAGGACCATTGAAAAATGCTTTGTAAAAGGTTCATTCCCTTAAGCAAAATGAATAATTAAGTTTCCAAGTTTAATCCCAATGTTAAAAAATATAGATTAAAGTTGTTTTTGATTCTCAAGATCACCAAAAGGTGCAAGATAATATCATACACACACTTTGATCTAAATCGAGTAAGCATGGAAATACAACATTCATCAAAACATTAGACATGTTGAAAATGACCAGTTTTAAAATAACAGAAAAACCTACAACTTCTATAAGTGTAAATCCCAAATATATATTTTCATTGTATAGCTAACTTCAATACCTTTCCAACGCAAAAAAAATGGAGTCATTTCGAGGTCGGGAGCAAAAGTTATGGCCTTCGGAAGATGGGTTACGCATATGCTCTTATGCTCATGGGTATGCACTTGACATGCACTTAAAAAATGTCAAAAAAACGTCCCTTAATATGCAAAATGGGCAAATTTTTCCAACCAAGATTCAATTTTGACAACAACCCATCACATTAATATATGAATAGAAGACTCAACGCTATCAAACATTAACATACATGCTCAAGAATTTAAGATTTTCAAGAAATTGACAAAACTAGCATGTAGAATGATGAAAAAGTAAGCTCTAAAAATGAAAACATGATGAAATCTTGAAATTTTCTCACCAACATTAAATTTTGACAGCAACCCACCACATTAATATGTAAATAGAAGACTCAGCACTATCAAATACTAACCTACATGCTCAAGAATTGAAAATTTTCAAGAAATTGACAAAACTAGCATGTAAAGTGTTGAAAAAGTAAGCTCTAAAAATGAAAACATGATGAAATCTTGAAATTTTCTCACCAACATTAAATTTTGAGAGCAACCCACCACATTAATATGTAAATAGAAGACTCAGCACTATCAAACACTAACCTACATGCTCAAGAATTGAAAATTTTCAAGAAATTGACAAAACTAGCATGTAAAGTGTTGAAAAAGTAAGCTCTAAAAATGAAAACATGATGAAATCTTGAAATTTTCTCACCAAGATTAAATTTTGACAGAAACCCACCACATTAATATGTAAATAGAAGACTCAGCACTATCAAACACTAACCTACATGCTCAAGAATTGAAAATTTTCAAGAAATTGACAAAACTAGCATGTAAAATGTTGAAAAAGTAAGCTCTAAAAATGAAAACATGATAAAATCTTGAAATTTTCTCACCAAGATTAAATTTTGACAGCAACCCACCACATTAATATGTAAATAGAAGACTCAATACTATCAAACACTAACCTACATGCTCAAGAATTGAAAAATTTCAAGAAATTGACAAAACTAGCATGTAAAATGTTGAAAAAGTAAGCTCTAAAAAATAAAAACATGGAGAAATTTTGAAATTTTCTCCTCAACTCCAATTTTGACAGCACTTCACCTCCTTCATACCTACAAGGAATACCCAACACATGCAAACTCAACAAAACATGTTAAAAAAAATAAGTTAGATCAACATGTGTAAAAGAGGGTTAGTAACCAAAAATAAAACTTAACTACAAAAACTTGAAATTAAGTGCAAAGGACAATGGAGTAAGTCCCACCGGGCGTGCCAAATGTGTGCATGTATACTTTTCTTAATGCTAAATCAAATGAAGCAAGAACTACCACCTAAAATAGTTCTACAATTTAGCTAAAACAAAGCATAAACACCATCATGATAAGAATTAAACAAGGGTTAGATGCTAGCATTCATCAATACAAACTTTGAAACTAACAATGCTAAATATCTAAACTCCTCTATTCTCTAACAACAAATAAATGAATGGACCTAAGTAAGCTCCATGGCTATCAAAATAGTTGTCCTTAATGCTCCAAGTAACCTAGGAATGGGGGCTAATCAAAGTTGGGCTACAAGACCCTTTTGACACCTCCCATATGACCCAAGCACTTTAAGAAAGAGGCTTAACTCTTCAAGATGATGAACTCTCAAAAGGGCAAGGTGCAAGCTCTTAGTCTCTTTGCTATATGCTTTGCATTTGCTCTCTTAGAAAGTTTAGGTGTAAGTAAAAAGGTAGGTGGAGGGCTCTTTATATAGCCCAAAGGATAAAGGATTCAACACATTCTCATGAATGTGGGATAAAGGTAAAACATGATTAGGAATGGATAAGGTTGTTTTATTAAAGGTAACCTTACTTTAGAATGGTTTAATACATGTTTAGCAAGTCATGGGAGTTGGGGGTATTTTAATTAATCAAAGGTGATTAATTAATAGGTAGGTGTAAGCTTATAGAAGCCAATTAGAGGAATATTAGTGTGATTTAGGCTATTATAAGGGGATTAAATCAATTAAATATTGATTTATTGGTTAAATGGAAGGGAAAGCTAATTAATTAATAATAATTAATTAGTCTAGGTAGAAGGGGTGATTTATTAACGGAAGGTCGTTAATTAGGGTATTTGTTGGATAGGAAACTTAATTAATTAGCTTAGTGTAATTAATTAATGATGATACGAGGGAAAATGAGTGCTTTTGAAGATATGTCTTTGATTTTCGAGAAAGGGGATAATTAACACAATTTAAGTATTTAAATTGCTTGGGCGTGATTATCGGTGTCTACAGGCTCAAAAGCATTCCTCTTGTTTGCCCAATCCTTAAGAGTGAAGTCTGGAATGAGTTCAACTTTGGTATTTTCCTCATAAGTGCTTGGGTAATCTTCTTAATCAAATTTTGAACAATTTATATTAATTAGACTCGGTATATGAGGCTCAATATGGAAGTTTGCAATAGGCACATATTTGATTGTAGCCTTAGCCCCATACCTTGTTCTGAATAACATGTGTGACTAATAAGTACACAAGTAGCCCCCAATTTTGGTGGTGAAGTCTCTTGACAAGCACAATGCAAAGAGAGGTTGCAAGTCTATGATTGATACATATTTCAAGATGGTCACATTGGGACAAGCATGCAATGTGAGGCTCAAGTCTTTGATAACTCGAACTGTTGTTACCGTTGTCCCATCCAATTGCAACACACCTTTGGAGATGACCTCATATTGAGGCCTATTTGATCGGTCATCTGCTTTGGTATGACTAAGCTACTTTTCCCCGAATCAAACATGCAATTATGCACCAATTTATCTCCGATGATCAATGAACTGTAGAATGGTGGGGGCTTCAAATTTTTACCTTGGTGGCCTCCTTGGTCTGATGCTCCCTACTGAGTAGCATTAGTAAGTACCTTGTCTTCTTGATTGGGTTTTTGATTTGTTGCTGACCAATTTTCCATGGTAGCTTGTAATAAGTCTCTCTTTCCTGGGATAGCTAATGACTCCCACATCAAGATCTTTACATTTTTTTTCTTCATCTGCTCAATTATGTTGAATGGGGATGAGCTATCCCTTTGTTGCTCCTTGCCTTGCACATTTTTCTCTTACACATGGGTTGTTATAACTGGCACTTGAGCTGGTCTAGGGGGTGGCTTGGGCTATCCTTGTACATTGGGAGTTGTACTTTTATTGCCAATACCTTGTGGAGTGATAGAGGGTTGTGGATTACCTGAATTTGATGATTGTTCCTGTCCAATGTTCCTCTTGTTGGACTGTGTGTTGGAATCTATACTTTGAGAAGGGGTTTGGTTAACTCCACAAAAGTCTACTCTCTTTCAGTTAACCAACATGGTCTCATTTGGAGGTGTCTCTTATTGAGCTTCTTGCTGTTGGTTTTTCTCTTGACTAGACTCTTACTCCAGACCAGTTGTTATCATCGTGAAAGCTTGGTTCAAAGCACCATTAAAACACATTAACTAGTTATGGGGTTGACTGCATGGGAAACACCAATCGCATTCTTGAGCCATGTTATTTTGCACTGGTACCAAGGCTCTAGATGTAGATGCGACATTAGTATTGTAAGGCTAGAGTGGTCTATTGGTAGGAGGTTTGGCTTGATTCTGATTTGTAGCATGAATGGGTGATCTATTAGGCTGATATGGAGGCCTCTTGGTTGATTTTTAAGCTGATATGATCTGAAATTTTGAGCTTGTTGCCTGTTAAGTGTCACCAACTCATTACCCAAGTTTTGAAGTTGCTTCATGACTTCTTAGAACACATTTGAGGACCTACAAGATGAGGTTGAAGGTTCAGCTGAACTGTGATTCCTTGGAGCAGGTGTGGGAGCTAATGTCAGTGTTTGACTAGTGCTTGGACTTCGTAATTATAGATATAGAGGCATAGGTGGCCTGGATGCAAGTTTACTAGCCTAAATTAAGTAATTTTCCTCTCTAATGGAAATGTTATAGGATGTTGGTAAGGTTACACCTCTCATGGATTGAATCATTATAGAAATATCAGAATTTAAAGATCCAAGGAAGTACAGAAAAGAACCTTCATCTATTGGTCTCACGCTCACTGGAATCCTATCCCACATCCAATGGAATATGAAGTTGAAGTTTGCCAACTGCTCATTAAGAGCCCTTTTGATGGTTGTCAACTGTTCCAACAAGGACAAATTATCTCCCTTCTCTCCAAACTGATTATGGAGAGCTATGCACAAATGCTCACAATTATGGATAAACCCTACTATTAGACTTCTTAACCAATGTAAGGCTTTACCCTTAAAATATGAAGCCAAAAACTTGACCGCAACATCCATTTCAATGATCTCAAGAATTACACAGGCATTTGCAATGTCTTGAACGTGGTCACCAGGAGTAGTCTGGTTCTCTCTAGTTAAATATGGAATATTCTTCAATGCTGCAACTGGAATTAGATTTTGTGCATTGAGATCCAGTGGGCTATTACCAGTGAAATTAACATAGGGGTTGGGTTGTTCCATCTTGATCGATCGAAGGAATCTAATTGATTGAAAGAAAGGCCTATTTGGTGGAGGTGTTGACAATGTCCTGCTCTATCTGGGGATGGATGTAGATAGACAAATAACCCTTCTTCTCTAGTTTTTGACCTTGTTTATATTCTTCTCATGAATTTTACAAGCCCGGGCTACTGAAACTAGTGGACTCTACCTCTTTTGGAGTCACCAGATGTGTAATTTCAAATCTTCTTATGAGATGAAAACTTACAGCAAGTGCACATCAATCTTGCTGCAATAAAAATGGAGACCTCTTGGTCCCACCGGGTGAGCCAAAAATATTAGTCAAAAATTAAAGCACCCATGACTGTCTGTAACTAGATGGGTTGAAACTCTCAATTTGATTGTATAACATGAAGCATCTCTCAAAGTGTGGGGGCTTTGAAGTTGAGATAGATCTCCGAATGAAGGCCAGTTCCTATTCCTCTATTTAGGTGCACACATAAAATTCACAAAGGATCTATTCTAACTTTCCAAGGAGACTGGGATAAGAAGAAGCAATAAATTAAACCTCAACTAATGGATGTGATGCACCAAAGGAATTTTGGACACTGGTTTTACTATCAAACACATACCATTAAAATTTAATAGAATTACCATGCACAGATAACCAATTTCGCAATGAAATATCAGATAGAGGCAATGAATATAGGAGAGGGTTGAAATCATCCACAAATATGTATCATTGCTTCAAAAATTATTACAGAACATCACAATGGCCAAGAGGTAGAAACTTGCATTATAGTCTTAACAGGAGGGTCGAAATCCACTAATTTGACTGCAGACTAGAGAAGAAGGGAGGGTCTAAACCAAAATGTCCAACCCTTTAAAATGAGCCAAGCTCTTTCCTTTATAAGTGAAGCAAAGAGAGGAGAAGAAAATAGGTGGGAAACCTCGTTCGGAGCTCAGCTACCAACCATTAATGCGTCTACAATTCCACCCATAATCTGTCAAGTATGTCACTCTATGTCTATTTGGTGTTTTGAAAAAGGAAGAACAGAGGACCAAATCAAATCTGATTCAGTTGTTGAAGTAATTGGATCATATATTAATTACATAAAGACATTTTGTTATTTTTTAACCACCTAACGATCTTGAAATTAGGGTTTTATTCCTCCTTTGCATAAAGGAGGTCGAGATCTTTCCAACGGTGCTAAATTTGTTGAGTTACGAGCACTGAATTGAAAGTTATGTTCATTTGAATATTTAAATCGGATCCGTAAAAAAATGGTGGAAAACCAGATTTGTAAAATGGGTCTGCGGGCCCGAAATTCACTTTGCTCCTTTTGCAAAAAAATAGAAAATCGAAAAATGCCCCGCAGCCCCGCAATTTACTTTTGGCAAAAAACCATCTTCGGGCCTACCGGTCCGCATTTTCTATTTGGACGAAAAGTCTTCCCCAGGACCGTTGACCCGCTTTTAACAAAGAATCCCTCCAAGGCCACCTTTCCAAATGTAATTTAGGCATGAGACATGGCTTCTCTAGGCGTCAGTGGAGGTGCGGCTTACTTTTAAACATTACACCTTTTCGAAACAAAAGCAAAAAGGTTCAAACTACCTCTAGAGACTTGCCTTCCTATTTTGACTTGAGACATGGCCATGTGTAGAGTTGGCATGTGCTTGGGGACCACTTTTGGATTTTTCTTTTTAAGTTGTGTTAAAGAGACATGTGGCTCCTTTAGTGGATTTTCTCTATTTCTCTATGTTTTGGTTAAATCCCTTTTTTTGGGCGGGGCCATATGTCCAACCCAGGACACATGGAGGGCCAGTGTGCATTTGGGACCTGCTTCCATATTTTACCTTTTTAATTTGCACAGAGATGACACATGGAGGCCTCTGCCATCCCTTCAATACTTAGTTAATGTTAGCAGCCGAATAAGTCCCCCTTTTTTTACTCTCAGACCTATGGAAACTCTGTGCTCACTTGAGACTGGCACTTGGGCCGCCCCTTTTGAATTTGCGCCATTGAGTGATGTGACTCTTTTCACTCGTTTGGAATTTTTAATGGCCGACTCTACCCTTTTTTGGGCCTAGGACATGTGGAAGCTCCACGCATGTTTGGGGTCTCCATTTTGAAGTACCCTTTTTGAATTGTGCCAAGCTTACGCATGAGACCTTCTGCTGTCTATCCCAAACTTGGATTTTTCAATGACTGGTGAGACTTTTCTCGAACGTGGGACATGTGGCATAGTGGCGCTAGTTTGGGGTCCCTACTTTGGATTTAACCTTGGAGGAGCTCTATTGAGACATGTGGAAGCTTCGTGTTTGTTTGGAATTTGCCTCTAGATTTTACCTTTAGAGCTGCACCATTGAGGCATGTGGATCCCTCCGCTAACTCTTCCATACTTAGTCGATTTAGGCCCAATTAAACACTACCTTCCACTTCCATTCTTGAGCCTCCATTTTTCTCATGTGTGCTCTGATCTCCTTTAACATCATTTTCTCCTCTTGAGCTCCAATCTCCTCGAGTTATTATTTGGCTCCATTTTGTGACCTTGCTTCTCCATTATCGAGCCCGACTGCCCCTAAGATTTGGATCTAAACCATGGACTCACATGAATTAATCATCCGCTCATTTTTTCTCTTGCATAAGGTCATGTTTGACTGATTTGTCCCCGGGGGGGAAATTGGATAACAACCTCCATGTGTCTCCTTGGCACAACTCCAAAGGTAAGACCTAGAAGCGGATCCTCAAATGAGCGCAGGTCCTCCACATGGAAAAGATACGAGTTGAAGTGGGACTGGGGGTGCTTTTCACATTTTGTAACACTTAAAGAAATTGTGAATTTTTGGACAATTTGACCCTCCTCCCCGCTTAGAATTTTCAATGCTAACTCAAACATGTGACATCATTTGGTCCCCAGTGGAATCATGGCTTATTTCATAACTTTGCCCCTTTTCACAAAAAGGCCAAAATATTCAAAATGTTACAACAATCTGCCTCTCTACCTTTGAATTTTCAAACTGCCATGTGCCCTTTTGTGGCCTTAGGTATTCCTTTATATTTTCATACCTTTCTCCATAATGCCTCAAAACACAAATTTGACCTGTCTTCCCCCAACGTCTCGACTTATGACACGGTTACATCTTTGGGGTCAAAGTAAGAAAATTTATCTTCGAGGTCAAAGTAAGAAATCTACCTTGTCACTCCACATTTTTGAATATCCAATTAGAAACTATCAGGGCCATAGGACCAATTTGGCATTTTTTACAAATGTAAGAAAAGTGGCAAGTTCACCAAATAGACCCACCGTGCTGCATCCAATTAAAGACAACCACGTATCCATGGGCATTGGGATAAAATTTGATAAGGAAAACATGACCGTGGAAAAATAAAATGAAGGGGAAACCCCAACATTCACTCCCAAATTACAAATTTTTCCCCGTGGAAAGAAGACTGTAAATAACGCCAATACTCAATGTGATGCATGACCCAAGAAAAATACTGACAATGACATCTAAATGAAGGAGAAAGTTTTCACGCATCCATACAGGGAAAAAGAAAATACTTCTAACCAAGCGGGCTGGAAATTTTAAATGAAAAAGGGGTGAGATTGCAATTGAGAACCAACACTGGCTCTGACTTGAGGATGGGCACTCCCAGTGAGTACCACAAGAACAATATAGCAGACCATGTGCTAAAAATCAATTGGGAAATAGAGTCAAGAACTGACCTCTAAAAAAAAAACAATAACCAACCTCTCAAGAACAGACTAAGAAACCAAAAAAAGCCAACCACCAAGGACCAAGACGAACCAAAATAGAAAAACACAGAATTGAAACAAAAACAAACAACTGTATACTGTACAATGATGCATTCCTTGATTATGAGAAATCAGTCAAGGAAATGTTTCAAGTTCCTACCATTAATAGGCCACTCAAGCAATTCCCCATCTAGGTCTTTTAAGAAAAAGGTATGCTCACCAAATAATAAGGACCCATCCATAATGCATAAAATTTTCCATGCTTTCACGTATCCTCATGTCTGTTATCCCACAATAGCATAAGATATCTCACACTGAAAACTCTTGGAGTTACCTTTTTATCAAAAAAATTCTTTAATTTCTCCCTGAACTTCACATGTCTTTTATGGAATTCTCTTCTCTCTTTATCTAATTCAACAATTTGATTGATATGAGCATCATAGGGACTGACCTCCTGGTCCTCCAATTGTTGAATAAATTTATATGAAGACAATTACATATGCAGGGGAAGTAGAGCTTAAGTTCTATACACCAACTCAAATAGAATTTTTCCTATAGCTCTTTTAACAATGATTCTATCAGCCCAAACAGCAAATTTCAACTCCTCACCCCACTTTCATTTTTTTAACTCCAAGGTTATCCTGATTATATTTAATAGATTATTGTTACTTGATTCTGCTTGTCTATTTCCTTGGGTATTGTAATTAGAAGCATATGCTGAGTTGATCCCATATTCTTGACACATGGCTAACAATGATTTAGCTCGAAAGCTCATAGCATTGTCAGCAAATATCTTAGTAGACACTCCAAACCTACAAATTATCTTAATTAAAATGAAGTCCATGACAATTTGGATACTTGATTTCTTGGTGGGGATTGCCTCCACCCACTTGGTGAAGTAATCACTGGCCACTAATATCCACTTGTGGCATGCACTTGAAGAGATTGAAATCTCACTAATGAAATCCATTCCCCACTGCTTAAATGGGGCTTCAATTGATACAGGCTGTAAAGGGAGGGATACAGGCTGTAAAGGGAGGGAGCCTGAAGCTTTCAATCTTCCTGAAAAGTGTTGATAACTCTCACACTTCCTAACCAAAAAAGTTGTATCTTTAAAAAGAGTTGGCCACAAGTAACCAGCCCTTGAGATCTTATGGGATGTTACTCTCCCTGCAAAAAGCCCCCAAAAAACTCCTCCATGGAAATCATCAATTATTTTTGGGGCTTCATCCTCAGTGATACATCTTAAGATAATTCCTTTAGGGTTCTTCCAAGCTAACCCATAATCAATGATAACATATTTTTGGGAAGCTAACTTAAGTACTCTTTTTTATTCTTACTTACATATTTACGGCACTCTAGATGTTTGAGATAAAAAATAATATCCTTGTACATTCAAAATTTATCAATTTTTCAAGGATATTCATCCTTTCTTCTTCAAATTCATTTACCTCAACTATTTGCAAGTTTCTTTCTGCCATAAGATTTGCTAGGCCCAAACCTTTGACCAATTTTGTAGTTTGGATATCCATATCATACTCTTGCAACTTATTTACCCATCGACATCTTTTGCTTGAAATTTCCATCTCTGATAGGATATCCTTAACCATGGTGTGAGGAACATAAGGAATGACTTTAGAGCTCAAAATATAGGACCTAAAGGTTTTATTGGCTCTAACCAAAGAAAAATCCTATTTTTCCATGATAGTGTATTTTAATTCAGCTCCTTGTAATGTTTTACTGAAAAATGCAATTGGTCTTTCAAAACCTTCATCATCCTTTTGTAATACTACTGATGCAATGGTATTTTTTGAAGCAAAGGAAAACATTTGGAAAGGCTTTATAATCAAGAGCTTCTAAAACAGGAGAATTTTTCAATGCTTCTTTGATCCTAATGAAGGCTTGAATAGTTACTTCTTCCCATTTAATACTTTGATCTTTCTTCAGCATACTAGTGAGTGGGATAGTTAATTCAGCAAAGTTGGAAATAAATCTCCTAATAAAATTTATATTCCCAAAATATCATTGAATTCCCTTCTTGTTTCTTAGAATAGGAACCTTGTTAATGGCTTCCACTCTCTCAGGGTCAATCATGACCCCTTCTTTTGACACAATGTGTTCAAGCAGGTTTGCCTTCTAAACCCCACAATGACATTTCTTAGGATTCAGTGAGATACCATACTCCCTACATTTTAACAACATATTTACTAAATGCTGCAAGTAATCACTTCTTTTTCTGGAAGAAAATTGTCACATCATCTTGATACATAGCAATGAAATCATTTACATATCCTGAGAATGCTACATCCATTTCCCTTTAAAATGTGGCTCCAACATTCATCAGAACAAACGATATTCTGACATACACATAGGTTCCCCATGGAGTGGTTAAAGTGGTTTTAATTCTCTCTTATTGCTTCACAACCACCTGGTTATATCCAGAGAAAACATCCAAAGTATCAACAACTCTGAACTAGTAACCAATTGTAATATGTTATCCATATTTGGCAAGGGATAATTTTCCTTGATTGATGCCTTATTTAAATTTCTGAAATCAACACACAGTCTTACGTCCCCATTCTTCTTTGGCACTGGTATCAGATTTTCCACCCACGAGGAGTATCTTGTAGGCTATATGATTCCTCCATCCCTTAACTTTTTCAACTCCTCTTGAATTTTCAGGGAAAGGAGTGGATTAATTGGCATTTGTTTCTAGCACGTGGGTTCATATTGAGGTAATTAAAATTAATAAAATTAAAGTCAATATACCGGTAGACATGAGGGGGTGAAAGGGTTTAATTAATTAATATTTTGAATCAGGTATTGGGGGTAGGTTAGAGAGGTGGGGCAAAAGAAAGGGAGGTTTAATTTTAATATAAAACTAAAACATTTAAAACCTAGTTTTTCAATGTAAATACCTTAAAATTGCAAAAGGAGTGTGTTCATAAAGTTAATTTATAATATCTTTTCGAATAAAGAAATATCAATTAAGAGATTCTTAACCTAGAAATAATAAGATGGTAGAAAACTAGGATTGAGTATGCTTTTCAACACAAGTGATATTATTTCACCATCTTAATTATTTGAAGAATTATTGATAAATGATTAAAGCTTAACATGTATATGGTGATTTGTAATAGGTCTTCAATGGATTCAAACTATCTTTCGAGAGGAAACGCATATTAAAAAAATTTGAATGAGAAATATGATATATTTTTTGTTTAATATATTAGGGTAAAAGTAAAAAAGGGGTAAATAAAATAGCAATTTAAAATGGTTAAGTAAGGTACATGGAAAAAATTGGGGGTATTTTCATTCTAATAATATAACAGGATGGGATATTATCAATTGAATATTTAGAGGTAAAAACAAGAATTAAGGGTATTCTTTAATACCCTTCAAACACACATGTTATACCATACTTTTACTAAGTGAACCCCCTGTGGAGAATTCTCCTTTATTTTGTAAAAAAATTTGGACCTAGGCATCATCTTCAAACACTTGTCAATGTTTGATGTTATCAAGGACAAATGACCTGCTCAATTACTCAATATCATACTCATAATAGGGGGATATTGTACAATTCTCAAATGTAGACCTGGATACTGCCAATTTATTTGCCACATTATTATGTCTCCTATCATGGTGTATTATGTTGAAAGTATCAAACATTTCAATGAAATCCCATACTGCATGCTTATAATGCTTCATTCTTTGATTCTTTGTAGCATACAGTTCTCTGACCTGTTTGACTATCAACTCTGAATGCCCTTTAACAATAATGACTCTGACACCATACTTCTAAGCAATTTTGAAGCCCAAGAGAAGTGCTTCGTACTCTAGAATATTGTTTGTGCACTCAAAGTTGAGTTTAAAATTAAAATTAAAATCCTCTTTTCTTGGAGATATCAGGACAACACCAATGCCATTACCAAAATGAGAACAAGCCCCATCAAACATTAAATTCCAAGGAGAACCAACCTACTCAGGATACTTGCACTCATCAATTTTATGCTCCTTACAATCAACGTATCCCACAAATTTATCAACATCAACATTTGTGTACAATACTTCGTAAGAACCATTGTTAGGGTCCTCAATGAGATGTAACATTTTCTTCTCACCATATAAATTCACAAGGCTGCCCTCAATTGGTATGGTTACTTAATACATGTCCATTTGCACACGTCCACCCACACTAGCTGCCCATTTTCTAGATAATAGCGGGTATAAATATATTGGAATGGTGTGCTTCCAATGATAATAGTTGTGCCACAAACCCCTCTGCACATTTTCTAACCAATTTTTGCATCTGATGAGAACTTACCATATGTGGGGAATTTTATCTTATTCTTTTTAGTTTAAAAGTCCTCCCTTCTAACTAAAATTGCATGACCAACTCTTAGAAATTCATTTCAATGCTTCCCAAGGTGGTAAGCCACTGAACTCCTAACACAATGTCTACTCAACCTATGGAAATGACATACACATTGCTAGTTAGAAATTAATCTCACATGGTGAGATTAATGTTATGGCATTTTCCTGAACAACTAACTGTTTTCCCATTAGTGATCATGACTTAACATTTTGGATTTGGATAAACAAAGCAGTTCTAGCATACCACCAGCTTATGATTGATGAAGTTGTGAGTACTTCCTAAATCAATCAACATTATTACCCTCTATTTTTTTAAGAATCTAACTACTTTGAGAGTTTGGGGAGTGCTAATATCAGAAATTTCATGGCATGATATTGTGGGTTAGGGATCTTCTAATTCCTTCTCTGGCTCTACCTCTTCTTCTTCTTCATTTTCTTCTTCTTTAGTAGGCCCCTCAATGTAGAATAACTTCTTTTCAGCACACTTATGTCATGGTACAAATTTGTTGTCATAATTGAAACATAACAAAAAAGGATCTCTTTTCTTCAATTTTTTGATGTGTTAGTCCAATTAGCCGAGGGAATGATGGTGGAAAGGTTCTACGATCTCTAATATTTTTCACATTTTGTTTCCTACTGGAAATAAATTTTTCCTCTACCCTATGTGCCATGATCATACAGTCTGAAACCTTATGAGGATTAAACATATCCACCTCAGTCTCAATTTTTTCTTTAAGACACCCAAGAAATATGTCATTCAGATTCTCTTCAGGAATATTTTCCACCCGTAAGGAAAGGTTTTTGAATTGACGGATGTAATCTTTGACTGTTCTTGTTTGTCTTAGCTTTGCTAATTGACTGAAATAATTCTCTGACACACTATAACTATAGTCCAATTGCAAATATTTGGTGAAGACTATCCATGTAACATTGAGGCCACTCTCTTTCCTTTGAGCACATAACCATTGATACCAAATGAATTGGTCAAGTTAAAGATACAACGATACCATGGTAACCTTTTGTCCCAATGGAATCTAATGAAGATCAAAGAAATCCTCCATTTGGTTAATCCAATTGAGTGGATCCTTTCCATCAAACTTACGCATTTCCACTTTTTGAATCATGTTACAGGATTGTAGAGTATTTGTAATTAGATTGGTCATGTTTGTAGATCCACCCTAGATAGTTTGTCTATTACTTTGACCTGAAGATCCACCTTGGTTAATATGAGTATGATTGAGTTGTGGTTGATTAGGAAGGATATGATGACCCATGATATTATAAATAAACTAGTTAGTGAAATCCTCCAATCATTGTCCAATATTTTCTACATCTTCTTTGTTGGCCACTCTACCCTCGAGGTTTCGCAACTCTAACTCAAGATAGCTTACCTTATGGTCCATTGAAGTAAACCCTAACATTGAGGACTCTGTAGATACCCCTTCTAAATCTAACTCTTCAATATTATCTCATCCTTATTGGGGGTTTTACTTGGAGTGATGGGATTATTTTTTCCTCTTGTCGAAGGCCCAACTATGATGCCCCAAAATGGTAGGATTTAAAGATCAAGGTCAAAATTTAGGGTTTTATATTTCAATAGGAATTCAACAAGATTTTATAAAACTCAAAGAATTAACTCAAACTAATTTTTTATCCTATTTTTGGAAATGTAAATAACTTTGAAATTTTTTACAAATTGCACCCTAGGTAGCCGAATTATGAAAAAATATAAAACCACTATAATGTTTGCAAACCAAGTCAAAATTCTTAAACTTTGGAGGGGACCTTACTTGACTGATTTCACCACACCACAAATTGTTTTGCAGAAATTATTTTTATGAATTTTGAGATATGGACGAACCTTAACAATTAGGGTTTGACACAGTGCTGGCCAAGATCAAGCTCTGATACCACTTGTAATGGAATTACTTGTATAAATATGATTATTAGCAGCAATATAACACCAATTAACACAATATTTCATATAATGATCTCAATGTGCAAGTAGAATAGTTTATCCACTTCGAGGGGGAAACCTCCATACCCAACAAAAAGACTCAAATGTTGAATATCATGAATAACTACCACCTAATAACCCCTCTATATACTATTCATATGCTATGGCCAACACCAAGGTAAACCCACTTATGATAATATAGCATATATGAAAGAGATCTACATAATGATAAGAAGTTATAATAGCCACAAGTCAACTATATACATCTAATATAAGATATATGATTAAGGGCATAGCATAACGACAAACCAAGTGGACGAAACAATTTTTCATAAACAATGTTGACAATAGAGCTAGTAGAACCATTAATAAGACATGTTTTAACCCATGTATTTACACAAAGCATGACTTTGTGGTTGACATAGAGAAAAATTTAGTGTTGCAAAAGATCCATAATCAACCAATTTTGAGTCAGTTAGGGCACACCAATAGTGAAAATGAACAACAACACCCATTCCCATTCCCATTCCCATTTTCTGTTGGCGAAAGTGAACAATAAACCGACAATGTTCGATTTCCTCTCACTAGACACTTGGACTATAATTAACATAAAAGTGAGTTTATTTAACTTGTGGGACCTCCACTTCCTTGAAGAAGATGCACCAGTACATACCAATCATTGATTTTCATTTCCCTCTTTTAATTGTATCTTACATTTTGTAAAACTGACAACCCTGTCCCTATTTGACGTGAAATTTTTTGAAAAACCATCATTATCACTAGAAACACATTCAATATAAAAATAAGTGGAACATTAAATATATATTTAAATAACATATTTTTTTTAAAAATGTGTTTATATGGAGTATATAATTCCTATAACTTACTTGACATTTGTAAATAAAATTAAAAAACAACGTACTCTTTAAAGTTTTAAATAAAGTAAAATTCGTTAACAAAGATAGAAAAATCTTTAAAATCAAGTAATGTCATACTTTTTTGGTTTCCCAGGAGGGGTTGAATATCAAATGTCATTCTTTCTCTCTGTGGGAAAATAGGTAGATCACCTGCAGAGGTGGCTAATTACCTGTCAAACGCTCTATCATCATCTCCTCTTTCACTGTGAACCAAAATCAAACATTAAAAAAGATATATTAATAATAAATATTTGAAAGAAGATAAAAAAAATTCGTTAGGGCCATAGAAATCATAGGGGAGAGGCACCGGTTGTGGTGCAGGGTCCAATAATGGAGATAGTAGGTGAAAAGACATTCTCCTTTTTAATAACCTATTTAGAATGATATATAAATTTAATACAACCTGACTGTATTGTATTGTATTATTATTATTTAAACATGGAAGCATGAAATGTTGAATAAGACAATTTTAAAATTGGTCAATATTATCTTATTCATTGATAGAACTAAAAATATATATTAATTTATATCCAAGTGTACAAAAACCAAGTCTATACAGTCAAATATTCAACAAGTAACATTTTCATTGTATGTACATCATATCTATTACAGTCACTTCAACAAGTCATTTCTGAAGACTTTCTAAACCAAATCTCAAATATAATGCACTATTTTTGATATAAGAGTCTTCAATCCCTAGTAACCACCTGCATAACAATAAATGAAATTATGGTCAGGCTCACCTTTCACAGTGTTTAAAAACTCAGTATCATATGAACAATAAATTGTGTAACCAGCTACATAAAATAATAAAAATAACCAACTAAAATATTATCCATTGGATTAAATCCCAATAAATCTCAACCATTCAATTGAACTATCATATTGAATCCATGTCAACTAACATCAACCAATTAGAATTTAGGATGATAGAATAAAAGCTGAAGGATGGATTACAATTCCATTTGTTCCTGCAGTTTTCATCTCTCAAAGTTGAAGAAGTGAGGAGCAGTGCAGTTCAGGTAAGACACTTATGAATTACAAACTATTTCATAATTCAAGCCCTCTATTTATTTTTTTAGTGTTGCATATTGCAGCAGTGTTGTATATGTCAGTAGAGTTGTATAGTCCAACATTGTATTATGCTAAGTAATGACCATACATTAGAATGAGATATATAATAAAAATAAACAGCATAGTAAATTCTTAAGTTCACATTATGCTAAGTAAATTCTGAAATACAGTATACAACACAGCTGGAATGTACAACACTACTAGAATATACAACACAACTGAAATGTACAACACTACTGCAATATACAACACTACTGGAATATAAGCACATAAGTGTTCTATAGTCCAACAATGTTGTATATTGCATTTCTGAATGTCCTATATTGTTCATTTTTTCCATATATCTTATTCTCTAGTGTATAGTCATCACTGCTATATTGGCATAAGTTTAATTGTATACATAAAAATATGGAAAGTATTCTAATTACATATGCAAAATTTATATTGAAAACATAACTTTAAATTGAAAACAGTGTTGTATGTGCACACTATAGTAAATTCTGAAGTTCTTATTATGCTAAGTAAATTTTGAAATACAATATGCAACACAGCTAGAATGTGCAACACTACTAGAATATACAACTCTGTTGGAATATGACCACATCAGCGTTCTATAGTTCAGCAGTGTTGTATATTGCATATCTGAATTCACTATATTGTTCATTTCTTCCAGATATCTCATTCTCTAGTTGAAAATTATTTTTTCCAATCATCATTGTGATATTAGCATAAGTTTAATTGTATACATAGACATTTGGAAAGTATTCTGATCACATGTGAAAATTTTATATTGAAAACATAACTTTAAAAACTACATAGGAAGAGTCCAACGAATACACTAGATTGGAAAAAATAGGAAGAGCCAAACTCTGCATTGGATGTAAAACTAATGCAGTTTACATTTCCACTTATGCAACCTTACCAATCAAAATATCTGTCAGGAAGAAAAAAAATCCTGCATAAATTGTTATCTTGCAGGTTTTTACCAATAGTAGGATGGACGATATTTTCCACTTTTGCATGGCCTTTCAGATGAGGCAAGAAATTCTGCATTGTTTATAAAGAACACCAAAAGTAAAAAATAACTGGCAATGCTTGAGTTTTTCAAGTTTTCGTTAGAAATATGGAAGGAAATTTTTTAGTTCTATCAATGAATAAGAGAATATTGACCAATTTTAAAACTGTCTTACTCAACATTTCATGCTTCCATGTTTAAATAATAATAATATAATACAATACAGTCAGGTTGTATTAAATTCATATATCATTCTAAATAGGTTATTAAAAAGGTGAATTTATTTCACCTACTATCTCCATTATTGGACCCTGCACCACAACCTGTGCCTCTTCCCTAGCAATGCTCACCCACCGGCCGTTAATGTTTTCATTATAAATTTTCCCTTCCATATTTCTAAGGACAACTTAGCTTTAAAAACTACATATGAAGAGTCCAACGAATATAGAATGAGAATGGTATGGGAGAAAAACCATGGAAAATTCCACTACAGGAAATCATATTTATGTCATGGCAGCAAAAAACTACATAGGAAGAGTCCAACGAATACACTAGAGAATGGTATATCATGAAAAAAAGAACAATATAGTGAATTTTAAAATGCAATATACAACATTGTTGAACAATACAACATTGTGCTCATTTAGTCAAATATACATTGTCTATCTAAGCACTTTCTCTATTCAATGTATTCCATACAAGTTTCATTGTCATAATGAAAACTACAAGTCAATTAATTCCTAAAAATGAAAAAAAATCATTCATATTCTAGCAATCATCTTTCGTTCAAAAATTCCAAAATCATATTCCAGCAGTCATTTTTGGTATATTTATAGTTTCTTTTCCAACAATCATCTTTCCTTCAACAATTAGAATTGAGTTGATAACCATGTACTTCTATTTTGTATTTCATGTAGTGAATCAGGTATTTCATTTACACCATGAGAAAAGGTGCTATTGCTAGAAGATTAAGGAGGCCCAAAGTGAGAGGTGTATAATTATCACATAATGTAAGTGATGAAGAGGATAATTCAGCACCAACTGGTAATGAACCAGAATGTAGAAACCCACACACTGTCTCAATTCAAAGAGCATCTACATCAAAGAAGCTTAGTGTCATCCGAGGTTGGGCAAAAGAAGATATGGAAAAGGTGATAGATGATGTTGAGTTTAATGGGTTCTCAGTTAGAGCAACAGAAAAGAAGTATTCCATTCCACCCACATTATTACACTATTGGCTAAATGGTCTTACCCACACAAAGAGGAGGGGTCCTTCAACAGTTCTAACTGAAGAAGAAGAAGAGGAAATTGTTGAATGGTGCAAATAAATGGTTGATAAGGGGTCATGGCTTGGAGTTAATGCAGCTAAAGGCAAATGTTGCTTAGATTTGTGAAACAAGACAAAACCCCTTCAGAGATGGGTTTCTTGGTAAATCATGGTGGGATGGATTCAGAAAATGTCATCCAGAACTTGCAATCCGAACCGCTGAGGGACTTGACAGGGATAGAGCTTTAAACTTGCACCCTGCAATAGTAACCAAATTTTATGATAATTCGGCCAAATGCTATTGAACCTATTCATACGGCGCTCATAAAATCTGGAATTGTGATGAGACTGGTTTGCAGGCTGGAAGAAATTGTGGAGTGCGTGTAATTTCTAAGAGAGGCAGTCGTAATGTCCCAAAGGTAATACCAAAGAGTAGGGAGTGGATCACTATATTGTGTTGTGTCAATGCAGTAGGTTTGTTAATCCTAGGATTTTATTTGTTCAAGGGAAAGAGAATGATAAATAATTACATTAAAAATTGTGAACCTGTAGCATGGATGGCTGCACATACAAATGCATGGATGACAAAGGAATTGTTTTTAAATTGGCTATGTCATTTTGCACGTTCAGTACCAGGAGGTGTTTCTCCAAATAATAGACACCTATTGATATTTGATGGCCATGACAGCCATGTAGCATTACAAACTGTGGAGGAGGCAAACAAATTGGGCATTGATTTGATAACACTTCCAACACATACTAGTCATAAGTTTCAACCTCTTGACGTGAGTGTGTTCATCCCTTTCAAGACATATTTTAGAGCTGAGAGGTCCAAATGGATGGCAGAGAACAAATGTGCAGATGTGAAAAGGAATGACATTGTTGAGCTTGCAAGTAGAGCCTTAAAAAAGGCACAAACACCATCTAACATAATTGTAGGTTTCAAAAGAACTGGTATTTGGCCATTAAATTATGATGCTCTCCTAAATGACATGGCATGCAGCCAGGCATTTGACATGCAAGGTGAGGAATATGTTGATGTTGTCACAAACATTTTGAGCCTATCTCAAAGAATAAATCTCGAATTAAATAACAGTGAAGAGGTGGTACCTGAAACTCAATTCATGAAAAATGTTGACTCAAGGGATGATATGGAAGCAGCTGCAACACATGGAGTAGAGCTAAACGGTGCTCTTGGAAACCCAAGTAACACCATCAACAATAAGGAGGGGTCTTCAGATTTTTTAAGTAACAATGATTTGTCCTTGACAAGTCAAGTTAACCCACCACAATGGTTAGAGGATGCCATGAAAAACATGGGTTACAAGCTACCATCTAGCACAGAAGATCAAAGCTTAAATCTGCCTTCCTTTCTTGAAGGACAAGAACAAGAAGCAATAATTCATTACTAGGCAGATGTTGGAGATGAGGATGAACAAGATGAAGTCGAATTTCAAGAGGATGCTCAAGAAAATGAAATTAACTTAGAAGTTATGCAACATGAACCTCAACACCTTGAAGAGACTAAAATCCAAGATGGATGCATGGTACGTTACTTTCCCATTTTCTACGAATTCCAAGGGAGATCATAAAAAAATCAGATGGTTCTCTTAGACTAAGTAGGCATTCATAGATTTTGACTGCACCTGAGGACATGGAGCTATTGGTTGATGCGGAAAGAAAGAACGAGGAACAGGCTAAACTAAAGTTAAGGAAAAAATAATTGGCACAAGTAAAAAAGGTTACTAGACTTGCAACAAAAGAAAAAAAAATTGCAGGAGAAGCTTGAAAGAGAAAGGGAGAAGCGGGCTAAGGAACAACAGAAAGAGATTGAGAAGGCACACAAGAAACAAAGGAAAGAGAAAGAGAAGAGGGAGAGGGAACTTGCAAATCAATTAAGGGAATATGAAAAGAGGATACGTGTAAGTTGTCCAACTGATCATGAAAATCGAAGGATTTTTCAAGATATGTTAAATATTCAAATTCCAGGTTGTGCTCAAATTGGAACACCGCCATCACTTATGAATAACTCTTGTATAGTTTCATCTTGGTATGTATCACCTCATTTACTTTGTACAAGTTCAAGCATTCCTAGTAGTTCATTTGCAATGCCACCATGGATGCAAAATTTAGCAGGGAAACCAACTCATTTGTCAACAATAGGTAAAAATCTCTTTTCAAGAGGACAACCAAATCCTTTTTCAGCAGGGAGACCAGATCCTTTATCAGTTGGGAAACCAAATGCTCTGTCAAAAGGATGTCTAAATCCCTTTTCAGCTGGGCAATCGAACACTGTATCGGCAGGAAAAGTAAATCCAAAAGCAGTATTGAAAGAGGGCAATAGGGGAGAGGGGGCCAATAGGTGAACAGGTTCCAATAGTTGATATGACTATTGATCACACAATACCCAATAGTTGTCATAGTACTATGTAGTAGTAATTTATTTTTGACATAATAATTATGTAGAGTAACCAATCACATCATGACATGCAAGACCTTTCACCCATGTACAAGTACAAAAAAGTCAATGTTCAAGCAATTTCACTTATATTCAAGTATTGGTTTCCACCATGGTTGTAGCATTTTCGCATATATTATTTTAAATCTTATACTAACTAAGATATTGAACATGTGCCCGTAAACAATGTTTATTACCCCATATGATGATGGTAGTAATTTTGTTGGTGATACCATTTTACTAGATGTATTCACCGAAGTCTTCCTATGTAGTCTCTAAAGTTATATAGTGCAATATAAATTTTGTGTATCTAATCATAATACTTTCCATCCGTCCATGTATACAATTAAACTTATGTTAATATATCAGTATGATGATGCTCTATATTTTACACCCTATTTGGCGGTGTAATCAGAATACTGATATAAATTTTGCGTATGTAATAAGAATACTTTCCATTGTTCTATGTATACAATTAAACATATGTTAATATATCAATATGATGATGCTCTATATTTTACACCCTATTTGGTAGTGTAATCAGAATATTGATATAAATTTTGCGTATGTAATCAGAATACTTTCCATTGTTCTATGTATACAATCAAACTTATGTTAATATATCAGTATGATGATGCTCACTATTTTAATAGATCATAAACAAATTTCTTTTGCTGAATGGCAAACAACAAACTTTCCATAATAGTGCAGTGTTTAAAACCCACTAAGGATCATTGCCTAAATGAGAACCCTCACACCTCTACGTTTTCTTCTCATCTTCAAAGCAGGCCGAGCCATTGCCAAGGAAGGTGCAGTTCAGGAGTGGAGAAAACCAACACTACCACTGCCATGAAATATGAGGAGAAATTGTCGCATGATTTTTGCAAATGAACAGGTCCAAAACAACATTGAATGTGCTCTGTTTCCATTTTGCGTGAAATCCCAATGCTAGATTTGGTGGTGGCAGGTTCCATAAACTCTGGTTGGCATATTAATGTCTAGTGGGTGAGCATTCATCTAATTGTCACTAGTTGAACTACAACTGGCGCGGCGAATGGACGACACTAGGTCCCAACCAAAAACAATGCCAATTTTTACATCCCCCCAAAACGAGGCTCATACACGTGGCACTGAGGTGGCAGTGAGGTGGCAAAGGAATGTAGGAGGTCAAGAATTTAGTGCTACATATTCTGGTGGTGTTTTTACTCGACCAGGTGGCAATGACATGGCGCAGTGACTGTGTAAAGATAGGGTGCACCACAATCGGTGCAATGCGTTCCAACAATGCGGCCCGTTGGAGCAACATGTATATATGAACCAGGGAAGACACTTGAAACATTTAGACTCAAGATTGAGAGAATGCTAATACAAAAGCAAGCAATTACAACAGAAAACAATGTAAATGGCAGTAGCAGAGAGTGGTAATGCCAAAAATGATGAAAGTTATCTTCAAACTTTGAAAGCCAAAAAAGGCATTTGGCCCATGCTGAAACCAAGAAGACACTTTAAGCTAGAAAACAATTTTGAGCAATAAAATTCCATAGAAAGAAATACATTTGTATACAACAACTGAGATCTTATCTCTAGTGGTTCTGTCCATAAATATCTGTCTATAATTAGACCCAGAAATTGCTTAAACGGGTAATTGGGTATTAGAAAATAGATTACGTTAAGTCCAATGATGAGGTAATGCTGCTAAGTACTTTAAAAAACAATTGGGTACTAGTACAAAAAGAAAAAAATTGGATACACTAAGAGGTGAAGCAGAAATTACACTAATTGGATATTGGTGAAAGTGTAACTATGCTATTAGCACGGATTGAAGTGGCTTGGAATACTGGAAAAAATGAAATATGTACTAGGATATGAATTGAATACAGTTCATGTAACAAAACTATAACATCAGCCCAAAGATAAAAATCCTACATTACTTTACTTAATACCTAGAACTATTTATAATAGGGTATTAAATAAATGTGTGCTAAAATTCACCAGGATGAAAATTAGGTTTTCTTCATGTACGTATCCCAGGCCAGAATACTCTTTGACGTTACTGGAGAGAAGGCTTACAAAAGTATTTGTGGAAGCTGAATGTTTCTAACTTGCACTAAACAAGATACTGTTTATTCAGTTCCTCTTGTTTCAAATTATATAAACACTAAAAAAAAAAATTCTACATATCTTCATTAAAGTTGTAGTAAAAATTCAGTTTTCTGAAACTCTGAGATGAAGTATCGGTGGAAGCTGAATGTTTCTAATGGAAGCTGAAGGCTTACTTTTTGTTTTTTTAATTAGTAACTAGTAACCCAAGTTACAGTAATCCCATTAACAGTAACTAGCAACCCAAGTTGAAAATGCATGACACTCATAAACCCGAGACTGACACTCATTAACAGTTAATTTTTTAGACTGAAAAGTTACTCTTTTGGATTGAAACTAGAGAGGCACATAAATACTTGGAAATGGCCTAAACCAGCGATTGCACAGGAAATAAATCAATAAACCAACGATTTTACGCTTGGATTTGTAAAATAAGACAAATGAAAAAACAATTTTCTTTTGCTGAATGGAAAACAACAAACTTTCTATAATAGTGCAGTGTTTAAAAACACTAAGGATCATTTCCTGAGTGAGAACCCTCTCACCTCTGGATTTTCTTCTCATCCTCGTAGCAGGCCGAGCCAATGTCGAGGAAGAATTTGGTCAGGAGTGGAGAAAACCCACGCACCCACCAATCTGCAAGATCCCAAGAAATGGTCGCATCGAGCTCTGCAACTGAACACGCCAAAAAAAAAACTGAATGAGCTCCATCTCCATTTTACGTGAAATCCCAATGCACGATTTGGTGGTGGCAGGTTCCATAAACCAAACCACATGCATTAACGGCTAGTGGGTGAGAATTCAGTGCATGGCGGTAGACCAAACTACAACTGGTGCGGTGAACGGACGACACCTGGTCCCAAGCAAAAAACTACCTTTTTTGACATCCCCCCAAAACGCGGCTCGTACATGTGGTGCTGAGGTGGAAGTGAGGTGGCAAAGGAATGTAGGAGGTCAAGAATTTAGTGCTGAATATTCTGGTGGTGTTTTTACTCGCCCAGGTGGCAGTGACGTGGTGCAGTGACTGTGCAAAGATAAGGTGCACCACAACCGGTGCGTCTTCCCTAAATCTCACACTGGAATCAGGGTTGTGACCATAATATGTTCTAATTGTTATTTTTAATCCAAGTATATTGTCGGGATTTTCTTACCATGTCCAACATGAACCACTTCAACAACTAGACACCCAACTTCAGTTAATAATTAAAATACATCTCTGACCCATTGTTCACAAAGTTGAAGTTCTAAACATATTCCATTTCCATTTCCGGAAGCCCGCAAAATAATTCCATGTTCTGGATACCTGTTTCATAATAGCGAATGGTCCCCTTCAATAGCAGACAGAACTACCTGAATCTCGATGGGTCGAGCTCCAACATGAACATTCCGAGCATCAGGTACAAGGATCTCTTCCCTGAAACTAGTTTTTGGCCCATTCAGATCTTCATCCAATGAAACAAGATATTTTACGGTTGTTTGAAGATCTCCCAAAGTGTTTTTCCATTCTCGGTCACCACCACCAAATTACCTGACTCAAATAACTTCACGTGCAATATCTTGTCACTTCCATTGTTAGGCTAAACGTAGGCTCCTCCTTCATCAAACACTACTAGCCTCCCACCTCGTGCTAATGTGAAAAGGCCACCGTTGTTAGCCATGGTATTCTCCCAGCTAGCCACCCACATGACTATCTCCTCCTAAATCTGGGCAAACCAAATCCATGTATACCATTTGGTAGCACCCAAGATTAAAAAAACCACAGCTAGAATGAGTCATCTATTGATATTCTTTTCTTCTTTACAATGACTGTATCGTCAGTGTAGAGAAAATGTGCTACAGGACAAATGCTTAGATCAGCCACAACAGAGAAATCAAAATCAATAAAATAAAGCTAGATAAGAAATCAAATAAAACTTAAAAAGAAATCAAACAAAACTAATTAAAAATAAGTATTAATAAATGTTTCTATTTTTCAATGAGATATGAAGATGTTTATATTTAGATTAAAAATATATTAAGTTAGTTCTCTTATTTTTAACATATTTACATTCCAAAATTCCAATTTTCAGTCCTATTATATTTTTGTCTCATATTTAAATTATTAACTCTCATATATATATATATGTAAAAATTTAAATATCACTATAACATTTAAATTAAATATTTACCTCTTAACCATAAGGTCATATTTCAAATGTAGTTGTCTGTTAGATATCTAAAATGACTAAAAAAATTCTAAAAATCTTACAAAATCCAACACTTTGATTTGTTGCAATATGTTTCTATAAGATAATATTTGTATCTTTATTCTCGGAATGTCTCTAAAGGTCACCATTAGGAACCTAACCAAATGTTTGTGAACAATTTTTCTAAATGAAAATTACATATCTGAAATATAAAAAATTACACTACATCTGGATTTATTAACATCACTGAATAAGGTAAAGTCAATAGTAAAAATATCTTATTATTTGTGTATCCCTAATTTTGACATTAGTTTTAGTGATTTCATTAAGAAAAGAACTAATTCGGAATTACAATTGCATATCTCAAATATAAAAATTTACGCTACATCTAGATTTATTAGCACCACTGTACAAGGTCAACTCGATAATACAAATATCCTATTATGTGTGTATCCCTAATTTTGACATTGGTTTTAGTGATTTCATTAGAAAAAGAACTAATCCTAGAAAAGATAGAATTGGCTTTGTGGTCAAGGGTTCGAATTCTTGTCAGTGCCACTCCACCTTCTTTACCCACCCTATTATTTTGCTTCACTCGATCGTTGAATAGTCCATCTTCACTTTGTTAACCACATTGTTATGGAGCATTCACAATGTTGGCTTATTTTAATGATGATCAAAGAGTCCATCGGATCACAATGATAATTTGAGCTGTGCCAAATTTTCCAAATCCTGGTAAATCAGATTCCCCACATTTTCATCCTCTTCTTTGAACTGCATGTGAAATTTCAGAATTATCAAGTTTTTTTTTCCATGGACCGTCCTAAAATTGAACGAATGATCTCCTGCTATATGTTTGGAAATTTTGAATGTGTTGCGATGTATAATTTTTCCACGTGTAGCTCGCGGATCTATTCGTAGATCGCCAACCCTTCTTTCTCCTCTATTTGATGGTTGACAATGCAACCATTATCAACCATTGGATTCTATCAGAACGTACTGGTCTTGAGGTACCCACTCCTCTTCGAAAATATTTCATCTTGATATGGATACTATTGAACTAATGTTCATACATTTTGATTTTGGATATATTGATCAGTAGATGATAGATTTTACTGATATTTGAATTATTGACATTATGATGCTACAATTTATTATTATGCACTAGATAGAGATGTTAGACAGTTGATATATGTTGATTTTCATGATATGGATTTCATACTAACACGTTACGTTTTGGCATGTTTTAAGTAGAATTGTAATCTCATGGATGTTATGTTTACATTTTGACATATTCATGGAGAATAGAATTGTTAAATGTTGAATGATGAACATTGATTTTATTTGTATATTTTTTCGATGTTGTTAATGCAGCTGAAAGGCCAAAGAGGTATTTACTTTTTGCATGAATTTTATCACAAACATCGAAGGGGATAAGGAACCAACCACGGAAGGATGTCAGGCGTTGAGCAATGAGGCCAAATTTAACAATGTGTGCAATGTCTTTTAGTGTGTTTTTTGCATGTCTTGGTTGGAAGTATCCCATGTGGGGGTGACTTCACATGTGTGGCCATGGGGTGAATTGTGTCCCTTTCTTTAATTTTTGCATGTACTTATTTATGATTTGTGTATTTTAAATTTGTCAATTTATTAGCATTTGTAAATGTGTGTTAATTAGACTCAACCCTTCTTGTATTGTTTAATAAAATTAGAGATGTGACAAATAGTTATGATGAGATCTTGTAGTCCTTGTGTAAGCAAAATTTAAGTTGATTTGGGAGTGTTTTACTCCACCCCAAGTTCAAAATTAGGATTTTGACTTGGGGGCACTTTTGGAGACTTGTGGGACAAGAAAGACTTGTCTCATGCCTCTTAATTTTACCCAACAACCTTACCTATGGGTTGGGAAGCTTAATTTTGAATTCCTTGTCCATTTCTGAGAGTAAGAGAAGGTAAATAATTACATTTTCCTTCTAACCAAATTTATTATGTCCCTTGAAAGCATCGTGTGAAAGTTTTGAGTCATGTGGGTTGTCATAGTCTTTGTTTATGCATTGATGTTTCTTTGTCTTGGTTTGTTGACTTGAGTGTGGGGATGGGGAATGATGAAGTGGCATCCTACATGGAGCCATCTCATCATCCTCACATTCGACTTCTATTTATTAGTGATTTTTGGTTTGAATGAGGGTTACTTGCTCTTTTTGCTTCTTGTGCACTTTTTGGTTTTGGAGCTTTTGGAGTGCTTGGAAATTACTTGGCTTGGATTTGAAGAGCCTTGCGAAGAGTTTTTCTTGGATATTGATGAAGAGGTAAGCTCTCCACCTTTTATTATTATGTTATTTTTTTACTGTAAGTAATTTTGTGTTTGTTAAAAGTGTTTTTGTCTTGTGATTGTGTCTGTATGTGCTGGTTGGGTATTTGGCCTTAGTTGGGTGTGTGAGAAGGGTTATCGGACCATTGGGGTTATGTTTCCATGGTTGAGTTGAATGACTTGTATGTGTTTGTTGTGAAGCCATATTCTCCAAGTTGTCATTGTTGCTCAATGCTCCTCATGGTTCCTAGGTTGGGGTTTGGGGGCAATTAAGCGGATGGCTTCTCCCCTTAATGGATTTAAGGTTGGGAAGAGAGCATTGCCTACTCCCCCTTCCTTATTTTGTGATCCCATTGTGAAGTTTAAAGAAGGCTAGAGTTGGAGCTGCCATTGGGTTGAAAACATGCTTATTGGAGACTTATATTTTCAAATGTATTGGTTGGGTGAATGGAATTTAAAAAATGTGTTGCATTAGTTAAACAAAATAGGCAACTTGCATTTGGGTGAAAATAGTAATATATCTCATTATATAAAGTTGTTTGACTCCCTCCAAACTGTGGTTCTTGTCATTTTACTTCCCTTAAAAGTCTTTTGAAATTTCACTTGTTGTTAGAAATGGTTTGAAATTTAGTTTTTAAAAATGAAAGTAGATGGATATTTGTTTATTTGAAAGAAAGACAATTTGAAAACAGTAAAAAATGTAGTTATATTTATTGTTAAGT